>CM065125.1:17037500-18237500 GCA_033026305.1 Cirrhinus molitorella | reverse complement strand
CTCAAAAACTCAAAAAACCTTCTCTAATTTCTTTACTTCTCATGATTACATTTATGTATTAGGAAAGAAGGTAATTGCGTCTTTTTATCTCACAATTTTGACTTTCTCTCTATCAGAAATTGTGATCTTTTTTTTTCTCAGAATTGTGTGATACAAGCTCACAATTCTGCCTTTTTTCTCAGAATTATGAGATATAAACTTGCAATTGCAAGTTATAAAGTGAGAACTGCAAGATATAAACTCACAATTCTGAGAAAAAAAGTCTTGTGAGTTTTGAGTGAAAAAGTCCATTTTTTTTTCTCAGAATTGCATCATATAAACTTGCAATTACGAATTATAAAGAAATAAACTCAGAATTCTGAGAAAAAAATTCAAAACTGCAAGATGTAAACTCAATTCTGAAAAAAAAAATATATATATATATCTTGCAAATCTGACTTTTTTCTCAGAACTGCGTGATATAAACTCACAAATGCGAGTTATAAAGTCAGAACTGCGGGATTTAAACTAAATTCTGAGAAATAAACTCAGAATTCTGAGAAAAAAGACAATTGCGAGATATAAACTCACAATTTGAGAAAAAAGTCAGAATGGTGATTATATTTCTTTCTCAGAATTGTGTCATATAAACTTGCAATTACGAATTATAAAGTCAGAATTCTGAGGCAAACTCACAATTCTGAGAAATAAACTTGGAATTCTGAGAAAAAAGTCACAATTGCGAGATATAAACTCAATTCTGAAAAAAAAAATCTATATCTATATCTTGCAAATCTGACTTTTTTTCTCAAAACTGTGTGATATAAACTCAAAAAAAAGTTAGAACTATTATAAACTAAATTCTGAGAAATAAACTCGGAATTCGGAGAAAAAAAGACAACTGTGAGATATAAACTCAATTCTGACAAATAAATAAATACATTTCTAAATCTCGAAAATCTGACTTTTTTTCTCAGAACTGCATGATATAAACTAAATTCTGAGAAATAAACTCACAATTCTGAGAAAAAAATATCTTGCAAATCTGACTTTTTACAAACTTGCAAACTTGCAATTTGGAGAAATAAACCTGCAATTTGGCGAAAAAAGTCACAACTGCAAGATACAATTCGGACTTTATAACACACAATTGGGAGATACAAACCCGCAATTGTAAGTTAAACAATACATCAAAAAAGTCAGAATTGTAAGATTTCAACTCGCAATTGCGAGATATAAACTTGTCAGAAAAAGTCAGACTTGTGAGATCATATCTTGCAATTCTGACTTTAGAACTCGCAATTGCAAGTTTATATTACAGTTTGTATCACAATTCTGAGAATTGTGAGATAAAGTTGCAGTAACCTTTTTGTATTCTTTATTCAGTGGTGGAAACAGGCTTCCATATTTATACATTTGCTGCAAATACCTAGCACGGTTAGGTTGAAAGTCTTGGTACTGCTTCCTGCCTGGTTGCTCGCCACACAGCTATAGAGGCCTCCATCACTGGGACCCACATCAGAGAGCAGAAACCGTGTTTCCTGTCCATCCAGCAGAAGATTACGGTGCAGTGAGAGTGGCTGACCATCTTTCAGCCAAGATAGAGTTGGAGGAGGCACACCGCGGGCTTCACAGGTCAAGGTTACTGAAGAGCCCTGGACCACAGCTACCTGCTCAGTTGGCTCTGTGCGCTCAACAGCAGGGGGAGCTAATGAGAGGGACAAGCATCAATGGTTAAAAACATTGAAATGTTGTTTATTTGAGATAACTTGCTAAATGATTCTTCTTTACATAAATGAATCAATTAAATGCATTTCTGCTGTACCTTGCACTTGGAGATCAAAGTTGAGTTCAGCTGATCCAGCTCGGCTACGAGCCACACAAGTGTAGATGCCAGAATCAGATAGCTGTACCGGTGCAATCCTGTGCCGACACAGAATACAGGACACTGTCAATCTAATTTTATTTCTATAATATCAGAAATTATAATCTGTTGTGTGTACAAAGCTGACCTAAGAAGAGTATCTGCAGAAAGCAAGCGGATGCGGGGTGACAGGAGTAAAGGATGACCGTCCCTCAGCCAGCTGATTTGAGGTTGAGGCGTCCCAGTGGCTTTGCACTCCAGTGTGACCACACTGTGCTGAGTGGTGCGCACCTCACGGGGGACGCTGGTCTCCCCGCTTATGGAAGGAGGAACTGTAGTGCAAAAAGCATGGAAAATATTTAATAGATTTGTATTGTGCATGCTAAAACACTATAGAAAGAAAGAGGCGCTCACCCAAGACAAACAAAGTATAGATCTTGCTTTCTTGGCCAGCGGAGCTGACAGCCAGGCAGGTGTATGTTCCTGAGTCTTCTGGCCTTATGTTCAGAAGTGTTAGAGTGCTCCCATCTGGAGAGATACTGTAATGCACATACACATCAGTATTTAAGTTAGTGCAACTATGATATATAAACAAGCTTTTATTTGTCAAGCACAAAGTTAAAATATAAATTGAAAAGAATAAAAAAAATATGTTTTTTTTAATATTATAACTTTAATTATACAGTGGGGTCAAAGGTGATTTGTTTATACAATTTAATATAAAAAATAATTACAAGTAATATAAGCAGAACATTTGGACTGTAAATTGTAGGAATTAAATTCAGATATTATATTATACTATATTATATTATAAATATAAATAATACAAATAAAATATGGTTTATAATTTGAATTAAAGATTGGGGTCAAACTATTGATTATTTTATTTTTATTTTTTATTTCTATTTTTCTAATTTTATACAAAATGTTAAATAAAAATTTTATTGCAAGCAAACAATAGGAGTGAAAGAAAAAAACAAAACAAAAAATATTTTCATAAAGCTTCTTTATTTGATATAAATAAATCATATTATATTATATTATATTATATTATAATATTAAAAATAAAATATGGTTTATAATTTTAATTAAACAGTGGGGTCAAAAAGTCACACTATTGATTTTTTAAATTTTCTATTTCTATTTTCTAAGGGTTAACAGTTTTCATAAATATTCTTTTTCAGATATAAATAGTTATATTATATTATATTATATTATAAGCATACCAACTGAAGTGAAAGGTGTACAAAAAGTGTTTTCAATTTGTTTTCATACCATTTCTTTATTTTTCAAACGTAATATTTTTTTATTATTATTTATAAAAAAGAAAGAAATCAATTAATCTGTGTGGGAGTATGAATATTTAACTATATAATATATTACAATACAATATTATATTATATTATATTAAAGATTTAATAGTAGTAGTAGAAGAACAAAGAGATGACTGAATTAAGTGTGTGAGTCTTACTCTATATGTTCCCTGTTTCCATTCTCAAGAGTCTTTCCGTTCTTCAGCCAGCTCACTTTGGGAGTAGGTGTACCTATTACCCGACATTCAAGAGTCAGTTCCTCCCCAACAGGTGCACTGACCTCTGACGGGTGACCAGAATCTATAATGGTGGGTGATGCTGATGGTGCCAAAAACATTTGGTTATTCAGAGTGTAGAGTAAATTCCACACCATGTAAATCAAGTAACAAAACTAGGATTATTTGTTACTGAGAATAGCGATATGTGCAGTTATATATATAGTATAGTACCATATATAGTAAGAGAGTAGTCTTTCTGTGTCTGTCCTTCACTGTTTTTGGCAATGCAAGTGTAAGTCCCCGCATGAGAGGTCTGCAGAGGGCCTAACTCCAGTCTGTTTCCTCTCGCTGACCAGTTCCATTGCAAACTGCTCTCTATACACAAAGAAACAAACAACAAAGTGCAAAAATATGAGTATAAAAATATTCCCACTAAAATATAAAGGTGTGCAGTATTAACTGACCAATAGGAGAGCCATCTTTCAGCCAAGCAATGCTGGGTACAGGTACGCCAGAAGCCTCACAGATGAGGGTGATGTGTGAGCCCATGTTTTGAGTGAGCATCTCATGAAGAGGCCCCTCCATCACAGGAGGCACTAAAAGTGAAATTTAGTAAAACGTATGAAATCACTTACTGCACCTGTAACTGTTTTAATGCATATGCAAATGGAAAATGCTGCAAATATGTGTGTTTTTAGGACTCACCATGAACTGTTACTCTAAAGGTGCGATCTACTTGACCTGCAATGTTGGACACCTTACAGGTGTACGCCCCACCATCAGCCACCTAAGAAAAGGCAGTAATCATTTCAACAAAGCATTAACTATTTTGACATTTATTCTTTAACTTACACTATTGTTCACAAGTCTTGTGTTTTTAAGGAAGAGTTTTATTCTCAACCAGGTTGCATTTACTTACCTGCACCCCAACTATCTCAAGTTGCTGGCGCTCAATCTTTAAACCATTCCCAGCAGCCAGTTGAAGTCCATTACGATACCATGTGACCTCTGGTTTAGGGATCCCATTGGCTTCACAACGCAGAATAAGCGATGACCCGACGAGTGTTGTCATAACCTCAGACTCTGATTCAATACGTGGCACCAGTGTAGGCAATGCTAAAAAGGGCCAAATCAAAGTGTTAAATACTGTATTAATCTACTAAAGCAACTAATTCACAAAAAGACCCATAGTCCTCTAACCGTAGACAGTAAGGAGAATGCTCTTCTGGTCTTGTCCGGCTGAGTTTGTGGCTGTACAGACATACTGGCCAGCATCCTGCTGTCCAGCCCTGGGAAGCTGGAGCATCTGACCACCTTTGGACAGAATGATGGCATATTAAATACATGCATTCATGCTTCATGAAGCATTGTTGATACACACAAAGAGTTATATTTAGATTGTAAATCACCTGGCAGTATGTGGATGCCAGTGCTGAACTCCAGCACCTGCCCATCTTTGGTCCAGATGATGTCAGCAGGCGGGTATGCCTGCACATCACACAGCAGGGAGATCATGTGACCCTCCACCACACTTATATCCTCCTCCCGGCCACCCACAATCCTTGGTGGAACTAAAAAAAAATAAAAAATCATGCTGTATTTACAGTGTATTACGCAAATAGGTAATTACACTAACAGTAAAATATTTTCGACAGTACAATTTTTTATGTTTTTTTTTTTTTTTTTTAAAGAAGTCTCTTCTGCTCACCAAGCCTGCATTTTTTTTATCCATAATACAGCAAAATAGTTTTGCTGTTTAAAATAACTGTTTTCTATTTGAATATATTTTTTTTAAATGGAATTTATTAATGTGATTTCAAAGCTGAATTTTTAGCAATATTACTCCAGTCACATGGTCTTTCAGAAATAATTTTTATATTCTGATTTGCTGCTCAAAAACATTTATTATTATTATTATGTTGAAAACAGCCAAGTAGAAAGTTCCTTGAATGAATATAAAGTTCAGAAGCACAGCGTTTATCAAACTCAACAAACATTTTGTATTAATTTTGAAGACAGTTGTGCTGCTTGATATTTTAATGGAAACCATGATACTTCTTTTCAGGATTATTTGCTGAATAGAAAATTTAAAAGAATAGCATTTATTCAAAATAGAAATGTTTTGTAATCATTACAAATGTTTTCACAGTCACTTTTAATCAACTGAATGTGTTCTTGCTAAATGAAAGTATTAATTTTTTATCTCCTGACAGACTCTCAATTTTTGAATGGTAATTTACATAATAAACACACTTTAAAAGTTATAAATCTAGCCTTTCTATATAAGGATTTTTAAATAATAATCCAATCTCAAGTAATTCACAAATGAAAATTTCATTCTGATCTGTGAAATGTTTGACGATTTGATTCATTGGAAATAAGAACAGACTCAAAAAATTATTTGCTCACAAATTAGACATTACTATTTACCCAATAATGCCAATATTTAGCCTTTGAAATATTTTAAAGAAGAACATAACTATTCATCATTAATTACATCTCCATTTATTTTTGCAGGACTTCAAGATTTTAATAATTTTCATGATATTTTTAGAGCTGAAAAACACAATTCCCTGATGTTTCCTGGTTTTCCCAGATTGTGGGAACTGCTCCTACCTTGAACAGACAAGCTGTAGAGTCTCTCGACAGCTCCAGCCTTATTCTCTGCCACACACTGATAACTGGCCGCATCTGACACCTGCACATTCAGTATCTACAGAGACACACAGGCAAGTTACATAAGGAGTGACACTTATTTTTGCCCCTCACAGTAGAAAAATCTTTGTATTAACCTTGTAAGTCGATGGTTCTGTCATTAATTATTCAACCTTATGTTGTTTCAAACCTGCAAAACCTTTGTTCATCAAGATATTTTTGATGAAGCCCAAGAGCAGTAAAAACAGTAATGCAACTACCATGTTCAGGGCCCAGAAAGGTAGTAAGGACATCATTCAAACAGTCCATGTGACATCAGTGGGTCAACCATAATTTTATGAAGCTACGAAAATACTTTTTGTACTCAAACAAAACAAAAATAACCTAAAACATAAAGATGTCCTTACTCCCTTCCTTGTCCTTGAATGTGGTAGTTGCGTTCCTGTCTATGCAGGGTCAGAAAGCTCTTGGATTAAAACAAAAAAATCTTACTTTGTGTTCTGAGAATGAACAAAGGTCTTACAAGTTTGTAATGAAGTAATGAAGGTGAGTAATTAATGTTACTATTTTTATTTTTGAGTAAACTATTTCAAGAAATAGGGTAAAACTAATGTTCCTGAGCTCATGGCCGTCACCTCTAGCAGTTTCCCATCTTCTAGTATCTGATGGTGAGGGCCGCTGTAGAGGGGCAGACCATCCTTCAGCCAAGATACAGATGGAGTGGGGTTTCCTGCGACATCACAGCGCAGGGATACAGTGGAGTTGACCACAGCATCCACATCCTGCATGAACTCATCAGTCTGGCCATCAATCAAAGGTGGAACTGTGTAAAATATATAATTAGTCACATTTATGCAGATCATTCATTCACATTTTTAATGAAGCTGACAAATAAAGTTAAGAATGTCAGAAATTTGCCAGTTGGATTTACTTCCTTACCCAACACCTCTATATCATAGTGCATTTTGTCCTCTCCAGCTTCATTCACAGCTTGGCAGGTGTATTTCCCAGCATCCTCAAGCTGTACCCGTGGGATCTGCAGGACATGCCCTCCTGAAGAGAAACACACAAATAAACAAAAATGTTTATTTACTATATACTGTATAGTATTTGCAAGTGTTTTATTTTTAAGTGCAAGATTGATTGTGTTGTTTTTTACTACAATAACTAAAAAGAACCATGGTGTTCACATGATAATAGCAAGTTTTTTTGGACATGTGCTGGACACGCGATTAACAGTGCAGATATTAAGCATTTTTATAGTTATCGGTATCATTTTCAAAACCGATTTGCCGATAAAATAATTTAAAAGCATTAAAAAAAAATTCAAAGCCCTTGTTATTCTCAATTTTGACATTCATTTTCATTTTTACACCAGACATATAATATATCTGAAATATATCAAAATATCGGTTATCTATCTACTTGATCTTTAATAATCGGCCCTAAAAAAAACATAATGATAATAACATAATATATAACATACATTCAAATACATACACTATTGTTAAAATGTTTGGGGTCAGTATGATTTATTATGATTTAATTAATACTTAATACAGTAAAGATACATTACGTTGATCAAAAGTGACAGTAAATACATTTATAATGTTAAAAAAGAATTCTACTTGGAATAAATGCTGTTTGCCTTTATAGGAATAACATTTTAGGATATATTTAAAATATATAAAACAATAAACAGTTATTTCAAATTGTAACAGGGGTTTATTTGTAGCAATAGCAAACAATACATTGTATAGGTAAAAATGACAGATTTTTTTAAATGCCAAAAAACTATAAAAAGAATATTAAGTAAAGGTTATGTTCCATGAAGATATTTTGTACAATTCCTACTGTACATATATCAAAACTTAATTTCTGATTAGCAATATGCATTGCTAAGAACTTCATTTGGACAACTTAAAGGCGATTTTCTTAATATTTCGATTTTTTTTTTTGCACCCTCAGATTCCAGACTTTCAAATAGTTGTACCGCTGCTATTTATTCAGCTTTCAGATGATGTACAAATCTCAATTTCATAAAATTGACCTTTATGACTGTTTTTGTGGTCCAGGGTCACATATTACTGTTTAATAATATTTAAATACTGACTCATGGCACAAAAATCCTGCTTCACTCCACTTACCAGGTAACAACACAACTCCATCTGAGCTGGTAAGTTGCCTGCCTTGTCTGTACCAACTGAGTCGAGGAGGAGGAATGGCATTGCTCTCGCATGACAGACTGATAGAGTGTCCCAATACCACCTCTCGTCTTTCAACCATCCCTTCAGTGCCATCAGGGTCCTCTTCATCTCCTTCTCTCTCCCCCAGTGAGAAACCAGCAGCACCATTTATTACCCGGTGAAAGATTGGAGGAACTGAGGAGGTAGTTCAAGAAACAATCATTAATACCCACACACACTACCTTCAGTAAAAAAAAAAAGTGTATAATTTGCACTGACTCTGTATAGTAAGGTGGAAGTCTCTTTTGTCCTCTCCAGCAGAATTGGTAACCACACATGTGTACTGGCCCTCATGAGACAGCATGGCATTCTCGATGAGGAGCATGTGACTGTTCACTCTCAGACCGGTGTGTGTATTTCCATTTAATAGCTGTGGAATATGAATAGAGAGTGCGTTTCAATATAACTACTGCAGTCATTACTCAAAAGTTGTTTAGAAGAGCCCAGGGGTTATTTCAGGCCTAGACATGAGCTGCAGTCCAATAGCTCAAAAAATTGACTTTGTTTAAAAGAATGATTAAATGATTCACTCATAATGTCATTCAAACACACTGATTTGTTCAGGAATGAAACAAGTGAGTCAATGAATCATTCATTCAACCAATACATTGAAAATTGTGTTGTTCAAAGGCTTGATTGTGCTTTGGTTTTGTTACAATTTTCATTGGAGTACCAAAAATACACAAACTAACTTGCAATATTGTGCTTTAAGACTTCTTGTTTATACAGTAACTGTTGTGACACTCACAATTATACAGTATGGTCTAGAAATAGCTATAGCAGAATCTGGGAGACACAAAACAGAAATATACGGACCTGTCCATCTTTAAACCATTGTGTTACAGGTTCTGGAAAGCCTTTTGCCAGGCATGACAAAGTCAATGTCCCATTAATTCTCACTTTCTCTTCTCTTCTACCAAAATTGAGAGTCGAAGAATCCCCCTCTATCTGTGGAGGTACTGAGGAAATGGCACAGCATTAATCTTTGACAAAAACAAACAATCTTTAGTTATGTAAATCGCATTACGTTGCCTACTTACCAATAATTCTTAATGTGTGGTGTCTGTGTGCTGTTCCAGCCAGGTTGGTTGCTCGGCAGGTGTAGGTGCCTGCGTCCTCACCACGGGCTGCAGCCACACGCAAAGACTGTCCACCCTGTGTGTATGTGAACTGAGGGCTGGACACAATGGGCTGGTTGTCCTTTAGCCAGGTTATAGTGGGAAGTGGGATCCCCTCAACTTCACAATGAAGAACAGCAGGGAAACCCAGAACAGCAGTCACCTCTGAATTCTCATCTGCGTTGCGAATCATAGGAGCAGCTGTGAAAACACAGAGAATATTGATATTGGAGAAGAACAGGATGACAATAAAGATGAAGAAAAAGTAGGTGTTTTGAAACCTGAGAAATGTCTATGAAAATGAATATAATATTATATATATATATATATATATATAACAAAACTGATGAAAATTTAAATATCACTTTTTAATGGATCAAAAACACACAGCATAACCAATGCAGTCCGATTTTTAAACAAATCTGATCTGGTTGAGTAACCAATGTTGCCTGTTTCTTTAACAAATAAATGTGCCGGGTCTTTTTACTGAATCAGAAACATACAGTGCAACTAATGCTTTGGTTCTTTTTAGTGAAACCATACATTACTATCAGTCTGGTCTTATTTTTCAAAGAATGAGTCATAAAGCACAACTAATGTAGTCTGATTACTGAATGAATGACTCTTATGATTTAGTTCTTTTAGTAAATCAAAACTATAAATCCCAACCAGTGTAGTATGATTTTTGAACGAACGACTCTTATGATTCAGTTGTTGTTTTGTAAATCAAAGCTATAAAATGCAAGCGGTGTAGTCCAATTCTTGAATGAATGACTCTTATTATTCAGTTCTTTTAGTAAATCAAAACTACAAAACGCAACTGGTGTAGTCCAATTCATGAACTAATGACCCTTATGATTCAGTTCTTTTGGTTCAAAACTATAAAACGCAGCCAGTGTAGTTTGATTCTTAAACGAATGACTCTTATGATTCAGTTGCTATTTGTAAATCAAAACTATAAAATGTAAGCAGTGTAGTCCAATCTGTGAACTAATGACTCTTATGATTCAGTTCTTTCAGTAAATCAAACTTATAAAACATGATCAGAGTAATCCGATTCTAATGACTCTTATGATTCGCTTGCAATGTTACTACTAGGTCCCCAACCGGGGATCCTTCCCGGAATCAATCCCGGGGTGTGTTTTTGTGAGTAGTCCGATTCATGAGCGAATTACTCTTATGATTCAGTTTTGTTAGTAAAATCAAAACTATAAAACGCTACCAGTGTAGTCTGATTCTTGAACCAATGACTCCTATGATTCAGTTCTTTTAGTGAATCAAAACCATACAACACAACCAGTATAGTCAAATTTTTGAGTGCATTACTCTTTTGATTCAGTTCTTTTAGTAAATCAAAACAATACAGCACAACCAGCGTAGTCTGATTCCCAAATGAACGACTCTTATAATTAGTTTTCTTTTAATGAGTCAAAGACATTTGACTTGTGTGTTATGCTGCTTTTCAGTCTTGTGAGAATTAATTAAATAATCAAGGTAACAGTAATAGGAATTGAAACCAGAATTGTTCAGTTCTTTATGATTCCCATCACCATCATACCTTGTACGTTCAGCCTGAACTGCCGTGTCTGAGTCCCAGCGTTGTTACTGGCCACACACTGATACAGGCCACGATCCCTCGGCCTGACCGACTTCACTCTCAACACCTGGCCCTTCTCCAGAAACTCCACATGTGGGTCTCCATTAGGAGATAAAACCCTGAGAGAGGTTGTGAAGAGCACACATGAGGACAGAAACTGGAAAAGAGGAGCATGTGATTGTGTGTGTCATTAACTCACTCTCCATCATGACTCCATTCCACCATAGGCAGTGGGCGGCCACTCACTCTGCACTGCATGTCCGCTTCTTGTCCTGCCATTACAGTCAGTTCCTGCACTCCTGAGGTGCCTGAAATTACTGGTGGGGCTACATGTACACACCAGGACATACAAATAAATGAGAAATAAAATATAGGGCAGACTTACTCTAACAATGATGCTAACATCTTTCAAAAAAAGGATTTGTATCAGATGTTACACGCTAAATACAAAAACAAAGCCTAATATGTATCCTTTGTTCCGTACACAAGGTTACTTTAAATTACACAGCTTGTTTGTCTATATTTCACCTTGTACTTCAATAGTATACTCCCTCCTGGCTTCTCCAGCAGAGTTCTGGGCAGTGCAGGAAAAGTGGCCAGCGTGATCGTGCTGAACACGGTAAATCTTTAAAAGCCTTTTTCCATTCTGCAGATACACTCCTGGGGTCTCCAGTACCTAGAAGCACAGAGCAGGTAATTGATTTTCAAGTGTAGTGACCAAGACTTGTGATGACTACTGGCCACTAGGTGACACTATGCTACCATTACACTGGGGCAGAGCCGTACAGGTAGTAAAATAAAACTAAATTAAATGTTTAACACACAACAGTACTACATGGCTCTCTGGATTATTTGCCATTGCAGACATTTTCAAACATCATGCTAGATTTATTTCTCTCATCACTCTGCAGTTAATTTCATGTTAACTCTAAATATTTATTTTGCATCTAGCTGTGTAATCATCAGGACAATTAATCAACTTTATAACGGGGTTCTGATAACCCTGCTGGATTTTATTTTACGATAATGATGGGATGACTGTATATTATTTGTACACAATGTTTATGAAAATCACCATGCATGAGAAAACCTACAGGTCTGTTGTCTTTAGTCCAGGTAATGGTTGGGGTTGGGACTCCGAAAGCATCACATCCTAGCGTGAGGGGCTGCTTCAGTGTGACCGTCAAATTCAAAGGCTGCCCATCATCTTGGATCTCTGGTGGAACTAGATTTGTGAGACAAAGAAATCATTCAGCATAATTCAATCCAGCACTAAACCCTGACTGCAATTTGCTTGTATTTAATTAGGCACGTAATCAAGCAATCAAAGCCTTCAAATAAATCTAATGTAAGTGCCTACCCTAAAATGAGACAAACCAGAAATTTGTTCCTTTTAACTCCTATGTATGCTATACAAGATAAATGTAGTTTAAATGTAGCTGAAAAATCTGCACACATTACACCAATTTTGATGTTAAAAAATTGTATGTATTATTTTAATTGATTAATTCTACATAACTACATTAAAATATATAAATATTCTACAAAGTTGCTATATTTGTTTTTTTTTATTAATTAATTATTTTTTAAATAATATATTATATTAATTTATTGTAATAATAATTAGGGCTGGGTTTTACCACAAATTTCACAATTTGATTCGATTCTGATTTACAAGCTTGCGATTAGATTCGATTTCCGATTTGATTCAACTCAATATTGATTATTTTGAATATATTTCTTTAAAAAATATGTCACCTACTGCAGTAAAATATACATGACAGTTAGTTGGTACTTACCAGGGTGCGATGTGCCCAACCCGCGAACCCGATCTAACTCAAATGATTCGCGAAACGCGCTTTGAATTCCTGTTCTGAATCAAATGATTTGCGATACGCGTTTTGAATTCTAGTAATACGCACTTCGAAACAGAGTGGTAGTGGTAACTGATTTAAAGTTTCAAAAAGCTTTGTTGATGCTCTTTGCTCGCTTTCTCTATATAATCTATTCGCTGCTTGAAAAACAGTAGAAATGAAATCATTACTTAGAATGACTTAATGATTTAAGCCCAACTTACAACTTAACATACCTTTGGATGTTTATTCATGTTTATTTTGTGCTGAAACTGCTGAGACGCTAATTACAGCGATCTCCACATTAGTGATGCCAAAAAATGTAATTTATTGTTTGAATACTGTAATAAAATGGACATAATTTGAAATCATATCAAAAGTAACAAGGCACAAAGCTTATTACGATTATTATTGCGGTACAATGTTCTGTTCATTAACTGAAAACAGGCTAGACTAATCGACTCTTGGAATTTAAGAACTGATATTGTTTTGTTAAAATGACGCCTCTAGAATCAATTAAAATCAAAATCCCAGACCTAACAGATTCTCTGTATTACTTTTCCCTCCTTTTCCCTGTTACATAGGTTTAACAAATGCTGGAATCCCTGGAAACTGCTTAAATACCCCTGGAGTACATGTAGTTCTTGCTGGGAATTACTGATCTAAATTAGAGTAATTTCAAATGTATTATCAAGCTATTGACCATGTTGAAATGTGCAAGAGTCTCACCATTGACCTTTAGCCTGGTCTTCCTCTCCACTGATCCTGCTTCATTAGTGGCCACACACTTATAATCTCCACTGTGACTGGCTGAAGCTGAGCCAATCACCAGAGAACCATTCTCAGCCAAAGACACACCATGCTCCGTTCGCTCCATATGAATCTCCAGGCCATTTTTGAACCATCGCATCCAAGGAGCAGGAGACCCTAGCCAGGGGATGACAACAGCAAAAGAACAAATGAGATAGAGAGAAACAGTATATGTGAAAGAGAAGACATCTATCAGAGACGACAGAATCACAATTCCCTGTGCACAATGAACACAAGGCTCGCCAGAGCTTAAAAACAAGACCAGATATCCATCCATCTGACAGCGAGACAACAAAGAGCAGATACAAAGAGAGTGCCAGTAAATTTCTTTCCTCGGAAGTGGATCAGCCGATGTCCCGTCAAACAGTACTTCAAGGTGAAACGTACCGAGTGAAGATGCCAGACACAGTATATCAGAAGAGAACTGATCAAGCATAGGAACAGGAGATTTATAGCTCAAAGACAAAAGTCAAGAGACTTCAGGACAGCGGTAAGGGGAGTAGTTCAAACACACCAATGAGGTCCTATATTAGCTTCCAAGACCCCTTTAACAGATGTGTGATGAACTTTACTAGGTTAGCTTTAAGTGACGGGGCAGGGGGTAACCTTGTACTTGTTTTATAGTCACCTCTTAAACCTCCTCAAAGGCCATTTGGGCAGGAATGACAGGTATTGAGAAGTGTTTATTTGTGTTTGGTTTCACCCAGAGCACTTTAGATAAAACTATCCCATGTGACATGTAAAGTCTAAATAAGGGTGGGAGGAATAAGGAAATAGATGTGCAAAAAAAAGTTCAAAAGATGAACTTTTGGTCTTTCAGAACTATCAGGGATAGTTCAAACCCATAAGACATTGGTTAATCTTTAAAACATAGAGGATACAAGATATTTTTAATGAAACCTCAGAGGTTTCTGTCTGTCCATTGAAATTCCAGGTAAAAAAAAGGTCATAAGGGCATCATAAAATGAATCCATATGAATCAAACGGTTTAATCCAAGTCTTGTAAAGAGATACAATTGCTTTTATATGATCAGATTCATTTAACAGATCTCTACCTTGTGTTGTTTCAAAGCTGTGTGGCTTTCTTTCTTCTATAAAACAAAAAAGACATCTAGAAAAAGTTCTCAGTGTTTTTATTTATACAATGGGCAACCAGGCCCTTTAGAAAACATGTCTGTTGCAACATACCTTCAAAATGATATTACGTTGGTGCTAAAAGAGTGTTCCGATTTGAATTTTGCAATATTTTATTGGGTGTTGTATGTATTGCAGCAGGAAATTAAATGAATGAATAGATTAATGCCTTATTACATTTGAAAATAACCCATAGTCTTAAAGGAGACCTATTATGCCCCTTTTTACAAGATGTAATATAAGTCTCAGGTGTTCCCAGAATGTGTCTGTAAAGTTTTAGCTCAAAATACCCCACGGATCATTTATTATATAATTTTGAAAATGCCTATTTTAAGTGGAAGCAGAAACACGCTGTTTTGGTGCATGTCTCTTTAAATGCAAATGAGCTGTTGCTCCCCACCCCCTTTTCCAGAACAGGGCTGTGCCTTTACAGCTCACAACTCAGATGTGCTAAAAACATCTGTTTGGATTAATATCATGCCTATCGCACTAAAATCGTGTTTTAAAGCCATATTAGTTTATAATAAGTAATATAAGTCTAATATATGGTTTTCTGAGTTAACACATTCAAAGCATTCGCACAGAAAGCGGCTGTCACACAGCATGTGAGTACTAAATTAGGTTCTCTTTCATGTCTTATTGCACTTAAACTATCAAATACAGACAATTGTATCCTAAAAACACACGAGTTACAAAAATAGTCTGGGAAAGAAATCACGTTTATAATAGATTTTCTTTTTCCTTTTTTTTTTGCCATGGCATTAGAACTGGTACACCATTGTAGCTCACAAAAACAAAATGGCGGCAACGTGGGTGGAACTACGCAGATTAAGAGACAGTAATATTATAATAAGATCCCCTTTCTACATATTGGGAGGAGCGAAATATAAGTGGCTCGTTTTTTAACATGTTTGCAGAGAAAGGCTTACCAAAAAAATGTACTGGGTTGTCCTTTTTCACATTTTCTGGGTTAACAGATGCATTGGAGACCCGATTATAGCACTTAAACACGGAAAAAAGTCAGATTTTCATGAAATGTCACTTTTACCAAAAACAAATGAGGACTTGTTCCTCCATATTGCATATACAATGCTGTACCAGGTGAGCTACCAAGCAAGTTTACATAAGAAAAGAGTGTTTTATGTGACGTAAATGTCAAAATGTATTAGTTTACAAATAAGTTACATTATATTCACTATGATAAGATTGTTAGGAGGTCCTAACAGTATTGTACCACTAGAACCAATTGAAAATATGTCTTTAATAAAGGGGCCATGAACTGAGAAACTTACCTTGATCTTTTAACATATATCAGGTCACTAGGTACTATAAAAACATCCTGTAAGTTTCAGAATTCTGCAGTACCAATTTGTGGAAAAATTTGCAGATTGCCTCTTTGCAGATGCCGTGCAGTTGCTCACACTCCCTAAAGCATGCAATCGTTTTTGTATTCAAGTTTTTTTTCAGTTTTCACTTTCATTTTCACTTTCAAAATTGATCTTGTTCAGCAAAGAAGGGAGTGGATGGCACAGTGATTTGTTTAGAGGAGCAAGGCCTGTGAATGCTCAATACGACCTTGGGATTTCAAAAAAAAAAATTAAACTAAAAAGATGATGCTGTGCCAGGGTTGCCAGGTTTTCACAACCAAATCCACCCAATTGCTCCTCAAAACTATCCCAATTAAATTTTGAGGGGGTCCCTTGTTAAAAATTACGTTCCGCAGGGTAAAATACACGTTTATAGCAGTGTTCCTCTGGCAAAATTCGCATTCCAGGGGATAAATACCACGTTAATGGGGTCACTTCAACCCGCAGAAATGAAAAACAACACACAGCAACAGTGTTAAGGTAACCCAATTCTGCAGGAAAACCGTGGACTTGGCAACACTGTGCTGCGCTGACTATATTGTATCTGACTGTCATATTGCAGCACACAAGTGTGAGTACCTGTTTTTATTATGCTATCACTATTGCTTTGTCTGTTAAACAGATTGTTTGATATGCACCCATCTGTGAAGAATGTATACTGTCAAATATACACAAGCCACAGTGGGCGTTTACTTCAGAGTCTACAGTTCACCATGCCTATTCAAACGGAGCGTTCAGATGAAAGTTAAAAACAGGACAGAAATGTTTTTTGAAGTAAAAATCTTGATAACATTATAAGTGGACCTCAGAGAACAGTACAAAAATAAAAAAACAGAGGCAGCTCATGACCCCTTTAATTGATAACCTGTCCTGTAATCATAATTTGTATGAATAGAAGTAGTAAGAGTTTTTGGTACTTCACTGCCACTAGTGTTCATATTAGCTGAAAACTGCAGTGTTTTTATGTATAGGTACATTTTTGGAGTTGCAAAGTATAAATATCTTCTTTTATGTTCCACAAAAGAAAGAAAGTCAGACAGGTCTGAAACGACATGAGGGTGTGACAGAACATATCAACCCAAAACCAGGTGGCATCTGCAAATAAATAATGCTGGAGCTTTTCTCAGAACTAACTTTGCTTGCAATGACTTGTAACAAACAGGCAAAATTCACACAGGTGTCCTATTAGAGTAACCACAGGTGCAGTTTGTCACATTTACTATCCACTAATGTTTAAACGACTAAGTGTATAAATACTTTTTGTCTTTGCTTTCTAACAAGCTTTTTTAGTTAAGTATTTTATTTCAAACATGTGTTTGTGCTATCTTTAAAATAAATGTCACTTAAAATAAATGCCAAATGTCACTGTGAAATAATTTATTACGTAATTCAAAGACATTCATACTTTTTTAAGTGCATCTCAAGTGTCCAAATACTTTTAGGGGCCGCTGTATACAATAAGTCAGCCACTTTTTTTAACAACGAACCAATCAGAATGGAAGGGAAAATAATTCCCAGAGCAGATGTTTACAGTCATAATGTTTGGATTGATTGTTTTTGTAACTTAAAGAATGGCGTGCAGCTGGTCCTGTTTACATTACAGGATAACATTAGGAGCAGTTTATCTGTCAGAAATCCCTCAAACAATACTTCAGATGATGCACGTTATAAAAAGTTATGTGTGCGTTCCTTGGGTGGGGTCATGTCTTTTAGTGCAAGCCAGAGTAAATGGATCAATCTGAAAAGGACGGACTTCCTCACTCCTACACATGTCTTCTTTATCTAACACACCTGCTGTTGGACTGAGAAGTTTTGTTATAAGAAAATTGTGTGTGTGTATAGACGTTTAAAATGTTATCAGCATTGATAATGAGAAGAAATGTTTCTCGAGCAGTAAGTCAGCTTATTAAAACTTTCTATAAAATCATCTGACACTGAAGACTAGAGTAATGCTGCTGAAAAACAGCTTTATCATCACAGGTTCAGTAGAGGTCAAAAGTTTACATACACCTTGTAGAATCTTCAAAAATGTTAATTATTTTACCAAAATAAGAGAGATCATACAAAATGCATGTTATTTTTTTATTTAGTGCTGATGTGAGTAAGATATTTAACCTAAAAGACTACATATAGTCCACAAGAGAAAATAACAGTTGAATTTATACAAATGACCCTGCTCAAAAGTTTACATACACTTGATTCTTAATACTGTGTTGTTACCTGAATGATCCACAGCTGTGTTTTTTGTTGTTGTTTTAAGTGATAGTTGTCCCTTGTTCGTCATGAACAGTTAAACTGCCCACTGTTCTTTGGTTTTTCAGCATTTTTGTGTATTCGAACCCTTTCTAACCATGACTGTATGATTTTGAGATTCATCTTTTCACACTCAGGACAACTGAGTGACTCATATGCAGCTATAACAGAAGTTTAAAATGCTCACTGATGCTCCAGAGGGAATTACGATGCATTAAAAGCCGGAGGGTAAATTGTTTCATTTGAAGATAAGGGTAAATTCAACTTATTTTGTCTTCTGGGAAACATGTAAATATATTCAGTAGCTTCAAAAGGTCTACATTTACTAAATTAAAGTAAATTAAAAAAAAAATTAAATTAAGTTAAAAAAACCTAAAAAAAAAAAAAAAAAAAAAAAAAAACTAAACTAAAAATAAGAAAAATGTACACATCTTCATTCTGTTCTAAAGTTTACACTCCTGGCTTGAACCTTCTATAATAGTTGCATTTGAGTCCCTCAGTTGTCCTCTTTGTGAAAAGGTGGATCTCAAAATCACACAGCCATTGTTGGAAAGGGTTCAAATACACAAAAATGCTGAAAAATCCAAAAAAAATTGTGGGCCCTGAAGGATTTTTTGAAGAACCTTTTTATAAATTCAACTATAATTATATCTTTTCATGTGACAACACGGGAGAAATGACACTTTGCTACAATGTAAAGTAGTGAGTGTACAGCTTGTATAACAGTGTAAACTTGCTGTCCCCTCAAAATAACTGAACACACGGCCATTAATGTCTAAACCGCCAGCCACAAAAGTGAGTACACCCCTAAGTGAAAATGTCCAAACTGAGCCCAATTAGCCATTTTCTCTCTCTGGTGTCATGTGACTCATTAGTTTTACAAGGTCTCATGTGTGAATGGAAATCAAGTGTGTTAAATTTGGTGTTATAGCTCTCACTCTCTCATACTGGTCACTGTAAGTTTAACATGGCACCTCATGGCAAAGAACTCTCTGAGGATCTGAAAAAAATAATTGTTGCTTTACATAAAGATGGCGTAGGCTACAAGATAATTGCCAAAACTCTGAAACTAAGCTGCAGCATGGTGGCCAAGACCATACAGCGGTTTAACAGGACAGATTCCACTCAGAACAGGCTTCGCCATGGTCTACCAAAGAAGTTGAGTGCACATGCTCAGCATCATAACCAGAGGTTGTGTTTGGGACATAGACCGTTGAGTGCTGCCAGCACTGCTGCAGAGGTGGAAGGGTTGGGGGGTCAGCCTGTCAGTGCTCAGACCATACGCCACACACTGCATCAAATTGGTCTGCATGGCTGTCATCCAAGAAGGAAACTTCTTCTAAAAATTATGCACAAGAAAGCCCGCAAATAGTTTGGACATTTTCACTTAGGGGTGTACTCACTTTTGTGGCCAGTGGTTTAGACATTAATATCTGTGTGTTCAGTTATTTTGAGGGGACATCAAATTTACATGTTATACAAGCTGTACACTCACTACTTTACATTGTAGCAAAGTGTCATTTCTTCAGTGTTGTAACATCAAACGATATAATAAAATATTTACAAAAACGTGAGGGGTGCACTCACTTGTGTGAGATACTGTATGTGAAATATCTTATTCAGGTCAGTATTAAATAAAAAACAACATGCATTTTGTATGATCCCTCTTATTTTGGTAAAATAATTAATATTTATGCAGACCTCAACTGTTTATATTAAAATAGAAATGGTTATTTTAATAATGTTTTACAATTAGCATAAGATGCTTACCGACCCCAAACTTTTAGTGTAGAGTGAAATCATAACAGAGCGTGTATAAATTAGCTGTAATGGTTGTGTTTGAGTTGGCTTGTTTCTTATGATGTGTGATTATTAGGCAAGTCACTTTATTTTACAGACAAGCACTTTTGTCTGAGCCTAATGATTACCGTCATCCGCCACCAAACATGCACGACAGCACAGCCGTTTGCACTTATTTACTGTCATATCTGTATTAAGTACCTCTCATTAAGTGCTACACAGATGTCTGAATTCTCAGTCACCATAACAACGTTAGAGATCCAACACAAACGCAAGAAAGCGAACAGCAATTCGGCACAATTTCCACTTAATAACAAGGATGACCTGACCATCTTTGCTCTGATTCGAGACAGACTGATAACCACCTCTTTTCTAGCTGTAAAAACGACCCATCAAGCCCTTTCTTCCCTTGTACTCTCGCTCTTAGCCCTCCTCCTCTCCGCCTGCAACAGTCCCTAATTAGGATTCCTCTCCCAGTGGGCAATCGCATGCAGGAAAGCAGATGTGGCCCTCAGAGACAGAGGAGAAGAGTAGTGTTCCAGCTGCTGCACACACACACATACACACACATCATGTCAGGGTTGCCATGGCAGGTTTCCATCAAAACAACACCTATTAGCTTACAATGTGCGCGGGAAAGCTGGGTATGTATCACTGTTGTGTGTTTCATAAACAGACACAAATTCACACTAAACACCTCTCACTCCCTGCAAGTGGAGGCATTTGACTTCCTTTCCAGGTCTGTTTATGTGAAACGAGCTGTTAAACCTGCACAAAGTGTTGCCGAACGAGGATGTTGCCAGCAGCCAAAATGAGGCGGCGGTAAGAAAAAAGACCATATGGTGAGAGACAGCAGGAAAAAACAAGACTCCCAAAGACAGCTTTCAGCACAGCTTTTATCATGTCACTCTCTCACACACACGCATGCTTGTTTACTGATATATCTAAATAGAGTCGTATCATAAACGTATTGCTTTGATATACAGTATCAGTGGCGTTTCCTCCAAAGAGGCAAGGGAAGCAGTGCCTCCTCAAAAATTGGATAAGAAAAAAAATCATGGTACAAAAATAAAACAACACAAATATTACAAAATATGACAAAAAACACTCATTTTTTCTAAAGTAAAACTGTCCAACAGCAACACCAACAGGTACAGTTACAGCAGAAATATCTTTGCACCTCTCTCGCCTCCCCTGAGCCCATTGAGTTTAACAGACCCCCTAAAGCATGCGGTGAGTTTGGTGGAGGGCAATTGAGAATGAATGGGGTAAAGAGTCACGTGAGAGGAGGAAATGCCTCCATTGCGAAATTATTGAATATGAATGGATATGACTGGTTTGTGCATGTTCTGCATCCGCAAATCAGTCTGAATGAACAATATAATACTGTTAATGGGAAGACTAATTTTAAAAAGCAAGTAAACAACTCACACACTTAGCCACTTCGTTACATCAAAGTAAGATCTAAAATGGCATGGAAACATAATCTGTGGGAGTTTTTAGTGAGTAATCAGCATGATGAAATTAAAAGTAAACCTCAGTGTCTGTGACCAATATTTACTAAGCTTTGATGACTGATGATCTGAAAAATTCAAAAAGAGCTACTAAGTTAACTGTTAAAAAGAATAGCTAAACATTAGTTTACAAGTTTAAATTGTTACTGCCTTGAGGTTTGGAATAAATAAATAATTCAAATGTTTAAACACGAACTTGATGAGATTCATACTTGGCTTTATTAAATACAATATACTTTTTTCAAGTAATGTTTATTTAAACAAGAAAATGTGACTGGGGCATAAATTTCCATTTGATTTAAGAACACACACCACTGATACATGATATGATTTATCTAAAAACACTTTGATTTCAGCATCTATTATAATATATGATACATTCTACAGTTCAGGCAAAATAACATATATTAAAAAATCTAACTACATAAATCTGTGTTCATTGATTACTGAATAAAATCTAGAAATGCAAAGAAAATTCCATATGTTTAAAATGTAATTTTGCTAAAAAAAAAAAAAAAAAGACAAACTTTCCTGTTGGTTTGGTTGTGGTTTACTCTGGTTTTGTGCTGATCTGGCTGATAAATCGGCATAATCATGCACACATTAACACCTCATGTTTAAATTGCATTTAGCTTTTAAAAGCACTAGTTTCACTTGAGATTATGAGATTAAACCACAGGAGAAAATATGTTAACACTAGAATAGGCAAACTAAGAGGTCTTCCTCAACAAACTCCTAATTTGCTTTTTAATAGTTAGTAAGGTAGTAGTTAAGTTTAGGTATTGGGTTGGTTTAAGGGATCTAGAATATGGTCGTGCAGAATAAGGTATTAATATGTGCCTAATAAGTATTAATAAACATACATTATGCCAGTAATATGCATGCTAATAAGCAACTAGTTAATAATGAGAATTGGACCTTAAAGGGATAGTCAGTAATTACTCACTCATGTTCATCTTCAGTACACAAATAAAGGGTACTACCATGGTCAAGGCACAGAAACATAATAGAGGCATTGTTAAAATAGCCATAGTTTTACATAGTTTTCAAAATGTAATTTTACAAAGCTACAAGAGTACTTTTTGTGCGCAAAGAAAAGAAAAAAAGCAACTTTATTTAACAATTCTGAGTTGTGACAATCTCCATAATAGTACCCTAGGGTGACGCGAAGAATTGTTGAATAAAGTCATTATTTTTGTTCTCTTTGCGTACAAAAAGTATTCTTGTAGCTTAATTTAAGTACGATTGAACCACTGATGTCACATGGACTGTTTTACTGATGTCCTTACTGCAATTCTATGCCTTGAACATGGTAGTATCCTCGCTGTCTATGGAGGGTCAGAGAGCTCTTGGATTTCATCTAAAATATCTTAATTTGTGTTCTGAAGATGAATGAAGGTCTTATGGGTTCGGAACGACATGAGGGTGAGTGAATAATTAATTACAGAATTTTCATTTTTGGGTGAACTAACCCTTTAAAGGGGTCCTATTATGCTCTTTTACAAAGTCTTGATTTTGTTTTGGGGGTGTACTGGAACATGTTCTCATGCTTAGTGGTTCGAAAAACGCATTATTTTTCATAGAATTTACATTATTACAATAGCTTTCTCCTCAGCCTGGCACAAATGGCTCAATTAGTTACGGGTTTGATGAAGGCCCGCCTTCCGAAAAAAACGGAATGTGTAGTGATTGTTTAGCTTTCCCACTGCATTGTGATTGGCGAACAGTTTAGACGGTGTTTCAGTACTGTCATGCCCCTTGCCAAAGCATTGAGTTCAGTCTGCTCCATTACAGCAAAGAACTTGGTTATAGTTAAGGATATATTAAGGTATAGTGAACTCTACAGTAGTGTTGTGTCCTATGGTCAGCCTGCGAGATTGCAGATACATGATATTATCGTGCTAATTTATTAAATTATTTACATGCATTCATTGCCTAAAACCATCTCCAGCATAAGGCTAAAAGGCTGATGTTTTTAATATTACTTATTTTGTATTAACACTTGAATAAAGACATTGTTGCTAATTATAATGTTTACATTTCCTTAGTTATTCAAAAAGAAGCTACAGCAAACAAGCAAAGAACTATCAAATAACATCACTGATTAGCCTAGCCTAGTCTAGTGCAAGTTTATGCATTTAAAAAAACACTTGCGATATAAGTGAAGCTATCTACACTGTATGATGAATAAAACTTTTACCACACACTGGACAAGTCTGCAGCACGTTACGCTCTGACAAGGGTGATAATCTAGATAATCAACCCTCTAGTCAGTGCCTCTGGTTATACCAGTCACGCCTCTGCATGTGTTTTGAGCCCCTATACTGCACACATCTGCGGCTTGCAGCTCTGACGCGGCAACTGGAGGAGGTCGCGACTACTGTAGTCAATGCTCGTGTTTATAAAAGCAGTGCTGTGGCTTGTTAAAGTCTCCTAGAAGCGGCTCTCCGTGCTGCATCGCTAAAATTAAGCTAATCCTCCATGTCGTCTCTACCATTTGAATTTCCATAGGCGGGATTTATTTTATGACATCATAACATTCTGGAAACAAAGCTTGTAGTCCAAATGAGCCGTTCGTTGTAGATCTTGAAAAGGGATTTAAAAAAAATATATATATATCTCTCTTTGCAGTGGACTTTGAGATTTGTAACTTTGTAGATCATTTTTATGCACAAACATACACACCACACACTGACTAAAATTCAAAAAGTGAAAAAAACTAATAGAAATAATAAAAAATAAATAAAGAAACCCTTAAAATAGAGTGTTATTAATGAAAGTACACCACAAATACAGAAATATATCTATGCTAGTTTACCTACCTCTTGCAGGGCAAGGGATGAACACTCTGCTGTTAGCCACACTCTCAATGATGGTCTCGCCGTTTGTCTCAAAATAGGGGCTCTCTGTAACCACATACACACAAGTCACAAGGTTAACATAAAAGGCTCAAAGTCAAAGGTCAACTCAAGGGTCAGTGTGGGGAGCACAGGAACACAGGGATAAGTGATTTGTGAACATGTCCACTGGTGTTGTTAACACATTCATATAAGTTACGTTTAGTCATGATTTAGATTGGCTGGGGATAATGAAATATTGTGTTCCTTAAGTGTTTTGGTTTCCAAAAAGTTCTCTGTGCAGTGGCAAATGTTCATAGTTGAACAAAGGATTTCTTGACGCATTTGTACACATTTTTTTGCTCACCTAAAATGTTCAGAACAATCTCAATGGTATCTTCTCCAGCACTATTCCTGGCTACACAACTGTATGTGCCGCTGTCCGATTGCTGGGCTGCCTGGATCTTCAGCATCCTATCACTGCCCACAAGAAGTCCATTGTGAAGCCAGCTTATCTGAGGACTTGGCTCTCCTTGGACCACACATGGCAACACCACCGTCTGGCCAATCAGAGCCTTAAGAGATGTAGGTGCTGGCTGAATCCTTGGTTTAGCTGTTGGGATAAAACCAGTTAAAAAAAAGAATGGTTTCTTCATTGTTTGGTAGTTTATTTAATGTCCAACTGTTACGTCAAAAGAGGTACTGTCATTAAAAGGATAAATAATTGTATTAACGCTCCCAAAATTTGATTTTCATTTATTTGAGAGTTTTCCCACAGATAAATCTTGAGATTATTGGATTGTACCTTGTATTTGCAAATTGTAGGTAAGTGAGACGTTTCCAGCTGGGTTAGCAGCAGAACAGGTGTAGAATTTACTGTCTATCAGCCTGACATCACTAATCTTCAGAGAACCAGACGGCAGAATGGTGAACCTGCGTAAGAAGAGGTCAAAGGTTGTGGTCCAAAGAGGCATGCTTTAAAGTGAGCGTATCTGTTAAGGAGTCTGTGTGGTGTATATGTATGTGTGGTCTTGTGTATATGCACGCAAGCTGGTTTCTAACTTGCGCAATTGAAACCGATTGAGAAAATCAGCTTGGTTTCATTTGGACCGTAATCTTTTGAACATTTGCTTAGCAACTTTATTATGGCAACCAAAATACAAACACAACTAATAAATCTGAAAGGAAGCTACAAGCTACTATATTCAACAAGCCCCATTTGGGACAAAGTACTCCACCTCCTACTTTTTTCTCACAAGTCTTGCACATGTGGACTAACGCTGAGGTCACTAAATAGTGGGTCATGGCCAGGATTTGTACCCAAGATTGACTTCAGAAGTTTACACGTTATTTCTAATGAATTAACAAAGTTTTGTTTTATGAAGAAGCTGAGCAGAAATGCTTGTGTGAACACAATTGTTATTATAATAAAGCATTTGATTTACAATAAAAATAAATTTGATAATACATTTTTAAGAGACTATCTTGACTTATTATTATTATTTATTTATTGAGGAAGTCAGACTTATTTATCACTTGCTTAACATATTTCTGAAAGAGCATCAGTTTCAGAGTGACTGTTTATTAAAGTATATGGCATGTAACATGAATCAACATGAAAGTTTACAGCAAATATTTCTGAAAAAGCATCAGTTTTGGAGTGGCCGTTCCTTTTGATCGTTGTGTGTGTGTGTGTGTGTGTGTTTTACAAAGCATTATGGCTGCTAACTTTATAATGAATATTTTTGAAATTACATCAGTTTGGTGCAACTATTTCTTTTGTTTTTTTTTCTTTTTTAAAAGAATTATGGCCGCTAACTTTAAAATTTACAATAAATATTTCAGAAATACCATCAGTTTTGAGCGATTGTTTCTTTTATCCTTTTTTCTTCCTTTTTACAAAGAATTAGAGCTGCCAACTTCTATTTTAACAATGTATATTAATGAAATAACATCAGTTTATTGTGACTGGTTTTTGTCCTTTTTTATTTTTTGCAAAAAAATCATGGCTGCTAACTTGAAAATTTACAATGAATATTTCTGAAATAACATCAGTTTGGTGCAACAGTTTCTTTTATCCTTTCTTTCTTTCTTTCTTTCTTTTTTAACAAAGAATTATGGCTGCCAACTTGAAAATTTACAATGAATATTTCAGAAATACCATCAGTTTTGAGCGACTGTTTCTTTTGTTCTTTTTTTCTTTCTTTTTACAAAGAATTAGAGCTGCCAACTTCTATATTTACAATGAATATTTCTGAAATAACATCAGTTTACAGTGACTGCTTTTTGTCCTTTTTTTTTCTTCTTTACAAATAATTACAGCTGCCAACCTGAACATTTACGATGAATATTTCTGAAATAACATCAGTTTGCAGTGACAGTTACTTCAGTCCTTTTTTTCTTTTTCTACAAAGAATTATGGCCGCCAACTTGAAAATTTACAATGAATATTTCTGAAATAACATCAGTTTAGTACAACTGTTTCTTTTATCCTTTTTTTCCCTTTTCTTTCAAAAAATTATGGCCGCTAACTTGAAAATGTACAATGAATATTTCTGAAATAACATCAGTTTAGAGTGACTGTTTCTTTTGTCCTTTTTTATCTTTTTTACAAATAATTACAGCTGCCAACCTGAAAATTTACAATGAATGTTTCTGAAATAACATCAGTTCGCATTGACAGTTACTTCAGTCCTTTTGTTCTTTTTCTACAAAGAATTATGGCCTCCAACTTGAAAATTTACAATGAATATTTTTGAAGCAACGTCAGTTTGGAGTGACTGTTACTTTGACCTTTTTTAATTTCTTTTTTACAAAGAATTATAGCTGCTGACTTGAAGATTTGCAGTAAACATTCATGAAATGCACACTGCTTTTTTTGTATTTTTTTTTTTGCCATACAACTAACTGCCACATAAAATATGTATGTGAATTTAGAGGCTGAATCTTTTGAATATGTGTAAATAACAATATACAAAATTGTCTTTTTAGGTTTAGGTTTAATTCCAACAAACAGCAAATTCTAGTTAGATCAGTGTGTTAACACTGTTGGGGCAGTTTGAACCACTCTGAAGAAACACATGTGCATGCTGGCAAAATTGGACTCTGGGTAATTAGGGTAATCAAGAAAGCTAGAATTGGCAAGAAAGAGAAAGAGAAAGAGAAAGAGAAAGAGAAAGAGAAAGAGAAAGAGAAAGAGAAAGAGAAAGAGAAAGAGAAAGAGGAGGAAATGGCTAACAAAAACCTTATAAGAGCAGTTTACAGTCAGATAAAGCTCCAAACTCACAAAGGTTAAAGTGAGCACTGGTGCCCCCTAACACACCTCCAGCCACCTGATTCTAGATTAAACACTCTTTCCACACACAATCTTCTTTCCTGTGTGGCAGACGTCTCTGGAGTGGCGTGTTATTCTCGTCAGGCAGACTGAGACGTCGACATGCTGTTTTATGAGACAGGAAGCTCCTGGAGACTCAAACATTATGCAGGCTGCACTTCTTCCTTTGTGACTATCACTCAAAACACACACACACACACACACACACACACACACACACACACACACACACTCGCTCATTCACAGGTCTCATTCCTCGCTTTACCGGGAATACAGTGTCTCAACGTTCCAGTAATTCCCTGCTTTCACAGACAGACCACATTACCTAATCCTAAAGCTGTCATCCATACATCCTTGCAATACCTATCTGCTGCATCCTTCTGACTAATGCCATCAATGTGCTCCAGCACCTACTAAAAAAATCCCAGCATGCTTCTCATTCTGATCCCTACGCCTCCAGCCCAACTGCCATCATCAGTTTACTGAGCAAATACATCAGCCTCAAAGTAATGAACTTCGCATCTGTTTTCCATTGAACCTCATGTGATTTTACACCTTGCATCTCTAGTAGGTATAAGTCCTTTATAATGACTGGGAATAAAAGAAACTTGTCTTCAACATATGTTTTTGGTCAGATATTTTGATAAAGCTGATATCTGGATAATGCAGATTACCGGCTAAAATAATTGGGATTTGTCCCTAGTGTTCTTTTTAAAAAGTACAGTGAGGTAATTTGAATTGAAGTGAATAGAAGCATTGGATATAAAAGCAGAAATGTGAAGGTTATAATTTTAGAAAAGCACCTACTGCACATTTATTCTTCTGTTAAAATGTGTATTATTTAAGCTGTAAAGCTGTTTAAATCATACTTTTTTTACAGTCATTTTAAGGTTTACATTATATTGTCAAGACAAAAAAAGTAACCCAAATGCTATCGATTGAGCTAAACCTGGTATTTTTCTTTACAAGAAGTCAAAAATGTCAACTTTAGCATGTATAAGAGAGTATTATCTCCAGTTTACTTTTACTATGTGATGTCATTGTACTCCTGGATAGTTTATGGTCTGGCCTATGATAGAGTACTATAATTAAAAACACACTGCTTTCATCCAACACTCTCAAAACATGAAATTAGTGCCTAGAAAGGATGTCTGAAGATGTCTGATGATGATGATGTTTTCACTTAAGTCAAATAAATGCAAAGCATCAGTCCATCAAGATGAAATCTAATGCATCTTTTATAACAGAGCGCCGGTGGCTGTTGCTGAAGCCGAGCTGGCCCTAGATCTTGTCCAGGGGAGTTAGAATGAGGTAAGAGAAGTCAGCTGGGGTGAATTTTGACACAGCTGAAGCCTTTTATAGATGGCTACATCACCTCATCAGGGCCTATTCCTTCACAGCAAGAAAACTTCATCACTCATCAGGACATATTTCTGCCATTTATTATGCACTATAACAACACTGTACTAAAAACCAAAAAACGCGCAAATGATTTGGGTTAGAAATACCACATCATTTTTGGCTTCGTGAACCAGCTTTTGTGACACTGTCAAGAGTTTCTTAAACAGAATTAAATATGACAGGTGGGCTTAGTTTATTAGGATAATAGATGGCTTAAAGTGTTTTCTGAATGTTTTTGAAAGACGTCTCTTATGTTCATTCTCCATTTATTTAATCAAAAAGACAAATTAAAATAACTCTGTTCTATTTAAATATATTTAAAAATGTGATTACTTCCTGTGATGCAAAGCTGCATTTTCAGCAGCCATTACTTCAGTCTTCAGTGTCACATTATCCTTCAGAAATCATTGTAATATGCTGATTTGATGCTTTGGAAACCTTTAGTCATATCAGTGTATGTTAGGTGTCTTAGTGAATTTATATAATCAATAAGGTGTACAAAAAGTATGACAGGACTGAATATTTTATTATTTTCCTACCAGGCCGTGACAGGAGGTATCGGTTGCCCATTTCTGCTCCAAGTCACCAGGGGTGTAGGACTTCCATGAACTTCACATGGAAGAATGACCTCTGATCCAACCTCTGCTGCCATTTTAACCATTGCCCGTGACCCTTCAGCACCTACAATTCTTGGTTTGCCTATTGAAATGACAGATTTAGAAAGTATTTCTTCACTAATTTGTTTTCAATTAAATCAGCCGTATATTCCTCACTATTAATGCTCAGATGCATCTCTCTGCTTGTGTAGCCCACGGCACTGGTGGCAGTGCAGATATAGACCCCTGCATCCTCTGCTGTGGGACTGGGGATGAACAGATATCCATCAGCTGCCTCAAGAGGTGCCGACACAGGTCTGTTTAAGGGATCTCGACCCTGGGGAGAAGGAAAAAAAAATGGCAGACAACCTGAATACCCTGCAACAAGCACGTTGTGCCAGAAGGAAGATTATGGTGCATTTAAGTCCTCCTGGGAAGTTATGAGCAGGGAAGATGTAATTACAATGTCAGATGCTTGTGTGTTTTCGTTTTTTTTAATGTTTTTATTCAATGTATGAAGTTGCAATGTAAATTTGCAACATAGAAGTAAGCTACTTTCTTTAAACATGCCAGACTTCTGATTCATTCGCCCACTATACTGTAGGTATAGTTGAGGTCAAAAGTTTACATACCCTGGCAGAATCAGCAAAATGTTAATTATTATACCAAAATAAGAGGGATCATACAAAAATGTCTGTTATTTTGTATTTATTACTGACCTGAATATGATACTTCACATAAAATACATTTACATATAGTCCACAATAGAAAACAATAGCTGAATTTATAAAAATGACCCTGTTCAAAAGTTCACATATGCTTGATTCTTAATGTGTTGTTACCTGAATGATCCACAGCTGTGTTTTTTTTAGTGATAGTTGTTCATGAGTCCCTTGTTTGTCCTGAACAATTAAACTGCTTCCTGTTCTTCAGAAAAATCTTTCAGGTCCCACAAATTATTTGGTTTTTCAGCACATTTGTGTATTTGAACTCTTTCCAACAATGACTGTGTGATTTTGAGATCCATCTTTCCACTCTGAGAACAACTGAGGGACTCATATGCAACTATTACAAACGCTTACTGATGCTTCAGAAGGAAACACAATGCATTAAGAGCCAGGGGGTAAAAACGTTTTGAATTTGATCAGGGTAAATTTTAACTTATATTGTCTTCTGGGAAACATGTAAGTATCTTCTGTAGCTTCTGAAGGGCAGTACTAAATGAACAAACATTTGATATTTAGGCAAAAGAATACAAATGTACACATCTTCATTCTTTTCAAAAGTTTACATACCTGAATTTTCATTTTTTTGACAGAAACAAACTTCCATAAATTCCACCACAGAATAAAAAAAATGTAAAAGGTAATGGCAACTTTTTGTCTCACAGAAGTCTGAATTTTCCTATTTTTTTATATTTCACGGTACCAGAGAAATAAAAAATAAAAAAGGTAATTGCGTTTTTTTTTTTTTTTTTTTATGTCTAAATTTTACATTTTTAATGATTTTTTAATCCCGTGGCAGAAATAAACTTTCATAGATTCCACCACAGAATAAAAAAATAAAAAAGGTAATTGCGACCTTTTTTTTATCTCAAAGTCAGAATTTTAAAAAAAAAAAAAAATCACAATTAGCTCTTTTATTTTTATACCGTTGATGGAAAAAAGCTTCCATAAGATGTGAATAAAGCTGCTAGCTTTGCACATTAAAATACAAATGGCTGCACCTGCTCTTACTTTAAAAGTAACTGTAATTATAGAATATTATGGGATTTTGTACAAGCAGCTTAGTTTTTATGTAACTAATAATAATAAATTCGAACAAATTTACTAGTAAAACAGAGTGTGCATCCATTGGACGTCTTACTGACATGCCCCCAACTCGGAAACTCAGAGCTAAAAGAAAACCCAGAGTTTCCCCAATCACAATTAGGACTTTGTGGTGATGCTCATGTGCATTCAACTCATAAAAACAATCTTTCCGACATGACTTAAATGCACCATTGGAATGCACATCCTGTCCAAAACCTCTGAATCGGCTTCTCAGGTTACCAGGAATCAGGCATTCCTCACGCATATCCCCCAGCCCCTTTTTGCTCTGAAACAAGATGGCTTTAGCAGACCTTCTTTCATGTGACCAGAATAGCAATTTACATGCCTCGAGTGGATACTGCAGACAATACACCCCCAATCTATCGTGTTGTGAAACTGCGGTGGAAAACTTAACCTCCCGTGACAGGGGCAGGCAGACGTGAGCTTACTTTCATTTGAAAGGCGATTGGGAAAGCCATGCATCAAAGACAAATGGGCTGCATCAGCACTTCTCCTGCCTCCATTATGCTAAATTATTCCAGCTAACTGTTTAGCAAGGTGCGATCAGTCACTATCCGTCACTGCAGGGATGGTGACACAGCCAGAAGCATTACTGAAAAAGAAAGACCACCCATCACGGTGATGTACCTTGGACCAGACGATGGTGGGTTTAGGGACCCCACTTGCTTCACAGGACAGGGAGATGGGTGTGCCCTCGTTGGCAGTGTAGTGCAGGGGACCAGCCTTGATATCAGGAGGGGCTGCAAAAGTAGGTCAGAATAGCAGCTGTTCACGAGGCCTTAACAACCAGCGGTTCACAATTAGAACTTCACGCCAAAGATACTTCACAAGGAATCCAGCTTATCGCTTCTAAATATGAAACTCTAATATTAGCATCTATTTTAGCTTCATTAAAGACCAGCCAGATGTAATGCTGAATGTACTGCAAAATAACTTTACACATATTGTTTTTGTTTTCCACTAACAATAAAAACATACTTCAAGGGATAGTTCACCCAAAAATATAAATTCCACCATTAATTACTCACCCTCATGTTGTTCCAAACCCATAAGACCTTTGTTCATCCTTAGAACACAAATTAAGATATTTTTGATGAAATCCAAGAGCTTTCTGACCCTGCATAGAGAACAACTCAACTGACACGTTCAAGGCCCAGAAAGATACATTGTTAAAATAGTCCATGTGGCAATTTTATGAAGCTATGAGAAAAGTTTTTGTGCACAAAGAAAAGAAAAGTAATGACTTTATTTAACAATTTCTTCTCTTCCGTGTCAGTCTTCAATGCACATTCATGACAGAACCACTGATATCACATGGACTATTTTAACAATAAAAGCTCTTGGATTTCATCAAAAAAGTTTGTGTATTGAAAATGAACGAAGATCTTACAGGTTTGGAACGACATGAGGGTGAGTAATAAAGGATTTCATTTTTGGGTGAACTATGACTTTAAAACAAGATATGAGTTACTTGAAAAGTAACAAAAAAAATCAATTAATCAGTATTTTTGGATTTTTTAAAGTAAAGATATTACAAATAATTTGTTTTCAGAGAATATACTAAAGAAATTTTAAGAATAAAGCTCAATGATTTTTTAATTTTCTTTATGTATTTTCTTTTTTTTCTCAGAAATAAAAAGTGCATTTACTGTTTTTATTTGTCAAGGATATTTACTGTGATGTTTAGATTGATTGTAGATATTTGTAAATCTAAAACAGATCAAAATGCTAATAAAATTTGATGATTTTACAGATTATTAGTTGGATAACCCGTCATTTGTATTCATTTATTGATTTTTCCTTCTTTCGTTTTATTCTTTCTTTCTTTCTACATACACACATTTTTTAAAGAAGTATTTTCTGCTCATCAAAACTGTTTATTTGATCAAAAATACAGAAAAAAAACAGTAATATTGTGAAATATTATTTATTGCAATTTAAAATAATGGTTTTCTATTTTAATATACTTTAATATACTAAAACATAATGCATTCCTGTGATGCAAAGCTGAATTTTCAGCAGCATTACTCCAGTCTTTAGTGTCAAATGATCCTTCAGAAATCATTTTAATATGCTGATTTATTATCAATGTTGAAAACAGTAATGCTGCTTTTTTTTTTGTAACCTGTGATACTTTTTTCAGGAATCTTTAATGAATAAAATGTTAAAAAGAACAGCATTTATTTAAAACAGAAATCTATTTTTAACATTATACACTACCGCTCAAAGTTTGGAGTCATTTTTTTCCTTTTGTCTTTGAAGGAAATTAATACTTTTATTCAGCAGATGTTACATTGATAAAAAGTGATAGTAAAAACATATATTGATTAAAAATGCTGTTCTTTTTATGTTTTATTCATCAACAAATCCTGAAAATAAGTATCAGAGGTTCCGTTCCAAAAAAAAAAAAATATTAAGCAGCACAACTGTTTCTAACATTGATAATAAATCAGCATATTAGAAAGATTTCTGAAGGATCGTGTGACAGTGTAGAATGGAGTAAAGATGCTGAAAATTTAGCTTTGAATCACATTTGAATTACATTTTAAAATGTATTCAAATTGAAAACTGTTATTTTAAATTGCAATAATATTTTACAATATTACTGTATTTTTGATCAAATAAATGGAACTGATGAGCTTAAAAGACTTTGAAAAACATTAAAAAATCTTATATCAGTGTCTGTCTTAACATTATTGTTATTTTAATAGTATTAATTATTATCTATGTATTTTGCATGTATGGCATGTATGACTTCTGTAGATTCAGTGTTCTTAAAGACTGTAGTTTAGAGACATTTTTACTTCATTACTCCAGTCTTCAGTGTCACATGATCCTTCAAAAATCATTCTAATATGCTGATTTATTATCAGTGCTGGAAACAGTTGGCCTGCTTAATATTTTTTTTGGAACCTGTGATAATTTTTCAGGATTTTTGATTTATAAAAGTTTAAAAAAGAACAGCATTTATTTCAAATAGAAAGGTTTTCTAACAATATACACTACTGTTCAAAAGTTTGGGGTCAGTAATTTTTACTCTTTCTTTTTTTGAAAGAAATTAATACTTTTATTCACCAAGGATGTGTTAAATTAATAAAACTGCATAGCATAGATTTACATTGTTAGAAAAGATTTATATTTTGAATAAATGCTGTTCTTTTTAACTTGTTATTCATCAAAGAATTCTGAAAAAAGAATCACAGGTTGCAAAAAAATATTTGGCAGCACAACTGTTTCCAACATTGATAATTCTAATAATAAATCAGCATATTAGAATGATTTCTGAAGGATCACGTGACACTTAAGACTGGAGTAACAGCTGATGAAAATTCAGCTTTCCATCACAGGAATAAATTATATTGTAAAGTATATTAAAATGAAAACCATTATTTTATATTATAATAACATTTTGCAATATTACTGTTTTTTTCTGTATTTTTGATCAAATAAATGCAGCCTTGATAAACATAAGAGACTTCTTTAAAAAAACATTCAATGAGAGTGTGTATCCAAACTTTTGACTGGTAGTGTAAATCATTTATACTAACCATGAACTTCCACTGTGATGGTAATATTGACTGATCCTGCTACATTGATGGCAGTGCATACGTATGTCCCAGCATCGTCAGCTCCTGCTCTATCTACATGCAGACTGCCATCACTCCTTAGAAATACTCTTCCACCAACATGCACCTAGACACAGAGTAATCAAACATAATAAAAGTGAAATCGTGAACAAAACACATACAATTTCCCTTCATTTCAATTTCGCACTAAATGTCTCTCGCCACTCACTTGTTTTCCATTGTGCGTCCAGACTCTTTCAGGAAGAGGAATGCCATCTAATAACATACAAGGAAGGTTCAAAGGCTGACCGATCATCACAGTGACAGCTGGTGCACCTTGAACTAATAATGGTGGTTCTGCGAAAAGGACAGATAATTACAGTGACAGTTTATGGTGTTAATATTTGTGATATTGGTGTGGAGGACAATACATTTTCATACCTAAACCAGTAACAGTGACTCTGGCTAAAGCCTTGATGGATCCAAACTGGTTTTTGGCCTCACAGACATAAACACCTTCATCATCAACCCAAACACCTGGAGGGAACAGAAGAACACTGATTAGAACATAAAGGACTCCTTTGTAATGGATTTTACAAACATGTCATTTCATACTTTAGTCATTAACAAACCATTACACTTGATTATAGTTTGCTGATAATAATGTGAAAGAGATGTGTGGTCGCTAATTAGCTCACATATGGATGTGTTTGTGAGATTTTTTGTTTTTGGTAACAAAAGTGTAATCTTGACTTTTGTATCAAAGTCAGGATAAAAACTACACGCAGAACATTCAGCCAGGAATGTGACTAGTTTACCAATACACACATATAAATAATAAGCTACAAGATTGTTCTCATGTCTGCTTATTTAGATGTCATATAGTAATATATACATTATATTGTTATATCAGTTATAATCTGATATTAGAGGTTCATCAATAGATACACTAGAAGTCAAAAGTTTTTGAACAGTAAGATTTTTTTAGTCTTTTCTGCTCACCAAGCCTGCATTTATTTGATCCAAAGTACAGCAAAACATTTTCAGCATCATTACTCCAGTCTTCAGTGTCACATGATCCTTCATAAATCATTCTAATGTTCTGATTTGCTGTATAAGGATTCTTTGATAAATAGAAAGATCCAAATATCAGCATTTATCTGAAATAAAAAGCTTTTGTAACATTATACACTGTATCATTCAAAAGCTTGAAGTCAGTATTTTTTTTTCTTTTTTTGGGGGGAAAGAAATTATAGACATTAATACTTTTAATTACCAAGGATGCTTTAAATTGATCAAAAGTGACGATCAAGACATTTATAATGTTGCAAAAGATTTCTATTTTACAAAAAAATGCTATTCACACAGAAAACAGTTGTTTTCAAAAGTAAAAACAGTTCAAAATTGTACTGTTTTGCTGTACTTTGGATAAAATGAATGCAGGCTTAGTGAGCAGAAGAGATTTCTTTAACCCTTCAACTGTCACCTCCCATTTTATAACATAGATGTAAAAAATGCAGTATTCAAACTTAAATTTTTATAATTCATGAATGAAAACATTTTGTAATATGAAATTTTGAGATTTTAAGTTTTCAACTCTATTAAAATATTATTTCTTCTGATTTCTAAAGTGTGATAGGGAAAAAGGCAACAAAGAAAATATTTTTAGTGACAAAGGTCAGAACTCTTGTTATGAAGTAGATTTTTGAGGTGCACTCTTGCCATAAATTAATCTATTACTTTTCCTACATCATTTGTAACAGAAAAAAAGGTAAAATATCTATTTAGGAGTCTTAGATCTTTCAAAAGATACATAGTTTGTAATGATTAGATTAGGATTTATTTGTAAAAATTGTTTGACAGTTAAAGAGTTAAAAAACACAAAACAAACTTACTGTTTAAAAACTTTTGCAGCCAGGATTGGATATTTAATTATAGATGCTCATTTCCATATTTTCTACATTTTAAATACAATTATTAACATAAAAATACCAGTATTAACAATAATAAATACATTTAATTAATCATTTAATCATTAATTATATTATTTCTTCATAATTCATAATATTCACAAAGTATTTTTTTAAAATCTAATTAAATTTCATAACGTTATTACATTTTTATATTTTTAGAATTAAAAATTTCTGAAAAGTTGAATTATTAATTCAATTTTTTTCCCATTTAGATTACCTTTGTCATCATCTAACACTTAATAAACAATAAAAATAAAATGATCAATCATTGTTAATTTTATTTGATAATAAAAGAACTAAAATCTTAAACTAAGACATTCATTCTGAGACTGACACTAACACTTAAATGTAATCTTTAGCATCTTTAGCATCTGCCATAACCTGAAAACAATTATGACCTAATTCTTTTGGACAGAATCTTAATATCAGTGCATTCCTAAATTATGAACCTATTTCTCCACAGTTTTGATGGTTTGATAAAAATGGATACTACAGATGACCTCTTACATCTAAAAGCCATATTTTATGATAAATGCTTTTTAATGACACACATCTGCATGTGCTCCAAATATAAATAATTAACCATTAACGTTTTTGCATTTCTTGAAAACTCATTCGGTTCTTGGCGCTGTTGGCACTTTTGGAAGAGAAAGAGAATTTATAGCAATGCTGATTTTCTTGTATTTACAACCAACGCTATTAATTTCAGTGTGATGACAGTTTTGACTTCATTAGCGGTTATTCATTCTTGTTTGAGAGCATTACGCACTCAATACTTTATATGCAACTGTTCATCTCATTTAAAACAATGAAGCTGTTGTAATGAATGTTGAGCAACAGTTTGCACGTGTGAAATTCATACAATAGTCGTTTGCAGTCACATTAGTAGCTGTTGTTTTACACAGTATAAACCAATGTCGCAAGTGTGCAATATATTTGTGTGCAAGTAAGCAGAAAAACTAATAAAGACCAAGCTAAAATAGCTGAAAAGAAAAGCTTATACAAATGCGCACACTCTCAAAGGGAAGGTAGGAACAGATCTATTTTCACAGAATGCTTTTAGTAATCAGGTTAGCCAACAGCAGACAAGCTGCTCAATGCTAATACTATAGAGGCCATCCAATAAAAAAAACATTATAGCCTATAAACATTTAGAGCTCTACTTTGTCCATTTGCAGCTCCTTGTCCTGCCAGAAGCTACGGTGTTGGCTCAAGAGGCTTGCGGTTTGACTTTTTACCCCACCCAGCCCCTGAGCGGGCTTGGGGTGAGGAGATCTTCTCTCTGCCCACTCTCTAAGAGAGGAAGCTCTCAGCTGTACCGCTTCTATTTCCTCTATCGCAGCAGTTGTTTTCAGAGCCACCTCCCCTGCATGTCAACACCTAAAATAACATCTTCACTATCGTCCTGTGGTTGGACCATGTTCGTTAGATCCTCGTGTTAGTATCTGGGAGGGATTGTGCTAGCAGACAACCTCCCTAAACATCTATTCAAAGATAGATATAGAAACTCACTTTGGATCTGAAGGGCACCAGAAGGCAGTTGAGAGGTGCCGACGTGACCAGATGACTTGCCAAAAATGGGACGTCCGTCCTGGCGTCTCCATGTCAGAGAAGGTGTGGGGAAACCGCGGGCGACGCACGGGAGAGTAATGTTATCACCCACGCTGGCTGTTATGTCCACGGGAGACTCGGAGAATGTAGGACCAGCTGCAATGAAAAATAAAAATGGCGCCATCAAAACAAAAACACTTTATTTGCAAAAAATTAACAAAATGCATTGTAACATACACTGCCAGTCAAAAGTTTTTGAACAGTAAGATTTTAAATGTTTTTTAAAGAAGTCTCTTCTGCTCACCAAGCCTGCATTTATTTGATCCAAAGTAGAGCAAAAACTGTAAAATTTGTTAATATTTTACGGTTTAAAATAAACTATTTGAATATATTTTCAAATGTAATTTATTTCTGTGATTTCAAAGCTGAATTTTTAGTATCATTATTTCAGTCACATTATCTTTCCGAAATCATTTTAATATTCTGATTAAATGTTTCTAAAACATTTATTATTATCATTATGTTGAAAACAGTGGAGTAGGGAATTTTAAACATTATAAATGTCTTTACCATCACTTTTGATCAATTTAAAGCATCCTTGCTAAATGAAAGTATTAATTTCTATCATTTATTTCCCAAAAACTTCATTAATTAAAAAAATATTATACTGACTCTAAGCTTTTGAATGGTATAGTGTATAATGTTACAAAAGCTTTTTATTTCAGATAAATGCTGATCTTTGGATCTTTCTATTCATCAAAGTATCTTAAAAAAAATGTACTTAACTGTTTTAAATATTGATAATAATAATAAAAAATGTTTCTCGAACAGCAAATCAGCATATTACAATGATTTCTGAACAATCATGTGACACTGACAACTGGAGTAATGATACTGAAAATGTAGCTTTGATCACAGGAATAAATTACATTTTAAAAATACATTCTAACAGAAAACAGTTATTTTAAAAAGTAAAAATAATACAAAATTGTACTGTTTTTGTTGTACTTTGGATCAAATAAATGCAGGCTTGGTGAGCAGAAGAGACTTCTTTAAAAAAACATTAAAAATCTTTTGACTGGTAGTATATATAAATAAATAAAATAATAATAGCTTTTATTTGTGTTTTTTTAGGGAAAATCTATGTTTGTAAAAAGTGGAAAAAAATGTATTGTAACATAAATAAATAAATAAATCATGATAGACTAAGGATGTTTTATTATTATTATTGTTGTTATTGGATTTTATTATTATTTTGGTTTAATTACTTCTATTATTATATTACTGTGTTTTTGTCTGTTAATAAGTGAAAGGGGAAAAAAAGGAAATTTAATTACAAACAATATTTAAACTATTTGATTTGGCTTTAGACCAACGACATATTTTGCAAAAGCCAAGAAAGCCAAACTCAATAACATTATGCTAAGTGTTTTTTACATACAGTACAAACTGGTCTTTATTTTTTTGAAAGGGGGTCCCTCACAAATATATCATAATATTTCAGGGTCCTTGGCAATGAAAAATGTGAAATCATCTGAGAACAAAGTAGAAAAAATAAGCTTTACAACCTATTTTCCACCTTACAAATTTATTTCCAACATATTTTCCCCATAAGCATTATATGTAGGATAGTAATTATGACTTAAAGTATGTCATTTTTACAATGTTAAAATATTTTCTCCTATCCCAAGTTTAATATGCAGAAACAGATGACTAAGAAAGAGGCTGATTCTACACATAAATAAAATAACACATTTCTTAGCTTGTTTTGTGCATTATGACAAGATCAACATTATCCAGTAGCAGAAAGAGGAAGCATTCTGGGAACTGCACCATTTAAGTCCTAATTTATAACAATCTTTATTTTTGCAATTACACTTCTTTACGTTTTACACAACATGATCTGGTTCTGAATCGTTCAGGCACGCTCGTAAACTGGCCATGAGCTACTGGGAGTCTGAGAATCCTGTCAGGAGTTGTTAAAAGTCCCGTTAAGGACACTTTTCCAAATATCAAGTTAAAACCAAATTTTGCTCTCCAAATTTCACACTCTGCAACAAAGCGGGAGAACATTTCCACTTGCGGTTTGGAAGCTCATGGGCTTATGGGTGTGTTCTGCTTAAAATCATATAGTTCCGTCCAAGGTTTTTGATTCATGCTACAAACTACATATGCTTCAAAGTTTTGGAAAAGCAATAGAAATACTGCAACAGTGAGCTCAATAAATAAAAGCCCACATAAAACCAAACCGTTTTCCGTATAAAATGTACAGGAATATTTATATTGTGTCAGCTCGTAATACAGCTGAGGTCTTGTTCTCACCTCCCACCTGTAGTATGACCACAGCAGAGGCGGACCCGGCAACATTTGAAGCCACACAAGTATAGTCTCCAGAATCCAGATCCTGAACCCCACGGATCCGCAGCGTTCCACGATGGACATCCTGCTCCGCAAATGGAACTGTTCCCAGATCCAGATCCCCTGAAGACGGATGGTGCAAGAATCAAAGAAAACATACACAGTTGCTGTAACAACAGCCACAAGTAATGCAATATCCTAACAGTTTCTAAAGCGCAGAAAATTAATAACAGTCTCTAAAGTATGAAGAAATAATAACATATGTTGTGTTTTGATGATGCTGATAAATTTTGTATACATTTGATTTGCTTAAAGTTTAGTCAGTTTGACACGTTGTTTCTTTTGTGGACTAAAATCATATGTTAGTTTTGTCAGAGAATAAATAAACCGTAAATATTTCCATAAAAAGACATTTTCATCAAAAAACAAAGAAAACCCTGTAGAAAGAGTTGAGGTGGCTTGTGCTTAGAGACAGAATTTACCTTTCTGCCATTTTACCAGTGGAGGAGGAGTGCCAGAAGCCTGACATTCAAGACTGGCATCTTCACCAGCAATGACCATCACCACCTGCTGTGCTACAGAGATGCTTGGAGGCTCTGAGAAAACAAGAAGTAAGAATAAAATATAAATATAATTCAAACATCTGCAGGTCCAGTCATAAAAATTTTATTTACTGTATAACGCGGAATGTCATGGAATTTGCCTAATTTTGGATAAATACATCACATGTAGGGCAGTACACTTAAATCAAAATGTGATATGGACTAGTGTCTGTGAATATTAAGCCATATTATAAACATGAATCCTGCATGTTCTGTGAGCCTCTGTGTGAATGAATGGCACAGACGTATACTGAAGCATGCTTGACGCTTGCTGTGTTTTCAGCCTCTGCCGTCTCTAAATATAGGATGTGAAGACATAAACAATCTCTAGATCTGCTCTGAGAGTCACTGTATCAGCATTTTAGTGTCGCTTATGAGAAAAATGATCTTATATACAAACAGAAATGCACAGGACTTCACAGCAAACTGTCTGTTTAACTTGAAGAAATTGTGACAGAAATATATTACTTATTGTAATGATAGTACTACTACTAACGCAATTATTATTAAAACATTATTTTTAAGGAATATTTAGCAGAAGAAAATATTTAGCAGAATTTCTTGTATTGTTTATAAAATCAATTATTAGAGATGCTTTTAATTTGTAAAATTTGCTCAAACCATTAAAATGGAATCCAGAAAATAAATGGAAAACAGAATTTGGTAAAAATAAAAGTAAATTTGAGAAACAAAAAAAAAAGTATTAACAAACTTTTCAGAAATTACTGTTAAATTGTGAATGTTTCATGATTTTAATTAATTAGCCATGATTTTTATTATTATTTAACCATTAAAACAGAAAAAAATTAATTTGGAAAAACTAAAATGGAATTTGGAAAAAAAAACTCAGTATCAGTATCAGTAGCCAATGAGCTCACTGCTCAACATTCAAATACATGACTAGTGCTAAATGTAGCAGTTTGCAGAATGCTTCAGAAACCCTCCACCTTCCCCAGCTCCACCTATGTATGCTATGGGGGTTACTCATATATGTTATATGTGCATCAGCAGTATTTCTTACATGCTTACAGCATGTTGTGGATGTATTGGCAGTAGCAAGTCTCAGTACTTGCTCTGCCGCAGCAGCAGCAGCGTAGCAGATCTATTCCGCCAAGACCAAATACATTAACATTGTCATGTACATTACCATGCCAATCCCTCTGAGAGTTGTCATGACATAACTATTTTTACTTTAAAATTCAGCGTTACCATCGCAGAAGGACATTTCACTTTAGAATACATTAAAATACAGACTTAATTTTTCAAAATGTAATAATATTTTTTTTTTTTTGTATTTTGATCAAATACAGCCTTGGTGACTTTCAAAAGCATTAAACAATCGGTTTAGTATGCTATTTAAATTAGGTTTGACATTCTGAGGCTGTATTCTGGAGTGCCAAACAGTTTAACAGAAGCAGCTATATAACATTTTGTTATTTTCTATTTGATAGGTCTGCCAGCACCTGGAATCTCATTTATTTTTTATGCATGCTGTCATTTCACTATAAAAGTTATTGCCAGTTATATATTCAATCTATAACTCAAAATGACAGAAGACTGGTTTACTATGCACAAGCATTTCCATCAGCAGACCCACTGATTCCGGCACCCACCTGCATAACTGAGGGTAACAGACTGAGAGGCAGTGCCAGCCTCGTTGGTGGCCAAGCACGTATAGTTCCCAGCATCCTCAGGGGCAGCTCCTCTGATTGTCAGCGAGCCAGACTCAGAGATGCTCATTCTAAAAGCACAGCCAGGGTTATGTTATCCTAAGACTGCTGATGTAATGATTATACTACAGAGACAGTTGTATTGAGTGCTTTTCAAACTGAACAGTGTTTTCTTTCCATCAACCTGACTTCTAAATGATCACAGGATCGATGTCAGATTTATTCTGATGTCTTGAGCAAATCTCAGACCATTAATGGTTTGCGGACAGTTTATTCAAACAGAAATTAACTATAGATGAAACATTTTAGGAAAGTAGATAAAAATAACCATCTCAAACTATGTGTGTAGATGTATAGTGAGAGAAGGGAGGGGGAGCTGGTCGACTACCGATGGTGGTTGGACAGAAGGATGTTGCCATGGCTCCAGAAAACCTTTGGAGGAGGGGAACCAGATGCCGAACAGGAGATGCGGACCTCTGCACCCAGAGAGAAGCTTTGTGTCTGAGGGGAGACAACCACAGATGGGGCCTCTGTAAAGGAAACAGAAATAAACTGTGAATCATCCTATACTATACAGGGACAGTTTATCCAAAAATGAACAGTCTGTCTTTATTTATGCACTCTCATGTCATTCCAGACCCATATGCTGCTGTTTTTTTCCCATGGAACATAAAAGAAGAATGGTAAAGAATCGTTACATATTTTTTTATACTGTAACATACACTGTAACATGCACCATTCAGAATTAAACTAAGATGCCATAAAAATGCACATTAATTTCCAGAATTTGAGAGAATGAGTGAAAGATACAATAGATAGAACAATAGATAGAACAATAGAGAGAACGATAGAACGATAGACAGAACCATAGAGAGAACGACAGGTAGATAGAATGATTAATACAGTAGATAGAATGATAGAGCAATAGAATAATAGAATGATAGAATGATAAAATGATAGAAAGAATGATAAATAATACAATAGAATGATAGATAGAACGATAGAGCAATAGAATGATAGATAGAATGATAGAATGATAGATACAGTGGGTACGGAAAGTATTCAGACCCCCTTAAATTTTTCACTCTTTGTTATATTGCAGCCATTTGCTAAAATCAATTAAGTTCATTTTTTTCCTCATTAATGTACACACAGCACCCCATATTGACAGAAAAACACAGAATTGTTGACATTTTTGAGGATTTATTAAAAAAGAAAACCTGAAATATCACATGGTCCTAAATATTCAGACCCCTTGCTGTGACATTTAACTCAGGTGCTGTCCATTTCTTCTGATCATCCTTGAGATGGTTCTACACCTTCATTTGAGTCCAGCTGTGTTTGATTATACTGATTGGACTTGATTAGGAAAGCCACACACCTGTCTATATAAGACCTTACAGCTCACAGTGCATGTCACAGCAAATCAGAATCATGAGGTCAAAGGAACTGCCTGAAGAGCTCAGAGACAGAATTGTGGCAAGGCACAGATCTGGCCAAGGTTACAAAAATGTTTTTGCTGCGCTTAAGGTTCCTAAGAGCACAGTGGCCTCCATAATCCTTAAATGGAAGACGTTTGGGGTGACCAGAACCCTTCCTAGAGCTGGCCGTCCGGCCAAACTGAGCTATCGGGGGAGAAGAGCCTTGGTGAGAGAGGTGAAGAAGAACCCAAAGATCACTGTGGCTGAGCTCCAGAGATGCAGTCAGGAGATGGGAGAAAGTTGTAGAAAGTCAGCCATCACTGCAGCCCTCCACCAGTCGGGGCTTTATGCCAGAGTGGCCCGACGGAAGCCTCTCCTCAGTGCAAGACACATGAAAGCTGCCAAGGACTCCAAGATGGTAAGAAATAAGATTCTCTGGTCTGATGAGACCAAGATAGAACTTTTTGGCCTTAATTCTAAGTGGTATGTGTGGAGAAAACCAGGCACTGCTCATCACCTGTTGATGAATCCGGCCAAGTACAGGGATATCCTGGATGAAAACCTTCTCCAGAGTGCTCAGGACCTCAGACTAGGCCGAAGGTTCACCTTCCAACAAGACAATGACCCTAAGCACACAGCTAAAATAATGAAGGAGTGGCTTCACAACAACTCTGTGACTGTTCTTGAATGGCCGAGCCAGAGCCCTGACTTAAACCCAATTGAGCATCTCTGGAGAGACCTGAAAATGGCTGTCCACCAACTTTTACCATCCAACCTGACAGAACTGGAGAGGAAGGAGGAATGGCAGGTCCCCAAATCCAGGTGTGAAAAACTTGTTGCTGGCTGTATTAGATCAAAAAGGGTGCTTCTCCTAAATACTGAGCAAAGGGTCTGAATACTTAGGACCATGTGATATTTCAGTTTTTCTTTTTTAATAAATCTGCAAAAATGTCAAAAATTCTGTGTTTTTCTGTCTGCTGTGTGTACATTAATGAGGAAAACAAATGAACTTTTAGCAAACGATTTTAACAAATCGCTGCAATATAACAAAGAGTGAAAAATTTAAGGGGGTATGAATACTTTCCGTACCCACTGTATAACGATAGGTAGATAGAATGATAGACAGAATGACAGAATGATAGAATGGTAGAAAGAACGATAGATAGAACAACAGGTAGATAGAAAGATGAGTACAGTAAATAGAATGACAGAGCAATAGAACGATAGATAGAACGTCAGGTAGATAGAACAATAGCTAGAATGACAGACCAATATGTAGATAGAATGATATATAGATGATAGAATGATAGAACAATAGACTGACAGATAGAACGGTAGGTAGATAGAATGATAGAGCGATAGATAGAACAACAGGTAGATAGAAAGATAGGTAGAACGACAAGAAGATAGACTGATAGAATGATAGAATGATAGAGCAATAGAAAAAACAGAAAAAATAACAACAGGCATGTTTGGAATGACATGAGGGTGATAATTTTGGTGAACTATTCCGACGTATTATTTGGCACAAAGACACTAAGTCTGCAGGCTTAGCAAAATGGATAATGAAAACTCCACACACTATAATGATATAATAATAGTGGACGTCTAACTGCACATGTCGAAAGTTGCTCACAGTGAGATACACTTCATCGATTTGTCTCCAATAGAAACCACCAATCTAAGATCACATTAATCTTGCTTATTCAAAACATGCAGGGCTCAATCTTGCTGGCTGTGTAGAACTTGTGCTGTGGTTTGGAGGGTTTTAATGGAAAACACATGACGGTAGGACTCATGAGGCCCCAGGAGCTGAGTGTTTGACCAGGTGCTGCAGAATACCTAGGACCACCAGCCATACGACAGCCTGACTCTCTCCATGGGCATTTGTGGCTCTGCACTGGTAGGGTCCGGTGTCCTGACTGCGAACCCAGCTGATCTCCAAAGAGGAATTGGCCAGTACTTTCACTCTTCCTGAGCGGGATGATAAAGCGGTGCCAGCTCGATACCAGGTCAGGTTGTGCCGCACAAAGCCTTGAACCTGACAGGACAGCACTGCCACTGCACCCGGGAATGACGTCACATTGACAGGAGGATGCAGGACAGGAGGGGGCTCTGCGTTAAGAGAAATTATAGTGACATGCTTAAAAAAATCTCTTTAGTTTAATGTTGTGATAGTAGTCAAAGAGTTTTGGCTGTGATTTACAAGTCCACTGCAAAAAGCTTTTCTCATTTGGAGTTTCCTTCAATTCTAGAAATTACACCCTCCTTAGCAAGCTGAAGTCTTGTTTATATTTTCACATGACCCTCTGCACACTGTGTGTGCAGTTCACGACGCTCAAGAGGCATTTATACTTGATATGTTCCACACTGAACTATTCTACGCAACGACAGAAGGCAGCATGCAGAACATATTAGCTGAACCAGCAAGAAACAGCTGTGAGAAGTAGTGTTTTTCTGAATTTCACATTAACCTAGCCAGAAAACAACACCTAATGTTTTAAGTGAACATTTTTTTCTGTATTTTATATATATTTAAAGTTAAATTTATTTATTTTATATTAATAACTTTATATTTCATATTTACTTAACATTTAATAAATCATGTATATGTCATTTATAGTAATAATTTTATATTTAATTTATAATGTATTATATTTATAACTTTATACAGAAAGTTTAACACAATTATTAATTAATTAATTTATTTATTTTTACTTATTTTATAAATAATGTATTCCTACTATTTTGTAGTAATAATTTTGCATTTATTTATTTTATATTAATAACTTTAAACGGAAATTTTAACATTTGTTTGATTGTTTTTCTATTTATTTATTAAATAATATATTTTTTTTTACTATTTAAAATGTTTTCTATTTGAATATATTTTAAAATACAATTTATTATTGTGATTTCGATTTTTATCATCATTACTTCAGTCACATGATCTTTCAGAAATCATTCTAATATTCTGAGGTTTTTTTTTTTCTGATTTCTTTGCTGAATAGAAAGCCCAGAAGAACAGTATATATCTAAAAAAAATTGATGGTTAGAATATTAGACATATTAGAATTATATATTAGAGTGATTTCTGAAGGATCATGTGACACTGAAGACTTAAGTAATAACGCAGAAAATTAGGCTTTGGTCACAGGAATAAATTACACTTGAAAAAATATTCAAATAGTTACTTTAAATAGCAAAAATATTTTTGAATTTTACTGTTTTTGCTGTACTTTGGATCAAATAAATACAGGCTTGGTGAGCAGAAGAGACTTCTTTAAAAAACATAAAAAATATTTTGACTGGTAGTGTATATAAAATCTAAAAAAATTCTGTGCTTGCTCTGTGCTTGCAAAGCTAAAAAATCAAAAGTTGCATGATGATCTGAAACTAAAAATGTGCGTGTAAATGCAAGACTGTATATAGTGTGGAAAAAAGTATGTAACGTGTGCGTGTCCATGCAGTACCTCTGACGGTGAGTTGCGTGAGAGCTCGTCCCATGCCTGCAGTGCTCTGGGCCACACACTCATATGCTCCTTCATCACTGCCTGAGGCGTGGGGAATTTCCCATGATGCTTTAACTGGAGACCTTCAATTACAAAAAATTAGCAGGTTTAAGTGAAGAGTCCAAAAGTGCAGCCTTTGATCACAAACATGCATTTAACCTGCAGAAATTCACTTGCGCACAAGAGTGAGGTCAAGAATGGAAAAAATTAGACTGAAAATATAGCGTTACAGATTACAAATGATACAAACTTATTCAAGCAAACACAGATGGCAGCAGGTGAAAGAAAGAAAAGGAAAAAGATAGTCTGATGTCACTAACAACTTGCTCGCACAGAATACCTTTCACTATCAGTCAACATTATTTCATGCTCAAAAAGTAATTCAAAGCAGAGTGCCCTTTATGAAGAAAAACTTCATGATGACTTTCTTTTTGTGCAATGCACACAATCTGCTGTCCATATTCATTCCAAGATTGATATGTCAGTGAAAGCTAACAAAACCTTCTTGGGTTAGGTTTGAATTTCAACTGTACATGAATGCCCCATGTCAGCAAGCTGTATCAAACGGAGCAAGAAATTGTCCAGCAGATGTTCACTTTAACATCTGCTCCATTATGTTTACTTAGGGCCATTTCACCGGAGAGAATGCCTGCAAAAGTGTTTGTACATGTTTGGGTTCAGAGATTGAGAAGGCGGCGATATGCAAGAAAGAATAAGAAAGAGACTAAGAAACATGTATAATAAGAATGGGAGAAAAAAATGCCACTTTCTACAATGAGGTACAAAATCAATTGAGAAATTAAAAATTCATACATATACATACATATAAGAGATCAATGTACTATAAAAACAGCCTGTAAGTTTCAGAACTCAAAAGTTTCTCATGGTGTCAGAAAAACCCTGGTAACAAATGTAAGGAAACTAATAAAATCAATGAAATAAGAGAAAATGGAAATCATTTTTATAGAAAACTGTCGTCAAACACGCCATTTGAAGCTAAACGCAGACGTTTCAATGGAAAGACTGATAAAACCTGCTTTGAAAGCATAAATTTGATTTAAACAATAGGTCTACATAATATTCACAAAAGCAGTTTGTAGAGGACATATTATATTAGTCCTACAGTTACAGAATTAAATACTATTTCAACCTATAACCTTTAAGATTTTACATTTACCTATTTTATCTCACAATTATGACTTTTTCCAAGCAAATGTAAGTTTAGATCTTGTATTTCGGTTCAATTTAACTCAACAACAGTGACTTTGTCAATTCTGAGGTAAAAAAAGGCCAGAAGTGTGGGATATAAACTCATGATTCTGAGCCGATGGGTAAAAGAGAGAATTGGAATTTTCTAATCAGAATTGTGAGATATAATCTCGGAACTGCGAGAATAAAGTCCAAATTTTGAAATATAAACTTAAATTTACCATTTTTTCTTTTACTCCATGGCTTCCATAAACTGCTACTTGAAAACTGTAATTTTCTGCCACCAGATAGGCTCCGTCCACAAAAACGTCATCACTGTTTGCAAACAAAGAATTAATCTATTGAAGCCAATCGACCAAAATGACGGGTTGTGGAATGTGGAACCTTATGACGTAATAGTGTAGCTAAACACCACCTCTGCAAAAGAAAATCAATGCCTGTTTCTACATCACTGCCTGTTTAGTCCCGCCCACCGTTTCATGCATGCAGTATAAAAATAACGAGAGGTGAACGCAGGTCCACGCAGAAACCAAACGATAAAGGTCGCTCAGAATACAACAAGATGCTGTTCAGCGCCAAGTTGTGGAAAAACTTTTGTGGTCTTTGCATTGCCGTCCTTCTGATCTCAACATTAGAAAAGAGTGGATTAAATTTTTTCTTAAAGGGGGGGTACAATGGTGTTTCATATATTCAGAGTTGTTTACAGTGTTAAAGAGTTGGATTCTCATGCTAAACATGGCCAAAGTTTAAAAAAATAATTTGGACAAATGACTTTGCCCGAAAATCTTACTTCCGGGTTGGTACAAGTTTCGGCTGATTTTTTCCGATCGTGGCATTAATGACGTAATTACGAATGACGAACTCCTTATATGAGCTTTTCTCCCGGAAAAGCGCGTCCGTGGCGCCCGCGCTAACGTCGGCATGCCTCTATAGAAGTGTGGTTATGGTTGTAAGGCAAAGATAACTTTTCGCAGCTTCCTGAAGAACCCAGCATTACGTTAACAGTGGATGCAGTTCCTTAGCAAGTGTGTGTTCATATACGAGGACCAGTTTGACGCTGGATTTGCACATTGTTTGATACTGAAAGATGGAGCGGTCCCAGCTATAAAAGATCCCAGTAATGATTCAGAACTGCAGATGGTAAGTGAAACAACATCAAATGTCTGTTTTATTGGCAATCCTAACGATCCTAACGCAAGTGATTGTCGAACTTAGCTCCGCCCACGGCGCGCCTCCAGAAGTACGGCTTTTTCCGGGGAAAATCGGAAAGCTGGATTTTTCTTTAATAAATATAATAAAACTAAAGACTTTTTGGAGATATTAAGGATAGTACTACTCTATAGGTACTCAGGATTAACATGAGATTAGGTGAAACTGTGCATGTTATGTACCCTTTAAAGAAGTTAGAGATCGTATCAGTAAGAAAGTACAAAGGTGTGAGTAACTGTTTTTATTATGTGGTCACTAATGCTTTGTCTGTTATTACAGATTGTTTGATATATGGGTTTTTGACCTAAATTACAGCAGTGTCCATCGGTGAAGGATGTAGGCTGTCAAACATTAGCCAATCATAGCAGCGAGTGTTTACTTTCGCCACACATATTCAAATAAAATGTTCTGATGAGAGGGTCAAAACAGGAGAGAAAATAGCCTATTACTTCTAAATTATGATTATGATTTGTGGTGTGTGAGGTGCAAAAGAAACAAAAACAGACAGAGAGGAAAAAGAGGATAGCATAAACAGATTAAATTTGAATAGAGCCTCACTCATAGTTTCTTTCCTCTCCTATTGTACTTCCGTCTCTGGTGAATCTCAGTTTATATGGCAGGTCACTCTCCACAGAGCAGTCAATCGTAGCAGGCTGCATGTAGAAGCTTCTGACCACAGTGGGCATGCTCACCCGTGGAGGCTCTGCAAGGTGAGATGAGGCCAAAGGTTAAACTGGTTTCTCACAGCTGGGTTACCCAGCACAATATAAACAATGTCAACAAAACATTCTGTCAACACATCTTAAGAGCATAACACCCATTCAAACTGAAAACAAAACAAAAATAAAACAGTATTTATACAGTGTTCAAACTGATGAAAGTTTAAACTGTGTTAGATGGATTTTGTATGCTGCTTTTAAAACAAATCAAAGAAGTTGAAAACAAAACCAAAAGTATTTATACAGCGTTGAATGACACTCACCTGGGATGATGTTGGTATATGACACACTCGACAGTCTCTGGAAGTTGTAGCCATCTCCATCATTTCCAGACACTTTGAGGAAAAAGCTCTGAGAGGGTGTTCGAAACTCTGGGATCCTCCAGATACCTCCTGAGCCTCCATCGTCAGGCAAAGGCACAGGAATGGTACGCAATGAACGGCCCCCTAGAGAGACTAGCTCCATATTGCTAACCAGACCAGGAGGCTTCAGACCTGAACACTTCAGCATCACATGAGCTGGAACACCTGGAAGAAAACTGGATATGTTAGATCTATCATTCTTAATACAGTTAAAGGGTTAGTTCAGTTCCAGAATAAAAATTTCTTGATAACTTACTTACCCCCATGTCATCCAAAATGTTTATATCTTTCTTTCTTCAGTTGAAAAGAAATTAAGGTTTCAATGCAGCTTCAAAGGGCTCTACACAATCCCTGCCAAGGAATAAGGGTCTTAACTAGCAAACAATCAGTCATTTTCTAAAGAAGTTACAATTTATACGCTTTTTAACCACAAATGCTCATTGTGTATTGCGTTGTGTAAACATGTTGGAAAAGTCATGAGTGGTTAATTCTTCGTCTGTGTATTCTGGTTCAAATAAGTAGGTTAGGGCCAAAAAACTCCATCTCATTTTCTCCTTCAACTTCAAAATCCTCTGACATCGTTGTTTTTTGTAATGGGCGTTTGACTTTCTTTGCACATTTGCTTTGTAAACACTTGGTCGGTACTTCCGCCTATGTCACATGTGCGTGATTACGTAATGCGTGAGATCGAGCTAGTGCAAGATGAGCATTTGTGGTTAAAAAGTTTATGTTTAAATTATTATTTTAGAAAATGACTGATCGTTTAGCTAGATAAGACCCTTATTCCTCGGCTGGGATCGTGTCAAGGCCTTTGAAGCTGCACTGAAACTGCAATTTGGGCCTTCAACCCATTGATTGAAGTCTGCTATATTCAGAAAAATCCTCGAATGTTTTCCTCTAAAACCTTAATTTCTTTTCAACCAAAGAAAAAAGGACATGAAATACATGTGCAAACATGTATTAATTTCTGGCACTAACTGAGTAGTAGCCTCTAATAATTGCTAATTATTTAGCAATTAAAATATGTTTTAATAGCAGCCATCAGAGGAAAAAGGGTTATGTAGCCACATGATGATGTAGTAATACCTTTAATAGGTCTCTCTCTGGTCCTGCTGAACTCTGTGACAGGTATACTAGAAAATCCCGCCCTGAAGTCCAGGTTGCTCACACCTGTTACTCTAAGTGTGTGTCTTCCACTGCAGCCGACCTAGAAGTGAGAAGAAGTAGGTGTAAATCACTGATATTTTGCATCACAATCTGTAGTGTATATTTCTAAATAACAGTTATGATCTAACATCATAGTAGACACGTTCAAAGCTTCTAGGTGGTACCTTTAATGTCCATGGTCCTGGTCGAGGGTTCTTCAGGTTGACCACCCGTGCTGAGTTTGGGATGTTGAGCAGTTCTGTCAGACCCTGCCTCTCTCCAACTATTCGGCCTGTAATTATTTAGACAGAAATTTAAAAAGGTTTAGTTATTGTGGTCCATGGAAGTAAGGAAGTCAGACAGTGCAATAATTTCTGAGCAAACATTTAATATAAAAGCATATTTATACCAAGAGGGTCTCTGAGCTCAATTTGTGGTGCTGGACCACTCAATGACACAGTGACTTCTTTTAAACTGGGGTCAAAGGGCACCTCCCACTGAGATTCCTGGGCAGTTTCATGGTCAGACGAGAGAAGGTGGACCTTCATAGCCTGGACGGTTTCCTCAACCCATTTAAGAACCTAAAGAAATGGAAGAATTATCAAAATCTTCTTTAAAAGTTGTATGAGGTTTCATAGTGCAGATAAGAAAATAATAAACATTATTTTTAAAGACACAAAAGACAGCTGTGGTCAACATTCACTTCTTCCGCTGCATGGAGAGAGAAGCTTAAGGTGATAGTTCACCTGAAAATGAAAATTCTGTCATTAATTATTCATCCAAATGTTGTTCCAAACTCGTAATATCTTTGTTCATCTCTGTAACACAAATTAAGATATTTTTGATGAAATCCGAGAGCTTTCTCTTTTTGTCTTACGGGTTTGGAACGACATCAGGGTGAGAAAATTAAAGACAGAATTTTAATTTTGGGATGAACTAACCCTTTAAACATATCTAAGATTGTAAATTGTAAAATCTTAGTTTCTGGCAAACTATCCTTTTAAGTTTTACTGCATGACACGCTCTATGACCAAAAGACTCGAGAGAACATGTCTGGTGAAGCTCACATAAACTCCAACATGACTCGATTCAAAGACTAGAAATGCAAGCAAGGTAGGATCTCAGTGACATCATCTGTTCATGCAGACTGTTCACTGTCTCAGAGAGGTATGTCACAAGTAGATCCTTATTAAACAGTGAGGAAATGAGATCAGATCATATGTCAGAGAGAGAATGCAAACTATTCCTGGACCGACAAGCTATTCATTTCTCAAAGAGCAGCACAAACAGTAAAATACGGCTGTTCACCCGAGACGATCACAGAGAAGATCACAGTAGATATATAGCTACATGGCAAAAAGTACAGGTAATGCATTAGTCATGTTGAAACCATTCCAGATGAGACAAGCAGCATTAAATATACAGTTTACGTCAAAAGTTTACATACACCTTCCAGAATCTACAAAATGTTACTTTTTATTTAGTACTGACCTGAATAAGATATTTCCCATAAAAGACATTTACATATAGTCCACAAGAGAAAATAATAGTTGAATTTATAAAAATGACCCCGTTCAAAAGTTTACATACATTTGATTCTTAATACTGTGTTGTTACTTGAATGATCCACTGCTGTGTTTTTTTGTTTAGTGATATTTGTTCATGAGTCCCTTGTTTGTCCTGAACAGTTAAACTTCCTGTTGTTCTTCAGAAAAATCCTTCAGGTCCAACAGATGTGAGATCCATCTTTTCACACTGAGGACAACTGAGGGACTCATATGCAACTATTACAGAAGGTTCAAACTCTCACTGATGCTCTAGAAGGAAAAACGATGCATTAAGAGCCAGGGTGAAAACTTTTGAACAGAATAAAGATGTGTACATTTTTCTTATTTTGTCTAAATATCATATTATAGTAATGGCCTTCAGAAGATACTTTCCCAGAAGAACAGTGGGCAGTTTTACTTTTCAGGCAAACAAGGGACTCATGAACAACTATCACCAAAAAAAAAAAACACTGTGGATCATTCAGGTAACAACACAGTAAGAATCAAGTGTTTGTATGCTTTTGAACGGGGTAATTTTTATAAATTCAACTAATATTTTCTCTTGTAGACTATATGTAAATGTTTTTTATGTGAAATATCTTATTTAGGTCAGTACTAAATAAAAATATCAAGCATTTTGTATGATCCCTCTTGTTAAAATAATTAACATTTTGCAGTTTCTGCAAGGTGTATATAAAATTTTGACTGCAGATAGGGATGGCCTAAAAAAAAATTTAGAAAGTTTACCCAAAAAGGTAAGTTCTGTCATCATATCCTAAACCTCATGGTCCTCCAAACCTGACTGACTTACTTTCACAGATCACAAAATGAACAAAAAAGCAACATTAAAGTTTCATAACGGTCCATATACTTCTGAAGTCATGTGATGTGAGGAACAATTTTTAATTAAGTCATTATTCACTAATAATCGTCTCATCCATTGAGCTGTTATCAAATTTGACCAAACACTTTTGCACATATTTTACCTTTTTGCTCTAAAAATCATACAGGTTTGAAATGATAAGAGGTGAGTAAATGATAATAGAACAGTGAACTATCTATTAACTTCATTCTGAATACTGCAAAGCACATGTTTAAAATTGCAGATGTTCACCACGAGGTGATAATACTCTTCTAGCCAGTCATGTGAAATTAGGTTCATTATCTCAACACACCAACTGTCTGAATGCACTACAGTGACCTGAAAGAACTCAAATGGACAATTCATCTTGGGGTTTTACTAGGTGTACATCAATTAAAGATCATTATCATGGACAATTTGATAGCTTACAAGGGAAATGGTGTTTTTACAGCAGCTTATTAGCACAAGAAGAGCGTAAAACCAACAACTAAAGGAAACTGTTTCCTCAAAAAGTTTGTATTTTTAGATTTCAGCCATTAACTCCTTTAGAGGCAGCTGTGTGTATTTGATCTGACCTTTTTATATTGCGCACATACATAATGGCTTCACTGTGTCCATAACACTGAATGAAAACAACACTTTAGTAAGCCCTCGAGAATGACGCTTAGTTAACACATCTTTATACATTTACGAATGAGAGAGAAAATTGGAGCAAGCGTAGCTTTGATAATTTCATTACTCAGATTCTCCACTATTTCTTTCACTCTTTCGCTCTCTCGTTCTCTCTGCCTGCAGACGGCAGCTGGTTCCTTTCGGAGTTTACAACTGGAAACAGCTGTAATGAGTGCCACATGTGCAACTATCCCCCACAGAGTAGCAAAAAGCTCACCAATGACCTACATCTGCTCAAACCAATGTCTGTTTCAGTGGACATCTCGTGGGAGCCGGGAAGATTAGCCTAGTGATAGAAAATCAACAAAAAGACCACAGCCGAGGGAAATATTGTCAACTATGGCCTGTCTAGGAAAGGTTTGAAAGGTGCCCCCCAAAAGAGATCATCAAAGCCAAAGGGATGCTGAAACCACATCCAGCGTGACAAACCTTAATGGGAGGCAACAGACTGGCTTCCTCTGGAAGTTAAACTGTCATGTTTCAAAGATTAGTTGTGGAGGAGTGTTGGTCGGGAAGCAGAGATGTGGAAAGGATGTGGAGGTCAGCTGAGGATGAGCCGAATTCCAACTTAGCACCCACACTGTTTGGATAACTTATGGTTTAAAGGGACGGTTCTTTGAAAAGTAAATATTAGATGACCCAAAAGTCCTCAATTACTCAGTGAATGACTTGTTCTTTCATGGAACACAAGAGGAGAAATGGGAAAAAACAGCTCTTACCAAAAGTTTTGTGTGAGAAATAAATCTGAAATTTAAGTTGTTTTATATTATTTTGGGGCTTGACAGCCTGAGTCCCCACTCACTTTCATTATATGAATAATAGTAGACAAAACATTCTGTAAACTTTCTCCTTTTGTGCTCTACAGAAGAAAGTCTTACAGGTTTAAAATGAAGTGAGTAGATGTTCAGGTCATCTAGAAGTAACATACAAGCAAAAACAGGAACTTGGACACACTGTAACTCGCTTTAGACAAAAGCATCTGCCAAATGTGTTAATGTAGGGACCAAGAGAATTAAAGGGATAGTTCACCCAAAAATGAAAATTGTGTCATTAATTACTCACCCTCATGTTGTTCCAAACCTGCAAGACCTTTATTTATCTTTGGAACACAAATTAAGATATTTTTGATTAAATCCGAGAGCTTTCTGACCCTGCATAGACAGCAACTGACACGTTTAAGGCCAAGAAGGTAGTAAAGACATCATTACAGTCAATGTGACATCAGTGATTCAACCTTAATTTTATGAAGCTACAAGGATACTTTTTGTGTGCATTGAAAACTAAAATAACTTCATTCAACAATTTCTTCTTTTCTGTGTCTGTCTCCAACGTGTGTTCACAAGAGTACCAAGCCACATGTGTGGTGCTGCTGACGCAGGAGCTGGTGTTCTGATACACAAGAGAAGAAATTGTTGAATAAAGTTGCAGCTATTTTACCAATGTCCTTACTACCTTTGTGGGCCTTGAACGTGGTAGCTGCGTTGTTGTCTATGCAGGGTCAAAAAGCTCTGGGATTTAATTAAAAATGTCTTAATTTGTGTTCCTAAGATGAACAAAGGTCTTACGGGTTTGGAACGACACAAGGGAGAGTAATTAATGACAGAATTTCCGTTTTTGGGTGAACTATCATTTTAAGTCCAGTAACCAATTTAATTGCATCTGTTCAGTGGAGAATGTCTAACACCTGCTTGTCTTTTCCTGTGACACCAAAGTGAAAGGTTAATACATTTGTCTTCCTTTCTCAAAGGTGACCCGTAAATGTTCTCCATATTAAATACAAGACCTTGGTCACCTATGGCAAAAACAGAGCAGGAAATCCAGACTAGACTGGATCTAGTTACACTTGGTCAGACACTCTTGCTATTAGTTATATTTGACAGAAAACACCTGTGGTCAACGTCCATGTGCTGGTGTAAGTGATGCTGAACCACTTTGGCTGTGAAAGTATATCCATCTTATTTTTCCCGTAAGAGCAGGCACAACCATTTGCAAATTTTATGGGGCTGGCTTCCGGTCTCAACCATGTCCAGCTATTTTTAGCTGTACAAAACAGCTTGTTTTGCAAATTGATACATTTTACCTTATTATTTTATGTATTATCTTAATTATGAAACAAACAGTTTTACCATTTACTGCACGTTGTTGTTCTTCTCATTCGTTGAAGAATAAAAACGAGTTTACATCAATACTAAAGTCTCCTGCCCAGCACTACCGAAAAATCTCCAACCTTCACCTTGAGCCTGGCCGTCCTGAGGTTTCAGCCAAACTATTAGACCCTTTAAAGTGCCGACACACTTTCATAAAGCTTTATCTGCAAATCACTCCAGTGATTAAGCTGAGCCCCGTCCTTTGTTTAAGTAGTGCCTCCTCCTTCAGCTCCACAAAGAGCTGTCTGTTGGAGACGTCCAACCTGGACCCTGGACAGGCAGCTGTGCTGGATAGAGCAGGCATGATAGATCATATCCGGGATTACTAAGTAAAATAAGCCCTGCTCCCTCTCTGTGCCCCCTTCCCCTCCTAAAAAAATGACAAAGCGCTGTGTGTATTTGATTTGGCTCTCACTTATTTAACGTCTATCAGAGAGCTGTGTGGTTAGATGTGAAGAACAATTATGAGGTTTCTGCGGATTTACGGATTTGCCTTTATTCATTTTTCAAAATCCCACCCATAGACTAATCAAAAGTGAAAAATACACCTGACAAGGGAGTGTGTTTTCATACTTGAATCTAAAATACTGGAGAATTTAGAATCTGCAAAATGTTAATTATTTTACCAAAAATATTTCACATAAAAGATGTTTACATTAAAAATTACCCTGTTCAAAAGTTTACATACACTTGATTCATAATACTGTACTTTTACCTGAATAATCCACAGATGTTTTTTTGTTTGTTTGTTTTAAATGATTAAATGAGTTGTTCCTTTATTTGTCCTGAACAGTTAAACTACCCATTATTCTTCAGAAAAAATCTTCAAGGTCCCACAAATTCTTTGGTGTTTCAGCATTTTTCCAACAATGTATGATATTGAGATCCATCTTTCCACACTAAGGGACTCATATGCAACTATTACAGAAGGTTTAAACTCTCACTGATGCTTCACAAGGAAACAGAATGCATTAAGAGCCAAGGGGTGAATTTTTTTTAATTTGAAAATCAGGGTAAATTTAACTTATTTTGTCATCTGGGGAACATGCAAGTATCTTCTGTAGCTTCTGAAGGGCAGTATTAAATAATAATAAAAAGATATCTAGGCACATTCTCATTCCATTCAAAAGTTTATTCCCCTGGCTCTTAATACATTGTGTTTCCTTCTGAAGCATCAGTGAGCATTTGAACCTTCTGTAATAGTTGCATATGAGTTCCTCAGTTGTCCTTAGTGTGAAAAGATGAATCTCAAAATCATACAGTCATTGTTGGGGTTCAAATACACAAAGAATGCTAAAAAACCAAAGAATCTATCACTAAAAATAAAAAGAAACAGCTGTGGATCATTCAGGTAACAACACAATATTAAGAATCATGTGTAGGAAAACTATTGAACAGAGTCATTTTTATTAATTTAACTATTATTTTCTCTTGTGGACTATATTTAAACATCTTTTATGTGAAATATCTTATTCAGGTCAGTACTACATAAAAAATAATGTGCATTTTGTATGATCCCTCTTATAATTAACATTTTGCAGATTCTGAAAGGTGTATGTAAACTTTTGAGATCAAGAGCACTGGTGTATTGAGCACTGCAATGGGCAATTAGAAATTATGAAATATTTCAGCAGAGCGCAGAAAATGCTCACTGTCTAAAAAAGAAGCTAACCTGCCCCAAAACCACCAATTACTCACAGCCAGTATGAGAAAGACTTGGTGGGGGATGAGAGTATATACGGTCAGGAGCAATTGTGTGACCCTGACCTTGAGACAATTCTCACAGAGCGGCAGGGGAGTTGAAGAGTGTTAACAGCTTGAGGTTGACCAGCCATTCTCAGTGCAGACTCTCAGCAACAGGTACAGGTGGTAAAGCTCTCAAAAACAACCAAAAACCATCAGCTGCCCACCCCCACAGGACCATAAATCAACAACACACATATCCAATTACAAATACACAATTGCAAACGTGCTTTTCTTTACTTTTCAAGCTGTTTTGCCTTGTTGTCTTATGGATTACTGTTTCCATAGTTGTTACTAGAAGGCTATCGGCTATCTGCCATGTCCTGTGTTGACATGCATGATACCACTGTCTCACAAAGAGGAAGGTCTGCTTTCTTTCATGTCTGACTATGACTGAACATGCTTAGTTTCAGTCTCCATACCATAAAACGGAAACACGTGCCGCTTCAGATTATTGAGCCAAGTGGATTTTACATTCAAAATACAGTTGTACAAATTAATGTCACATGCCTAAATTTGGTCATGAGAGTGGCAGCTTCAACTGGTGAGTGAAACCAGTTCACATTTTACAACAAATTAACACTATTTGACAATAGTGTTATTTTTGAGTCTTTCTTTATTGTGTGCCCAAAAAACATTTAGTAAGCAGAACCACCCATTTTTCACACAAATGTTTTCTTTTTTCTTGTGAGTTTTAAAAGCATGGTAAAGTGTTCTGTTTTTAGAACTTTAAGGGAACAGTTGATGAATGTAAGACACATTTCTCTTGGTCTGTTTCAACCTGAATTACAACGTTCTAAAATAAGTAAATAAATACAAACATTTATTTGTTTGTTGTTATGTATTAGTTCTGTCAAATCGATTAATCACGATTAATTGCATTATTTTTTTAAAAAAATAGACTCCACACTTACACATCACACTTCTATATATATATTTTTTTTTTCTCTTTGTGCTATTGGTTTTCCAAATGACTTCTAACTGCATTTCCAGCATGTGATTTTCTGAGAGTGTTTTCAATTTCCATACATATGAAAGTCATATGAGTTCATGTATCTCACCTCATTGACTTGCTGTTTGTCCAGGTGAAAAATTTGACCGGAGCTGGTGGCAGCAATCTCCTCATACGCTCTGTATCCCGGTTGAGACCGATCCCCGCAGTCCCCCGTCAACACAAACACAACCTGGATTCAAACGGGACATTTATGTGTGTGAGTGTTTGGTTAGGGGGTTGGGTGTTGAGGTTGAATGTCAACAACACTAGGGTATATTACATGAAGAGCAGATGGATTTTTTAAAATGCACTGTGAGATTTTTAGATTTATGGATTACAGCTTCAGAGCTCAATATTTAAAGAAACAGTTCACCCAAGTTCATAATCCATAATAATGTTTCCTCCAGTAAAAAAGAAACCCCGTTGTCTGCTTACATCAAAATCCACGAACATATTTGTTTAGAATTGTTTTGGGCTTTAAACAGTGCATGATCTGTGCATATTTCTCCCCCGATTCAGATTAGATACTATGGATAAAGGACTTTAGCTGGAAGCAACAGTTTGAAGTTAAAGTGTCTTAATGATGGACTTGTTTCTTACAAACATGCAGCTTTTCAATTCACAAGACGTTAATCAGTGAACTGGAGTTGTGGGGATTCCTTGTGAATTATTGTGATGTTTTTATCAGCTGTTTGGACTCTCATTCTGATGGCACCCATTCACTGCACATGATAGATTGGTGAGCAAGTGATGTAATGCTACATTTCTCTAAATCCAAATGAAGAAACAAACCAATATACATCTAGGATGGTCTGAGGGTGAATACATTTGCAGCAAATGTTCATTTATGGGTGAACTATTCCTTTAAAGAAAAACTGAAATGAATTGCAAAAAGCTGTCATTACCTGAGACTGTCGAAGTTGTACTAGTTGTAGAACATCTCTTTTCAAGCGATAATCTTTGGCTCGGGCATCTGTGAAAACATAGATGAAGGATCCAGGTAGAGAGACCTCCAGAGCCTTCTTGATGGCCCCAATGCTCATCTCTGGACAATCCCCTCCACCCTGAGAGAGAACAGCAAGGCCTTCATCATTGACACGGACATTTATGCACTAACCAGAGACCACAAGAAAGCGCACATTGTATTGGCTCGGGGTACAAGTTCCAGTACTTACTCTAGAGCCCAAAGGTACAATAAGAACAGAGTGCTAATAAAACTGTAGCACTGAAGACAGATCAAGTGCTGAAACGAGCCAAGATCCCCAGCAGAAGCCACAGAGAGCAAATAAGAACACAAAGTACAGAATAAGATTCAATGATGATTTATGAAGAAAGAGGCCAATGGCTGCTCTATCTTTTGATGCTAAAGAAAACAAGTATAAACAGCTGAGCAAAGCTACCAAGTGAGGTGTGGAGGTTAAATATGAGTGGATGTGATAGAGGTAGCGGTGCAGGCGGAACAGTGGAAAATGAGTTACAGTAATCTAACCTAATGTCTAATGTTTAATAACTTAAAGCAAGGACATAATTTTAGCCAGTCAATGCAGTTTGAGAGATTAAGAAATTATGCTTGGAGCAACAATATGCAAATTTGCAACCTGATCTCATGACAAAAATGTACCTGTGGGAACTTTTAGGCAAGACACAAAATATGTCTACTGAGTGGTGCTACAAGATTGTTCGTTTATTTCCACTGAAAATGAGACTTTTACATATGGTCTTTTTTGTGACGTTGGTTTTGTCACCACAATTCTGACTTGAAATGTCCGTTGAGTGGCGCTATAACTCTAACGCTCCGTCACGTTTTAAAATAAAGTAGCATCTGCACTACGCCTAAACTACCAGATAGTATGAACAAATGCTGACGTAAAAACACAATTGCAAGCATGCCATTTTAGCTTGTTTTTCAAACTCTCATCTTTCAGCTCTTTTATCTAGTCATGTTTTTCACGAGATTCGTATCCAAGGACTCTGCATCCTAAATCCAATTCCGAGCCGGCCGAGCTACAGCGCAAGCTTGTTACATCCTGAAAGCGAAACATATGGAGCTGTAATCATAACTGGGATGTGAGGAGATCTAGTGGCACGATGCGCACGATCCGATGTGTCTCGCGAGATCTGTTTAGTCTCGCGAGAACGTTGTAGTGTTTACATTAAAGCTGCAGGATTATCCTAAAGCAATCTCTGTTCAAACGCCAACGCAATCTTATTGCTGTCTTTCAACCACATACTGATCATCATTTCTGTGTTATAGACATCTAACTAACAGAAGTACTAGAATAAAAGTTTATAGTTTGGGTATAAACACTTAATGTCTTTAATGGCGATCAAAACGAAAGTATCTTAACACGTGTACATTTTGTAAATCTTATCCTCTTCCACCATGAGGTGGCGACAACTGCACGTTTAAAAACGCATTTATCATTAAATCATTAATTCAGGAGATTCCAATAGTAAATTAAGTCTATTAATTGCAAAATTAATTTGATCGAATATATTTAAAACAAAAAAAGACTTCAGCAATGAACGTTGTGTCAGAATCACTAGTAAATTGTGTTATTTTGTTTAGATTTCTAATCTAATCTTTTTTTAATGTATCCAGAATCATGTAGCATTAGTTTACATGTTTATTACTGCATATAATTCATTAAAATAGAAGTTTAAATTCATAAAGTACAGGTTCATGTCAAAATGACCTATATTTTTTTGTTTTTCAGTTGAATAAAATAAAATTTTTCCCTATACATTTCATTATTGAGAATTTCTTTTAAAAAGTTACAAAAAAATCTTTCTCATCTCGTTCTCGTGAACTCAGTCTCGTGCCTCGTCTTGTCTCATGAGATAAGTGTCTCGTCACACCCCTAATAACTGTGTATGAAAACGATTACAAGTGCTCACTGTTTTACCACCTCTAGTGTTCACTTCCTTTGGAAAATGTACTTATTGGTACGTATTTTGCATCAAAAAGTTTCCACAGGGATGTTTAATTAGATAGCAAATTTAACATTATAGTGTAAATCTATCATCATAGTGGACTTCAGTGTGAGCTAACAGGTTGAAGGTCCAAATTGCAGTTTAAGTGCAGCTTCCAAAAGCTCTACATGATCCCAGCTGAAGAATAAGGGTCTGATCTAGCATATATGTATATATATATTTTAATCACAAATGTACTAGCTTGACTTTACGCATTACACCATCACGTTGGAAAGGTTACGTGTGACAAAGTACCAGCGTTTACAAAGCAAATGTGCAAAGAACGCCAAACGCTCTTTACAAAAAAAGGTAAAACGATGTCGGACAATTCTGAAGTTGGAGGAGAAAATGATATAGAGTTTTTTGCATTACCCTATTATTGAACAAAAGCGAATGCGATGTCACAAAAATGCTGTTTCAGCTTGTTTTTCCATTTATAATGAGTCTTGTTTTTCACTGAATTCATACCCAAGGATTCAACATTCTAAGTCCAATTCTGTGCTGGTTGAGCTACCAAGTAAGCTTGTTACTTATTGGTATATATTTCACATCTTGCGAGAAAAAATTCCCACAGGTTTGTTTTCGCCATGAGATCAGGTAGAAAACAACAACGAGCTAAAACATATGATTACTGGACACCTATCAAAAAAAAATGATTAATCATATCTTAATCATATTTTAATCATTTTTTTTAATCTAAAAAAGTGTGCTCTTTTATAGACTGGTGCCCACCTGAACAAACAGCTCTTGAAGATCCTTCTGGAACTTTTTGGGGTCAGTAGTAATGGAAACAGGACCAATGTCTGGAAAGAAAAAAAAACAAGGAATCAAGAAACATCTACAGTCATGGCCAAAAATATCGGCACCCTTGCAATTCTGTCAGAAAATGCAACACTTCTCTCAGAAAATTTTGAACATTTTCAGAAATTCTCTCAGAAATTGCAAATGTTTTGGTATTCATGTGATTTGGTATTGTTTTTATTTGCACTGGAACAACACACACACACAAACAAAAAAAAAACAGAGAAGAAAAGTCTGATCACTTGATCAACTTGATCAAATTTCACACAGAACTCAAAAATGGACTAGACAAAATTATTGGCACCTTGTCAAAATTGTAATAAAATAGTAGGTGTGTTCGACTTGAACCATGGCTACAGACGGCAGCCAACGAGGTCAGCCTGTTGCAGTCAGGGGCGGAGTTGAAAATGTACAGGTCAAGTCGGACACTTTCTGCTCTCAGTAGTGATGCTCACGCGGTTTGCGTGCTCTGTATTACAGATGAAGTGAATAAAATGCACTATTCGTCAAATACACAGATGTTTCAGAAACGTTTTCATGAGCAACTGAAACACCTTTTATATACTGCTTAATACAGCAACAAAGTTCAGCATAAACATATACAGTACTATTTAAATACTAATAAAGTGGGGGTATATATGCTTTTATCCGTGTTTTATTATAGACTTGGCTACAGATAACGTGCCACTACAGTAAAAAGCTTATACGGTTCTAAAAACATACAGATTTGTTGCAATTGTGGGAATTAAAAAGGTTAGAATAAACACAAAACACACGTGATCGCTGTCATGCAGTGAATCTGACCAATCGTGAAACAGCTGTGTCATCATCAAAGCCTGTACAGCCGCTCGTGAAAAACTGCAGCGGCTGAGTTAGCCGGCTGGTCTCGAACCGCTATCGTAGTACTTTAATGCCACTTATGACAGCGCCGTCTCAAGTCAGACAAAATTTCTAAGTGGCATGCACTGCTTCAAGTCAGTATTTGATTAAGCTGTCGAACGCACCTATTGCTTTTCAAGCATGTGATGCTTCTGTAATTTGTATTTAGACACATCACATGTGGCAAGTAACAGGTGTGGGCAATATAGTAATCACACTTGCAACCAGTTAAAATGGAGAAAAGTTGACTTAACCTTTGTGTTGTGTGTCACACTGAGCATGGAGAAAAGAAAGAAGTGTAAAGAGTTGTCTATGGATTTGAAAAAAAAAGTGGAATAATGGACAATCTCAAGGCTACAAGTCAAGTCAAGTCATCTTTATTTATATAGCGCTACAATACAGATTGTGTCAAAGCAGCTTTACAGTATCAAATAGGAAGGTAGTGTGTCAATAATGCAAAAAGAAACAGTTACCATTTTTCAGTTAAAGGGAATTAATCATTGAATTCAGTGATGTTATCATCCAGCTCAGTTCAGTTATACAATTTCGCTGGAAATTAAGTGTCCCCAACTGAGCAAGCCAGAGGCGACAAGTCTATCTCCAGAGATATTAATGTTCCTGTGTCTCTTCCGTGGACGGAAGAGCAAAATTAATGAAAAAATACAACAAAGGATTGTTCGAATGGTGGATAAAGAACCCAGATTAACTTCCATACAAATTCAAGCTGATCTGCAGACATAGCAAGGTACAACAGTGTCAGCTCGCACTATCTGTCGACATCTGAATGAAAGGGACACTATGGTAGGAGACCACTGCTGACACAAAGGCATAAAAAAGCAAAACTGAAGTTTGCCAAAACTTATGTGACAAAACCACAATCCTTCTGGGAGAACGTACTGTGGACATATGAGACAAAAGTAGAGTTTTCTGGTAAAAGACATCATGGCACTGTTTACAGAAAAAGAAATTAGGCCTTCAAAGAAAAGAACACAGTCCCTACAGTCAAACATGGTGGAGATTCAAAGATGTTTTGGGGTTGCTTTGCTGCTTCTGGCACTGGATGCCTTGACTGTGTGAACGGTATCATGAAATCTGATGATTACCAAAGAATTTTGGGGCACAACGTAGTGGCCAGTGTCAGAAAGCTGCATCTCCACCAGAGGTCATGGGTCTTCCAGCAGGACAATGACCCGAAACACACTTTAAAAAGCACTCAGAAATGGTAACAAAGAAAGTGGAGAGTACTGAGAGTTCTGGAGAGTTCTGAAATTGCCAGCAATGAGTCCAGATCTGAATCCAATAGAACACCTGTGGATAGATCTCAAAAAAGCAGTTGGGATAAGGCATCCTTCAAATCTGAATGACCTGGAGCAGTCTGCAAAAGAAGAGTGGTCCAAAATTCCAGTAGAGAGGTGCAAGAAACTGATTCATTTCAGGAAGTGATTGATTTCAGTTATTTTTTTTAAAGGGGGTGCTAACAAATATTAAGTTCTGTCATGACAACTCTCGGAGGGATTGGCATGGTAATATACATGACAATGTTCATGTATTTGGTCTTGGCGGAATAGATCTGCTACGCTGCTGCTGTGGCAGAGCAAGTACAGAGACTTGCTACTGCCAATATATCCACAACATGCTGCTGTTAGCATGTAAGAAATACTGCTGCTGCACATATAACATATATAATTAACCCCATAGCATAAATGAATCACCTTGCAGCAGATCTATACAGGTGGAGCTGGGGAAGGTGGAGGGTTTCTGAAGCAAGCTGCAAACTGCTACATCTAGCACTAGTCATATATTTGAATGTTGAGCAGTGAGCTCATTGGCTATTGATACAGGAGAGAACCAATCGGCTGTGCCATGTGATTATGATGTCATGTTGTCAGATTGAGTTAGATCCATCAGACTGCATTCTAGAGTTTCATGCCAGAACTTTGTATTTAAGGTGCCAATAATTTTGTCCAGTGCATTTTTTGGGTTCTGTGTGGAATTATATCAGATTTTTGTGTGTGTGTGTGTGTGTGTGTGTGTGTGTGTGTGTGTGTGTGTGTGTGTTGTTCAAATTCAAACGAAAAATAACAATAAACATGTGAGTACCAAAACATTTGCAATTGCAACATTTTTTTCTGAAAGAAGGGTTGAATATTCTGACAGAATTGTAAGGGTGCCAATATTTTTGGCCATGACTGTATATTACATATTACTTGTGTACAAAAGCTATTAAAATGCTTTAGGTGACCATAGTTTAGGAGCTCTTCATTGACTGTTTGGAAAATCTACCACAACACTATAACAAACATATCCCTGGGGAGCGGGAGTTTTAAAAGATTAACCTTCTTCACCCTCAATAATGAGTTTTAAACAGTGAGGATTAGGTCTGACCAAATCTTCTTCCACAGATACAAGTCATACGACCCTACTAATGACTGTCTCTAGATCAGACTAACAAACTAGCTACAGGCCCAGCCAACTCCTAATCACAAAACAAATTTCTCCCGGATTTTCTCTCATCAACATCTGCGGATACAAATGACTGTCTTGAAACTTTTGACAGCTGAGACGATAAATTAAAGCCCATGCAAAATTCCAGCAGTCCTCATCTAATACCAGATTGGGTGCATAACCTCATTGCATCATTGTTTAGGATTGTCATCATCCACCTAGATAATCTCTGACCTCTTCCCTTATCACTACTATATCTCTTGTTTCTATCTCTCCCTTTCTTTCGTCTCAGGATGAATTGTGTACTCCCTGAATTTGGCACTTATTTGGACTCACTCAAAAGCTGATTGATTAGAGAGCTGAATGTATGGCACATGGATACAAAATCATAAAGAAGATGCATTGTTTATGGTCTGAGTATGGGTAAGATATCCCACATGGTTTATTACTTTGACCCCAAAAAAACCCATCATTTTAAAAGTTATTAAAAATAAAAGACAAAGGGGTGGATTACAGTTTGACAGTGCTTTGGGAGAATGGACAAAAGAGAAAAATTTGGTTTATGTCTGAGGAGAAGTATATCTTCTTCTGAGAGCGAATAGGACAGATCAATACACCATTATTTAATAAAAACATTTAAGGTATGATCTTTAGCACTGAATGCCAACAAACTTTATATTGAATCCATTTGTGTGTGTGTGTGTGTGTGTGTGTGTGTGTGTGTGTATGTTATATTACATTATAAATAATAATTTTACATTAGAAATACTTACATAAGTGATATTTTGTCAATATTAATATTAGAAAATCATGCTATGCTGAAAAAAAAGAATAATAGAATAATTTTTTTAGCATGGTCAGGCTGATCTGTTTGATGGTTTTAAGGGGGTTAAACTAGATTAAAAAAGCTAAGACCAGCAAACCAATTAAGCTTTGGTTAGGGTTTGTTTCATATTATATTATATTATATTATATTATATTTTAATTTATTTATAATGAAATTATTTTTTAAAAACGTACATTACAGACATGTTGTTGTTGTTGTTGTTGTTGTTATTATTATTATTATTATTATTATTATTGCTTAAAACTATATAGCATGGTTAGGCTAGACTGTTTTCCTAGTTTAGACTAGTTTAGGTTTTGGAGGTTGTAAACGTAAAACGAGTTAAGCCATCTGTAAACCGGCTTGAACCAGCAAACCAATTATATTATACCAACAAACCAATTATATTACATTATATTTATTGAAATTAAAATGATACTATATTATAATTGATTTATAATTATTTAAAAACATATTAAGGATATGATCGACATTAATTGTATTATGTAATATTATTATTTTTTATAAAGTTCTCTGCTTAAAACATAAAACAAGTTAAACCATCAGTAAACCAGCTTGAAAAAGCAGCTAAACCAGCAAAGATCAACAAACCAAGGCTGGTTTAGGTTTTTGATGTTGTACAATTATATTCTAATCAACATTATTAATATTAACAAGCATGGTCTGAACTATTTTGCTAATTTAGAGGGGTTTAAGCATCTGTATACTTAAAACCAGTTAAGCTACCAGTAAATCAGCGTGAGAGAGCAGCTAGACCATCTTAAACCAGATAAAACCAGCAAACCAACTGAGGCTGGATTAGGGTTTATTTCAGCTTATATTACATTGTATTATAAAAACTTATATTAAGGAAATGTTATCTACATTAATATTATTAATATTATTCAATGTTATTATTTTATAAACATTCTCTGCTTAAAACTAGCATATCATGGTCAGGCTGGTCTGGTTTGCTAGTTTAGGAATCTGTAAACATAAAACAAGTGAAACCATCTGTAAACCGGCTTGTAAGAGCAGCTAAACCATCTAAGACCAGCAAACCAAAGCTGGTTTAGGTTTTTTCTATGAAAATAATAAGCTGAACAACTCAAGCAGCAATGCAACCAGCTCTAACATTCATTTTCATTTTCTCCACTTTCTCCATCCCTCTCTCTCAGCTGTGAGGGGCCATTAAGTTGTGTTGCTCTAACGCCTTTCTGTCTGTCACCGGCTGTCTTTGTGATCTCAGCGGTTTACAAGGTCCCCAAGGGAAGGCCACATTAAAAGGTGAGGGAAGGACTGGCACCATCCCCCTACCAGTCTAGGACTGACGTCTTTTTCCTCTGACTGGGGGGGGCTGGGTTGACTCTTCCGGAGAATTGGATGGAGGACTGGGGGTGATTGTGTTAATTACATACTACCAGACAACATGTGCTTCTCATCAGCTCCTTGGGCACCCTGCCCCCCCAAGGCTAACAGATAGCTGGTTTGAACTAGGCTACATATTGTGTAAGCGTACCTGAGAACACAGTATTCTCTCCACAGTCTGTGACCAGATGTGGAATTTAAACAGACTTAATGAGCGTGACAAACATACAGTAACAGAAACTGAAAAATTATCATGTGGTTTGCAGCTTAACCTGTTCAAAGTTCACTGAACAAAATGTAAATGGCAAAAATAAAATACAATTCTGTTGTTTAAAGGTGCACTCAGTAAGTTTTTGTTAAGATTTATCTTATGGAACAGTCAGGGTAGCATCATATTTAGGCCTAGGGAATGAAAGTGAGGCTGTGAGGATAGAAGTACAGTGTGTTAAGTGGATTGTACTGTTGTTTGACACACACATGGAGCAGTTTTAAAAATTGTGAGTTGGTGAAAATAATTTTATCTAGATACTTTATACAGTCTGTGTTATTGTAAATACTGTAAGTCTTTCCCTCACAACTTCATTTTCTTCAGCATTAAATCCAATATGGCGTCTAACCTGACTAAGGTCTATTTGTCATCTTGGACCACAAAACCAGTCAAAAGGGTGAATCTGAAAGGTAAATATTTGGCCGAGATACAACTAAAATGAATGTCCAAATGTCTAAAATGTGTCCAAATAAAGTTCTTAGCAATACATTTTATTAAGTTTTGATATATTTACAGTAGGGAATTTACAAAATATCTGCATGCAACATTATCATTACTTAATATCCCAATGGTTTTTGGCATTAAAGAAAAATCTATAATTTTGACCCATATGGCTATTGCTACAAATATACTATACAAATATACTATAAATATACCTTGCTACTTACAACTGGTTTTGTGGTCCAGGGTCACATTTGTCCCAATAAAGCCAGTTGGCCTGACACCTATTGGTGTGGATGTATTTACTAACCGCCACTTTCACACCAAAACTGTTTGTTTATCTTTTGTTTCATTGCGTCCCCTGTTTTTCTTCTGTCTTACTACACAGGTCTATGTAAATAGACATTATTGTATCAAATGTCAATGTTGTTGTTGGTGGTGTTTTGCTATTCCTTTCATACTTATTCTGTTTGCAAAATCATAAACTAATCATATTATTTTCGTCATTGTAGTAGTAGTAACTTGGTCACGGCTAACCAGGTGATGGCTAACATAATTACATGACGGTTAACATGATGGTTACCCTGAGGACTACGTGTAGAATAAAACATAGCTACTTTTAAAACGGTAAAGTAATTGTAATTTCTCTTGTGTAAATCTTCTGTAATTAGCAAAACCTGACAGCGCACCTTTCTCTCCATGATGCCATGGATCACTACCTTTCAGCGGTCCCTGGTGGTGAAGATGTTCCTTACAGTCCGAACACCTTCGTTCATATTAGTTCACTGACATTCTTTAATGCCTGGCCTCACAAACTTCTGAAAACTTTATCAAGTTTTACTGGGACATTATACATTTATATTCAGTCACCAGTTATTCATTCTACAGAACTTTCATCTATAATTGACTTAAATTATAAGACTGAAATATTGTGTAATAGCCTACCTGGATCATGGAAAGGAACCAGCACGAAGTTCTTGATTGGTCTTGTTCTGCGGCTCAGGGTTCTCTCTAGGATCCGAGAAGCACCTTCTATCACCTGTTTGAGATCGTCGTACATAGAGCCGGTAACATCGAAGACAAAGGCCAGTGTTGAAGCGCTGTCATCCGTGCCGGAGTGTCTCTTCACCGGCGAGACGGATGAGGAACGCGCGCTGATAGTCAGCGCCAAAATGAGGAAACTAACAAGAAACTTATTCATTCTTGGTTGGAATTCATTAGACCTCTATTTAAACGAGTTAAACAAACATATTATTTACAACAGTAAAAATTTATTATTAAAAATAAAATAAAAAGTCACTTTGGGAGATAAAAAAGATAATGAGTTAAGTTCAAAAGAAAAAAAGTTTTAAATGGTCCCTGAGGAGTTCAACCAAGTGCCTTGGGTTCCTAGAAGAAGTTCGGATGTAAATAATCCTACTTGCGCTGGACAAACGTTACATGGAGTAAATTCCCTGCGTCTTGTCCCATCCTTGGCTGAGTTTCGGAGAAAACTTGTAAGAAGCGCGTGGACCCTATGGAGCTGAACACTGCAGTGGTGGGGAGGGGTGTGAGGAGTCCTTACAACCTGATTTTTTGTGTGTAACTTGACCCGACTGTGACTCCCAACCCCATCCCACATGGCCTGCTCCAGTTTAACAGGGAGCTACTCAAGAAACCCGTGCCAACCGCTATGAGAGAGATGGAACTGCTGTATATTGTTGTTACCATCTTTTACATCACAATAAAAATTTCTAACAACAATCATCTTACTACAAAACATTATGTTTATCAGCATTAGTGTTGCTTAGCACTTACGTAATTACGTTCTAACACTACTTTGTTGACATTGTAATGTAAAGCGTGACTGGAAGAACTGATGACAAGCAGTAAGTTGTTATTGTTTACTCTAGTAAATATATCTGAGGTTTCATTTTGAAAGTCTCTGCATAGACACAAACCTTAAAGTCGCTACAAGAAAGCGGCACCACTGATATTTCCCTGGAAAAAGAGATACAGTTTGTTCAACAATCGTTGAAAATGGGGCATGTTGTCACAAATCATCGTACTATTAAACAGCTTATTATAGACTCGTAAACTACATTTAATCAGTAAAACAAATATGAAAGTATGCAATTCATTAATTAAATTAACAACAAATATTACAATCATGTGATATCTTACCCTGGGCTGGCATTCATGAAAAACACTGTTGTCCTAAAACACAGTTAAAATAATCGACTTAAGTCAGAATGCATGCCAGTGTGGTTTTATTGTGTTCAATTCTTTATACACAATAAAACCACTTTTCATTCCATTGTGGAGTTTGTAGGACAGAATGAATTAAAGTTATTCTAATTTAAGACATTTGAAACTAACATACAAAACCGATGATAAAACGAGAAAACATAGCGGATACTAAAATGTAGCCTTTGTGACAACTATCCCAAGCTCTCTTACATTCTTTTTGGGAGTAATATTTAGTGCATGGATAGGGTTGAAATAATTTTAGGTTTATTAATAGAGTGAGTTTGTACTCAGCTGCCACACAGCTAATAATATACATGCTATTCTCTGGACTCGGTTTAATGTGCGGCATTAATGACAAGGCTCCAGTAGAGGCATCCCAGATGCTTTCTGAAAGGAAAAACTCCGGATACGCCTTAACCGCTTTGCATATCCGGATAAATTATGCTGCTATCAGTAATTCTCAGATACATCAATCAATCCCTCACGCAACTTATGGTCATAATGTCATTTATTGTTGCTTTAACTTGATAGCTAGGCAGCAAATGCTGTCAAGTTGATAACAGAACATTAAAAAAAAGAAAGGAAAGGAGGCTTTCGAGGATGTAAATGATCAAGTAACCTCCAAAAAACAGCAGCCAGTCCTATTTATACATGGTAGCCTTTAGATTTTTCTGGAACTACACCAAATGTAATAGCATAGGGTTTATGACAGTATACAGATGTTGTTTCTGTGATAATTTGATCTAAAACCAACAAGAAATTTGCTCAGGTCAGCTCATAGTTTGTCGAATGATCAAGACGCACCCATATAGACTTGCCAAATGACACATTGACATTCAAAGACATTGAACTCGGGAAATGATCTCATCTTCAGCACGGGCATGTAGTTATGTTTGGTCATTGTAGACGTCTTTACTAGCACTCTTTAAAATAAAGGTTCCAAAAGGCGTTTTTTTGCAGTAATGCCATAGAAGACTCTTTTTCTTAGTGCAGTGTTAATTTCATTAATGGAAACTATGATGAAAAATGTTTGTTGACTAGCTTTTTTTCCCATGACTGACGATGATTGAGACGAGAATTGATGACAAAAGACAAGACTAAAATACAGTTGAGGACAAAATTATTAGCCCCTTATAAAATAGTTCATTATTTTTCAAATAACTCCCAAGTGTTGTTTAACAGACGTTTTTATCAACACAGCATTTTTAAACATAATACTTTATTCAGTAAGCTTTTAGGGTTTGTAGTACAAATAGAAATAAATGTATAACCAAGAATTTTAAAAAGTCTACTAGTCAAAATTATTAGCCCTCTGATGTTAATAGTCAATAGTGTATCCCTTTTGCTTGATAACTTTTGTTTGCTGTAGTTCTCCACAAGTTTCAAGCATGTCTCCTGAGGAATGACAGCCCATTCTTCCTTAGCAAATCTTTCAAGTTCCTCCAGATTTGTTGGTCTTCTGTCACAAACTCTGGACTTTAGTGTGCCCCACAGATTTTCTATTGGATTCAAGTCTGGGCTTTGTGCAGGCCAGTCAGGTACACTCACTTTGCTCATTTGGAGGTATTTCTTCACCAGAAGTGAGGTATGCTTTGGGTCGTTATCATGCTGGAAGACAAAATGTCGACCCAAACCAAGTTTTCTTGCAGACTGTCTGAGGTTGTCTTTCAAAATCTTCTTATAGTCTTCCTTTTTCATGTTTCCTTCAACCCTGACGAGATTCCCAGTTCCAAACGCACTGAAACACCCCCACAGTATTATACTCCCACCACCATGTTTCACTGTGGGAACGGTGTTCTTGGGGTTGAATGCCTCTCCATTCTTTCTCCAAACATAGGCAACATCTCAATGGCCAAAAAGCTCTACTTTTTTCTCATCTGACCAAAGGACACGTTTCCAGTATGCATCACATTCCCCCAGGTTGTCCTTAGCAAACTTCATTCTAGCTTGGAGGTGTCTCTTCTTCAGAAGTGGAGTCTTTCTTTGTTGGCAACCTCGCAGTTCATTCCTGTGCAGGGCTCTAGTGACTGTCTTCGTTGAGACATCAATTCAGACTTGGCTAGGCCATTCACTAGTGTCTTGGCAGTTGTTCTTGGGTCTTTAGAAACCTCTCTCACTAGTTTTCTTTCCAAAGTTTTTGTAATCTTTCGCTTCCTGCCTCTGCTCGTCTTATTCTCCACTGTGTTGGTCTCTTTTTAAACTTCTTGATAATGCATCTCACTGTAGTTCTTGACACTTGAAAACGCTTTGATAAACGTGTGTATCCTTCTCCATCTTTAAGAGCATTAACAATTCTTTCTCTCAAGTTCAAACTAATTTCTTTAGTCTTTGCCATGATGACAGTGCATATTATTTTACTAGTTGTTTTGCAAGATACTAATCCCCATCTTAAAGAGCAATTTAAAGGCTTAACTAGGTTAGTTAGGTTAATCAGGCAAATTAGGTTAATTTGGCAAGTCATTGGACAACAGTGGTTTGTTCTGTTGCTAATCAAACTAATAATTTCTTAAGGGGGCTAATAATATTGACCTTAGCAGTATTTATTTACTTTTTAATTATTTTATTCAAGCAGCTATAAGAAATCAGACTTTCTCAAGAAAAAAAATATTATTAAAATAATTGGAAATAATGTGAAAACATTCTCTTGCTCTGTTTAACATCACTTGGGAAATATTCTAAAAAAAAAAGGTTAAATTTAGCTGATTATTACTGCTTAAAATGGATAATTATTATCATGTTTTGGGCTGTACTAATCGGTCGGACTCCAAAAATTTTTTGGAGGACTATAGACTGCCAAAAGTTATAACAAATCAAGAAGAGTGCAAAAAAACGTCTTGGTTACGTATGGTAACCCTCGTTCCCTGATGGAGGGAACGGAGACGTTGTGTCGAAGTGACGACTAGGGGTCGCTCTTGAGAGCCCGAACACCTCTGACAGCTTTGAGAAAAGGCCAATGAAATTGGTACGCAGTATTTGCATAGCCCGCTCCGCCCCGGAGATCCGGGCATAAGAGGGGGGGGCTAGGCAACACTCATTGTTCTGATCTGAGGAGCCGAAGCACCCGGCTACACTCAGAGGCGGTCCGAGGTTGTGGCAAGGGGGACACAACGTCTCCGTTCCCTCCATCAGGGAACGAGGGTTACCATACGTAACCAAGACGTTCCCCGTCTGTCGTTCACGTTCGACGTTGTGTCGAAGTGACGACTAGGGGTCCCAGTTGAAAACGCCACAACCAGCGGACCGCGTCACGAGTGCATGGAGTGCAAATATTAACAGGTCTTGCGTGTTAGATAAATGTCACTCACCTCTACGTGACCTTCCAATGCCCAAGAGCTTCAGCCAGCCTTTCCTCACCTTTGGTTGAACATCTTGGAGAACATTGGGCCAGTGTCCGTCCTCCCCGGGGGGGGGATGGGCACTACGGAGACCACACCCTGCCCGGAGGGAGGTATTTGTGTGGAGAATACACTTGAGGGCTCGCACTAGGGGAGCACAACAAGGGGACGATCCTGAGGCAGGCTCCGCATGAGGAGAGACTGCTGAGCTCAGGGTCGGAGACAAGTTTTGTCTTAAGGGAAACACCGCATCTCTGGGAGTATAGGTGGAGATACACACATGGGGCCGCATTAGGAGCCACTACATGTGGGGCACCAACCTAATATGAGAGTTCACAAGAGGCAACCTAACCTCATATTAGATTCTGATAGCTAGTTCCTCCGCTGAACATAGCTACGTTGCGGGTGCAACATGATGGAAATTGTCGTTCAGGGTTCACGCCAGGAAACTTACTGAACTGGGGAAGCGTCATCACCCGTGGGGAACGACGCTTCAGCAAGCTTCCACACCGTGTCAGCTTCAGGAGTTACTGGGCTTGCGTTCAGGACTCCCGAAGAGACTGGTTCTACACGCAGATTGTAGAACCTGGCAAACGTGTTAGGTGTAGCCCAACCTGCAGCTCTGCAAATGTCTGTTAAAGAGATCCCGTTCGCCAGCGCAACCGACGCTGCGACGCCCCTGGTGGAGTGGGCGTGCACCCCCAGCGGGCAGGGCACCCCTGTGGCCTGGTAGGCCAAACGAATCGCATCCACAATCCAGTGGGAAATTCTTTGTTTGGAGACAGCTTTCCCCTTCTGCTGTCCTCCAAAACAGACAAAGAGCTGACTCGACCGTCTGAAGCTTTCAGTACGTTCCAAGTAAATGCTCAGGGCACGGACTGGGCATAACAAGGAGAGGTTGGGGTCGCCTTCCTGAGAAGGGATAGCTTGCAGAGTGACCACCTGGTCCCTGAAGGGAGTGGTGGGCACTTTGGGCACATAACCGGGCCGGGGTCTCAGGATAACGTGAGAGTTAGCCGGCCCGAATTCGAGGCACGAGTCACTGACGGAGAGGGCTTGGAGGTCTCCCACTCTTTTGATCGATGTGAGCGCAGTCAGGAGAGCCGTCTTTTGGGAGAGAGCACTGAGTTCGACTGACTGGAGCAGCTCAAAGGGATCTGACTGTAGGCCCCGGAGGACCACAGACAGATCCCAAGAGGGGACAAGGCGCGGTCTGACGGGGTTCAGCCTGCGTGCACCTTTAAGGAATCGTATACCCAAATTGTGCTTCCCAACCGATCTACCTTCCACCAGGTCGTGGTTAGCGGCAATAGCGGCTACCTGGACCTTAAGTGTTGAAGCAGAAAGGTGTCTATCCAGTCCTCCTTGGAGGAAGGAAAGCACCGTTCGGATGCCACATCTCCGTGGGTTCTCCCCCCGGGAGGAACACCAGTTTGTGAATTTGCGCCATCTGAGGTCGTACAGCCGCCTCGTGGAAGGAGCTCTCGACTGCAACAGAGTGTTTACCACTGCCAGTGGGAGATCTCTGAAATCCTCCTGGTCGCGTCCAGGGACCATACGTGGAGGTTCCAGAGATCTGGGCGCGGGTGCCATATCGTGCCCTTCCCCTGTGAAAGGAGGTCCTTCCTCAGGGGAATGCGCCAGGGAGGAACGGGGGAGAGGAGCACCAGCTCTGAGAACCAAACCCTGTTGGGCCAGTAGGGGGCCACCAGCAGGATCTGTTCTCTGTCCTCCCTGACTTTGCACAGGGTCTGTGCAATTAGGCTCACTGGTGGAAACGCATACTTGAGGAGGCCCTGAGGCCAGCTGTGTGCCAGTGCATCTGTGCCGAGGGGCGCCTCGGACAGACCGTACCACAACTGGCAGTGAGTGTTCTCTATCGAGGCAAACAGGTCGACCTGGGCCTGACCGAAAAGACTCCAGATCAGCTGAACCGTCTGAGGGTGAAGTCTCCACTCGCCCCGAAGCGAAGTCTGTCGGGAGAGCGCGTCCGCTACCCAATTGAGTTCGCCCGGTATGTGGGTGGCTCGTAGAGACTTGACATTGTTTCGACACCAAAGGAGGAGATGGCGGGCTAGCTGTGATATGCGAAAGGAGCGTACACCGCCCTGGTGATTGATGTAGGCTACAGTCGCAGTGCTGTCTGTGCGGACCAGCACGTGTTTGCCCTGAACCAAAGGTCGGAACCTCTTCAGGGCCAAAAACACTGTCAGCAGTTCGAGGCAATTGATATGCCAATGCAGCCGAGGGCCCGACCAGAGCCCTGCAGCTGCTTGCCCATTGCATACGGCGCCCCAGCTTGTGTTGGATGCATCTGTCATAACCAAAATGCGCCTGGACACTTGTCCTAAGGGCACCCCGGCCCGTAGGAACGAAATGTCTTTCCAAGGACCGAGGGTTTTTAGACATACGGGTGTGACGTGCACCCGGTATGAACCCTGGCGCCATGGCCATCTCGGGACTCGGGAACGCAGCCAGTGTTGTAACGGTCTCATGTGCATCAGGCCCAGCGGCGTGACGGCGGCTGCGGATGCCATGTGACCCAGGAGCCTCTGAAATTGTTTGAGGGGGACCGTCGGGCTGCGTGAGAGCTTCTGGACGCAGCTCAGCACTGACTCTGCACGCTCCGGGGAGAGCCGTGCACTCATGGCAACCGAGTCTAGTTGTATACCGAGAAAAGAGATGCTCCGTACCGGGGCGAGCTTGCTCTTTTCCCAGTTGACCCGAAACCCCAGATGGGCCAGATGGTTGAGAACCACATCCCTGTGTTTGCATACCAACTCCTGAGAGTGTGCTATGACCAGCCAGTCGTCGAGGTAATTGAGAATGCGGATGCCCCTCTCCCGGAGAGGGGCAAGGGCTGCCTCTGCGACTTTCGTAAAGACGCGGGGAGACAGGGAGAGCCCAAATGGAAGGACTTTGTACTGAAATGCTCGACCTTCGAAGGCAAACCGCAGGAAGGGCCTGAGTCTTGGAAGAATCGAGACATGAAAGTACGCGTCTTTCAGGTCTATCGCCACAAACCAATCCTGGAATCTGATGCACGTGAGAATGCGTTTGAGCGTTAGCATTCTGAAGGGGAGCTTGTGAAGGGCCCGATTCAGAATCCTCAGATCCAGGATTGGTCTTAAACCGCCACCTTTCTTGGGTACAATGAAGTAGGGGCTGTAGAACCCTTTCTTCATGTCGGCCGAGGGGACCGGCTCTATCGCGTCCTTCGCCAGAAGGGTCGCGATCTCCGCCCGAAGAACCGCAGCATTCTCGTCCCGAACCTCGGTAGAGAAGATGCTGCTGAACTTGGGCGGATTGCGTGCGAATTGGATAGCATAGCCGAGTCGGATGGTTCTGAGAAGCCAGCGAGAGAGGTTGGGTATCTCGAGCCAAGCTGTAAAACTCTCTGCCAACGGTCTCAGGGGGACCACCGACGTACCTCGGGTGGGTACGGTGTGACTGAGTTGTGGTGAAAGCCCTTTGTTCGGGGGCGTGCTGTCCCGGAGGACACAAGGTGCTTTGATCGCCATAACCGACATACAAGGATCCGTGAGAAGATCGCCTGAGCTCAGGGGATCGACTGACGGATGCGCTTGTTTCTCTGTCAAAGTATGCAGAAGCGCAAGTTTTGCGGTTGAGCATGCTTTGGTGTGTTTTGGTGGCTGGGTACCCCGGAGGGACCCAGCCATGGAAGGATCGACCATCGGAACCGACAGACAAGGATCCATCAGAAGATCGCCTGAGCTCAGGGGATCGACTGATGGATGCACTTGATTCGTCAAAGCATGCCAAAGCGCAGGCCCTGCGGTTGAGCATGCTTTGATGTGTTCTGGTGGCTGGGTACCCCGGAGGGACCCAACCATGGTGGGTGTACCGATCATCGTAACCGATAAGGATCCAACGGAGGACCGCCTGAGTTCAGGGGGTCGACTGAAGGATGCACTTGGTTTGTCAAAGCATGCAGAAGCGCCAGAGATGCGGTCGAGCATGCTTTGACGTGCTTCAGTGGCTGGGTACCCCGGAGGGACGCAGTCGCACTGGTTTTTACGCCCAGAGAAGAAAGAAATTGCTCTTAAATTGACCATGTGGTGGCTGTCCGCCGTGAGGCAGACAGCCAGGATGGAGCCGAAGCCCACACTCGTCCCCTCGCCGAGTGTGGATCTAGACAGGTCAGCAGATCTCTCTCCCCTGGGCGGCTCACTTCAGGAGCGCTTCGAAGCCTGATGAGGGTTCCTAGCGGCCTGAAAATGAGCTAACGGCGCCACCTTCTTGCGAGAACTCGACGGCAAGGCTGGTTTGGGTGCAGGACCAGCCTGAGGCGGGCCCTGAACCAGTCTGGAGAAATGGGGGCGTCAAGAAAGCGAACTTTCTCAGTGTCCTTCATTTCCGCCAGATTTAGCCAAAGGTGGCGCTCCTGGACCACCGTAGTGGACATCGCTCTACCCAGAGCCTGCGTTGCGACATTTGATGCTCGGAAGCATACACAGAACTGAACGCAGTTCCTGCGACACTCTGAGGCGAGATCTCCCTCGTGCAGATCTTATAACACTTTGCCTGGCAGCCAGCAGGATGGCAAAGGTGTGCATGGTGGACACAGCCTGTCCAGAAGACGTGAACCCCTTCACGCTCTGGACGAGAGCCTATGTGGTCCCACCAGGGGGCAGGGCATCAGATATGCAGGTGCTGTACTGAAGCGCCCACCCGCCTGGAGAATCCACGAAGCCTCTCGCGCTGGACCGCCATCGAGGGAAATGAGGGAGGAGGATCTGATATATCGTGTTTCAGCCGAAAAAAAGGCCTATCACGATATAGTCAATCTCGTACGTTACCGAAGCCATGAACACACAGGATGAGGCGGAGGGTTTTTTCTCACTCAAACCTGATGTGTTTCGGTTATCTTGTTCAAGCACGCCCACCACTTCAGCGTCTGCTCAAACTGAGACTCGCTCCCCAGCTTGCTCAGTCGAAGCATCAGCTTCCCATGGTTTAAGTCCTCCCTCCGATGCTGCAGCCAACCTCTCAACCAGCTTTTAAGGTTTTGAACAGAGTAAAGTTGTAAAAAGAACTAATAATCTGTCCAAAAACCTAAACGGGGGTCGCGAGGAACGAGCGATCCGCGGGGGGAAACCCGGCGGAACTAACTCATTTCCTATTGCTCGCCATCGACGCACATCGCAGCGGCCCTCGTACCCGGAAGTAGAAGGGCCGAACGGAAGCGGTCGCGGTGAGCCGCGGCTTCGCGGCTCGTGAGCAGCAACCCATAGTTATGTTCCCTTCCGCAAGCAGAACACAAACTATCAACGAAGCGATGTATCAGCGTGAGACTAGCTCAACCCTGAGCACAACGATCGTGCCGATTGTTATTGTTTACGAGGAAACCGCAACCAGGAAGACACGGACGGAAAGGCAAATGTAAACACAATCCATCCGTGTCGGCTCTTTCAGAGAAATTACTCCTTTTCAGGAGGAAAAGCTCTTTAGAGATCGTCGTCGAAGCACCCAGGGGTATTCTCGCTTACCAAGAGAAGGGTTAAAGGGAGAAACCGCTGCTCGTGCCATAGATCCAACGACGAAGAGGTGAGTAATGCTGTTTTCCCCTAAGAGAATACTGCATTCGGCTCCGAAGAAACAGAACAATGAGTGTTGCCTAGCCCCCCCCTCTTATGCCCGGATCTCCGGGGCGGAGCGGGCTATGCAAATACTGCGTACCAATTTCATTGGCCTTTTCTCAAAGCTGTCAGAGGTGTTCGGGCTCTCAAGAGCGACCCCTAGTCGTCACTTCGACACAACGTCGAACGTGAACGACAGACGGGGAACTGAGGAACAAAAGGACCAAACTGAACAAGGATTTCCAGGGCAAGAGTCTATTTGTGTTTGTTCTTATCATTTTCAGTCAGGTAGATGAAATATTAGGCTAATATCTTAATTAATACTGCTTGTACGTATATCATTACCACCTATTAATTTTAGTTTGCCAAACTACTGCGCCCTTTCCTGCTCACTAAGTTCTTATCTGTATGATTTAGCAGCTTCCACACATGTTTTCTGTGGTTTAGACAGCATAACTTAGCAGAACAACGTATTCAGTAGTACATTAACCGTGCGATCCACGCTGTTGTTTACATCCGAGTATCTGACCAAATCGTGACGTGAGTGCAAACTCTCTATTTTTCTTAAAAAAAAGGAATATGCAGGCTTTCATGTGTGTGGTTGCCAGATAGTTTTGCAATCTGCTAACCATGTGCACATGCTCGCTCTCATTATGGAAGCACCAACGATGATCTGAAAACACAGACACTGATGATTAGTGAGATGTTCGGCTTAAATGAAAGTCTCGTTTAGCCTGTGTTCTGTCATGACATCTTGACTATTTTGTTTGCGATTGTTGTTGCTATAATGCATTTACTCAACCGCTGTTGTTTCACGAGTTCGCCTTACAGGGTACTCTTCCCCCGTCTGAGGAGAGGGGTCCGAGCTCGGCATTTTAGCCCGGACCCAGAGCGCTCTTAATTATGAACACACTGTTTTGTAGTGCAGACAGTTGTACCGTTTACTGCACGTTGTTATTCTTCTGGTTATTTCCATATAGTGGCTAATGAACCGGAAGTCTCACCCATAGGCTTACTTCTGCATTGAAGAATAAGGTGGATAATTTTTGTTTGTTGTTGTTAATTTTCAGAATGTAGACAGACAAAGTTACTAAAATTAACAAAACAGTTTTTTGCATACATACTGTAAGTCAATTGCTACCAGCAACACTTTGGTTACCAACATTCTTCAAAATACAGTGGTTGCCAAAATTATTAGAACACTAGTATTATAGTAGTATTTTTTTTTGCTGTAGTGTCAGTTGGAAATATCAGTTTGAAAATGAACATGAAAAAAAAAACTGAGACAGACTAAATCCAAAAGAACTATCTCCAAGATGCTTCAAGAAACCAACCTACTTGTGTAAAATTGAGGATGCTGTCAAAAATAATGTCATAAATAGATTTTCTTTATCAGTTAACTTCTATTAACTAAATGAAATCAACATTTGGTGTTACCATACTTTGCGTTTAAACAGTTCTTCTGGATTTATTCTGTCTCAGTTCGTTCTGTTTCTTCATGTCATTCCAGACAGACTGGATGATGATGAGATTAGATCTCTGTGTGGAGCACTGGCTGTTGTCAGACTCCTTTTGCAAACACAAATCTCACTGGACTATTACAATTAATGGCAAAATGAATGTTTGGAAATGTAGACTAATATTTCCTACTGACACACTACAACAAAAAACTTTTTTAGCTGGTGAAAAACTAGTGTTCTCTCATTCTTTACTGAAGGGACAGTTCACAAAAAAATAAAATAAAATTCTGTTATTATTTACTCACCCTCATGTATTTTCAGACTTAAATGGCTTAATTTATTGTGCAGAAAAGAACATATTTCATGAAAAAAAATATCTATACAGTCTATACAGTTAAAGTCAGTGGGATCCAATGTTGATTTGTTTGGACACAACTGTTGAAACATTCTTCAAAATATCTTGTGTTCCACTGAAAAAAGAAAGTGAATTTTGGGTGAACTATCCTTTAACTTTACAGTCATGAAAACATTTTATACCGAAAGCAAAATGACAATGAAAATATAAATAAAAAGTTTCTTATTTCCATATCACTTTACCATTAGAAAAACAGTGTGTCTGTTAAAATAAAATACTCTAAAACACACAGTTTGCCTGCATCCTTCCAAGTCTTCTCATTTTTCCAAACAGCCGGTTCATCACCCTCTGCACTTAACAATGTGGGATAAATAATCCAGACCTCACTGCAAAAACCATGTTTATGACCCTTCATGTAACAATTCATGCCTGTGCGAAACATACATTCCTCTCCTCCCCTATATTCACTGTTATTCTCTAGCTGTCCCGTGTGACCAGGGTGTGAAGTCTGTTTTGTTTTAGTGCTGGATCTGGAAACTAAGCCTGCGAGCTGAGCGTGAGTTCTGTCTTACTTTAGTCAGCGAGAACCCTTCTAGTTATTGCTGATTCAGAAGCCCCAGATGTCGTGTTGACTGGGCCACCGGCCTTGAGTACCGCATAATGAAATGGAAGACGTGCCATAGACGCACAATGAGAGCTCCATTCCTGCAGGGCTAGACATGAACTTTCAAGAGGCAGCAACAAGCCATCACAAGACTTGGCTGATACCTAAAACCATTGTGAGCCTTTGTGCAAGGCAAGAGAGAAACTCTAGTCATAATTGAAATGATACAGTGTTTTGGTGTTTTTAAAGCTTTGAAAGTCCTTGTCTTTTTCAAAAAGGCTGCTACATTTTTAATATGTAAGATCTATTTATATTGTGTGTGATGACTGATTATGGTAACACTTATGGACACAACAAGGTGTCATTTGTTAACATTATTTAATGTATTAATTAACATGAAGGAACAATGAACAATACGTTTATTACAGGATTTATTTTTAATTTATGTTATAAAATATATATAAAAATACAGTTGTTTATTGTTTGTTCATGTTAGTTCACAGTGCATTAACTAATGTTAACAAATACAATTTGCAACTGTAATAACATGTTAATAAATGCTGTATTGTATTGTTCATTCTTAGTTCATATTAACTAATAAACAATTTTTCCCTATTTTTTCCTCATGATTTCTTAAAAGTAGTATATTTTATTATTTTTAATAATTTTTCATTATATATATATATATATATATATATATATATATATATATGTTAATATTAATATGCATAAGTAAACATTTTAATAGATTTTTAATAGTAATGTTTTAATGTTTTAAATACATAAATACATTTTAAATACATTATATATACACATATATAAATATATTTCTTGCTCACCAAGTAATCTAGTCAAATATTTCTGCAATTTAAAATAATTGTCCATTTTAATAAGTGACCCTGGAGCACAAAACTAGTCATAAGGGTCAATGTTTTTGAAATTGAGATTAAATACATCATTTGAATAAATAAGCTTTTCATTGATGTATGGTTTGTTAGGATAGGACAATATTTGGCCGAGATACACAACTATTTGAAAATCTGAACTCTGAGAGTGCAAAAAAAATCTAAATATTGTGAAAATCGCCTTTAAAGTTGTTCAAATGAAGTTCTTAGCAATGCATATTACTAATCAAAAATTACGTTTTGATACACTACCAGTCAAAAGTTTGGACACACCCTCTCATTTAATGTTTTTTAAAGAAGTTTCTTATGCTTATCAAGGCTGTTTTCACTTAATCGATACAGAAAAAATTTTATATTGTGAAATATTATTAAGAGGTAAATCAATGTTTTTCTATATTAATATACATTAAAATTTAATTTATATCTGTAATTAAAGTTGAATTTCCAGAATCATTCAATTAATTAAATTAATAAAAAGTGATAGCATAGATTGACATTGTTAGAAAAGATTTATATTTTGAATAAATTTTGTTCTTTTTAACTCGTTATTCATCAAAGAATCCTGAAAAAAGATTTACAGGTTGCAAAAAAAATATTTGGCAGCACAACTGTTTCCAACATTGATAATTCTAATAATAAATCAGCATATTAGAATGATTTCTGAAGCATCATGTGACACTTAAGACTGGAGTAACAGCTGATGAAAATTCAGCTTTGCATCACAGGTATAAATTATATTGTAAAGTATATTAAAATGAAAACCATTATTTTATATTGTAATAACATTTTGCAATATTACTGTTTTGTTCTGTATTTTTGATCAAATAAATGCAGCTTTGATGAGCATAAGAGACAAAAAACTTTAAATGAGAGGGTGTGTCCAAACTTTTGACTGGTATTGTATTTACGGCAGGAAATTTACAAAATATCTTTATGGAACATGATCTTGATTAAAAAAACTATAATTTTGACCCATACTGGCTATTGCGACAAATACACCTGCGCTACTTAGGACTGGTTTTGTGGTCCAGGGTCACGTATATTTAAAAATGTAATTTATTCTTGGGATGGCAAAGTTGAATTTTTAGTGTCACATGATTAGATTTGGTAAAAAACATTTCATATTATTATCAATGTTGATCAATGTGCTGCTTAATACATTTTCATTCAGGATTTTTGATGAATATAGAACATTTATTATAGAACAGAAAACTTTTGAAACACTATAAATGTTATTATTGTTACTTATCCTTTTAATGCATCCTTGCTGAATAAAATATTAAAAAAATGCTCTTTTGATTCTCTAAAAATGTCACACATGGAGACTGAGACCTCTATTTGTATGGTGTATTTGATTTATGCTCCTTTTGGGTGACAAACTTGATTACTTCAGGGATTCATTGACCACAGCGAATTCATTTGAAAGCGTGCCAGCGAATCCATTGCGCTGATGGGATACAAGGTCTGTGCGCCTATGGAACACTGTCCTATTATGAGCGTGAATTCTGCACATACTAGTCAGTGATGAAAATGGAAGCAGCCATTGTTGAAATATCAAGAGAGGACACATCAGATATTTAAACCTCCATCTTACTTACCGACGGCAAATAACATTAGAGGCAATTATGCAGTGACTCAAATTTAATCATCAGCCAGAGAGCGACTGATAAAGCATGAGACCCACTCAAACCCGCCCGGCACATACCCAATTACTTGCTTCGAGAGGAGAATGTCATAGTTCAAGTCTATGGCTTTTGCCTGACAAGAAAACGACACAGGAAAAGACAACGGCAGAGGTGTAGTTTAAGTTAGCAGATGGTGGACTGTTTGTTTCTCCATTACAGAGGTACTTACATTGGTTTTAAGGTGCAACCATTTGGGAATAACATTGTTGAATGTTGCTCGGTTACAGTGCCTTGCTTAGGAAGCAGCTTGAGGACTTTTGCCAGCAATGAATGGGCAGCGCACTCTTCACAATGGGAGCTGTGTGTCGCAAATATAATCAATTAATCTCCTTTCGCATTCATAGTTCCAAAGAAAAAGCAAAACTGGATTTAAGTCTTTCATTCCAAGAGGCTTTGAGGCTTGTAACAGCTGCAATCCATACACTTCAAAGTAAACAAGAAATAAATAAAATATCAACAGTCTCTTAAATTATATATGAAGAGCACATCCACAATATACCAGCGAAGTATGGTTAAAAAATATGAAGTGTTTACACATATTTACATCTGTAATTTAGGTTCGTCAGCATGCTTTTCTTTAACAATCAGTGCCATCTGTATAGTCTCCAGTGCGTTTGTTTGGCAAAAAAACAAAATCCCATGGGATCCTGCAGTATAGCATTCACACACGCAAACAAACAAACACACGCACAAACACACATCACTCAAGTTTATCTTTTCTGTCGTTATATGCTGAAATGTGATTTGCTTGTGGTGAGACTTCTCAGTCTTAAGTGTCCAGAATGAGAGGTCAAAAGATGAAGACTCATCTCCTTGAATGGCATTGTGGGAGGGCACCGCACTGGATCCTTTGCCGTATACCTGTACAAAGACCATGACAAAGTGCTCACAGTGAGGGATGAGTTATTTTATTTAAAAAACTTGGTGTTGAAATTCAAGGAATAATCCAATCAAAAATTCAAATTCTGTCATTATTTACTCACCCTCATGTCGTTCCAAACCTGTAAGACCTTTGTTCATCTTCAGAACACATCTGAGAGTCTGATGACCTTGCATAGGCAGCAATGGAACAACCATATTCAGGGCGCAGAAAGGTAGTACATCGTACTATTCGTTAACCTATCTCATGACGAAAACATACCTGTGGAAACTTTTTGGCAAAATGCAAAATACGTACTAATAAGTACATATTACTGCAGTTTCCAACAGAAATAAACACTAGAGTCGGTAAAACAGCTCAATTTTTTAAAAAGCTCCATATGTTTCACTTTCCAGATGTAACGAGCTTGCTCAGTAGCTCAGCTGGCATAGAATTGAAATTGGGATGCATAATTCTTGGGTATGAATCCCGTGAAAAACATGACGCACGATGAAAGAGCTGAAAGATGAGCTCACCCATTATTTATCGACCTCAAATATGGCTTTTCATCTGACTTTACATGGACGCCAAATCTAATGTTAATCTAGCAAAATATGCGCTAATAAAGGAAAACTCCACTTTTTTGGCTCATAGGCTCATTTTCCAACTCCCCTAGAGTTAAACAGATGAGTTTTACCGTTTTTTAATCCATTCAGCCGATCTCCGGGTCTGCTGGTTGCACTTTTAGCATAGCTTAGCATAAATCATTTAATCTGATAAAACCATTCGTATCTCGTTCAAAAATTACAAAATATTTTAGATATTTTTCCTATTAAAAACTTGACTTACATTGTGTACTAAGACTGACTGAAAATTAAAAGTTGCGATTTTCCAGGCTGATATGGATAGGAACTATACTCTTATTTTGGCATAATAATCAGGGAACTTGGTATGGCAGCAAAGTTCCTTGATTATTACGCTGGAATTTTGTGCTTAGCTATGCTAAAAATACTACCGGCAGACCCGGCGAACGCTGAATGGATTCAAAAATGGTAAAACTCAGCTGTTTAACTTTAGGGGAGTTGGAAAATGAGCCTTTTTATTTTTTTATTTTTTTAAAGTGGAGTGTTCCTTTAAAGTGTCTGTGTGGAGTGTGGAAGCTGAACAGTAGTACTACATGACAGATGGAGGCACCGGTGCGGTCACTTGCTCTTAAAATACTCAATTTTGGTCACACAGATAAGAGTAATGCATCTTTATAATATATAAATACATATTTATAATATATCTTTAGAATAACAACAAAACGTTGCGCTTTTGTAAAATAATGAAAGCAAACAGGATGCTCTTTCTGCCGTCTCCGAACCCAGAGTAACCCCCCCTCCCCTTTTAGGTGTAGTAAGAACTCATAGTGAGGAGATGGGGTGGTGGAGGGATGCTGATAAACAGTTGAATGGGTAGAGGTAAGTCAGCTGTAGTTAAACCAGTTGGCATTGATTAACTTGATTGTGCTCCTCTTGTGTTAATTAGGCTAAGTATCTGACGCGCTCCTCCCGAACTTTGTTAATAAAACATCATGTAAAAGTGAGTTTTGCATCTGATGACCCCTTTTAATAAACATGCGACTAATAGTCAACTAATGCTTAAAATTAATGACTATTAGTCGACCAGAAAAAGCTTTAGTCAAGGGCAGCCCTACAAAAAAAGTACCATATGTACGTTCATCTGTTCTGGGGGAAAAAACAAAAACTCTTTTAGCACCATTCAGTGGGCATTTCACATCGAAAATCTCACAAAACATGCATGGCAGTATATATTTCATGTCTTGTGAAAAAGTTCCTACAGGTACGTTTTCGTCATAAGATCAGGTCGTCGTTTGTTAAAATAGACATCAGTGGTTCAACCGTAATGTCACGAAGCTACAACAATACTTTTTGTAGAAAACTAAAACACTTGAGTTCCGTGTCAGTCTATAACACTCTCTTTGTTTTCTATGCGCGCAATTCTTGTTGCTTCATTATATTAAGGTTGAACCACTGATGTCACATGGACTATTTTAATGATGTTCTTACTACCTTTCTTGGCCTTGAATGTGTCAGTTGAGTTGTTATCTATGCAGGGTCAGAAAGCTCCCGGCTTTCATCAAAAATATCTTAATTTGTGTTCTGAAGATGAACAAAAGTCTTATGGGTTTGGAACAACATGAGGGTGAGTAATTAATGACAGAATTTTCATTTTTGGGTGAACTATCCCTTTAATGGTGCATTTCTCTGAAATGTCTATACATTTTCAAAACAATTAATTAGCTAATAAATTTTCATTTTGCCATAAAGCACCACAAAATAAACAGTACAGTAAAATAAGAGAAAGATTTCAAACTTAATATAAGTGTTTTTGAAAATACTATGCTGTCAATATGCACATATTTTTGCTACCTCACATTAAAATCAAGTTCAAATTCAGAAACAGAATTATGTACAAGGTTTTTCAAATTAATTCTTAAAGATGTACACCTCTCGCTCAATGCTGTTGTAGGTTTTAAAGTACACTTCCCTGAGGTAAGATAAGGCCAGCAAATGGATACACAGCTGACCTTGATGTGATCTTAATGCCAGAAACACATAAATAACAATAACAGTGTCATTCAACCAATTACTGGCTTAATAGAACTTATCTGTCATTCAGCAAAGGCTATAAAACTCTAAAGCTTGAAATGGACGTCCTAAATCTAAAAACAATCACCCCATTTTGATATATATCTCTTTCTATATCCTATTCTTGGCACTCACTGGCACACAGCTCCTAAATAACTAATTTAAGTGTGATTGGTGCATCATATTTGGACAAATGCCCTGTTTTCTGCTACTAAGGAGTGACTCATCTTTACACTGTTATCAGTGCATCCCAATGATTATGAATACAAAAAACTTTTAAACTAAAAACAATTATAACATGTAATACATTGGATGTAGTATGATTTAAAGGGAAAGTTCACAGAAAAACTACAATTCTGTTATTAATTACTCACCATTATGTCATTCCAAACCTGTAAGACCTTCATTTGTCTTCAGAATACAAATTAAGAGATTTTTGATGAAATCCAAGTGCTTCCATGTGACATCAGTGGTTCAACTGTAATTTATGAAGCTATACGACTACGTTTTTGTTTGCAAAAAAAAAAAAATAGCATGGAGGAGAAGAATTGTTGAATAACGTTGTTATTCAACTTTTTTGGGCAACAAAAAAATATTCATAGCTTCATAAAACTACAGTTGAACCACTGATTTTGTTGATGCTCTTACTATCTTTCTGTGCCTTGAATGTGATCGTTGCATTGCTGTCTATGCAGGGTCAGAAAGCTCTCGGATTTCATCAAAAGTATCTTAATTTGTCTTCCAAAGACGAACAAAGGTATTATGGGTTTGGAAAGACATGAGGATGAGTGATTAATGACATAAATTTATTTTTGGTTGAATGAAAATGTCATATAACCTGAATGCATTTATATTCATACCTGTATCTTTAAGATAGGCTGCTACTATACAAGGCCATCATAGAGTGACAGAGCTTGTACAATAGAGGGATCTGCCTTTGATCCCTCCTGGAACTCTTGCAGGGTCAGCTTCCCATCAGCATTCTGGGTAAACAAACAAACACTGTTTAGATGCACAACTGTCTCAAATGCTGAGTAAAAACAACTACATGTGTTATTTTAAGCTTGTTTGTGGTTACATGTGAATGCATGACACTTCAAACGAATGTGGAATAGACTTTAAGGTCATATCAGTTTACAAACTACAGGATACTAAAAAAACAGCCATGAGGTTTTTCAATTATGCATGAGGAAAACACTCTCCCACTTTTAAGACACTTCACATGCCCAGCAGGGGGCGAGTGCTAACAGGTTGATCCATTGAGAAAAACGTAACAACAGAGTAGGCAATGAAAACAATTCTTTCACCTTACATGGCTCAGTGTAGCACTTATTTGAAGAATCTTTAGTAATTATATAAGTTCTTACAATAACCCTACTGGTTCCTCATAGGGCGCAGTTCTGATCTGAGATCGCTACACTATTGGAAAGCATATCATCTCTGTGCTTTCAACATTTCTAAACAAGTCCTGTTCTCATCTTTCAGGGCTTGAAGAGCTTGAGTGGGCATTAATGCTAGGCTCCAATGTTAGTGTTAGCGCACGCCAAACTGGCATTTATAGACCTGAGGGCAGCACTTGCTTTGCCACAGATATGAGCTCTTATTTTTTATTGTATAGAGGGTTTGAACTTACATCAGAGTTTGGTCAGTTACCCGGATGCACCACCATATTGGCGATACTCTGATGTAAACCACAGCATGGATTGCACCGATAATGTACTATTGAATACAATAGTTCTGCTAATGTATGCTGTGTAAACCACTGAAAAATTGATGGAAAATGCTAAATCATATAGAGAAGGACTTAGCAAGCAGCAAAGGGCGCAATATTTGGACAAAACTTAAGTTTAATAGGTGGTAAAGATATGTACAAGCAGTATTAATTAATACTGTCCATAATCGCTATTGTATGTTTTCCACAAAAACGTCTCACGTGTTTACGTTTTACGTGACATGAAAACATGAAAAAGCTATGCTAAATCATATACAAATGTAGCTCGAAACAGATTTGCAAAAATCTGATATCATGTAGTTCGTTGCTGTTCAGACTACCTAAATGTGTTCGGAACGGGGCTTTACTCACCCTACAAATCTATGCATATTTCTTTCTTCTGCAGAATCAAGGGGCACGTACACACTGCAAGTTTTAGGAGTGACAACCGTATTTAAATGCGGGAGTGAGTCTTGTAAATTACCGTTCCATGTGTTTACGGAACAGCCACTCCCGCATTTATAACCATAGCAACATTTTGCCATCTTGCAGGAGTGAATAAGAATTTAGTCGTTTAGTAAAAAACATATAGCATTTGGGTGTTTTACTGTTTTTTTTCGCTTGTCCTTGTTTGTTGTTTTTTTCGATGAAGATCTGGCAACACCAAGCGGCAACCTTCCGCTCTCGCTCTTGAAACAATACGGAAGTGACTGAAGCTGCAGTTCATCGGCTGGCCACTTGAGGCTGGCTGCTCTCGTGTTAAAATGTTCAACTTTATAACAGATAAAAACATGTTTACAGCCTGGTGCAAAAAGTGGTTTTGGTTTTTACAGCTAGTTTTGCCCTTCATGACAACTCTGAGGAGGGTGAATTTTTTTCTAACTCACCCGTTTAAATTATATTAAGCATTAAAATTCTGCATAATTAAGGGCGTGGCCACTTGAGTGGCAGGTGTCAGGCAGCAGTCACATTACCTCAGCTTATTCCAGCAGTTGAACTTGGCATCTCAGCCGTGTTATTGTGTTTTTTTTTTTTTTAGGGTGGTACTTTATCAGGATTATTTTAATACTTTTAAAAACTAGACATCTTAGCTCCACCCACGTCCCACCTCTTTGTCCATTTTCTATTTTCCTGGAGTGACGCGCTTCCAAAATGGCGACGACAGGCCCCGCCTAACTTTTGCTTCAAAAACGCTCTTCAGAAACCTACGGGTGACATCACTGACACTACGTCCATGTTTTTTTACAGTCTATGGGCAACACTGACACTTCACTGCAGGGCTCGTGAACGCAAGTCTAGCCCTGTGTCCAAGTTAAGCATAAGACTTCTTTCACCGTTATTTCTTGCATCTTACGTTTAGATACGTCATTAACATGTTGTTCAAATCAGTTCCGTACACAATACACACTGCATAGAATTTCTGTAAATGTAGTTGTCACTACCTGTATTTTTCAGGAGTTAATGCAGTTGTTGAATGCGGTTGTCACGCCCGTATTTTTGTGAATTATGTGTGTACAAAACGTGATTAAGAAGTAAAAGGTGAACTGACAACCGATTTTAGCTGCAGTGTGTACGTGGCCAAGAAAAACTTGTAGAATGTTGATAACCACACAAATTTGGTTCCCATTGACTTCCACTGTATTTCTGTCAAAAGTCAAAAGATAATTTAAAAGAATCTGAAATTGTTTAGCTATCACTTTGTTTAAAATATCTTATTTATTTTATATAAAAAGTAGTTATTTTAGTTTTTTTTGCACACAAAAGTTATTCTTGAAGCTTTAATATAATTAAGGTTGAACCACTGATGTCACATGGACTATTTTAACAATGTCCACACTATCTTTTGGGCATTGAAAGGTAGCTGTGTTTCTGTCTATGCAGGCTCAGAAAGCTCTCAGACTTCATCAAAAATATCTTAATTTGTGCTCCGAAGATGAACAAACGTCTTAAAGGTTTGGAAAGACATAAGGGTGAGTAATTGATGACAAAATGTTCATTTTTGGGTAAACAATTTTAAGCAGTTAGTCTGCTTAAGTGATTTTCATAAATTAAACAAAATAAATCCACAAATTAAATAAAATAAACAGGTCACAGAATAATAACACTCAGATTTGGTTTAGATTATTAACTGGTTCACTGTGATTGGGGTCAAGGACATACCTTATCCATCATGGCAAAAATGCGATCCACTCTCTTCTCTGGTGTGTTTTCTTCTTCTGGAAGGTCCACAGTGTTTCCCTTAAGCAAACACAATTGATGATAAAGACATCTGAGAGATTTTGCTCATTAAACGAATGCCATATGTTCCGACTGTAATTAGAGCTGAACTGAACGGTGACTTACCACCATCTGATAAATGGCATCTACGATATTGAGCATTTCATCACGTGTGATATAGCCATCGTTATCAAGATCATAAAGCTTGAAGGCCCCTAAACAAGAAGTAACAAGGAGTCATGGTGAGTGTGTGCGGAAATATCATGGTGCTTTCCACAAACAGGGTACAAATACCCTGTATTTGAAAGTCAAGACTGCTGAGGTGAGCTAATTTAAAAAGCAATACAGACTGTGCTGTTGTTTAATCTGTTAAAACGCAATACATTCAACACAGGAAAAAAAGCACCGTTGGTCATTTTGTTAGACTGAGTTTAATTTCTTTTAAAAAATGAACTGAAGAGCAATGTTAGCAGAGAGCATAGGAGGAATGATAAACACCGGATTGGGTGATAAAGTCATGATTTGTATAAGCCAAATCACTACATAGCAATTACAGCAGTGAGGAGCAACTCTTTCATCTCGCCATCTATGGGTTTCTCTTCACGCCAGGACTCCAGGACGTCCCACCCATACAGCCCTACTTCATTCCACTCATCTACAACAAAGAGGCAATCCTGTGTCTCACACAGCAGAGTGCAAACACAGTTCAGTGCCTGGGGTGAAGAGTCAATAGAGAAAGAGGCGGTTCCCGACCCGTATATGTAAAAGAGTCTGTTTAATATCAGCGAGAAAATTGCTTTGGCTGTTATACGCTAAGGTAATTTCGCATTTAATCAATCTGACAAAACACAGTTGCCCCAAAAGTATTCAGACACTTGCGCCTCACTCAAAAATGTATGAATTTCTTGGTATCCAATAATAAAATATTAAACCAAGTGACATTTAATTGAAGGAAATGAAGCTCTAACATACTTTACAAGCCAAACATTTCACAAGACAAAACCTGTAGCTGATTAAAAGCCAATAAAGACAGAATTTTCCAATATGTACACATACAGAGCTGGGTAGTAACTGATTAAATGTAATTAAGCACTTGTAATTCCATTAAATTACATTTTAAAATACTCAGAATCAGACTACAGTTTCTTTTTAATGGATTACATGATTACACAATATTCACACAATAGCAATAAATTATTCATCATTTATTGATTCAACCCAACTCCTCTTTTTCATATTTAAAATTTTCCTTTCTAAAAATTAGAAAAGCCTACCGCTTGTATACATTCACAAAGTCTATACGTTTTGTGGGCAATCTGGGCATTCACACAAAGATCAGTCATTAGTCAGTTGGCAACACAGCATTTAACAAAAACTGATGAACACACTGATATTTATTTGAATTGTCACTCTTTAGGTTAACCATGCATTTTAATATTTTTGGAAGGCTTTTGTCTTTCAAAGACAATAAAATGCACAAATTCACTAACTTTATTTGTTATCTGATCCTCTTTTACCTAATATATTTACTTGAAGTACCCCGAGATTTTTTAAAATAAGTATCACATTTGCATGTTCATTGGTTCTCTGACCTTGGTTTTGGTTACATGATATGCAGGTACAAATAAAATATTCTTTTTTTTTTTTTGATTGATTTTGAAATAATTTATTTTAATATAAAAAATTTTCTGCTTTAATGACTTATTTGTTTCATTAAACATATAAACAAAAAGTAGTCTGATTATATTAATGAAAATGTGTAATGTAATGGATTACGTTACTAACTACAATTTCTGTCATGTAATTTGGAATTGGTAACAGATTACAGTTTGTAAGTAATCTACCCAGCTCTGTACACACATTATAATATCATATGCAAAATATTATCAAAATAATTCCTGCTAAAAATCTCCAACATCCTTTGGAGATGCCACTTGGTTTAATACTTTATTTAATCTCAGAAGGCACATAACATTATAAAACAATTATATTTGGTTAAATTTTGGTTTGTGACATTGGTAACCACAATTCAATGTCTAAGGTCAAAGTTAATTGTTGTCCAAGACCAATGTCAGCTGATGTTGATATTTTGTTGTTTTTAGGTAACCAAAATCCAACATTAAGTCAATGTCAAATTGACGTCAAATACTGATGTAGACCTGATTTCATTCTCAACCAAAATGCAACATCTGTCTGACATTGGGGTCCAACATCAACCTGACGTTATTTCAACATCCGTTGCCTGCTGGGACATTGATTTTTAAATGTGACTTAAGTGTCCAAATACATTTTGGGGCCAGTGTATGTTTTATATAGAGAATAAATGAATGTATTAAAACCATTACTGGGAGTTTGTATTTTAAGAATGCTTCCCGTTTTATGAAGCATCATCTCACAAAGGTACTTCACTGCTTCTTCTGATCTGATTCCGAGTGTCATGATCTGACTCCAAAACGTTTTTTCCCCAACTAATTCTTCATTTTAACTTTACATTTTTACCAAAATTGCAGTTTCTATGCTTTTTGTTTATATTTTTGTTGGAATCTTTGTATGTCAGTACTGCCATCTTTAAAAGCAGGGGTGTGAATCTTCACTGGTTTCACGATTCAATTAAATTCAATTACGATTTTCATTATCAACTCAATATCACGATGCGTCACATTGTCAGTTTTTAATATTACTGCACACTGTACATTTTATATCAAATATATTTAGTGCAAAATTTACTTTTTTATTATTATTAAATAAGCAGGCTACTTTTACAACAATTACTTATTTTAAATCATGTTAAGTATCCAAACATTTTTACACAATATTTTTTATTTTTTCCTCAGCATTATTGCTGTTTGATTATTACTGATGAGATCATAGACAGTAGCAGCTTTAACAGGCTGCATTCACATTATTCACAGATCTATTTCGATATTTTAGATGTTTTGTTCTGCTCTGAAAACGTAACTCACTGTGTGTACATCAATTTCGTATGAAAGTAAATGTAAGTGCATTTAACCGCAGCCACAATCGATCTTCAGGACAAACAAATACAAAGCGAGTTTCGTGCATAATAGAACTGCATTCCAAATAGGGGTGTGCGATATATATCGTCTGCGATAATATCGTAATTGTTGTTTCAACGATGTGCAATTTGACATTATCGAGTATAATGCGAAAAACAAACAAAACACCTACACGTGCGCGCATAACATTGCTCATTTAGATTGCATTCTTTGATTGCATGATTCAGTCTAATAAAACACATTTAGAATGATCACAGAGGACTAAAGACGAATTTAGTTGATACTGATTTAATTTGTTTAGTAACAGCCTAAATGTATTATTATTTGAATTTACTGATTAAATATAAGAATTAGACTCAAAAGATGATGCACACTTTTAGAAAAAAAAGGCTTCATAAAGGTGAAAATGCCTATAAAAGGTCCATTTAAAAACCAATTTAAACTGTAAGGAAAAGAATATTTTTTTATCACTGCTGTGAATTGACCACACAGAATATAAAGAATATCAAAAACTTTAGTTTATTCTTGATAAGTTTATTCTTGATAAGTCACCGCTGTAGTCCTTAAGCACAATGACACACACAGCAAAATATTGTCTAATTATCGTTATCGATAAAATCCCAGAAAATATCGAGATTTTATTTATTGCCAATATCGCACACCCCTAATTCCAAACGGCATAAATAAAAGCATATCTAAAGTAAAACACGAAAGTGGAAGCACACACTGTCAGCATTGCACACTTCTGTTTGCCTCTAGTGTGCACACGTGTCAAACGCCGGGAAAAAAAACAACCTTAGAATGGATTTTGAAATAATTAGAATCGTTGAAGAGAGAATCGCGAGGCATCGGAGAATAGATTTTTTTCTCCCACCCCTAACTGCTTCTGTTGTTCCCTGATTCTCACTTGAATCTGCTTTTAATAATCAAAAATTTGCTTACAGCGGAGCTTTTCATCCAAGGTCCCACGTGAAGTCACAGACAAGGCCTGAATGAACTCTGAGAACTCAATCCGTCCATCCTGTGGGTAAAAAAAAGCCCTTTTATAATGATGCCACTCAAAACCCATACTTTCTACATACAGCCTACTAATACATTTTAACATTAAAAGCTAACATTAATTAACAATGAACCCTATAAAATGAATGCTGTAAAAAAAAAAATGTCGTTTTTTTCATGATGTCTACTGCACTAATTTTAAAGTATACTGTAGATCCTCATTGTAAAGTGTTACTCAGAAGCCTTCTGTTGATTTGCAAAGTAAAATGGGCCAGTGGGCTGCTATTCCTGTCCCACCCCCTGCTCTTCCTTGGGGCTACAGGTTGGCACCACCAGCCATTGCAAAACGCATTCCGCTGCCAAATATCCAGCAGATACGTTATGACATATTTTATGATTTGTCTACTGAAACCTCTCTAGAGCAAGAGAGGAAAACGAATGCAGTTTCATGTTATTTAGTACACAGCTTTTACAAAATATGTCTCAAAACCTCAGGAGGTGGAACGCTCAACTTGCTAGTTCAAACTTTACTTTGTTATTTTGTGAATTTTTATGATTCATGACTAGGCACTGTGTTTTCTGTCATCTTCACATGAGATGGAGCTGCTGGGCTTAAGGAACCTCTGAAGAGGCACTAACAATGACAGACAGCATTTAGTTACTGTGAATAAAATTATCCAATCAAAGCATTGTTCCACGGGTAAGCTTTCACACCCAGGTGACCCTGCCTGATTTGCATTTGCTTATTTTTGTAATGTATTATTTCAGACTGAACTGTTCTTGAACTACAGAGTACAAATAGCATGTAAAAAAAAGGTAATTATGCACGCCAACAATTAGACTATATACTTGTCATTGAAAAAAGCATTGACTACCTTTGCACTTTAACAGATTTTTTGGTGCTATACCATAAAATATATAATATAAAAAAATAAAAAAAGGTTAAATGTTTAAAAAGTTAAACAAAATTATAAATCAGATTTCAACTTAATAAAATGCATCAAGCATCTTGCATGTTACTTTACATCTTTCTTTTTTCTTTACTACTGAAACTCCGGAAATAAAACATAAAAAACTTCACATGCAAAGCTAAATAATACATTAATTTGTAAATGACTACAATTGAGTACTACAATAAAATCCAAATAATTAAAAATTACTACAATAGCTACAATGTAGCTATTACTATATGTTCTAGCTCACTAATGGAACATAATCAAATCCATGTTTACCCACTGAATTCCCATGTATTACCTCAATCCATTTTTCTCTTCAACATTATGAGTTTTCCAGTTTCTGTTATTAAATTGAATCTAGCTTGTAGTGTTATGTTTCAGTCAAATATAGCCTTGAGGTTCAAAGGTTCAGTTTTGGTGTCATCAAACCACAGAATCTCATTAAACCAAATTGTTGCATTTCCTATACGCCTCAGGCGAACTCTAGGTGAATCAACTTTCTTGCCACCCTTCCTTATGAGTCACATTTGAAAGTGTATTTGCTTTCACTGTCTCATGCAGTCTGTTACTGTGAACAAAAACAACCACCGTTACTGTTACTGCCCTACAACACTTCCACTATTCAGAGCACTACATTTTGGAGGGCAGCCATTTATTTCATCTTTTATCTCACTTTTAATGATGGCTTTCATAGTGCTCAGAGTTGTATTCCACAACATAAAACATTATTTATATTCTTGCCTAGACTTGCATTTTATATGATCTGCTTGAATGTTACATGGTCATAAGGGTTTAGTGTTTCCTTAAAACCGCACAAAAGTGGGGATCAGGTCAAGTTAAGTTTATCATTCCAGTCATACAAGAGGTGTTGTGGTTTGGCCCACCATCATGGCCCTATTAGCCCATATTAGCCCCTGCTGGCAGATGCTGAAATGACACAATCTGATGGAGAGTGCGTTTAAGGGATTGTACTGTTGATGTACAATAGACTTTTCAGCTGATTAAATATCTTTCGAAAAAAAAAAAAAACTCCAATAAAAATGTTTTGAAAGTTATGTTTAACTGGGCAAATATATCAACTGTTAACAGCCATTAATAGAAGCTGAATGCAAAGAGGAGAAAATAGTGTAGCAGGCAGATCAGCTCAGTGTTCACGTAGCGCGAAATATGGTAAGAAAATCCTAAGTACCAAATTTGGGAGTGGGGAGTGAATGCGTATCTGAAAGGAACTGACTGTCTTTAGAAAAGTTTAGATGGTATTTTCTTTTTATCTTACCTCTGTATAATGCATAATTAATGTAGTATTTAAAACTGCAGGGTTGCTTTGTTTAAAGCGGTTTACAACTAAAAAAATGCTGTATCACTGCTGTTCCATAAGCGCCACCTGCTGTCAGAGAGTGAATTTGCATTCTCATTCAGCCTGTTGTGCAATTATGTTTTATGTATTATAATTTCACAAAGGTCAGACCATTCTGTTTTTGCTTTAAATTTTACAATCTAATTTATTTATTTTGGATGCGATTAATCGCGATTAATCGTTTGACAGCACTATGTATATATATATATATATATATATATATATATATATGTTTTTTTTTTTTTTTTTGAGCAGCAAATCAGAATATTACAATGGTTTCGGAAGGATTATGTGACTGGAGTGATTGAGGCTAAAGATTCAGCTTTGAAATTACAGGAATAAATTAAATTTTAAAACATATTTAGTATTTTAGTTAAACAGTTATTTTAATATATATATATATATATATATATTTTTTTTTTTTTTTTTTACTTTTTGTTTTGCTGTATTTGTATCAAATACATGCAGGCTTGGTGAGCAGTAGAGACTTTTTTAAAAAAACATTACAATTCTTACTGTTCAAAAACTTTTGACTAGTAGTGTACATGCAGTTATTTTCTTAGGTTGTATTTTTTTATATTCTACAGCTGTAACAATGAAAGGTGAAAAAGGACAACACAAATGTAATATCACAGAATAAAACTGGCAAAAAGGGAGAATTATGATGTCTGGGTTTATGCCTCTTTGACCTCTGTTCTAGAGTCACTACAGAGTCTGTTCTGTTAGACATCACTGCATTTCTATACAAGCCCAGACCGATAACATCTACAGAACACTGACCATGAGACAGTGGCTGGAGAAGTGAATCTGAGGTGAGAAGCACTGCAGTGGTACAGATTACTAGAAAAGAGCAAACAAAGGCCAAGAGTAATGTCTCTCACTAACAGCGGTGCCTTTCAAAACCTATAAATAAACATAGGAACTAGTCTGACTGTGTGTGTGATCTCTGAAAGTGGTTTGGCTGCCAGACGACTCTTATCTGGCAGGGCTAACTGGCTCCTAATCACATTACAGATTGCATAGATAACAAAATGAGGCTATTTAATGAATAATTAATAACAGGAACAGAGCACAATTCACAAGAGAGTGAGAATAATTAACCTTTCACCCCCTATCCATATACAGACGGTCTCTCGCTGTCTGCTGTCTACATAGGCAGCTGCCTTCTAAAAGAGACAGAATGTCTCCAACCCTAAAGAAATTTTGTTGTGCAAGATCCTGACAGTGATGTGCACCTCACCTTGTTCTCGTCAAAAACATTGAAGACAAATGAGGCGAACTTGGTGGGGTCGCCGAAGGGGAAGAACTGCTTGTAGATCTTCTGAAAACCTGCAGCATCAAGCTGACCACTCGGGCAGTCTTTTATGAAGCCCTTGTACCTAGAAGAGGGAAAAAAAACATTACAATTTCATACACTGTTTTTGAAAAGTGGGAAAGTTGTTACAGAAGACTGTCGAACAGTCTATGCTCATCTGTGAGCGTAGCACCTGACTGATCTCCATGCTAACAAAATAGGATTATGCTTTTATACTCTGCCTCCTGCTTCATAAGATCTCTGAAGTCTGTTCTTTTTCTGACAGTTAGAAATAATTTATAGCTAGATCTGTCAGCTTCCTGAACCCTGCTGTGACTGGAGAATGACATGAAACAAAAATGAAACTTTCACTAAACTACAGGTAGCAACTGATGTCTCCTGTCTATTATGCCCTGCTGGTCAAACCTTCACTGTCAGAAAAATCTTTCAAGTTTTCTCTGCAATAAAACAAAACAAAACATTTAATTTAGTTCAGGCATGTGTTTTGTGCAGCAAGGATGCATTAAATTAATCAAAAGTGACAGTTAAGAGATTCATAATGTTACAAAAGATTTGTTTCAAATAAATGTGGTTCTTTTGAATTTTCTATTCATCAAAGAATAGAAATTTTCCACAAAAATATGAAGCAGCATAGAATCTGCAAAATGTTAATTATTTTACCAAATTAAGAGGGATCAAACAAAATGCATGTTATTTTTTATTTAGTGCTGACCTGAATAAGATATTTCACATAAAAGATTTTTACATATAGTCCACAAGAGAGAGTAGTTAAAATTATAAAAATTACCCCGTTCAAAAATTCACATACACTTGATTCTTAATACAGTGTTGTTATCTGAATGATCAACAGCTGTTTTTGTGTTTTGTTTTATTTTGTTTAGTGATAGTTGTTTATAAGTTGTTCATGAGTGCCTTGAAAAAAAAGCCTTCAGGTCCCACAATTTTTGTTTTTTTTTCAGCATTTTTGTGTATTTGAACCCTTGCAAACAATGACTTTATAATTCTGAGATCAATCTTTTCACACTGAGGACAACTGAGGGGCTCATATGCAACTATTACAGAAGGTTTAAACACTCACTGATGCTCCAGAAGGAAAACTTTTGAGCAGAATGCTGAAAAACAGAATTCTGAGAAGAAAAAAAAATGCTGAAAAACCAAAGAATTTGTGGGACCTGAAGGATTTTTCTGAAGAACAAAGGGTAGTTTAATTGTTCAGGACAAACAAGGGACTCATGAACTATCATTAAACAAACAAAAAACACAGCTGTGGACAATTAAGGTAACAGCACATTAAAAAGAATCAAGTGTAAAATGTAAACTTTTGAACAGGGTCATTTTTATGAATTCAACTATTATTTTCTCTTGTGGACTATATCTAAATGTATTTTATGTGAAATATCTTACTGATCCCACTTATTTTGATAAAATAATTAACATTTTACAGATTCTGCAAGTGGAGTTAAACTTTCAACTGTATAAGAAATATTATTGAGCACCAAAATCAGCATATCAGAATGATTTCTGAAGGATCTTGTGACACTGCGACTCGAGTAAATGGCTGCTGTAATGGCTAATGTGTCTTGTTTTAAAGAGTTATGAAACCCCAGACTACTTTTTCTAAGTTTTTAGCATAGGTGTTGGTGTTGCACATCATACACACATTTTAATTGCTGGAGAAAACTGGTTAATTTTTAACTTTTCTACGCTGTTTTCATCTACCGGGTTTAAAATCTACATTGTGTTGACGTCACAGTTTGTGAACTATAGTACATCGATGACGTGTTGGCGTCTCATAATTATTCATGAGGATGCGTGTTCTTATCCTATGAGAAGACACTTCGCCTAATTATTCATGACATTCATTCGTATAGTGAGTGGAATAGCGGTTTCTACAGCTCCTTGAAGCAACCCATCAAAAGGATTATAAATGCGGCAAAATAAGCCTTAAGTGTTAATAGAGGTGCAACAGTGCATTCATATATATGGGTTCAATGCAGAGTGCAAATTGCTGTGCATTTGTTAGCGTTGTTAACTCATTTAGAGCGTAATTGAATGGTCTGATCCATCTGAACCGAAGTGGACTCTCTCTCCTCTTCCCCCTCTGCTCCGCAGCTGTCACGCGTGTCGTGCGGGAGGACAAACGAGGAGTACGAGATCACGATCGGGTATAAAACAAGTCTTTTAATGAACAAATCCACAGCATAATCCAACAGGAGACAGGCAGGGAGACACGCACACAAAGACGAGAATGGACAATCAAACAATGAACAGAATCCAACTTAAGTAGGGTGGTTAACAAGACACAGACAGGTGATGGTGATTAACTAATAATGACTTAATGAGGGCAGGGACAGGAACAAAACCAAATAAGGGCAAAAAGGAAATCGAACAAACCAAAGACAAAAGGGGCTAAACCAAATCAAAAACAAAACAAAAGAGTCTCAAAACCTGACATAACTCCCCCCCCCTCCCAGAAGGCGCGACCTCGCGCCGAAAACAGAAACATGGGGGGGGGCTTGGGTGGGGGACGGACATCCGGGAGGAGGAGAACAAAGGGAGTCCAGGGTGGATGAGCCGGAGGGAGGAGCCTGGGAGACGACAAGAGGGTCCAGGGTGGATCGGCCGGAGGGAGGAGCCAGGGGGAAGACAGGAGGGATCTGGCGCAGGAGGAGCCAGGGGAGACCCAGGCCACAGCTGAGATGGCGGCCCACGGTGGAGCCGACGGAGGGAGGAGCCATGGTGGAGGAAGGGCTGATGACTCCAGGGTGCCCCCAGGTGGTGGTGGAGCCCGAGGCGGAGACGGAGAGCCGAAGATCCGGGGCGACACCGAGGATCCGGAGGGCCAAGGCGGAACAGATGGCACCTGCGACTGAGGCAGAGGCGGACATCCGGAGAGCCGCAGTGGAGCCGGAGTGATCGAGGACCGAGGCGGAGCTGGAGGGACGAGGGAGCCCGGTGGAGCTGGTGGATCGACGGGCGACGGTGGAGATGAGGGAGCTAGGTGCCATGGTGCAGCCGCAGGGTCGGAGGGCCGAGGCGGAGTCTGAGGATCGGAGGCTGGCGGTGGAGCTGAGGGATCCTCCGGACTCAACGCCAATGGAGCTGGAGATGGGCAGACCCGCGGCAAGCCCACGCCACAGATGGTGAGCTGAGGGTGAGCGGCGGAACTGACGAGATCCAGTGGAGTGGGCGTTGAGGCAGGAAAACAGTCAATGAGAGGAGGCGGGAGAGGGAGGCTGGGTGGGATTTTTTTTTCTTTCAAATCTTCAGAGGATGACGGAAGGGAGATAGATAATCCAGTGTCCAAGTCATGTAATTCCCTTGAGTGCAGGTGTAGCTCACCCTCCGCAGTGGCGGCGTGGGCGGGGCTTTCCGTGGCCCCGCAATCTCCACGGTTACCGGCTCTCGCACCTGGTCAGATGTCTCGGGCTCTGGCTCCGGGGCAGCCGTCCGCTCGATCGCTCCTGATGGCGATGGCTGAACTGCGGCAGGCTCTGGCTCTCCGTCCGCGGTGGGCTCGGGCAGCTCCGCACAGCATGATGGTGGTCGACTGGCCTCTGGGTCTGGAGTGGGGCTGGTGTCGTCCGAGATGTCTACAGTCACTGCTGAATTGCAGGACACCAGCACCCACTCAATAAAGGCGGCGAGGTTCTCTCGAGGACCCTCTCCAGACAACTGTGCTCTGGCGGTGGTGTTCAGTCCGTGAAGATAGAAAGCACAGAGGCAGTCATCCGGATAGTTGGTAAGATTTGCAAGTTCTATAAAGTCTCTTGTGTGGTCCTCGAGAGACCGATCCCCCTGCGCCAACAGGAGGACGAGGACAGCAGGATTATTTATTACGTGGATGGGGAACAACAAAAAACAAAAAGAAAACACTGAAAAAACGTGAAAATAAACGAAGACAAAAACACGCCGAAAAACAGTTTAGGTCCGTTCTTCTGTCACGCGTGTTGTGCGGGAGGACAAACGAGGAGTACGAGGTTACGATCGGGTATAAAACAAGTCTTTTAATGAACAAATCCACAGCATAATCCAACAGGAGACAGGCAGGGAGACGCGCACACAAAGACAAGAACGGACAATCAAACAATGAACAGAATCCAACTTAAGTAGGGTGGTTAACAAGACACAGACAGGTGATGGTGATTAACTAATAATGACTTAATGAGGGGAGGGACAGGAGCAAAACCAAATAAGGGCAAAAAGGAAATGGAACAAACCAAAGACAAAAGGGGCTAAACCAAATCAAAAACACAACAAAAGAGTCTCAAAACCTGACAGCAGCGCACCACGCCCACTTTTGCAGCATTTTTTAAAACTGTTGAAAACAAACCTGTGCTAAAACAGAGGGGTTTTATAACCGTTTAAGGGTGTTAACATATTTTTAAATGGAAAGCAAGACAAAAATAATATTTTTTTTTTAGCAGTGACACTTCTTTCAAGATTTTTTTTAGATGATCTTTGCAGGACTGGTGAGCTGCATTACAGGGTACAATGGCAACAGAAGTACACTGAATTGTTTAGCGCTCATAACGCTCACCTTTTAATCAAGCTGTAATTTTCACCTGTGCAGCTGCCTGTCACACTCAAATGCTGCATTAAATTTATACCCACTAATGTCAAGTTCACCCAAGCAGACTGTTAGTGCAGCTCAGCTTATCACAGAATGTGAATTCATGCTGTTTCGTGACGTGACCGTGAAGGGAAAAAGGGTCTATCCCTATCTCAGCACAACACTCTCAGCTTTGACTCACATGCTGAAACTCCTCATGGAGATTCAGCATGATTTAAGTTACCAAACTCTTAGAACAGTGAGTTAGTACTCAGTTTGTCTATTTTTCTCTCCCTTTCCTGATGATAAAGGGCAGGAACTTCCTCCTTAAAGGAAAGATGGCTCTGCTAACACGAGGGACAGGACAAGCGCAAGGTCATATGGGTTTGTTTGCATACCCCAGTTTGGTTTGGACTGCAACCAATTTTGTCTTCAGTATGGTACCAGACTCTGATACCTCACAACTAAATCGGGAACTTAGACAACAAATAACCTTAAACAACAGATGAAATTAAACTAGTCTACTGCTTAAAAACAAATGTTTAGGCTCCAAAAAAAAAAAAAAAAAAAAACACAACAGCTTGCATCAATCTTTGTAAGTTCAAGCATTTGTGGTTAAAAAGTATATTAATTTACATTTTGTTTTAGAAAATGACAGATAATTTTACTAGCTAAAACCATTATTCTATATTCTATTCTATTCTATATTATGCCCTATGAAGCTACATTAAAACTGCGGTTTGGACCCTCAACCCATTGACTCACTGGAAATCCTTTTCTTCAAAAACCTTAATTTCTTTAAGACATGAACATCTTGGATGACATAGGGGTGAGTACATTTTTATTCTGCAAGTTAACTAACCTTTTAATTATTTGTAGCATAAGCACATTTTTTTAAGTTGTTATTGCTTACAGGCCATAAATTCTCCAGAATTAGTCATTTACAGAAGTGACAACTGCATTCTACAACCAAAATCACAGAAAAAAGAGGTGCACCTCAACTCATTAAAAATAAGAACAAGAATGTAAACTTAAATTCAAACATTTTATCTGGCAAAAAAAATATAAATTAAAATATTGTGATCTGCACCTGTCTATTAGCTCCTTAAACTGCATTTATTAATTAGCCAAGCCCCACAACAAGCCTGAAAATGCTTAATAAGCATCACTTATAATAAGTAGACATGGCAACTTTTCAAGAGCATTCTGCAAAGCAGGCTTCCAAGCATAAATAAAACTCGAGAGCTCTGTTAACAGTGGTTTAGTAAAAATCACCAAATATCTCGTCACTGTAATATTATTTTGGTCAGTAGTAGGCTAGCAGATGCCAAATTTAGAACGCCAAAATGTTACTATAGTAACCAAAGTGTCAATCATGACTATTTTGAGAGTCAGTTTTGTTCTGTACACACTCAAAACAATCCATGAGTCAATGTAGTGTTTACCTCTATGTAGCCACCCACAACCCAACCACAAGCAGTACTCTACACCACAACAGTAAACCTCAATATAAAAGTATCTCTGACATTAATTACTCATCCTCAAGTCGTTCCAAACTCATCTTGAGAACACAAATTAAGATATTTTTGATAAAATCCAAGAGCTTTCTGACTCTCCATAGACAGCAATGCAAATTTTACTATTTTACTGATATCCTTATTATGTTTCTGGATCTGGGAACATTCCAGTTGTACTGCTGTCTACGGAGGGTCAGAAAGCTCTTGGATTTAATCAAAAATATCTTAATTTGTGTTCCGAAGATGAACAAAAGTCTTACAGGTTTGAACGACATGAGGGTGAGTAACTCATGACAGAATCTTATTTTTTGGGTGAATTATCCTTTTAAATATCAAACATAACAGCATTAAATACTAACATGAACTAACATTTAATGATTAACATGTCAACAGCACTTATCAAAATAAGTTCACTCAATATTTCCAGTTAAATGAGTAGGACTGCAGCTGGTTTTCTTGCCAGACCAACTGTAAAGTGCCCGAAATCCCTCTAAAACAAGTAAACAGATGGCTAGCAAGAAAACCAACAAACCATCTTTAATCTTTTTTTTCCCCATCAAGGATAAAACTAGTTTTTTCTACCTCTATAAAAATAGCTGTATATCAGCCAATTAAAACTTACTTCCACTGCAACAAACTCCTCAAAATCAACAACTCCTAAGTCTCTTAAAGTCAACAAAGACATAACAGAAGCAACAATGGATAATTTCTTCTGTACTGTCACATATACAAGTGGAAATATAAAATTGGATTACCAAACAGGAAAAAAAAATGGTGGGGACTTGGTTGTATTCAATGGTTGTTGATTTGATGGAGGCAGATCTGAATGCAAGCCTGCAGTTGATGGTGGAAAGATGGGGTTTAAGCTGAATTAAATGTTCAAAGACATGCAAGTCTTAAATCACAGGATCAGTAAGTTTGCTCACTATTATGAATGCTTCAGCTAAGTATGTGAGACTTATTTTTAAAGCTTTTTTCTTTCTTATGTTGAACACAAAAGCAGGTATTTTGAAGAATTTTAAAGAACCAAACAGTTCTTGGTCCCCAGTGACTTCCATAGTGAGGAAATAAATATCATGGAAGTCAGTGGAGAACATCAACTGTTTGATTACTAGCATTCTTCAAAATATCTCCTTTTATGTTCAACATAAGAAAGAAGCTCATACAGGTTTGGGACGACATGAGAGTAAGTAAATGATGATACAATTTTCATTTTTGTCCAGTAGTTCTGTGTTACCAGAGAAAGATTTTGTACACAACCACAAAACCACTCAAAGATATGTTCTATCACATGCACACAAGTCTCTTGCAGAGGGTCAGGGGTCTGTATAACCTCCTGTAGCTTTATGACGCCATCCTCTGGCCACATGCGGAGCAATGCCAGCTGTGTAATGTCTCAGCAATTGCCCCATTACACCACACCGGTCAGGAAAAAACACTCAGTCAAGCGTGCCTGGATGATTCACAAATCAATTGGGCTATTTTTACAGCTTCAAGAAAACAGAAAGGAGAAAATGTTCTCTGTAAGTATGATTCATGCCTTATCCATTCATAGGCAAAGGGTCTGTAGGTGGTGGTGGTGGCGGCTTGGGAGGGGACTGTTGCACCCTTTCAGGGAACTCTGAACAACCTTCTACCTCTCAACACACACATACAAAATTCAAACTCTCCACAGCATTAAGCATGCACAGAGTGAGCACAGAGCAAATGAGAAGGGTAAAGGCATTTCGTTTTCGGCTAATCCGACTTGATTGCGGCTTAATTTGAGCACGCCGCTGTTGTCAAAGCAACGCCTGCTGTTTTTTGAAAAGCAAGGAACAACACTCATACTTCAAATATGGTGTGCATAAGTGCAGCATCTAGTTCAAAAACATTACATTTTTAATGTTTAGATTTCAAGCGAAAACTAATTTGCCCCATTAAAGATGTTAAACATCAGCTTTCACTGAGACGTGATGATGAAGTGTAGGCATCGTCTAAAAGGCACTTTCTAGAAATGCTGTTGCCTCGTTCTCTAATTACACGCTATTAAACTGTCTATACAAGTTCCATTTGTGACTATGTCAGCCTACGATATCAGTTTAGTCTGTCTGGGTTGCTAATGTGAAAATCAGCAATTTACATGCAATTTCCCTACTGAAAAGACCAATGTTGATGGTTCAAGCTGGTTACTGATGGTTTGGTGTGGGTCTAACTGACAAGATCAAATATCATGAAACATGAAAGTCTGGTCATGTGACTTGCAAGAACCAATGAGGTTTCATTTGAGTTGATGTTGGTGGTTTTTGTCACCAGCTGAAACATTCTTCAAAATTGGAATGTGCCCGAATAGTGAATCCATATTTTGAAAGTCACGGAAAACTAATAACGCGACTGTACAATTTTGAGATTCATCTTTTCACACTGAGGACAACTGAGGGGTTGAAAACATTTTTAATTTGAAGATCAGGGTAAATTTTGTCTTCTGGAAAACTTCTGTAGCTTCTAAAGGGCAGTACTAAATGAAAAAACACAAGATATTTAGGCAAAATAAGAAAAATGTACACATCTTCATTCTGTTCAAAAGTTTTCACCCCCGGCTCTTAATGCATTGTTTTTCCTTCTGGAGCATCAGTGAGTGTTTGAAACTCCTGTAATAGTTGAATATGAGTCCCTCAATTGTCCTCAGTGTGAAAAGATGGATCTCAAAATCATACAGTCATTGATAAAAAGGGATCAAATACAAAAAAAATGCTGAAAAACCAAAGAATTTGTGGAACCTGAAAGATTTTTCTGAAGAACAGCGGGCAGTTTAACTATTCAGGACAAACAAGGAACTCATGAACAACTGTAACTAAAAAAAAAAAAAAAAGATCTGTGGATCATCCATTTAACACAGCATTAAGAATCAACCGTATACATTTTGAACAGGGTCATTTTTATAAATTCAACTATTATTTTCTCTTGTGGACTATATGAAATGTGTTTTATGTGAATTATCTTATCCAGGTCAGTACTAAATAAAAAATAACAGGCATTTTGTATGATCCCTCTTATTTTGGTAAAATAATGTACATTTTGCAGATTCTGCAAGGTGTATGTAAACTTTTGACCTCAGCTGTACAGTATAATTCCCAACGATGTAATCGTGAGAGAAAGCACTAAAATATATTCTTCCTCCTATCTTGTATTTATTTCCTTTAGGGGTTCTATAGTACACATCATTTTCTTTTTCCAAACACGGTATTTGGATTCAGGCACATCTTCAAAACATATTTTTTTGTGTTCCACAGAAAAAATAAAATCATACAGGTTTGTAACAACATGACAGTGAGTAAATGACAGAATTTTCATTTTTGATTGAGCTAGGCTTTTAAGGAAGTATGGTAGTGACACAAGCACCCAAAATTGCAACATATGCTGGCCCCTTCAGCAGAGTTGTCCATTCGTTCCTGAATAAAATATATTGTCATTCCTCACACAGCTGCACTGGTGGTGGTTCATTTGACCGTCATCACTTCAGAACCTCTCCTGCTCTTAATGGAAGGAGAAACGTTAAAGCAATCTCAATGCTTTTGTTTTCACTGGCAGTTCCTGGAGGCAGTGATTTAATCAGTGCTTTATATGATGACAGTGTAACATTGTTGTAGTTAGGTGCTTGCTTGTGGTGTTGTACACTTAATATTATTTGCAATGAAGTAGAAGCAGTGACAAATCTTCTGTACGTCGGAAATAAAACGAATGAATGAATATTGAAGTGAGTCGACTCTTTTGAATGAATCATTTGAATGATTTGTTCACAAATTGAACTAAATGGGTTATCAAGTTCATCTCACTTACTCAATTATCCACTTACAGCTTTGAACATTTCACAGGAGGGGAAGATGAATGAAACGTGCCTTAAAATGTGACTTTTTGTTTAGCAAGAGTGCTGACAAAAGCCTCACCACCTTATGGCACTTCAGCTGTGCCCTCCATTAAACGGCACTTCAGTAAATTGCAGTATATTCAAATACAGACTTTCATTATGATGTCCAGCACACAAGTCCATTACCTCCTGCAAGGAAAGACAAATGACTAAATTAATCGCTCAGATGTTTAATTGCTGCTATCGGGGCTGTTGGTTAACCTATGCACAGACATTAATTCTGCCTCCGCGCTGGTTAACCGCAGTGCAAAGTAGTTGGCTGATCAATGCCCATCAGCGCATATAAAAGCGGTCATTTATATGCATATAGTGAGTGGAACTCCTGGTCAATGCTCTGGATTTCATTTCTGTATGTATTATCAGCGACAGAATGTCTAGGTCTAGGATAAGAGGACAATGAATGCAATTCTGTCAGGCTAATGTAATACTTCTGTAATTCAGTTTGAGATCAGGGAGGAAGATGTTCATGTCAGTTTCATTACATTTCAGCTCTGAGACTGAATAACAAAGATTAAAATCACAATCACACACAAAAAGATATATGAATATTACTCTCAGCCTCAGATGTGTCACCACAGTCAGTTCACTGACCATCTGATGAATTAGGAAAAATAAGAAGAAATGACTGAAACCGCCAGTTTTACTGTCATTAACTGGCTTTTTGTGTCATTAACACACCATTTCTGTCAATAAACTTGTGAAAATAAATCTTTTTGTTTATTTTTTTGATCTTTCATTACAAAAATTCACAAAATTCTAACCTTTCATTGACGTAAAACTACTGAAAGTGTGGGGAAACTCACATTATGAAATAAATGGTTTCTGCAGTGCATGTTAACCACAATTATTGGCACCCCTAGAAATTCTTACGAGTAAAATATTCCACACCAGGGTGGCATTAAATTGTCCAGCCGTGACTTCCTGTTCCACAGGATTACAAATATGAGGAACACAAAGGCCAAATTCCCTTAATCTTCCATCAAAAAGATTAAAACCAAAGAATATAGTTTTGATATGCATTGTTGAGCTTCATAAGATAAAAAGTGGCTGTTTGAAAACAGCTAAAGCATTAAAAATGCCCAATTCCACCATCAGGGCAATAATTAAGAAGCTCCAATCAATTAAAGATTTTATGAATCTGCCTGGAAGATGATTTGTGTCTATATCGTCCTCATGCATGGTGAGGAGGAGATTTGCGTGGCCAAACACTCTCCAAGGATCACAGCTAGAGAACTGTAGAGATTAGCTGAGTCTTGTGGTCAAACAACCCCTACATCACCACATGTTGTTTGGGAGGGTATCAAGAAAAATCCTCCTCGCTTATCCAAAAACAAACTCCAGCTTATTCAGTTGTCAGATCCGATTGGAACTTCAAACGGGACTGGCTTCTATGGTCAGATGAAATGAGAAGAGCTTTTTGGGAGCAAACCCACCACATGGCTTTGGTGCAAACAGGGATTAAAAGTACCCTATGCCCACGGTGAGTGGGGTGAGCTGAAGAGAAAAAGCACCAACTTGGAGCTGGGAATCTGAAGGGCCTGGAGAGATTCTGTATAAAGGACTGGTCTCTGATCTCAGAGATCAGATGTTCTCCAAACTCATCAGGCATTATAGGAGAAAACTCAGAGTTGTTATATTGGGAAAAGGACATTGCAAAAATTGTGTGCCAATAACTGGCCAACATGAACTAGAGAAAACCATTTATTTTATAATGAGATTTTCCTCCCCGCTTTCCATTGTTTGACTTCAATCATAGGGTAGAATTTAGTGAATGTTTTGAATGAAAGATCAAAAGGATAGATGATGCAGATTTATTTTTACAGCCACCTTTGCTCTTATTTCTGTGTATAAGGGCACTGTGTATAACCCATTTGCAGTACCATTTAAAGGTTCGGGGTAAGTAATTTTTTTAAAGGGGGGGTGTTTTGTGTATTCAGAGTTGTTTACAGTGTTAAAGAGTTGGATTCTCATGTTAAACATGGCCAAAGTTTAAAAAGAATAATTTGGACGAATGCCGGAAATCTTACTTCCGGGTTGGTATAAGTAGGATCGTGGATCTAATGCGTAGACAATGATGGAACTCCTTATATGAGCATTTCTTCCGGAAAAGCGCGCCCACACACACGTTGACCAGAGGAGAGCGAGACAGCGCCCATCAACACGCTTCACCAGGAAATCGTCGGCAGCGTTGCATAGGATTTGTTCGAGAATATCTCCAAATAAGTGTGTTTTTGGATGTGAGGGAAAGTTTACCGTGTTCAGCTTCCCAAAGAACCCAACGTTACGCGAACAGTGGATGCAGTTTGTTTTTCCGGGGCAGCAACGGAGTGTAGCAAGTGCGTTTGTGTGTTCCCGTCATTTCAGTGATTAATGTTTTATAAACAAGGCCCAGGTCGACGCTGGATTTGCCCTACTAAAACACGGAGCGGTCCTAGTGATAAAAGATCCCAGTCTCATGTAAGTACAACTGCATCAGATTTCTGTCTTTTGTTGAAAATCAGCTCTATAGCTTCGCCCATGGCATGCCTCGAGGAGCTCGGCTTTTTCCAGAGAGAATCGGCAAGCTTTTTATATTAATATGATAAAACTAAAGACTTTTTGGAGATATTAAGGAAGCAGTACTACTCTATAAGCACTCAAGATTAACATGAGATTAGGTGAAACTGTGTATGTTATGTACCCCTTAAAGAAATTAATATTTTTATTCAGCAAGAAAGGCAAAAATGCCTATTTTTGATCAATTTAATGTCTACTTGCTGAATAATAATATTAATTTGTTAAAAAAAAAATTACTTACCCCATACCTTTAAACGGTAATGCAAATATGTTATACACTCTGTCCACCACTAATACAGTAAATTCATTTATAACGTTGCACTTGCAAAAGACTTATATTTCCAAAAAAAAACCCGAAATGTTCCTTTAAACATTCTATTTATCAAAGAATCCTGAAAAAAATTATCAATGTTTCCACAAGAATATTAAGCAGCACAACCCTTTGCAACATTTATAATAAGAAGATATGTTTCTTGAGCTCCAAATCAGCGCATTAAAATGATTTCTGAAGGATCATGTGACACTAGCTATGTTTCCATCACCCTGTTTTTATGCGCATTTTAAAGTATCGCACCAGAAACGAGTGATTTTTTTTTACGCTCGCTTGAGGTGGTTTTTGACTTGTGCGAAAAAGAGTTCATGCAAATAATGGGAAACACATTTGTTGAATAAATTCCTCCGTAGGCATTAAAAAAAAAAACACATGACTTTGTGCTATGGGACGGCAAAACCTTACTAACTAGTGGACCGATCTCATTCCACAGCATCTAAAATGTTGCTATGGCCATTCTGAAATGCCAGAGCATAAAATGTATAATTGCCTCCAGGAACGGTCTTCCACCTCCAAAAGCAATGATCGCTTACTCACAAATGTTTTATGCGATTTTCCAATTTTGCGCATAAGTTAAATTCACAACTTTGGAATTTTTACTACTGTAGACTTGAGTAATGGCTGCTGAAAATTCAGATTTGCAATAGAAAATAGTTATTTTAAATTCTAATAATGTTTTATGATATTTCAATTATTCTGATCAAATAAATACAGACTTAATAAGCATAAGAGACTTACTGATCCCAAACATCTGCATGTTTTTTTCATTTAAATGCACACACTTCTGACATTTGTGCATCACAAAAGTGCTGTGGCTAAAACCATAAAAAGTGCTTTTTGCACCTTCATCTCTGTGTCTGAAATCATACAACCTCAGGAAGGATCCTCAAAGGGATGATGGGTACTGAATAAGCAATGGTACAGGACTCTGACAGGCACAGTGAATTCAGAATGCACCTAGCTCACGTCCCACTGCAGCCTCACATCCACGTCCTTCCTCACTGGTTTTATGTCTACCGGCAGTGGCAGAAATGAGTCAACAATTTAGCCTGGCAAACACCCAGGGACAAACAGTGCCAGTACTGGACTGACCTTGGGCATGCCAGCTAAGGCGCCAGTGTTTCAACTCTGTGACAGACTGACGTTAAGTGAGGTGTGCCAAACTACACACTCCTGTGCTCGCTGACATTTAGGCATGTGAATGGAGAGATGGACTGTAACATTACTGTTGAATGTGTGTGTTTCAAGGGTAGAGATTTTTCCCCTGGGAAGCACAACTACAAAATGATGAGAAAATGATGCTGTGTTGAGTGGCCAAAGCAGATGGAGGTATAAAAGCATGATGTACCCAGTGTGCCAAAACAGACAACAGAGGGATGAGAGGAGGAGGATAAACACAGAGCAAAGGAGTGTGTGTAGAACTAGATAAAATAGATACAACGATATAGACAGAACAATAAACAGAGAGACAGACAAACAGACTGATTTGATTGATTGATTGATTGATTGATTGATTGACTGATTGAAAGAATAACTTACCATTGCTGAACTTCTTTCTCTGTAACTGTAGGGGGAAATGGGAGAGAACACAATGAATAAATTATTGAATTAAAGAGGAAATAAAATACAAAATATTAATTTGTCTGGCAGCCTGTGGTATATTATCATTACAGTCTGATTGCCTCATGATTCAGCCTGTCTCTTTCTAAAATGCACAATAATAACACTTTTTATAGTCTCATTTGTAAGTCATCAACATTAATTTAACACTTAGCTAACACATCTATCATAAGCAACTTGAAGAAGGCTTATTAGACATTCTGGAATTACACGTGGTTACTTCATAAGAAATGACAGGCCATGGCTTACAAAAAGAACACAAGCACAGAAGTGAGATCCAGAAGACAATGAGTAGGCTGTGGTTTGTTGGTCAACAGCATTTTGTGAAGTAAACAATCCTGTGATTTACAAATGCTAAACAACAAATCCCTTGACATCATATCATATTACTCTCATCTCTGCATTCTGAGAGGCAGCTTTCACAATTAAACCACAAGAGTCCTGCTCTAACAAACTTGAAGTGCATGGCTGAGCATCCAATCCTATGAGGATAACAACTTGAGATTTATATGGGTAAAAACTGCAGTCTTGCAATTTTAAATGAAAAGATGTATGGATACAGCATCGAATTTGTTACATACTAAGGAAATCAATTTATTAGAAATGTTATCTAATTAAGTACAAATGCTGGTTAATTAATCAAATCAATCATTATATGCAGACCATATAAAAAAACTACTCATGTGCCCTCAGGTTATACTGACCAAACTTGTATAACACATACCAAGTTTGGTCAGAATTCACTAAAGCGTTGCGTAGGTTTAGCCTCATGTCCATTTTTGCACAAACTTTGTCAAATTTGTTAACACGACTTATGAAAACAGTTTAGTATATCAAAAAGCTTTTGAAAACCTTTGGCCAGAAAGCTCTGAAGATGATCTGAGCCAGATCAGTTGGTGAAAACTGAAAAATCTTTACATCCAGATATTTCTTCAATGCAGAAGTAAGCCTACTGGTGAGACTTCCAGTTCATTATCCGCTTTAGGAAAATAATGGGAAAAATAACAATGTGCAGTAAACAGTAAAACTGTTTGCACTACAAACCAGTCTGTTCATAATTAAGATAATATATTCATTTGAATACATTCATATGGTAAGACACACCAATTTGCAATATCAAGCAGCAAAACAAGCTATTTTGTAGAGTTAAAAATAGCTGGACTGTGAATGAGACCAGAAGCCAAAATATAAATGTAAACTTTCATTATGAGCCATTGCTTTTAGACCTGATGCTGCTGATACACTGGGCAACTTTTTGAACAATGTTGCCAGGCAATCAACGGGCAGACAGGTAAGATACAGGGCCCACAACTGATCTAAATTATTCAAATGGAAATTTGTTACCCATTCTCAATGGGAAATTGCCCAAACAACATTGCTAAAAAAGTTGCCCTGTGTATAATCAGCATTACAGTTCAAAAGTGTTTTGCAGTAACATGAGTGCAAATTGGTAGCGCTAGAGAGTTTGAGTTAGAGACTCCAAATTTGTTGTGGTTAATGTCTTCTATCTTCTATCTTTTTATCTTCTAGTGGTTCTACAAGAATAATAAGATTCATAACAATACACTACAGTGTTTGTAAAATACAGCATTTTACTACTAAATTCTAAATGGTCCACGCTTAAAATAGGACAATTGGGTATCGTCTGATTCAGTATGTCATTTTGAATCTAACGAGATCAATCTTATGAGTCAGACAGTTCAGAAATTCTAAACAAAAATGTCAAATTTTTATATCTTTTGACCAGTGGCGCTGTGCCCAAACTGTCACTCAGGGAAAGACTACGCCTTCTTAATGAAAGAACCAATCGTTGATTAGTAAAGTCAGCGCGTCACTGCAGCTGCCGTTAGAAGTCCCAGTTGCTATAGAAACAGTCAGCGTTCTAAGACGTGCGCTCAGTACTGCGCATGCGCACTGGACGATCTAGCCTGAAATATAAATGTTTTTTAACACTATTAGAGCACAAGGTGGTGATTTCAAATATGAAATTTAAATCATAAAGTTGGTGAACAGTTTTGGAGAATTTGATGTTTCCCCACTGAAAGAGATAGTAGCTGCACTTGCATGCCGAGAGGCGTTTCAAAGATGGCCGCAGAGTGAAATGACTTGCCTTAAAGGGACTTTACTCAGGTAATGCTTGGTATAACATGTACCAAGTTTGGTCAGAATCCACTTAAGCATTACAAAGTTATAGGGCCAGTTTTAAACAGGGCAAATTAGTGTTAGAGCGCAATTCCATAAAAGCGCCGATGGGAGGGGGAAATTCTGCGTGTGATTAACTGACAATGCGCACATTAAAAAAACACAGACGCAGCCAGATAATTTCCATAATTTCCATTTCCAGCGCAAATTACCACCTGCTTCAAGACATGCTTTTTTGTAGAGTTTAACAATGGTGCAAATACCAGTAATTTGAGGAGCACAAACGTTAGCAAATCACATTGAATAATTTATTCTAATACTCTTCTCCTATAAATTTGGCGTCTGAAAGGGAAACACCTACAAATGCATATTCAATAAGGTCAGGCTCAAAAATAACTGTCCACGCCTAGGGCTGGGCGATATATATCGATCGATATATTCATGCGCATCTCGTCAGTAAAGCCGGTTCTTTGATTAGCGGTAAATCTCCATCACGTGTTTTCAAATGGAGCGCCAGTTAATACACAGAGCCGTAGATCACTGAAAAGCTACCCCAATAAATCACCCGCAAAACTAAACCCGACACTGCGTAGCTTGTCAGTGATTTATGGCTCTGTGTATTAACTGGCGCTCCTTTTGAAAACAGGTTTTCAGCGCTAATTCTAATTTTAATTCATCAAGCGTCTAAATCCGTAGTAAATCCTGACAGTACTATTTATCGCCAAAAGACGCTGGCACAAGTTGTTATTAAATCTGACCCATAGCTATATGTCCATTTTTGTGCAAATTTGATCAAATTTGTTAACACGCTTTACGAAGAATGGTTTGGTCTACCTGAAATCAGACAAACCATCTAGGATGACTTTGAAAAAGAGAAAAATGTGAAAAATCTTAACCTGGAGATATTTAAGTTATGTATATTTAAGACTCGGTGTGAGTCAAAGAATCAGAGGAAAGAGAATTTTGTTTTTCGACCTTAAGGCTTGTGCACACCAGGACGAATATCACTATTAAAAGTGTAATTTTTTTAAAGGCTCGTTAAAAACTGGCGTCTTGAAAAACGCTATCCATAAGCACGCACAATAATCATCCTGGTGTGTATGAGGCTTTACAGTTTTAAAATTATAAGCAGAAACATAAGTGCAAATTTGGCCTGTTGGTGGTGCTAGAGAGTTTGAGTTAGAGACTCCAAATCTGCTGTGGTTAATGGTGAAATTGTTCTGTATCTGTGTGCCAAATTTAAACTTTTCCACAAAAAGTTCTACGGTCCATAGACTTTCAGAGTAGAAGAAGAAGAATCGACAGCCCACAAATATAGACAAAACATCTTGCAGCTCTTATTTATCGATTTTTTTCATGAAAGTTTCTTACAAGCTGTAACAAACTAAACATTATTTCTGTTTTCAATTTGCATAATCCACCTGGTGTGGCTTCCTGTTCTCCCTGGGCATCCCGCTGCTATACAACAAGCAAGTGTGTTTGACTGATTGAGTACAGACGTGGGCAACCTCATAAACGGAGCAAGGATTTTGCTTTTATTTGTCAAAAAATACACGTTCCTTCATGCAACAGATGTCATTCTAGGTAAAGCATTATAAGCAGAAGTCTACATGAATTCGTACCCACACAACCCTAATGCTGGGATAGCACAGTTATGTTGTTGCTGGGAAACAGCAGTAACCTAGAAGCCTGAAAACAATGACCGAAAACGTAACCAACACAATGACCCAATACACATACCCAGACACAAGCTGTCAAACACAACACAGCATGAGTTCAGTTTAGATCTGCTGTACCTGGTAATCTACATGTAAATAACAATAAATCAACTTCTGTCATGTTTAACTAGTTGGTTAGAAAATTCATCATTTGTTGATAATTATCAACAGTGAAATATGGCTGTTTGTGCAGTGAGGGGCTTAAATCTATCACTGAGGCAGGAAAAGCTTTTGAGGATTTGAGTGGGCAATGTCTGTCTAGTGTCTACCTTCATCCTGTCTCACTAAAACCTCCTTTGGGAATGTTGTGCTCCATTTGTGAGGAAAAGACAGAGAGAAAAAGAGAGAGAGATTAAAAGAGACAAAGTAAAGCGACTTAGACACCTTGCATCTGGAAAAAAAAGCTAAGTTCTCAATCTTTCTTGGCTATTCAAGTCTTAGTATATTCTTAGTATAAGATGTATACTGTGGACAATATGTAAATTATGTATGCAAAGAATTGGACGACCTAATATTGGCTAAAATGTGAAGTACAGAACAGAGCTTAGTTCTAAATCCGACTGGATGACTTCTACCGGATTTCCAGGAGCCTAGAGTGCTTTTATGCTTCTACATTAGTAACTAAAATCTGAATTTCACAGAAAATGGCATATATAGGTGACATATATGGTTAAATATGAACGTACAAACACTGAGACCACAGACCAAAGGTTTAGTATTGTTTTCAGATCACTTAACTTAAATAAGTTGAGAGACATGTACCTGAAGCATCTGATGGCTGTTGAAATAACCAACTGTTAGTCATTGTATATGTTGTTCAGAATACCTCTTCCTATCTGGGCAGTCCTTAGCCAATTGAAGCAACTACAGAGCCAATATTTGGGCCTTGTTGCCCAACTCAGATATGTTTTTGTATTAGGTTAACAAACTAACTTATTTTCATAATTACATAATGATTATTCATGAGTTTTTGTTGCAAAACAACACAAAAATGTGTAATTTTATAGAAAACACACAGCCAACTCCATAATTTTGGGCAGCCATGATTAGAAATAAGCTTGGAGAAATCCTGCTGGGACTGCCGTAGGCAACAAATGATGCATCTATGCTGCCCTCAGAAAAATCGACCAGATGGAGGCATCTTTGTAGGATGTTATGCAAACATCGTACTTAAACATGCCTTGTTGCCTTCCTACTTTTGTATTCTGCCTGAGAAGTTAACATTTTTCAGGTTTCTGACACTGTCAGTGTGTGCAGACCCTGCTTTTTAACATTTGTATGTCTAATACGCTGCACAATTTCCAAATGGTCTGCAGAGAGGAAATTGTGTGAATTCACGCTGGCTTTTTGTTTTATACCAAAATGACTTAAACAACACTCCTATGAATGACTCCGCAGCCAAGCAGTCTTTGTACCAAGACCACTAATCACTTGGAAACCGTACAGTAGCGAGATCTTTTCAGATGCCTTCTTGCAAAGTCACAGGAAATCATTGTTGAGGCAGACTGTTCTAATGGGGGTAAACAAAGAGTTTGTATTTCAAGCTCTGGAAAAAGAGATTTAGAAAAGCGTGACAGAGAAGGAAATGACTGGCCCCTTCAGACATACTGTCACAGCACAATGACTATGAGCAATTAAAGGAACAGCTCGCCCAAACAATGGTAGTACTTTTGGCAAACCTGTGTGATTTACTGCTATGGAACATAAAAGGTGACCACCACTTATTTAATATAATGAAAGAGAATGAGGAAGCAGGGCTGTTAAAGGATTAGTTCACCTCCAGAATAGATAATTCCTGGTAATTTACTCACCCCCATGTCATCCAAGATGTTCATGTCTTTCTTTCTCCAGTTAAAAAGAAATTGAGGTTTTTGAGGGAAACATTCCAGGATTTTTCTACATATTGTAGACTTTATAGGTGCCCAACAGTTTGAAGGTCCAAACTGCAGTTTTAATGCAGATTCAAAGGTCTCTACACATTCCCAGCCGAGGAATAAGGATCTTATCAAGCGAACCGATCTGTAATTCTAATTAAAATTTATATACTTTTTATCCACAAATGCTAGTCTTGCAATAGCTTGACCTCACGCTTTACGTAATCGCGCACATGTGAAGTAGGTGGAAATAGATCCAGTGTTTACAAAGTCAATGTGCAAAGGAAGTCAAATACTCTTTACCAAAACATTTGGAGGAGAAAATGAGATTTTTTTAGAGTTTTTCACCCTACATTTTTGAACCAAAGTTCACAGACGAAGAACTAACCATACATGACTTTTCCAACGTACAGTATCTCACAGAAGTGAGTACACCCCTCACATTTTAGTAAATAATTTATTATACTTTTAATGTGACAACTCTGAAGAAATGACACTTTGCTACAATGTAAAGTAGTGAATGTACAGCTTCTATAACAGTGTAAACTTGCTGTCCCCTCAAAATAACTGAACACACAACAATTAATGTCTAAACCACTGGCCACAAAAGTGAGTACCCCTAAGTAAAAATGTCCAAATTGGGCCCAATTAGCCCCTCCTGTTATTTGACTATTTGTTACAAGGTCTCAGGTATGAATCTGGAGCAGGTGTGTGTTTGGTGTTATCGCTCATACTGGTCACTGGAAGTTCAACATGGCACCTCATGGTAAAGACCTCTCTGAGGATCTGAAAAAAAGAATTGTTGCTCTACATAGAGATTGGGGAAGGCTATAAGAAGATTGCGGAGACCCTAAAACTAAGCTGCAGCACAGTGGCCAAGACCATACAGCGGTTTAACAAGACAGGTTCCACTCAGAACAGGCCTCGCCATTGTCGACCAAAGAAGTTAGTCAGCATCATATCCAGAAGTTGTGCTTGGGAAATAGACGTATGAGTGCTGCCAGCATTGCTGCAGAGGTTGAAGGGGTGGGGGGTCAGCCTGTCAGTGCTCAGACCATATGCCGCACCCTGCATCAAATTGGTCTGCATGGCTGTCGTCCCAGAAGGAAGCTTTGATGCACAAGAAAGCCCACAAACAGTTTGCTGAAGACAAGCATAATAAGGACATGGATTAGTGGAACCATGTCCTGTGGTCTAATGAGACCTAGATAAACTTATTTGGTTCAGATGGTGTCAAGCGTGTGTCGCGGCAACCAGGTGAGGAGTACAAAGACAAGTCTTGCCTACAGTCAAGCATGGTGGTGGGAGTGTCATGGTCTGGGGCTGCATGAGTGTTGCCGGCACTGGGGAGCTACAGTTTTTTGAGGAAACCATGAATGCCAACATGTACTGGACACAGACTGGGCCGCAGGGCAGTATTCCAACATAATAACAACCCCAAACGCACCTCCAAGATGACCACTGCCTTGCTAAAGAAGCTGAGGACAAAGGTGATGGACTGGCCAAGCATGTCTCCAGACCTAAACCCTATTGAGCATCTGTGGGGCATCCTCAAATGTAAGGTGGAGGAGTGCAAGATCTCTAACATCCACCAGCTCCGAGATGTCATCATGGAGGAGTGGAAGAGGACTGTGAAGCTCTGGTGAACTCCATGCCCAAGAGGGTTAAGGCAGTGCTGAAAAATAATGGTGGCCAGATAAAATATTGACACTTTGGGCCCAATTTGGACATTTTTACTTTTGTGCCCAACGGTTTAGACATTAATGGCTGTTTGTTCAGTTATTTTGAGGGACAGCAAATTTACACTGTTATACAACTGTACACTCACGTTGTCACAAGAAAAGATATAATAAAATATTTACAAAAATGTGAGGGGTGTACTCACTTCTGTGAGATACTGTAATTATGCAGTGCATGAAGAAACAAGACAAGCAGTTGTGGTTAAAAAGTATATAAATGTAATATTTATTTTTAGAAAATTACTGATCGTTTCGCTAGATAAGACCCTGGTTGGGATCGTGTAGAGCCCTTTAAAGCTGCATTGAAACTACAATTTGGACCCTCAACTCATTGGGAACCACTGAAGTCCACTATATGGAGAACAATCCTGGAATGTTTTCCTCAAAATTTCCCTTAATTTATTTTTGACTGAAGAAAGAAAGACATGAACATCTTGGATGACATAGGGGTGAGTAAATTATCAGGAATTTTTTATTCCAGAAGTGAACTAATCCTTTAAGAACAAATTCAGTCAGATGGTCTCAGTCAGAAATCTTATGAATTCAGTAGACCTGATAACAAGCATACACTGCATTTATAATAGATTGATGGTCCTGTGTCTTTTTGAAGTCTTAAATTCTATTCCTACTGTAAATGCATGGAAAAGTGTGACTAGTGTATGATTCAAAATGTCTTAAGTTCAACAGAAGAAGAAAAAAGGCATGCAAGGGCATAAGGGTGAGTAAATGATGACAGAATGTTCATTTTCTGGTGAATTAGTTCTTTAAGAGTTCACACACTCATATTTCATCTGGACTACACAGCTACTAACACTCTAAAGGGAACCTTAAATGTCAACTGTATGCAAATCTGCTAACTGAAAGGGCAAAACTTTAATGGGGCAATTGCTCCACTGCTCTAAGCGCATAGTGATCTCTCCAACGAAAGCACCACTGGAGACTAACATGTAGCACTTTAGCGAGATGTGAGCTGGCATTGAGCTGGCAGTGATATAGGCCTTTGTTTAAATTTGCCTCATTAAATCATTCAGGCCTCTAATGCCCAGTGCTGTAGTTCTTTGAGTCTACAATTCTCCACAGAGCTGCTACAGTAACATACATTCGATCAATACCAAGAGATATGTCATCCATTAAATAATCTAATGATTGCTATGAAAATGCCATCAGCCAGTGTTACATAACCCGACAAAATAGAAGTGCCTCATATTTGTAGTTAAATGCCATGGAAAATCTGTTTCACCACACTGAATAGGCGAGCCAGTGTTCTGATTGATAAGCTTGTGATCAAGGCCTTCCTGGCAGAACGAAAAATCTTCTGCCTACATTAAAATCTAGTCTGTATTCATGCACACTTCCCTTTGCTCTTCACCACGCAAAAAAAAAAAAAAAAACTCAATCACGTAGCCCACTCATGAGAAATAAACACTTGCAGCAGCAAGCCTCCACAGCTGTAAAACAAGTTAAGCTGTCCTTTAATTTCCATAAACATATGCAAAATACAGACATGAAACAGCTGAAACTGTAGACAGAATCAGTTGGTTACATCTGGGATGGCAGCAAAGAGAGAGAGAGAGAGAGAGAGAGAGAGGCCAGCTGTTCATTTCGAAAAGAATCAAAAAAGATTCAAAAAGTCAAATTATGTTTCATGTTTCATGTTTACATGAATAAATCATTGTGAATCAATTTAAACTAGTTTAGTGGTTCCTTAGCTATATATTCAGACTGAAGAAAGACATTTTTGACTAATAATATTTAAAAACTAAGCTTAAAAACTAAGCTAATTAGTTGCAATATTCAAAACTCATTTTATTTGGCATTAACTACAACATAAACTAAAAAACATAGAGAGATTTCAGCATTTTTGTGTATTTGAACCCTTTTCAACAATGACTGTATGACTTTGAGATCCACCTTTTCACACAAAGGACAACTGAGGGACTCATATGCAACTATTACAGAAGGTTCAAATGCTCACTGATGCTTCAGAAGGAAACACAGCCCATTAAGATCTGTGTGGTGAAAACTTTTTGAATTTGAAGATCAGGGTAAATTTAACTTATTTTCTCTCCTGGGAAACATGTAAGTATCTTCTGTAGTTTCTGGGCAGTACTAAATGAAAAGAATATGATATTTAGGCAAAATAATAAAAATGTACACATCTTCGTTCTGTTCAAAAGTTTACACCCCTGGCTCTTAAAGGAAAAGTTCACTTCCAGAACAAACATTTACAGATAATTTGTCATCCAAGATATTCATGCCTTTCTTACTACAGTCATTAAGAAATTATGTTTTTTGAGGAAAACATTTCAGGATTTCTTTTCATATAGTGGACTCCTATGATCCCCACGAGTTTGAACTTCCAAAATGCCGTTTAAATGCAGCTTCAAATGGCTCTAAATGATAACAGAGAAGGAAGAAGGGTCATATCTAGTGAAACAAACTGTTTTTTAAATCAATTGACAATTTATATACTTTTTAAGCTCAAATGCTTGTCTTGTCCAGCTCTGCATGCAAAATTTCTTTACGACTGAAGAAAGACAGACATGAACATCTTGGATGACAAAGGGGGTGAGTAAATGGAAGTGAACTTCTCCTGTAATGCATCGTTTTTCCTTCTGAAGCATCAGTGAGTTTTTGAACCTTCTGTAATAGTTGCATATACCCTCAGTTGTCCTCAGTGTGAAAAAATGGACCTCAAAATCATAGTCATTGTTGAAAAGGTGCAAATACACAAAAATGAAAAAACAAAGAATTTGTGGGACCTGAAGGATTTTTGTGAAGAACAGCCGGCAGTTTATCTGTTGAAGACAAACAAGGGACTTATGAACAACTATCACTAAAAAAAAACAGCTGTGGATCATTCAGTTAACAACACAGTATTAAGAATCGAGTGTAAACTTTAGAATTGGGTTATTTTTATAAATTCAACAATTATTTTCTCGTGTGGACTATATGTGAACATCTTTTATGTGAAGTATCTTATTCAGTTATACAATAACATGTATTCTGTTTGATCCCTCTTATTTTGGTATAATAATTAACATTTTCAAGATTCTGCAAAGTGTATGTAAACTTTTGACTTCAACTGTAGATTTATCAAATTAAAAAAACATGAAAACATGACATGTGGGAGTTTTTACTAATAGATACCACTGATAGATAGCTAGCTAGATAGAAACATTGTTAATTCCTGGTCATTCTACAATGCAAAAACACAAGTATTTAAAGCCTTAATGCTACACACCACAGCTTTGCTTCCATTTCTTACAGTGCTCCCAGACAATAGAGCTAAGGCAAATCTAAAAATACACAATTGATGACTTCTTCCCGAATAAAAACATAATTTCTAGCTATGGGCTCAAGCTTATAGAGAGTTGAAAGACGTGCCGGAACAAAAGGAGGAGAAACCGATAAAGGTTACAAATGGGGATGAGGGGAAAAAAACAACAAAGGAGGGTAAAGATAAGGGACTGCTGAGGAGAGAGAGAGGGGTATGTAAGAGAGATACATGGATAGAAAGAGAAATGCAATGTCCTTCATTGCAAAGCAGAGCTGATAAGGCCTTAATTACAGTATTTCATTCCATGCTCACAGAAAGGCAATTAAATGGGAGAGAGAGACAGAGAAAGAAAGAAAGAAAGAAAGAAAGAAAGAAAGAAAGGGTCATGGAGTCCATCCCAGCACGGAGGCACATTTCCCTGCATGCTGCAATTTCCTGCCCAGCGCCTTTCCATGCAGCGCCCACCACTGAGCCCAACACACAGCAGACACCATCATTAGGAAGCCATTGGCTGTCACTTCCCATTCGATATCTGCATGACTTCAAACTAGAACTGCCTACTTTACAGTGCTCACTGCTTATTAACACCGACACTGTTTACTCACAATGTCTTGGCTTCTTTTCATAAGTTTGATGAAAAAAAGATCTGTTTTATATTAGGCGTCCTAAATCACCTTTAATGAACAAATGGTCAGGTTAGTTTTTTGCTATTTGTTCTTAGTCAGTACAGACAGTGTAACCTAATATAGAGTTTTATAATGTTCCACACATCAATTTTGCTGTAAATCTTTGTAAAAACTATATAGCATTCTAAAACTCTATCATAGGATACACTATGTTATATACTTTGAGGTATATAACATACATTATTCTATGCCAATGTGCTCACTCTGAAAATATAGAAACACTCCACTTTTTTTTCAAATTAGGCTCATTTTCCAACTTCCCTAGAGTTAAACAGATGAGTTTCACCATTTTTGAATCCATTCAGCCGATCTCCGCGTCTGCCGGTAACACTTTTAGCATAGCTTAGCATAAATCATTTAATCTGATTAGACCATTCAAAAATGACCAAATATTTTAGATATTTTTCCTATTAAAAACTTGACTCTTCTGTAGTTACACTGTGTACTAAGACAAAAAATGAAAAGCTGCGATTTTCCAGGTTGATATGGATAGGAACTATACTTTTATTCTGGCATAATAATCAGGGAACTTTGCTTCTGTACAATGGGTGCAGCAGGTGCAATGATATTACGCAGCACCTGAAAATAGTCCCCTGCTAGGTAACTTCCAACATGACCAGCACTAAGCCACTAAGAGCAGGGACTATATTCAGGCGCTGTGTAATATCATTGAGAGTATAGTTCCTATCCATATCAGCTTGGAAAATCGCAACTTTTAATTTTCTTTCGGTCTTTGTACACGATGTAACTACAGAAGAGTCAAGTTTTAAATAGGAAAAATATTGAAAATCGTTTTTTTTTTTGAACGAGATGCTAATGGTCTAATCTAATTCGGTGATTTATGCTAAGATATGCTAAAAGTGCTAACGGCACACCCGGAGATCAGCTGAATGGAGTGTTCCTTTAATTAACCAATTAATGCTGGACACTTCATGTACTCCAATATTTGATAATATGCTGGTTGGCTACATAAAGGGACCGTAAACTAACTAGAATCTCAGTAAATCAAATGCAAACAAGGCCTACAGTGCATTGTGCCCTTAAGCATTTCCAACACTGTTGTCACTTCACTGCACTAGTTTTAGAATCGAGACCTAGGTCCATGTGTTTACATATATAGCCTTTGCATCCATGGAAACCCAATCTGCTTCACTGGCAGAGAGCAAGCCACTTTCAGATATCTCTCTGGGCAACCACCAGCCTGATTGCAGATCTCAAGACCGACCAATTTGCATATTCATAAAGCTCGAGTTCCAATTGGAGGGCTTTTAAAACATGCTGATTAGGCCCACTTCCAGGCTTCTGCTAATCACAATTTGCGATGCCACGAGAATTGTGATTTCTTGCAATAAAATATATGTGGTGGGAGCCGCAGGATCTTGAATGCAGTTTAACTATGTTGTTTTCAAACAAACTAGCTCATATTTCTAGTCTATTAATTAGTGCATGTGCTGGACCCAAGAGGATAGCACATCATAGCAGATAAATTAAAAATTAGGTTTTAATAGCCACCATGGCCTTTTTATTTAAAGGCTGAAAAAAACATCAGTGAGAGTGTAGCAACTACGAAAAAATGAACACTACTGAAAACCATGCAGAAAACGGGCATCCTTATAAATAAATGTTCTTCCATGGTTCCATTAAGAACCTATAAAATCCACTGAATGTTTCATTAGCACAAAAAATTCTCTATAGTACAAAACAGCTCTTTAGATTATTAAAAGGTCTTGACATTTTTAGAAAGTGTTACATGAAAGGTTACATTTTTAAAAGTGTAGTCAGAAAGTACTTACAGTATGTTTTCCTGGTTAGCTCCTCCACCACCTCAGGTTTGAGCTTGCTGTTTGATTTCCCCATGCTCTCCAAACCTCCTGCAGATAGTTTGTGTGGTCCAGCGTGAAACTGACCCGTACCAGAACTCCTTACAACCTTGTTTCTCCTTAAGCCAGAATCTCAGAGACCCAAATGCACCAACAAAGTGAGAAAGAAATCAGCACTGCCAGCAAATCCAAGGAAATCCATCCATTGTGAATTTCCCTCTCCTTTATGGCTTTCTGGACTGTTGTAAGATCTTAAGTTGCTGTTTGGATCCCTCGTACCCAGCAGGTCTCTCAAAAATTCATCCTCAGTTATAGCCGCTTCAGACGACTCCTGAACTGTTGCTCCTCAAATAAAAGCCCATTCGTTCAGCCGTCTGCCTGGGTACAAGTCTCAGATGCTAACCGCGTTATGTCAGAATCTTCTGTGCGAGGTACAAGGCTTTGAAATGTATCAAAGTGCCAGTGGTTAGAGGAGACACTCGCTCGCTGTGTTCTGCGTGCTTTCTCTTGCTCACACTTGAGCGCCAATTCTCTGGCTCTCCACCCACCCTCCCTCTTCTCTTTTTCTTTTTACTCCCTCTCTGCGTCTGCCTTGTTAGCGCTGAGTGACTCTTAAAGGAGATTCCTTGCTCCAGTTGTCTTAGCAGCTTAGATGAGAGGGTTTGGTAGAATTAAAAGAGAAGCACAAACTTAGTCCTGGTTTATTTTAGCATTTCACGCTCTGGTAGATGCTGTTCTGGTAGAAGTTGTTCTAGAAGAAGATGTTCTGGTAGATGCTGACAGGATCTGCAAAAATATTTAGCAACGGCAGTGATTACTGATGTAGTATTAGGTGCTAATTTAATCAAGGTGACACAAAGGATAAATAGAAATCATATGACGAACAAGGCTGCTCAGATTTGCCACCAGACGTTGCTAATCTCATCAGACAATATGTGGAAGCCGTAGATAATCAATTTTTTGGTGTCACAGTCTGCTGATGGCACTCTTTGTGACACAAGACATTCACCTTCTCCTAGTAACTGCTGTTTGCTTATCTCCAGGTCTGTTCTTCCTCACACCTTCTGTAGTTCAAAGCAGAAACTCCTGTTCGCCAAGGTCTGGTTGTCCGGAGAAACCTCCAAACACTGCGGGCACAAACAGGAACAAGGTCAGACTGCATTGGTAGATAACACTGTCATGAGTCTAGCAATCTTGATGGAGACACTGAGAGATGAGGGGAAAAATCGCTGACCACACACTCTTCATGCAGAAAGCTCTTAAAATTGACTTTCATGAGAACGATTTTCTCCCTGAGCCTGTGTAAGGATGGCACAATGCACTGTTCCTCTGCCAGCACTGCAAGTGCATCGATATCCTGAACCAGGGTCAAACTGCATTAGTCAAATTATGTTAGAAGCAGTCTGAAGGATTCTATATTTAGTTAAGGGTTGTAGAGTTCAGTTATACTGATTTAACTACAGTATGTTTCAAACAGTTTTTTTTTTCATTATGGGAGCTTAGGCAATGAATAAATAAGCAGAAAATCAAAAACATTAAGGCTATAAAATAAAAAAAAATGGGTATGGTTAACTCTGTGTCTAAACGAAAGACAAATATTATCCTCTCTCTAAAAAAATGCTGGGTTATTTTTTTAACTCAAATGTTGGGTTTAGCTTGTTGGATCATTTTATTGGGTTATTTGCAATACATTTTACCCAACTGCTAGGGAATTTTTCTGTAACTAAGCTGCTGGGTTATTTTTTTCTACCCAACCTCTGAGTTGAGCCCGTCTCCGACAGTTGAGTTATAGTCAGAGCATAGGTTTTTGCATCCTCTACAGCAGAGAATGGTTCTCTGTGCCGCTGTGCACTTCTTCAGTGAAATAAAGGTTTGTATACATTTTATTCATTTAAGTTATAAATAAGTCTTTACTGTGCTGTAAATTGGGCAAAAAATTTCGTTGAATTTAATTTAATTTGATGCTAAAATATGTTCTCTAATCTCAGTACTGCTTGTTTATTGGCAGATTATGGAATCAGTCACAGCATCTTTCAGTCACCAGTGAAATGGTGGTGGTCTGAGGTTTGTACTTCACTGAAAAACATCAGCCCATCACCAGCTCAGATTTTGACACACTGGCACGAGAATGAGCACTATTTCAGTAAAAAGTTATTTTAGAGAATGGCTGAATACACTAATATTAAAATGCCACTTTTAAATGTTACATTTTTTATTTCTAAAATGATTGTTAAATGAGTTTAATGGTATATAATAATGTAAACTATGCTTTATTCACACAAATAAATACAATTTATTTTCTATTTTCGTTCATGGGTGTTCTTGCTTAATAATAAATGTTAATCTTATGCCTCTACAATTCTGTATGTGATTTGTAATTTCCAGACAATTTTTAAGCAAGAAACATAATCATTTTTAAACAATAGTTGACTTAAAACCCAGCCAGCTGAGTCAAAATAACCCAGCATGTGTTCTGTCCAATAAAGTTAAATTGATTTTAGCCCAGCATTTTTAGAGTGATTTGTTATCAGTAACAGAGGAAACACTTAAGGAAAATGTTTCAAATCAAGGCACAGAACGCAAAAATAGCTCACATGAAATCATCTTATAAAGGGCATTGAAAACTAGCTTTGAGATCAAATATTACATTATAGTCTCAATGCAACACTGAGCACCAAAGCTAATAACCTCCTTACATCTGCTGCACTCACTTTCAGCGCTATACAGTGTGCATTAATTGCCTGCACAGCCATAAAATGCTTGAACAATCTTAGTGATAAGATGCACCTTATTAACTGACGATAAGAAATAATAAATAGCTACACTGCTTTATGAAAGCATCCAAGTATTGTGACATTGAATGATACAGACATAATTGCAGTTCAAATGGCAACAAACCTACCCTGTCTGAAAGACATACTAATCAATTGTGATTTATTGTAACAATAACTGTGCTATTTTTGCGGAAAACCCGGTTACCATGGTAATTTTGATAGATGGGGCGCTCTCACACTGAAGTGTGAGGTTTGACTGAACGTCCTTATGAAACTACATGTGTTTAAACGATTGCGGTCCTTAAAACGTTGAAAGCCTTAAAGCGACACGTTTTGACAGGTGCTCACAGGAAACCGCTACGTAGTGAACGTAAAGCACAGGACGTTATCTCTCAAACATAACTAAACTGAATAACCTCCTACCTCTTATTTACAAACATCCTTCACTGAAACTTTTAAGCTGTTAAACTTGATAGAGACTCCTTGTATCCATAGGAACTCTACTAGGACGCCGAATAAGGGCATCTTGCCATCTAGCTACGTGTCACACAAACCCTTCTTGTGTCTTTCGGTTAAAACGCAATGTTTTTAAATGAAAGTCATCGTCATATGACACTTACCGAGCCGTTGCGTTAGGATTGTTTGCTCTTCACAGATCGCTCTCTGTCAGTCAGGATGTGTTTGCTTCCTCCTGCTCTGTCTGTAACCTGCATTCAGACGGGACTGTTCTCGCAGACTCTCCAGAGGCTGGACAAACTAAACTCACAGCTCTCCATTAACCCCTGAGTTTCTCTTGTGTAGACAGCTTACGTAGATAATACTTCACTTCTTCAGTGGGGACAAAGGTATTTATAGCAATATATATGGCTATACACACAGAAAACAATAATTTTTCGTAGCCTTAAAAGGTCATCTTTGTACCTTTTAAGGGTACTGCCCCAAAAGGTATAATATTTAACCCTTTTTTTCTGTGTAGCTGCTGGCATCTTACTGAGAACCATTTGTCTGTCTGTAACCTGGATAAAAAAAAGAAGAAAAAAGAGAAACCTACATATCCACACCAGGAAATCAGGTTAAGCTGCTATACTCATCCTGTACCTCACTTATTAGTCACAATATTCACATGAAGAAAGAGGACTGGCACTGTATTTACAATAAATAATGCTACAGTTTTTATTTGCTTTTGCAACGTTGCATATGTTTAATGCATAGTTTAATGTATAGTGTACAGTCCTGCATAGGCAAAATTAAAAAAAAACTCTGTGCAAGACACAGTCATGAATAAATATGGCAAATGTAAAGCAAATGAATGTGTAGCTAATTGAACATACACTTATGTGAAAAGGAGAGAGAGAGTGAGAAGACTAACTTTAAGTACCTTTTAGTATTCATAGTATTCCATAATGTCTTTCATTATCCCATAATAACTTATTTCTTGGCAGCTTAAAACACACAAGTGAAAAGATTTGTTGCCACATAAACCTAAGCTTCTTTAATATGACTAAAACTAATATTTTTCACAGAAGCTGCTACATGAGCCAGAAAATAAAAGCAACAACCTAATTCTTCTCCATTAGTGAAAAGTGCAATTTATTATTGCTTTAATGATTGTGATTGTAAAGTAGCAGCAGATGGAGCGTTGTACCTGGACATGCCATTAGCTATTTATCACCCAAAATTTTGAAAATGAATGATACCTTATGGCTCTCTGTTTAGAGGAAAACCATTTAGTCTAGTAATACTGACTAAAGGGGGTTGCAGACGGCATGTGGAGTTACAACTGCCAAGCGATGTATACTGTATGTTTGGCACACTCGCAGTTGATTCCGGCCCCTTTACCATCTGTTACTGGCTATATCAAGCTCACAGTTTCACATGAACCAAAAGCATTAATTAGCTGTGCAGTTATATTTGCAAATGCACCCTCATTTCAGCCTTTGATGGCTATTCAAGGTTGCCTGAGCTTGTTGCTTTCCGCAGATTAGACTGCATAAAGCAATACACTTCAATGGAAAGAATTGGAAGTACATTTATATACCTGTACTGAATTTTCCATTTTCATCAGTTTCAGGGAATGGGTGTACACAGCGTAGGCTACCAAGGTTTCATCTTATTTTCCACTTCTGCTGTGCTCTGATGTAAATAAAACATCCTGCTCTTAATTCCCATGATGCTAAGTAGCTGTTAAAAGCAACATTTGGCCTTTGGAAGAATCTGGGTTAATGCATTCTCAGTCAGGCAATGGAAGGAAAATAGAGGGGTGGATGGAGGAGGGACATCAAAAGCCGTTTTTTAATGTTTACACCCAAAAGCATCAGGTCAAATGATGAAATGCATTTTAAAATTATACTAGCTGCTATTTAGAGTAGATTGACATTTTGTGTCTGGTGCGAATGTATCCCATGATTAATGGGAAAAAAAGGTTACAAAAAAGCATGCATGGCAGAGAATGGCACCTCCCTAATTTACTCGCAGTAAATTAGCATTTCATTAAACCCTTGCACATTTGTAATTTTGGAAATCCTAGAGTGCAAGCTGCCTGTGTTTATTCATTACCAACAACCTAAATAAACATCTGTTTTGGCCTGGGTTGGATATTCATGCCAGGAAATAAGTCACCCTGAACTACTGAGCTTAAATATTTATTGACATTACTGTACGCTTTTATCTTCAGACTGAAATCCCATAGGTTTCCAATTTCCAAACTGTAGACGCTCATTCCAATCCTATATTAAAATGTACTAGGCCTTTGCAATGTATTCATTATGTGCTCTGTACTGAGACTGTTTTGCAATTATTGTTTTTAAACTTGATCATTTTAAATGTAAAGTATGTATTGTTTTTTGTATTTGCAATGACATGTACATGTTATTCTTAAAATTGGCCTGTTAAAAAATAAATAAATAAAAATGACTTTTTATATAACATAAAAACATTATGCAAAAAGCATGTGAGTGGATTTACAACTGGACTGTAAAAAGTCGTTAAACTTATAGGACAAACAAATAGTCACTTCTCTGGATTGTGTATCAACAGCACCACCTAAAGGTGTTATATTCAATTTTGTGTACTATTATTCTGTGTTATGGGCTTTTACGTGTTTATCCAATTAAATATACGCGCAGTTTACCTGAAATACAAGAGAAGATTAGCTACATGTCCTGTGCGCCATGCTATAGCTACTCCAGTTTTATATAGGTCTTTCTTTATATTCAGATTTATACAGAAACTTTGTACCTTGAAATGAGTAGTAAAGGCAAAATATATGCTGAGACACTGACATTAAAAAATACACTTTCACCATAAAAATGCATACAATTTTTAACCTGAAATTAAGATGATAAAAAGTATAAGCAATGTAGAAACTCTTCATTTGCAAACTTTTATTTTGAAACGCAAGTGTTGGAAATGACCGGAAATGATCCCAACGACTGTGGATTTTTTGTTTCATTTTGTGGTTTCCTCTTTTATATTTAAATCGTAAATATTTACTAATCACTTTTTGCAAAGCGACAGTATGAGACAGATGTAAGGGAAGATTATTACGTGTTAAGAAAATGTCAAACAGTTTCGGAGTTTCTGAATGCTTACACCGTGAAACCTTGAACCTTAATGTGCGATTTGGTATCAGCATATGACGGATCTTTTACATGTGACACATTTAAGGAGCGCGTGTGGGTATTAAAATAGCCACCATAAGATCTCATAATGTGTCAGTCGGGCTGCTGGAGAGGGTAGACGTCATCCTTCATCCGTTACGCAGCACAGGCGGGAGAATTAACTTGGACAACAACTACAAAGCTCAGGTAAAAACGCACTACAAAGTCATGTGACCAGTGCTGGGTAGAACTGATTACATATAGCCTAATACATTATGTAATAATGCGCATTAATGTATATAGTAAACAAAATGGAACTTGTAAAATAATTACAGTTAAGGTCAGAAGTGTACATACACCTTGCAGAATCTTCAAAATAAGAGGAATTATGTAAAATACATGTTATTTTTCTCTGTACTACTGACCTGAGTAAGATATTTCACATAAAAGATGTTTACATATAGTCCATAAGAGAATTTAGGTTCAAAAGTTTACATACACTTGATTCTTAATACTGTTTTGTTACCTGAATTATTTTAAGGTTTATTTGTTCATGATTCCCTTGTTTGTTCTGAACAGTTAAACTGCCCGCTGTTCTTCAGAAAAAATGTTCAGGTCCTACAAATTGTTTGTTTTTTCAGCATTTTTATGGATTTGAACCCTTTCCAACAATGACTATGATTTTGAGATCTTTCTTTTTTATGCTGAGGACAATTGAGGGACTCATATGCAGCTCTTACAGAAGGTTCAAACGTTCACTGATGCTTCAGAAAGAAACACAATGCATTAAGAGCCGGGGTGACAAGGGACTCATGAACAACTAACACTAAAATAAAAAAACAGCTGTGGATCATTCAGCAGTTCACAGTATTAAGAATCAAGTATCAAGTGTATAAACTTTTGAATTCAACTATTACTTTTTCTTGTGGACGATATGTACATGTCTTTTTATGTGAAATATCTTATTCAGGTCAGTACAAAAAAAAAAAAAAACATGCATTTTGTATGATCCTCATATTTAGCACATTTTGCTAAGTGTATGTACATTTTGACCTCAACTGTACTGTACATTATGTCTGTCTATTTTGTTATTATTTTAGTTCTGACGTTGTCTATTCTGTACCATTTCAGATTGTTAGAAGAAGGGAAAAAACATGAGCTCTGATGAAGATGTGGCAGCTGCATCCAGACAAACCTATTTCATAGGAAAGAAAGAGAATATCGTTCAATCCAGACGAGTGGTGAAGTCAGTTGGTGTGAGAGATGTTCTGGTGATTTACCACCAGGGGGACTTCTATGCTATTGATGTGCGTTGCTACCGTAAGTTAAGAACCAGTTGACTTTTAAAGGGATAGTTCTACCAAAAATGAAAATATTGCCATTATTTACTTACCCTCATATCATTCCAATTGCATGTATTTTTTTCCCCCTTAACATACAATCATATAATGCTTAAGCACGGTTAATTATTTTTTCTGCATAGAATTCTACAGATTAAAGGTCATGTACATCCTCCTGTCCTCATTATTATCATAAATATATTGACATATATTAAACAGTTATGTTAAAAATACTGCTATGCTTGCAGACTCTGGAGGTCCACTGCACCAAGGGGATATAGAGGTGGGTTGTTCTGAATACTTTCATTTGACAATGTCTTTATTATTCATATTGAATTCCACAAATTTGGTGTAACTTTCAATTTTCTCTTTCGCCAATGAAGGACTTTGATGGACGAACATGTATAGTGTGCCCGTGGCATAAGTATAAAATTACATTAGCTGAGGGTGAGGGTCTCTATCAGGCAGTGGACCCTTCTGTGAAGCCCCTGAAACCAACCTGGTGCTCTAAAGGCATTAAACAAAGAGTCCACACAGTGACAGTGTCTAATGAAGACGTGTTCCTCACCTTGAATGACTCACCAGGACCCATTGACTCTGATTACTATCAAACTGAAAAATATAGAACGAATTTCTTTAAAGAAGGGCCGAAGAAAACGAAGTGACCTCACAGGAAGAGATATGAGATAAGTGAGTGTCTCGGGTATCAGCTGATTAGCAAACATGTTCTGTTGAATTTGTTTTTATCTGTTTCTACTGGAAAATCTAGTTAGTGGTTTGAAACAGGTCCAATTAGTTTGTTGGTGGTCCAAGGTGGTTTACCAGCTAATGATCATTTTAGACCAACTTGAAATCAGCTACCATGTCTCAAAACCATTTCCTGTCCTTTTAAAAACCCCTCTGGGGCCCTTTTCACTGTACTTTGGCATTTTCCAAGTGCTTTTAAATGAACAAATATGCTACTTATGAGCTTATATTTGAATCCACCTACATTTTCAAAATTCAGACAGGCTTTTGTAAATGTTGGCTTGAAATACACTACCAGTCAAAAATGTTTAAATGTTTTAAAGAAGACTCTTCTGCTCACCAAGCCTGCATTTATTTGATCCAAAGTACAGCAAAAACAGTGAATTTTTAAAATATTTTTACTCTTTAAAATAACAGTTTTCTGTTTGAATATATTTTAAGATGTAATTTATTCCTGATTTTGAAGCTGAATTTTTAGTGTCATTACTCCATTCACAAGGTCCTTCAGAAATCATTCTGTTATTCTTATTTGCTGCTCAAAAAGCATTTATTATTATTATTATTATGTTGAAAACGGCTGAGTAGAATTTTGATTAATTTCTATTGATCAATTTGATCAACTTTTGACCCCAATTTCCATTATACTGACTCCAAGCTTTTGAATAGTATAGTGTAGTGTTGCAAAAGTTTTATTTCAGATAAATGCTGATCTTTGGATCTTTCTATTCATCAAAGAATCCTGAAAAATGTACTCAACTGTTTTAAATTTTGGTAATAATAATAATAAATTCTTGAACAGCAAATCAGCATTTTAGAAAGATTTCTGAAGGATCATGTGACACTGAAGACTGGAGTAATGATGCTAAAAAATGTAGCTTTGATCACAGGATTAAATAGAATTTTTAAATATATTTAAATAGAAAACAGTTATTTTAAATAGTAAAAATATTTCAATATTTACTGATTTTGCTGTGCTTTAGATCAAATAAATGCAGGTTTGGTGTGCAGAATTTTTTTTTTTTAAAATCTTACTGTTCAAGATCTTTTCACAGGTAATGTATGTTCCCATATTTTGTTGTAATTAATAATTTATTCACTAAATCAGAGCACTAACAAGTACACAGACCACAAATGAAATGTGAAATTGTGAAATGAATTTTGGCAGAATAGGCACCTAAAAACATGCTTATATAACTTTCCAGTACTGTGTTTGTAGAACCCTCAGGATGTTCCAAACTACTTCTTATCCAATTATTGTTGATATCAAGTTTGGCACATTCATATTAACATTATGAAAATGTAAAACTTTAGCTCCTATCTGTATACAGTCATGGGAAACTGAAAAGCAACATAATGCATTATTATGTTCTCTGTTTAAAATAAAGAACGAACACAGTATATGCTTAGACTCCAATGTCTTTTATTAATATTTTTAATTCTGTGAACAGGAAGGAGGTTCTCAGAGCTGATAGGAGGTTTGACTTAAGTACTGACAGTTTGTGAACTGATAGTGGAGTGTCTCAGGAGGTCAGAGGGTGACGTGGAAAAATTAGTGGCCAAGGATGGACGTAAATGGAGGTGTCCGTAATCTGTGTGTAAATAGGATATGAGGTAGACTTGAGGGCCGAAGGAATGCTTAAACATAGCAAATGTAGATAACATTCTACAGCATGACACCAATGACCAAAAAAAGACTGGGGCCGGCTGCATAAAAGGTTTAGACTAGTCTTAAGTTATTCAGATAATTTTTTTCTTTAAGACTGGTCATAATTTTTTTTAGTTCAGTTACAGAAAAATGTTGATTGGTCCAAGTTGAATCCAAAAGACAAGACGGATTACCCTTTGGTTAACTGATAGTTGGTCAAACTAGTACTTAAGACACTGTCTTAACATAGAGGCTAAGTTTATGCAACCGGCCCCTGTAGTTAAAAAAGAAAAGATTAAATGTAGGAAGTAATATCCCATCCAATCAGCATCAAGAATGCAATGCATACAGGTTTGATGAAAGGAAATCCCACCTTCATGTGCTTTATAGAGCACAAAATGTATTAGAATTAGTTCATGTTTTCAACACAACTTAAAATAAATGAATAGTTTATCTCAGTGTTTTGTTTAACTCAAAGACTGCAAGTTTAAACTAAACTTCAATCCTTGGGTGATTGTGAAATAACATCACTGGAGTTTAGGCTTCATTCTTAAGGGGTCAAATGGTTCATGGATGACTGGAAACCTTTCATAAACTGCTACTGAACTATACAGCTTGCTGTACAGATCCTAGGTTTCCACAACACATCACCTGTTTAAAAAATATCCAAGTGATCGTACAAGGTTTTGAGGTATAGCTTATAAAAAATATACTACTACAGATACAATCCTAAACAGCACCAGCGCCAGTTCAGTCCCTTACCATTGCAAATTAATGAGAGTTACACTACCAGTAAGAGTTTTAAATCTTTTCTGCTCACCAAGCCTGCATTTATTTGATCCAAATTACTGCAAAAACAGGAAATTTTTGAAATATTTTTACTATATAAAATAACTGTTTTTTGTTTGAATATAATTTCAAATGTAATCTATTCCTATGATTTCAAAGCTAATTTTTTAGCATCATTATTCACATGATCCAGAAATCATTCTAATATTCTGATTTGCTGCTCAAAAAATATTTATTATTATGATCATTATTAAGTTGAAAACAGCGGAGTATAATTTTTTTTCAGGTTTCTTTGATAAATAGAAAGTTCAGATGAACAGCATTTATCTGAAATATAAATCTTCTGTAACATTATAAATGTCTTTATAATCACTTTTGATCAATTTAAAGCATCCTTGCTAAATAAAAGTGTTAATTTCTAGAATTTCTTTCCAAAAAAAAAAATAAATAAAAAAAGACTGACTCCACATTTTTGAACGGTATAGTGTATAATTTTACAAAAGCTTTTATTTCAGATAAATGCTGATCTTTGGATCTTTCTTTCATCAAAGAATCTGTTTTAAATACTGATATTAATAATAATAATAAATGTTTTTAGAACAGAAAATCAGCATATTAAAATGATTTCTGAAGGATCATGTGACGCTGAAAATTTAGCTTAGCTTTTTAAAATGTATTCAAACAGAAAGCAGTTATTTTAAATAGTAAAAATATTTCACAATAGTACTGCTTTTGCTGTATTTTGGATCAAATAAATTTTATTTCATTACAAATGTTCTTTCGACTGGTAGTGTAGTTGACATGTAGTTGCACAGTTAGTTATAGTTAATAGCCAGCTGCCAGTTATGTAACTTATCACCCTATCACAGCTTAACTCCAGTTCTTCAGGCTTGCCTTCTCTGCAAGGGGTATTTGTGTGTGTGTGTGTGTGTGTGTGTGTGTGTGTGTGTGTAGTGGCTGAGAAAAATAGAGCAGGAATGTATGTATCTCAGACTGGAAACCTTATTTATTTCTATGTATGTATGTGAATGATAAACTAGAACGTGAATCACTTAGCTTACAGTAGCCTATATAGTTAGCATACATTTGTATAGCTACACACATTCACACATAGTGTTGAATATATGCTGTTAGTATAATCTAAATGTGTACAACATTCGTTTTACTTTATCTGAACAGACTTTCATATGTGTTTTCAAACAAATTTTCACTCAGAAATCACATGTGTATGTGGAGTAGCGTTAAAACAGGACTTGTGCTGTTGGACCGGAGTTTTAATAATATTATGCAACCTTGCAATAAGCTGTGGGGTCTGCCCACTTCTTGTCATGATGATGATGAAGACTGATGCTGAGGTGCGTGGACTGCGCTCCTAAACCCCTTCCCCCATAGGCAGACAGAGAGATGAAAAAAATCAACGCTCCTTTAAATAGAACCATATTGTCATTCTGACTGCTGTTATCTCACTGCCAGAGCGGCGACGGATCCGCTCGCCATCCACTGCCTCATCGCACGACCGAAGAAATACACTTTATATTCTTCAATTCTAAACACACTTCATAGAAAACATGCCTAGCAAGAGAAAGAAGAACAAGCGCCGAATGAGAAAAGTGGTGAGTACGTTTACTTTCGCACTTTTTTTAAATTTAGTTTCATTGTCCTGCAAACCATTCTGATTTAATTTTAGCGTTCAAACTGGTTTCACACCTAGTAAGTTTTTTAGTTTGCTCTGCCAGCTTCGTATTTTTGTTTAAACTGTAGCAAAATGCAATTTTAAGAAAATCTTTCTCCAAAAATGTTAATACTGTTAATGTACTATAAATAACATTTAGTGAACTGACGTCATAGTTTTAGTGTTCTTTAGCTATTGGCTCATTTCCATATAAATATTTTTGGACATTATGTTACTTGCAGCAGGGGGTGTGTCCCATAGGAACCAGTGCAGAGATGCAATGTCCCACTTTGTAATATGTAATGTGATATGAAATAATAAATAATAATAATTTAGCAAACATTTTCAGTGTGCATATATATATATATATATATATATATATATATATATATATATATATATATATATATATATATGCATTTGAAATGGCCATTTAAAATAAAACATTTCTGACTTCTAACCCTTTTGCATTATCACTGTGTGGCACTGTGCATGATAAAAATAAATACCAGAATCATAATAACTGCTGTGTGCCTTTGTGTTTTCCATGGGTGTGTTTTGCCTGTAGAGTGTGATTGGTTTGCTTTGTGTCCCTTTTTTTTCTTTGTTCTGTCTGTGCAACAAACCAAAATCATGCTTTTTGACCCCACCCCCAAACTCATATGGACTTTTGTTTATTTTGGCACATCCTTTGGGTCAGTCCAATACCAAACATGGTTCAGGGCACATTCCTACCAAGGCAGACCACTAGAAATACTTTGCCACCATTGGTTTTGTTTATAACCGACCCATTGATTTTTAATAAATGTATTTTTGGAAAGTGATTTAGTTTGCATTCTGTCAGTGCAACGGAATGTTGCACCGTATTGACCATGCCTCACCACTCCAAGACATTTTTGTCTTCTCTGACCAGTGACATAATGAAACACCCACAGTTTGTGTGCATGAACACTGGACTCTTTGTTTGAATTTTACAGCAGCTTTTAAAACGTTCATGTCATTAAAATCTCACCCTTTTCATTCTGCTTAGCTAAACATGTAGCTGATTAATGCTCAGTTGTTGTCCCAAAACCTTGGCATGCAGTCATATCAACAGAACAGCCTTTCATACAAGTACAGAAATAGAGGGGTGTCTTTTATCTCTCTAACTGTTAAGCCCCTCAGATACAGCTGGTCCTAAACAGGGCTCATTTCACCATCTCTAATCATCCTGGTAAAATAGGAAATAGCGAGTACTGGGGGATGAGTGCATTCCAACACCCTGTTTGTTGCTAAACAGCACTTCAAAACAGAAGAAACATCTTTTTAAACTCAGCTGCCAGATCAAATTAACTCATCTTTTTCAGCTGTAGGCCCATGCACAATCTTCCAAACTAGTTTTTCTTGTTTTTATAGAATGAAAAACCTTGAAGCAAAATTAGCTTTTTTCATTTTTCTTAACCGCCTCCTCTGTTCCCCCCAAAGCCAGACTGTTTATGGCCTGTTTTCGTGGACTTGGGCCCATGTTTTGCCTGATTTGGCTTTGTCAGTGCTGATGCTGGTCTTCACACATGGTTGCATAATTTGGCCCTAACTGTGCTGGCCACTGTACACCGCATACATGCACAATGAGAGCTTAAATTCTTTTGAGGCCTATGTAAACCGCACTGGCCAGCTCTTGCTTTTGGATAATGAAGCTGTGAGTGTGATTATAATGCGATTATGGTTCCATTATGATGTGATTAGCATTTTTGTCCGTTCTGTTTAGCCCCATCCAGAGCTCCGAGGGGTGCTGACTCTTCTAACTCGCTTGACTAGGCATGTCTGAATCAATTGGATTCAGCCATTTTTTGCCATTAGACGGCCAACTTTTGCTCACTTATGTAAGCCCTTAGTGAAGTCGTTAAACCCTGTCTAATGCTATTATGCGGTCAGCTGCACAAAAGATAAGAAATAAATAGGTTCTGATTTCAAATCTCAACTATTTCTCATTCTTTCGTTTGTTTTGAGCAGCAGGCCCAGAAAAAGGCTCTGGAGGAGCGGTTTGCCTCCTCTGGAAAGGGAACCCCAGGAGTGTGTGCTGTCCCTGCCCCAGTTCCTGTGCGAGTTGCTAAAACCTCAGAGTGTCCCACTGCAGTTCCAATTCCCCTGGCAGTGATTGCTCCCATTGAAGTTCCTGTTGAAGTTCCTCCTGCAGAACCAGTCGTGTTAGAAGTCCCAGTCACAGATGCAATCAAAGACGAAGTTTCGAAGGCTGCAGAGGACATAGGACAAACCCCAGTGGAACCCCCTGCAAAAGAGCCAGATGTGACTAAGGAAGAAAGTGTTGCCATTCTAGTATCAGAGGTAACATGCTTTTGAACCCCATTCTTTGAGGTCAGTCATATAGATTCAGAGCTGTTGATAATTGTCAAGGGCACATAAAAAAACATAGGATGTAATTATCAATTATTGCTTTGGACTTGAGGAGTCTGTAATTGATCATGCAGATGTTACTGCTGTGACCAATATAAAAGTATTTGCCTGGCAGTTATGGCTTTTTGCAGCCAGCGTGGAAGAAGTAGGGCAATATTTTAGTGAGTGAACATTGTGTACACAATACCTGGAGCCATGGCAGATTCTTCCAAACTGCAGTTTTATTGAAAGTAAGATTATTAGCTTTTCTGAGTGCTGCTGCCTTTTTAGGAACAGTATTTCATACTTGTTGTTGTTGAATACCAGGATTTTATCTGGTGGAATGTCTTGATTATATGAGATTAGTTATTTTTTGTGTTTATCCATAGGCTTGGTTTCACACATATTGTGTCTTTAGTAAGTCCATAGCTGGTCGTGAGCAGTGCCAGCAAAAAGGGTGGACAACTGGACTTTTTGGACTTAAGGAGGCTTGGATTGTAAAGCAATCACAATTTCAACCGAGAGGGATAAGGGAACACATTTTCAACCCTCAAAAGTGATTGCGCTGAAGAGCCTGTGATTATTGTTTTTGTACCAAGCCCTACAATTGCTTACTGAGCATAAGGGCGCGGCCACATTTATGGTTGTTTGGCAAATTGTTGAGGGTGAAAACGAGTCAAGTTGGTCATGACTTTCTCTTTATTTGATTCTGAGTTTAGTTTTTAACAGCAAGATGGCACAGCGTTTAGAAACAGCCATACTCTGTTTGCTTCCAGTTCCTTACACACACTACACCAACCTAAAATAATCATTCATAAAGGTCAAAAGGTTGAAGTGAATTACAAGAGTGTTCTCAGTGGGTTTACTGTGTCACTGTGTTTACATTAATCTCATGTCACAAAAGCATAAAAGCCGAGGTGTAAGCACACTAAACCACTAACTAGGGGTGTCACGATAAATCGATTTCAGGAATCGATTCTGAGCTTAGTTTTTAACAGCAGATGGAGCTCTTGGCACATCATTTGGTCAGTCTAGTACCAAACATTCAGATGAATAATTATTTTAAGTTCAAGTGGTGTGTGTGTAAGGAACTGGAAGCAAGCAAAGTATGGCTGTTTCTAAAGCACGCAGTGACATCTGCTGTTAAAAACTAAAAATCAGAATCGATTCAAGAGAGAATCATGATGCATTTATAAAATCGCAGAATCGATTTATTATTCATATATTTTTTCTTGTTTAACCAGCAGAATCACGCCTGTGAAACTTCTTTGTGATCTTCATACATAGCTACACTATTAACAATAGACTTGCTTCACGGATAGAATTTTGCTAACGTGACCACACCTTAACTGATAGCAGGCTTATATTTTTACGCCGTATCTTTTCTGCTGCATAAACAAAGCTGCAGCTCTAAGCATAATATAAAGAGATTTCAGCATTAATGCATTGCATATTTTCTTTGATAATGGCCAGAAATGATAAAATGGTTATTGGGAGAGCGCCGCTGAGAATTATTAGAAATTTGATCATCATGAAATCTAATTTACCTGGGTAGTAGAAGCGCATTAATATTCAATTAATCTTTATACAGAAGTCTAAAGGCTGGAATACACTTACTGACTTTATAAACAGTCACAAAGGAAGACTGGCCATCATACACACTGCACAAATGTTAGTGTCGCAACTCTAATCTGAGGTTCTGACTTCCTCTGAGTCATGTATTCTAATCCAGTGTTAATCTAACAGAACCCAAACTCCAAATCTCCATTACAAGTAACAAAAGTTACCTAATCAGATTACTTTTTTTTTTCACTCTGAGTAACTAAGTAGAAAGTAGCTACTTTTTCAAATAAGTAACTTTGTTTTCACATGTTTTAACTGATACCTCTCCCTCCCCCATGTTGAGAGAAACTGGGAGTGAGGTATAGAGACATAGGTACTTTCTTCAGGCTTATTAATTTCATTTTTGGTATGAAAGGGCCTTTACAGTTGCCAAAAATCTAACTTTTTATGACAAAAAGTAATGCAAAGTAACAGTGTTGGGGAAAATTACTTTTGAAAACTGCATTACAATATTGCGTTGCTCCCTGAAAAAGTAACTAATTATGTTACTTAGTTACTTTTTATGGAAAGTATTGCTTTCCATTACTTTTGTGTTACTTTTGCGTTACTTTCGCATTACTTTTTAATATGGGCAGGGCTTGCTTGTCCAACACTATTCAGCAATAAAAAAACAATGAAGCACAAGTTTGTCTAAAGTAATTTGAACTGAATCATCAAAGGTCAGCAGCAAAGACATTGGTTAATAAAATGGGATTACATCACATTCAAAGTATTTTTTCACTTTTAAAATAATTTCAAATATATTTTTCAAATATAGCTGCATTGTTATGGGCAACTTCTGATGAATTTTGTTGATACTGATTTGACTTGACTGACTGTAAAAATTAGAATCAAAAGATGATGCACACTTTTAGAAAAAAAATGGTTTTATAAAGGTAAAAATGGACATTAAAAGGTAAAAATCTATGTAAACTTTTATGAAAAGAGTCATTTTTATCACTGCTGTGAACTGACCACACAGAATATGAAGAATATCAAAAACTTTAGTCTAATTATCATTATCGATAAAATCCCAGAAAATATTGAGCTACTATTTTTTGTCAATATCGCACACCCCTCCTTCCGATTTCTCTCAACAAGGGTCAGGAGACTTAACTGGTGTTACTAATTTGAAAAAGTAACTCAGTTTCTTGTAAATTAAAACTAAAGCGTTATTTTACTAGTTACTTAAAAAGTAATCTGATTATTTAACTCGCGTTAGTTACTTTTCATAGCGTAATGCAATATTGTAACGCATTACTTTCAAAAATTTTTCCAAACTTTTCCCAACACTGATTATGCCTATATACAAGCTGACGTTTTCCCACTAAATGATACGAAAATATAAAGTCACTGCCACTCTCTCCTCAACCTCCTGCACCTCACCCCTCCCTCCTGTTTTTTGAAAAGCAGCCAAGCTCTTAAAGCCCACCCTTCTTTTCCTGAGCTCTGCTTCAGCCTCTCCTCTCCCTTTACAGACATCACAAGTGCTTGGGTTGGACATCCGCACACATTGAGAGTGGCACAGGGCAGGGCGAGAGAGAGAGGCACATACCCTTGCAGTGAGTGTCAGGTTAAGGGCTGAGTTTACTGGAGTGTCAGGTCTGTGACAGCATGGGTCTCATTCTCAGTTGGTTTCGAGGCCCTCGCGAGCCCGTTGACTTGCTGGATGTCTCTGTGGAAACGCAGGTGAGCTCCCACCTTTATGGATGGAGGCTTGGTGTAGGGGTTTGGATTGTGGAAAAAGAATGTTATGTACTCTCTGTTTCCCCCAGCTCTTTCACCCCTCCTTGGATTTGTTGTAGGGGCCAAGGTGGGCGTTTCAGTGGCTGGTGTGTTTGACAGTGTGGAGGAGGAGCTTATATGTCTATGTGCAGATAGGTGGGTGGAGATAAGGAATGTGTTTGGGTGGGGTACATGGCCTAGTCATGCATGCTAATGAGGGGGCGTGGCACCCTTTAATCATTTTTGAATTTAGGAAGTTACTACTAATGAATTTAGAACTGTAAAAGCAATTGTTTAAAAGTTAATTAATGATAGGCATTGTTTTGTTTAAGATGGTAAAACTGTTTATTTTGGAAGAAAGAAAACGTGAAGGGGATATTTGACTGTAGGCTCTTGTATAACCACATGCACATGCTCAGCTCTGAGGAGGTGTGGTGGTCAACAGAATCTCTTTTGTCTCCTTGTGTCTTTGTGACAACAGTTTTTTTGTGCGCTTTTGTACTGTGTAAGTCTTTGTGTGGTTTATACAATACATGTAGTTAATCGTTCTTCTGCACATGGAGCATCTATGAGGTTAGCATACATTAAACAGAATTTTGTAATGCTTTATCAGGGTTATTGTGGTTTTGAATGTTGTTTTTATTTCTGTTTTTTTAATCTAATTTAGATTTGTTTAGTTCTCAGTTGTCTCAGTTGTTAGTTTTAGGGTTTTGTGAGAGTTTAGTTTTAGTTAATTTAGTTTATAATACCCAGTCAAAAGTTTCTGAACTGTAAGATTTGTAATGTTTTTTAAAGAAGTATCTTCTGCTCACCAAATTTATTTATTTGATCTAAAATACAGCAAAAGCAGTACTATTTTAAATATTTCAAATGACTGCTTTCTATTTTAATATATTTTAGTGTAAAAAATGTAATTTATTTCTGTGATCAAAGCAAAATTTTCCGCCATTATTACATAAGTCTTCCGTGTCACACGAAATCATTCGAATATGCTGATTTGCTGTTCAGGAAACTTGTATTATTATTTATTATTATATTATTATCATATTATATTATTATCAGTTTTTTAATACTTTTATTTAGCAAGGATGCTTTAAATTGATTAAAAGTGATGATAAAGACATTTACAATGTTACAAAAGATTTCTATTTCAGATAAATGCTGTTCTTCTGAACTTTCTATTCATCAAAGAAACCTGTAAAAAAAAAAAAGGGTTTAATGATAATAATATATATATATATATATATATATATATATATATATATATAATTTTTTTTTTTTTGGAGCAGCAAATCAGAATATTTAAATGATTTCTGAAGAATCATGTGACTGGAGTAATAATGCTAAAAATTCAGCTTTGAAATCACAGCAATAAATTACATTTTAAAATATATTCAAATAAAAAGTTATTTTAAATGGTAAAAATATTTCCAATTTTAGTTTTGCTGTACTTTGGATCAAATAAATGCAGACTTGGTGAGCAGAAGAGACTTCTTTAAGAAACATTAAAAACCTTTGAAAATGTTTAATGGCATAAAACTTCCTCAACGCTGTCTAGTGGCATTTTCATGCTTAATGAAGGTGAATTGTAAAACTAAACATTTGCATTATTCCATTAGTTTTAAACTATTTTTGCTTATAGTTTTAATTTTTTAGTTCAAATTTTAGCCAAAGTGTTGTTACAACCTTAAGTGAAGTCCACTGAAAAGCCCATTTTCACCACATACGAGGAAAAAAAATAGCTTGGTGAAAATTATACTGGCATATACTTGGTGTACATAATTATAGTGTAAATTTAATGTCATAATTATCACACAGTATCTCATAATTTAAACGTTTATGTCATAATTATGTCTGTTTATGTTATAATTTAGACTTCTATGTCGTAAAGATACCTTTTTATTTTATGTAATTAAAATATCATTTCAAACTTTTTGTCATGTTTGTGTCAAAACCTTAACATGTTTTATGCTTAATCTCATAATTCTGACATCTGACTTTTTATGTCATTATAATTGCTTGCTATGTCTAATTATGATTATGATCATGTCATGTCAGAATTTTTTTCTCATATGGCAGAAATGGGCTGCCACAGATACATGCATTGGAGTTGGAACAGTGGAAGATTTCAGAACATCCTGGCACACAATTTTTTCATTCTCAAAAAGTTAAAATAGCCATGGAACATTTTGTTCTGCTCCCACAGGGGGCGTTTGGAGCACTTACCTTCTGTGAGCAAGCACAAGTGTTCAGTATTTTATGCAGAGACTGGCATAGTAATGTAGAACACATCAATATTAAATCATACTTAATATTTCAACAACATGCATATGTTGTACTCGTTTTACACTTTGCTCTACGATGAATATGCATTATTAACATTTAGCATTTTATTTGGTAGTGTTAGTTTTGTCTAAAACTCATAACAAGATTATTTTTGTTGTTGCATAATGTATAAATTAAAGTGTTGTTAAGTATTATGATTATCAGAGACTTTATGAATGTTGTAACACAATTAATCTGTTGTGTGACACTGAGCTGTTTTTTTTTTTTTTTTATTTTTTTTATTTTGTGTTTTATTGACTTTTAGGTCACATCATCTACAGATGAGCCAGTGTCCATCCTTGCAGAATCTGAGGTATGGTAACATGCCATGTCCCATCAGCCCTTGACATTTCATCTCTGTGTATCTACTAAACACCCTTGCCTTTGGTCATACACACTAATGGGCTGACAAAAGTGTTTTTCCTAATTGCCAGGCCTCCGGCGCCACACCTTACCTTTCAGGGTGCACTAACATGCTTTTCTCATAACTCATAACTCATCTTTTCATAAAGAAAACATATTAACCCATACTAACATAGACTCTAGCTTTACACAAATATACAGCATGCATATAAAATTAATTACAATCTTTTTAAAATATGCTATTCACAGGTCCAGTTTGAGGAAACTACACCTGTAGCTACAGAGGTAGGTTTATATACATATGTGACCCTGGACCACAAAACCAGTCATAAGTGTCAATTTTTTGAAATTGAGATTTATATATCATCTGAAAGTTGAATAAATAAGGTTTCAATTGATGTATGGTCTGTTATGATAGGACAATATGTGACTGAGATACAACTATTTAAAAATCTGGAATCTGAGGGTGCAAAAAAAAAAAAAAATAGAGAGAAAATCGCCTTTAAAATTGTCCTTAGCAATGCATATTACTTATCAGAAATTAAGTTTTGATATATTTACGGTAGGAAATTTACAAAATATCATAATGGAACATGACCTGTACTTAATATCCTAATGATTTTTGGCATAAAAGAAAAATCAATAATTTTGACCCATACAATGTATTTTTGGCTATTGCTACAAATATACCCATGCAACTTAAGACTGGTTTTGTGGTCCAGGGTCACATATGTATCGACACATAGATAATGTTTTTTTGTTTTTTTGGCCCACAAAATGAAAATATTCCTTAATGAACAAAAAAATAAATCAACGATAGTAAATGCAATGCAAAATACATTTTTGTTGCCTTCAATAAATGATCATCCACTACCATTCAAACATTTGAGGTCAATAAGACCTCAACTTTTTTCTTTTTTCAAAGAAATTATTACTTTTATTCAGCAGGGGTTCGATTAATTTATCAAAAGAGACAGTGAGACTTTCAGATCACAAAAAATAAAAAATAAAATAAAATTGAGCACCAAATCAACAAATGATTTCTGAAGGATCACAGAAAAAAATCCAAGTATTTTTAAATAGTAAACAGTTATTTTATATTTGTTTTTCTGTATTATTGATTAAATAAATGCAGTCTTGATGAGCATAACAGACCTTACTCTCCCCTAAATGGGCAGCATTAAACTTTGATGCATTAAATATAATACATATTTCTTATCATACATAAACGTATTTTGTTTAACGTTTCAGTAGTTAAATTTTAAAAGACTACCTTTTTCTAAATATTACATCATATGTGACCCTGGACCACAAAACCAGTCATAAGTCGCTGGGGTATATTTATAGCAATAGGCAAAAATACATTGTATGGGTCAAAATGATTAGGATATTAAGTAAAGATCATGTTCCATGAAGACATTTTGTGAATTTCCTACTGTAAATATGTAAAAACGTAATTTTTGAAAAGTAATATGCATTGCTAAGAACTTCATTTGGACAACTTTAAAGGTGATTTTCTCAATACTTTTATTTTTTTGCACCATCAGATTTCAGATTTTTAAATAGTTGCATCTCGGCTAAATATTGTCATATCATAACTAACAATACCTCAATGGAAAGCATATTTATTCAGCTTTCAGATGACGTATAAATCTCAATCTTGAAAGAAATCGACCCTTATCAGGGTCACGTAAGTCAGGCTTTACAGGGTTAATATGCAACTCGCTATAATTCTGTGTACTGTAACACTTGAAGCCCAGGATCTGTAAACATGTGAGCATTTTGCTTTGTGTACATGTTTTCTTGTCTTTATGATATGGTGCAGACGCATGTTGTAGCTCAACCTGTCGAGACGGTTGACACCCAACGCAAAGTTAAAGCTGAGCTTCCTGCTGAGATTCCTGTGGTAGAGGTGCCAGTGCCAGAGGAGACGGTGACTACAGCCGAAACTGTTGCTGCAGTTGAAACTGTGACAGAAACAGTCCTAACAGAAGTTGAGCCTGTAGCAGACGCCGCAGTGGAAGTCGATGGGCCTGTTGTCGGGGTCGTGGGAGAGCCTGCCATCGAAGTCGAAGCCATAACTGTTGAAAATGAGCCTGCTGACATCCACACAGTCACAGAAGTCACGGAGGTGCCTGACACAATACATCTTCATGGCACATTGCAATGGACTCTTTGCATGAGTGTATTTGCATGCACAACAGGTGACTTTGTCTTGTCCGTTCTGTGCACTTGTTTGGATAATTGGGCATGGCATGAGTCTCACTTTTCCCATTCTTTTTTCATTCCCTTGGACACGTTGTGTCCATGGTTTGAAGCCACACTATGCTAACTATAGTGCTATCAAATGTACAGTTGAGGTCAAAAGTTTACATTGCAGAATCTGCAAAATGTTAATGATTTTATCAAAATAAGAGGGATTATAGAAAATACATGTTGTTTTTTATTTAGTGACCTGACCTGAATAAGATATTTCACATAAAAGACATTTACATATAGTCCACAAGAGAAAATAATAGGGAAATGTATAAATTATGACCCTGTTCAAAAGTTTACATACCCTTGATTCTTAATCAAGCTGTTTTTTTTAGTGATAGTTGTTCATGAGTAGTGTTGGGGGTAACACATTACAAGTAATGCGAGTTACGTAATCAGATTACTTTTTTCAAGTAACTAGTTAAAGTAAAGCATTACTTTTTAATTTACAAGTAAAGAGTTACTTTTTCAAATAAGTAACGCCAGTTACTTTTTTCTCATTTATTGATTGAAAGCTCTCCTGTCCCTATTTGTTCTTTTTTTTATTGCTGAAGAGTGTTGAACTTTCTTCTTCTGTGTTCTACTATACAGACATAAATTTACTTTTCCTTCAGCCTGAGGCTTTTGGTGTGAAAGAGCTTTTACATTTGCCAAAAATAGAATGTTTTATATTAAAAACAAACAGGAAAGCCCTGCCCAGATTTAAAAAGTAACACAAAATGTAATGCATTACTTTCCATAAAAAGTAACTAAATACCGTAATTAGTTACTTTTTTAGGGAGTAACGTGATATTGTAACACATTACTTTAAAAAGTAACTTTTCCCAACAAGGAGTCCCTTGTTTGTCCTGAACAGTTAAACTGCCTGCTGTTCAGGTCCCACAATTTTTTGTTTTTTCAGCGTATTTGAACCCTTTTCAACAATGACTGTGTGATTTTAAGATCTATCTTTTTACACTGAGGATAACTGAGGCACTCATAGGCAACTATTACAGAAGGTTAAAACGCTCACTGTTGCTCCAGAAGGGAAAAAAATATTTGTTACTCTTTACTAAATAAAAAATAGCATACATTTTATATGCTGTCTCTTATTTTGGTAAAATAATTAACATTTTGCAGATTATATGTATGTAAACTTTTGACCTCAACTGTATGTATATATATAAATGTTTTATATATATATATATATATATATATATTAATCAAGTTCCTTCCTTTCTTACAGGATGCACATGCATGGCCTAAACTAGAAGAGTTTCCATTGGTAAGTTCTTTTTTTTTTGGAGGGGATAATTCAAACCCCAAAAGAATATTAAAAATGCTATTATCATTTACTCCCTCTAATGTCTTTCCAAACCTGTATGCCATTCTTTCTCTTGAACATAAACACAAATGTATCTCAATGTACACATATACACAGTGGTAAGATTTGCAGTGCATGCCAAGGGGCATAGAAATAACATGCATCCCTTTTATTAGGAAGCTGCAGTACCTACAGAAGCTTTAGTGGAACCAAAGCCTGAGCAGCAGCAGAAACAGCAGCCAGTCCTACTGGAAGAACCCACGGTATAAAACCAATTTTTATTAAGTCCTTTCATGGGATTATTTCAAGCATTTTTGTTCAGAATCCTTTTAGATTAAAGTTTCATTTTAAACATGGTCTCTTGCCCTTGGGTTTTCACATGCTCAAGCCTTCGGCCGAGTCCACGAGTGACCCTATCACTGAAGAATTTGTTGCGACTGAGTCAGTAGCTGTTGACACAACCGTTGCAGAGGAACGGGTGAGCAGTTAAACTCAGCGAGCACATACAGCTACAATGTGCATATCAGGCATTAAATCATGTTAGCTCCTTGGAAGGATCTAAATAGAATATATGGCCTGTTCCCACAGATTCCTGAAACAACAACAGATGCCCCCGAGGTTCTATCAGAGACACTGTCAGAAACGATTCCTGCTCCTGAGCCTCTGCCTCTGCCTGTGCCTGTAGCAAAAGAGATTACACAAGTGAGCTTTTAAAATGGTTAACTCCACTGCTGCATTCCATTATAAAGATATATTCACTACCAGTCAAAAGTGTTTGACTCACCAAGTCTGCATTTATTTGATCCTTTGAAGTTCAGCAAAAACAGTAACATTTTAAAATATTTTTACTATTTAAAATAGCTGTTTTCTTTTTTAATATATTTTAAAATGAATTAAAAAATGTATTCCTGTGGGTTTTTTTTTATGTTAACTGTGAAATGATAAATATTTGTATACATTTCAGGCTCAAGATGAATTTACTGCACAAGTAGAAACTGAAACTATAAAGGTATTTTTCCTTCAGTATTTTTTTAACCTTCTCATGTATGAAATACAATGTTGCTACCACCCCACCAACAAATAGTATTTGTTTTGGTTAATGCTGTTTCTCATTTTTATAGGACTTGGCAGTGGCTGATGGCCTAACTGTGGATGCCATAAATGGATGTCTGGGAGCTACTGAAGTTGCAATTGAAGGTTAAAGTGCCTATGGTAAGAATGTGGAGCTTGTAAAGGAATAGTTCACCCAAAAATGAAAAATCTTTCATCATTTACTTACCCTTAAGTTACTCCAATCCTGTATGAATTTCCTTTGCCTTCTGAACACAGAAGAACAGCAGTAAAATGTCTGTTTGTGTGTTTTACAGTTTCATAGGACATAAAGGGATGGCTGAAACATGAAACAATGCAAAGTGCCTTTCTGTGCTCATTCCCACCTAAACTATGACAAGGATGTGTGGCTGTTCTTCACTGGTGGAGTTTTCCTGAGCTTCTGACTTAATTTTCTTCAGTTTCCATATGCATGTACAGTAGATTCGATGGCGTTATATATAGCATATGTAGTAAAGTAAAATGGAGGGGTGTTGCAAATATATATGTTTTTATTTAGACCATTTTGTAATAGGGAATGAATACACCTTGTATTTGATAAAATGATTTGGAGTGGAGTGCTTCAGAGCACAATTTCATACTATGCCATCACCACATCTTCTGTACCCACCACAACTGTCCACATGTGCCTTTTTCCAAATGATAAATAAAGGGAGTTTGAGGATAATTAGTCTTCCCAAACTTTGCTGTATGCATTTTGTTTAGATGAAAATAGTAGACTAAACTTTATGCCCTAAGATTGACAGATTAAACAACTTGACTTGTAAAATGGAGCCAAATAAGTTATTGGATAAACAACAGCAATTGACTCTTGAGTTTAATGGGATCCACTTCGTTTATCTGTCAGGGGCAATGCATTTTAAAGACACATTATCTGTTAAGGTAAATAAATGGAATCATTTGCCAATTTACACAGGTAATATCCTGCCCCAGCTGTTATTTGAATTGACATTCATTTAGTCTTTCTGTATGTTATGAATAATGTTTGAAATGTATATCGAATTAATGGAACTACTTAATATTACCTCCATGAATTATATATCCACAAATTATTTGTTTATAGAGGGTTTGGCCTTTTTGTTCACAATTTGGTCAGTTACCTGGATGTGTGGCCATACTGGTGATACTGGGAGGCAAACAACAGCATGGACTGCACACTGAATATGTTGTTCTGCTGATATATGCTGTCTAAACCATGGGAAAAATGTGTGGAAGCTACTAAATCATATAGCGAAGGACTTAGTAAGCAGAAAAAGGCACAATATTTTGACAAACTAAAGTTAATAGGTGGTAAAGATATGTTCAAGCAGTATTAATTAACATAATAGTCTAATATTTCACCTACCTGACCGGAAATGATAAGAACAAACACAAATGTTGTCAAGATTCTTGCCCTGGAAATCCTGAGTTTGGCCAACCACAAATGTCATTTGTTCCTCAGTTTTTTGCACTTTTCTCCATGATTTGTTACAAAGTATGGTAATACAAATGTTTTTTCCCAGTCCGACAATTAGTACAGTTCAACACAATATGACAATAATTGACCGTTTTCAGCAGCAATGTTCAGCAAAATATGCGAGTTCTGTTTGGTTCAGGGGCATTGTTTATGTTCCTTGCCGCTAATATAGCCAAATGATGACACATCATAGGCTAGATATAAAGTATATTCACACTGTGGAGTATGGATTGGAGCTGCAGCAATTCTTGTTCCATCTCAAAGCTTTTTGTAATCGATTAACTTAATTTCAGGTTTTACATTTCACACTTCAGACTTCCTTCCCTAAATTACAGCTTCAGTTATGACATTTTGCGTAACGAATGTTTGTGGCAGTTGTAGTGAAGCAAAATACACAAGCACTGAAACAATAACCTATATTGAATATTATAAATATTAGAATGTTGGCCTTATTTTGCGGCAACGCGTTATGAAACGCTGACGCTCCGACTTTTGCTTGCTAAATTGGCTTCGATCGAATCGATTCCGTGAGACAAGTTCAGTATTCTTTGGTCATCAAACTTTACAGAAGCCTTCACAGCAATTTTCAAATAGCCTACAGATTTTTTATTTTTTATTATTATTATTATTATTTATTTTTTTGCCAAGAGATGGAAGGTAAACTCTGCATATACCCTCTAGCCACTGCACCCAGGTGTTTATAAACGTGAAAATATCTCTTACTTGAATCATTCAGCAGGAGAAGTTGTAGATTTTGAGGACATCTGCTGTTTAGACACGTGTAAATCCCAATTGACCATATACACGAATTACTTCCTTGTTTAGATAAGCCAGCTCAGTCATTTCCGGTCAACTGTACTGAGCCCTAATAGGACTGTCCTTTGCTCGTTTTCTCTACATAATCCATTCACAATCAAAGAAAGAAAGTTTTTTTTTTTTTTTTTTTTTTTTGTCTAAGAGGACCAAATGTCCATGTATACCATTTCAAGAATGACAAACACGTTTAAAAAATGACAGAGAAAATCCGCTAAATACGCGGGAGTCGTTTCTGTGATTGACAGTAATAAACAGATGTCATTGTCAAAAACAGAGCTGTGCATTCAGTGATTCAGACTAAATTCAGAGTAACAAAACTACAGCAGTAACAAGTTTGTGTTGGTTGAATATAAGCTATTTAATAGCTTTTACAATTCAAGAGAAAACGATGTAGATAAAATTAATAAATTTAAATCTAAAATATTTCAAATTCATATCGATTCATATTGAGTGCATTATTTAGGCCTAATTATTATACGATTCATATTTAAGTCATTTAATTTGTAATGCGGTAAAAGAACGAACATTTGTTAATGAATCGAAAAGCAAGAATAGTTTAAATAGCTGCTGCCATCTTTTGGTTATAAGAGTAATTTCATGTTAATCTTAAAAATTCGTTGTTTTCCGTTAAAAGATTTTTCCATGTCGTGTTTATGAATGAGACGTGAATTTTTGAAGTTAATTTTATTGCACAGCTGTAGAGTTGAAAATTAATGAAAGCTTTCAAATATTGTAATATGTGTTCATGACTATGAAGGCAAGTTATGGATTATCAGTAATACTATTAAGATGTCGTTAAAGAGAAGCATCGCTAATTTAAGCCTAAACACGTTATGACAGTGTTTAGCTGTCCGCATTTAAATGTACAACTATAGCCTACTCTCCTGGGATTACCAGGCATTTAAATTATATGTTGTTAAATAATATGAAACTGAACCCCTTTCATTATTTACGATGTTGCAATTATTATTTTTCTCAGTTTCTGATAAAAACAAGGCAGGAGAGGAGTCTCAAGAGTCTCTATCTATATATATAGCACATATAAAATGAGTTTGCCCGGAAGTTTACGAGCTGGATTATAATTATGCGGAAGTTCTAGAACGCTCCGTGCATATGGTCAATTCTATTTCTTTAAACCTCGGTAAGATTTCTGTTCTGTCAGTGTCTCTCTTGTATGTTTATTGTTTGCAGTTAGCCTACATACTAAAAAACACTGAAAGTTCTATATTTATAATTTTACACTCATGTATATTTTGTCATTTAGTAGGATATAAAAGTCCACAAAAGCAGATTTTGTTCATATAAGCTTACTTCCAGGTGTCTGAGCTGGCAAATTTGGTTGGTTGTGTTGGTTATGGAACACGCACACGTTCTTACTTTTTATTTTATTTTAAAGAATTGACTAAATGAAATGATAACACTGTGTCCTGACCTGTTTTTCTTGTACAGACATCCAGTATTCATTTCAATAGTTCAGGTTGTAAAAGGGCCTTGCTCACACCGTGATATAGGATACTTATATAAGTTTTAAGTTTTTGTAAACCTTAAACTAGTTATCAGTGCTCTGGTGTAGGTATTTTAACTTTAAAAAAAAAAAGTTTTTTTGTTTGTTTTTTTTTTACATTAAAAACATCTGAAATGTTTATCTTTCCTTCTGATTGCCATCAAACCCAAACAAGGAAACAACCAGGGGAGTCACTTGTCTTGTGAGTGTTCAGTTTCCCTTTACAGTGCAAAAGTTGAGGCTTCACCTAACAAAAAATGTCTGCAGTCAGGAGACAGTCAGATCTCTTTTAATAAATAAAACATCACAAGCTGAGACTGAATACTAAATCAAGGTAAGACCAGTTTTAAGCTCTTTTTATCCAGATACATTTAATACTCAATAAGTTTAATCAAGCAACCTATCAATTACAATATAATAAATGGTGGAGGAATGTGGCGACTGTGTTAAAAATGTGTTCTTATAATTTCTTCACTAATCAACAAGGTAAGTCCTATTCAAAGTGTGTGATAAGATAAACATATTACAGATAAATCCAAATTTTTATATGGATAATGCATTTTTCCATGTTTATAAAAAGTATTGTTGATAGTATTGTTTTACGGTATATAATGGTTTTGAAATATAATTAAAGCTTAATATGTGTATCCACAGGCATCAATGTCTTGTTTACTTCAGATGGATAAATTTATTTTCATTTAGTCAGAGGAAATAGCTGAATAAATTATGCATTTTTTCTCAAATGCCACTAGCAGGTCAGAATTTGTCGTAAAGTTACTTAAAGGCAGTGAATTGATTTCCACAAGCTAAAAAAGTGCAAATGTTCCTTTGTTTGGGCATACTTGTAACCAGGGTATGGTTTGGAGGGGCAGGGAGGGGGGGGGTCCACTGGTCTATGCATCCTTACTTGTGTTTAATTATTTTTATCCCTGGTGGGGATAAAAACAGAACCCGCTCCTAAGTCCGGTTCTGAATCAAATAATTCGCCATACGCGCTTTAAAGTCCGGTTCTAAATAAAATAATTCGCCGTACGCGCTTTAAAGTCTGGTTCTAAATCAAATAATATGCCATACGGGCTTTAAAGTCCGGTTCTGAATCAAATGATTTGCCATACGTGCTTTAAAGTCCGGTTCTGAATCAAATGATTCGCGATACGCGCTTTAAAGTCCGGTTCTCAATCAAATAATTCGCCATACTTGCTTTAAAGCAAAGACTTTGTTTAAAGTCCGGTTCTGAATCAAATGATTCGCCATACGCACTTTAAAGTCCGGTTCTAAATCAAATAATTCGCCATACGCGCTTTAAAGTCCGGTTCTGAATCAAATGATTCGCCATACGCACTTTAAAGTCCGGTTCTGAATCAAATGATTCGCCATACGTGCTTTAAAGTCCGGGTCTGAATCAAATGATTCGCGATACGCGCTTTAAAGTCCGGTTCTCAATCAAATAATTCGCCATACGTGCTTTAAAGCAAAGACTTTGTTTAAAGTCCGGCTCTGAATCAAATGATTCGCCATACGCACTATGAAGTAAAATCTAATGAATCGCGATCCAATTGGAGCGCTTCGAAACGGTGAATGAATTTGCGACACAGTGATTCGGAGTTTCGAAAAGCACCGTTGATGGGCTACTGTCATCTTTGCTCTCAATTTATTCGTCGTTTCCAAGGACATCGTTACAATTAATAGGCCTAACTTACAATGTTTTTATAAAATTGTAATCACGTTAGACACAGTTTCTGTCGTATTAAAAACATTTCATGATATGACACTCATTATCTGGTATTTGCCTAAAATGACGGGTATATAATGTGCGTTGTTAACAGATTACGCTAACATTAGGTTACTTAGGCTATAGCCTTACTGGAGTTGGGTCAACCTCCGCCTATGGAAAGAGAAAAAAAGTTTTCAAAAGCGTCTCCCCCTCTGCTTTTTTTTCACAATGATACTACGCTTAAAATGCAAGATATTTATTTATCAATTTTATTTTATTTTGGTCTTCTTGGTCCAAACAGGCATGGCGCCTGTTACAATGATATTGAGAGTCATAATCGTGTTGTATGTAACTTCATCACTGAAAATACAAAACCTGAGTCATGCACAGACAGTGGGCGAGGAAATGCTTGGAGAAAATACATGGCATACGACACTGGTAAGTACACTAAATGGAATGCAGTGGAACAGGCTTTTTCCCCCATAGTTTGCATTTTGAACCCTGATAAACAATTTTTTAATCGGGTTGAGGTCAAAATGATCTTTGCAGTTATTTGATGTATGCACACTTTTCTATGCCCGAATGAGTATGTGTTGAGTGATCACTGATAGGACTGAACCATATATTGCTACTGTTAAACTGCAGAGATCTGTGTCTTTCCTCTAAATTCCAGCCACCTGACTTAGATGAAACTGGAAACAACTTAAAACAAGAACGACAGGGTGAGTTTTAATAAAAGATAGGGGGTTGAAATGCCTATTTTTATTATGCTTATTTATGCCTATTTTTTTCTTCATTTTTGACAGCAAATTGGAAATCATTCAAATACTTGATCAGCATCAAAATAAATGCTTCAAGGCAAATGGTACAGGAGCATCTGAGGACACTTCTTAAAGGATACTCATTTCCAAATAACGTCAACCAAAATGTCATCATAACCAATGTGAATCTCAATACAAGTAAGCTGCAGTACTAGTAGTAGATAACTAATAGAATAATACATATGAAATACGATGAAAAACTGAGCTGTAATTTTTATCATAGATTAATTTTAGTTAATTAATTAATACGTTAGTTAATAATGTAGTTAAATGCTTACGCATACAGTTACTCTAAAAATTACATGTATCAGATGAAAACACACAGACGTGTGCTATAAGGGAGTGTTACAAAATACTGGATGTTAAATTCTGGTATACGTTTGACAGCTCAACCTCTAAAACTCTTCAAATACACAACTGACATCAAAATTAATGCTCCAAGAGGAGCCGTGATAGAACAATTGAGGGACCTGATACGTGAACAGAAATTTCCTCTGTGCGTCAAGAACAGCATGAAAATATCTGGCGTGAACATCACTACAGGTAAAGAAGTATAAGGGGTGTAATGGCATTCTATCTACATTAATCCCAAAAAATATAGAAATATATCTATGTTCTCTAATAAGTATACAATTTGTTGAATTTTCAGTGTGTCTGTCAAATTCGAACAAAACTCAGTGCAAGTGTGAGAATCAACACATTTGGTCTTCTGAACAATGCTCTAAACATGGCGTTTGTGGTCCCAGTCAGAATGATACCTGTGGATGCATTGCTTCTCTTCCAACTGATGGAAAGTTCTGTCAGCCACCATCTGGTAAAGAAGACTCTGTTTCAAATCCAAGCTGTCAGTTGACATGATTATAAAGTCTAAAGCAGTTTTTGACTAGTCAGTTTGTTTTGTTTTGTCTTGCTAAATGTTTGCAGCTCTACTGAAGCCATTCAAATACACCATCAACATAAAAACCAATGCTTCAAGAGAAGCTGTGATAGAGCGCTTGAGGGCTTTGATACATGGACAAAAGTTCCCAGTGTGCGTCAAAACAGGCATGAAAATCTCTGGTGCAAACATCACTACAGGTAAGAAAAGTATAAACTGTGTAATGCCATTCTGTTTACATTAGTCTGAAAAAAATATTTCTACGTGTGTTCACTGATATCTAAACAATCTGTTTAATTTTTAGTGTGTCACTCACATCCAAACAAAACCCAGTGTAAGTGTGAGAATCAATACGTTTGGTCCTCTGAACAATGCTCTAAACATGACGTTTGCGTCCCCTATCAAAATGATACCTGCAGATGCATCGCTTCTCTTCCAACTGACGGGGCATTCTGCAGGCCACCGCCTGGTAAAGAAATCTCAGTTTCAAATCCAAGCTGTCAATCAACATGATCATAAAGTCTAAAGCAGTTTTTGACTGGTCAGTTATTTTTGTTTTGTCTTGCCAAATTTTTGCAGCTCAACTGAAGCCATTCAAATACACCATTAGCATAAAAACCAATGCTTCAAGAGAAGCTGTGACAGAGCGCTTGAGGGCTTTGATACATGGACAAAAGTTCCCAGTGTGCGTCAAAACAGGCATGAAAATCTCTGGTGCGAACATCACTACTGGTATGAAAAGTATAAGCAGTGTAATGCCATTCTGCTTATATTGAATCCGAATTTTTTTTTTCTGTGTGTGTTCTCTGATAACTTAACAATTTGCTTAATTTTTAGTGTGTCATTCAAATGTGAACAAAACCCAGTGTAAATGTGAGAATCAGTATGTTTGGTCCTCTGAACAATGCTCTAAATACGGCATTTGTGGCCCCAGTCAAAATGATTCCTGCAGATGCATTCCTTCTGTTCCAACTGACGGGCCGTTCTGCCGGCCACCACCTGGTAAAGAAGTCTCAGTTTTAAATCCAAGCTGTCAGTTGACATGATCATAAAGTCTAAAGCAGTTTTTGACTGGTCAGTTATTTTTGTTTTGTCTTGCCAAATTTTTGCAGCTCCATTGAAGCAATTCAGATACACCATCAACATAAAAACCAATGCTTCAAGAGAAACGGTGATACAGCGTTTGAGGGCTTTGATACATGGACAAAAGTTCCCAGTGTGCGTCAAAACAGGCATGAAAATCTCTGGTGCAAACATCACTACAGGTAAGAAAAGTTATAAGCAGTCTAATGCCATTCTATCCATATTAATCTGAAAAAATATTTCTGCATGGGTTCTTCAGTATCCTAACAATTAGTTTAATTTTCAGTGTGTCTTTCAAATTCAAACAAAACCAAGTGTAAGTGTGAGAATCAGTATGTTTGGTCATCTGAACAATGCTCTAAACATGGCATTTGTGGCCCCAAACAAAATGATCCCTGCAGATGCATTGCTTCTCTTCCAACTGACGGGGTGTTCTGCCGGCCACCACCTGGTATAAAATACTCTTCATTTAAAATCCAAATTGACAACTGGTGTGACTGTAAGTGTCGAATGGAGTTTTTTACCAGTTGATTATTTTTGTCTTTCCACAATCTTTGCAGCTCCAATGAAGCCATTCAGATACACCATCAACATAAAAACCAATGCTTCAAGAGAAGCTGTGATAGAGCGCTTGAGGGCTTTGATATATGGACAAAAGTTCCCAGTGTGCGTCAAAACAGGCATGAAGATCTCTGGTGCAAGCATCACTACTGGTAATAGAATTATAAGCAGTGTAATGCCATTTTGCTTACATCGAATCAGAAAAAATATTTCTGTGTGTGTGTTCTCTGATAACTTAACAATTTGCTTCATATTTAGTGTGTCACTCAAATCTGAACAAAACCCAGTGTAAGTGTGAGAATCAATACATTTGGTCCCCTGAACAATGCTCTAAGCATGGCATTTGCAGCCCTTATCAAAATGATACCTGTGGATGCATTGCTTCTCTTCCAACTGACGGGGCATTCTGCAGGCAAACACCTGGTAAAGAAGTCTCTGTTTCAAATCCAAGCTGTCAATTCACATGATCATAAAGTCTAAAGCAGTTTTTGAACAGTCAATTACTTTTGTTTTGTCTTGCCAAATCTTTGCAGCTCCACTGAAGCCATTCAAATACACCATCAACATAAAAACCAATGCTTCAGGAGAAGCCGTCATAGAGCGCTTGATGGCTTTGATTCACAGACAAAAGTTCCCAATGTGCATCAAAACAGGCATGAAAATATCTGGTGCAAACATCACTACAGGTAAGAGAAGTATCAGTAGTGTAATGGCATTCTTTTTACAATAATCTGAAATATGATTTCTATGTGTTCTCTCATAATTTAACAATCTGTTTCATTTTTAGTGTGTAACTCAAACCCGAACAAAACCCAGTGTAAGTGTGAGAATCAATATGTTTGGTCGTCTGAACAATGCTCTAAATATGGCATTTGTGGCCCCAATCAAAATGATACCTGCAGATGCATCGCTTCTCTTCCAACTGACGGGACGTTCTGCCGGTCACCTCCTGGTAAAGAAGTCTGTCTTTATTTAAAATCCAAGTTGACAACTGGTGTGACCGTAAAATTCTAAAGAGTGTTTTGCCAGTTTATTTATTTTTTATTTTTGCACAACCTTTGCAGCTCCACTGAGGCCATTTAAATACACCATCAACATAAAAACCAATTCTTCAAGAGAAGCAGTGATAGAGCGCTTGAAATCTTTGATTCGTGGACAGAAATTCCCAGTGTGCATCAAAAAAGGCATGAAAATCTCTGGTGCAAATATCACTACTGGTAAGAGAAGTATAAGCTGTGTAACGCCATTCTGCTTAAATGAATCCCAAAAATTATTTCCATGTGTGTTCTGCGATAACTTAACAATCTGTGTAATTTTTAGTGTGTCACTCAAATCTGAACAAAACCCAGTGTAGGTGTGAGAATCAATATGTTTGGTCCTCTGAACAATGCTCTAAACATGGCGTTTGTGGCCCCATTCAAAATGACACCTGCAGATGCATCGCTTCTATTCCAACTGACGGGACGTTCTGCCGGCCAAAACCCGGTAAAGAAGTCTGTCTTTATTTAAAATCAAACAAATAAAAAGTTGACAACTGGTGTGACCGTAAAATTCTGAAGAGTGTTTTACCTGTTTACTATTTTTTTTCTTTGCACATCCTTTGCAGTTCCACTGAAGCCATTCAGATACACCATGAACATAAAAACCAATGCATCAAGAGATGCTGTGATAGAGCGCTTGAAAGCTTTGTTTCATGGGCAGAAATTCCCCATGTGCATCAAAAACAGCATGAAAATCTTTGGTGTAAACATCACTACAGGTAAAAGAAGTAAAGGCAGTGTAATGCCATTCTGTTTAAAATTATTTCTGTATGTGTTTTCTCCAGTAACTTAATCTATTTAATTTTCAGTGTGTCTCTCAAATCCAAACAAAACCGAGTGTAAGTGTGAGAATCAGTATGTTTGGTCCTCTGAACAATGCTCTAAACATGGCGTTTGTGGCCCTAATCAAATTAATACCTGTGCATGCATTGCGTCCCTTCCAACTGATGGGGCATTCTGCCAGTCACCACCTGGTAAAGAAGACTCTATTTATTTAAAATCTAAGATGAGAACTGGTGTGTTTGTAAAAGTCTAATGGAGTTTTTTTTACTGGTTGTATATTTCCTTTTTGCCCAATTTTTTTCCAGCTCCACTGAAATCATTCAAATACACCATTGATATAAAAATCAATGCTTCAAGAGAAACTGTGATAGAGCACTTGAGGGCTTTGATTCATCGACAGAAATTCCCCACATGTGTCAAAAAAGGCATGAAAATCTCTGGGGCAAACATCACTACAGGTAAGAGAAGTAAAAGCAATGTAATGGCATTCTGTCCACAATAATCTGAAAAATAATTTCCACAGGTATGTGTGTTTTCCAATATCTTACCAATTTGTTTAATTTTAGTGTGTCTCTCAAATTCGAGCAAAATCCACTGCAAGTGTGAGAATCAATACTTTTGGTCCTCTGAACAATGCTCTAAACATGGAAAGTGTGGCCCCAATCAAAATGATACCTGTGGATGCATCATTTCTCTTCCGTCTGTCAGGACATTGTGCCGGCCACCACCTGGTAAAGAAGAATCTATTTATTTCAAATCCAAGGTGACAGTTGACATGATTGTAAAGTCTGACGTAGGTTTTGACCAGTAAAATACTGTATTCATTACTGTTCTTCTTCTTCCACTCTGGAAGTGTATGGCAGCCCATAGAACCATATGGTAAAAAGTTGACCATTAACCAAATTTGATCAAATTTGGAGTCTCCAACATGAACCCTCTAGCGCCACCACTTGTCCAAAGTTGCATTCACATTTGTGCTAATAACTTTTGAAGCATAAGGACTATTAACATTGGCTCTTTGGCTCAAGACTATTCCCTTTCCCCCATATGACTTCCATTGTTCCACAATTTTTAATCAAAAAACCTGCTTTTTCAGACTCCTCCACTGTTTTTCCTATTTTCACAAAAATCAAACCATATGATCAGTAAACTTTTTCCAAAAAACGTGTGAATGAATTTGTCAAAGAGCTTGCTAAGGTGGACGTGAGGCTATATCTCTGCAATGCTTTAGCGCATTCAAACTAAACTTGGTGCATTATGACAACCATGATCTTAGGTTACCTGCACAGTGCCACCTACTTGTCAGGAGAAATGAAAAATGCTTATTGCTTATAACTTCTGAATGGTTTGACCAAAAATCATCAAAAGATTGGTCTCTTTACATTTAGAGTAGCGTGCAGAGTTGAACGGTACTCATTTTTCCAATGTCGGCCATTTTGGGTGTCAGTCAATTCTAATTTTGACAAAAAAATGCTATACTGTACGGATGCATTGGTGTATCGTTACAAAACTTCGCACCATGCCCTGAAGGTACTCAAAAATCTTTACGACTGGACCACGTTGTGGTCTAAAATTTTAATGAAATGTCAAAAAAAAGCCTAATAACTTTTGATTCATTTCGCCTATTTATGAGACTTGTCTTAAAAAACTTCCTTGGATCATGCAGAGAATTTCGATATCAAATATGCCATAATCTGAGAAACGTCCTGCCCGCCATTTTGATTTATGTTGAAAACCTAATTATTAACTCCTCCTAGACTGTTGGTCTGATTTTCACCATATTTGGCTCAGATCATCTTCAGATCATGCTGGCGGAAAAAAAAAAAAAAAAAAAAAAAAAATAGAATTCAAGATGATGGATGATTGAAGGTTTTCATTTACTATATCATTAAGTTTGATGGCATGATGCCAAACTGCATTTGAGGCTGTATCTCTGCAAAGCTTTGACATATTGAAAACAAAGTTTATGTGTTTCATTGTCACCTTGGTAACAGCACTGTTTGGTATCAGTTAAAAGTGATAAAATATGAAGTTATTAACGAATAATAATGAAACTTCAAAAAATTATAATAGCCTATAACAATAATAACAGTTTCCCTCTTGTCGTGTGACTGGTCTTGTTAGTTGCCTTGTATTATCTTAAGGAAAAACAGTAACAATTATGCCATAATCAACTGAACTTCCTGTCCGCCATTTTGATTTATGTTGAAAGCCTATTTTTCGAACGTCTTCTAGACGTTTTTAGACTTCATCGAAACAGTTTTCATTTACCACATTAACAAATTTAATGGCATGATGCCAAACTGTGTCTCTGCAGGCTATATCTCTGCAAAGTTTTAAATACTGACATCAGACTCTCTGTGTGTCATTGTCACCAACGCCACCTATTGGTCCAAAAATTGATAAACCATTAAATCATGTTGCTACTGACTGAATTTATGATTTTTCAGCCAGTTTGTGTAAAATGATCTTAAAATGTCTTTAATAACTCGTTGCATTTGGTCTGATCCTCCTTACCATGCTTACTCCTCATTCTGCCTCTCTTGTGCTTGGCTCCTTATTTGCTGCTTGCATCTATATTTATTCTTGTTTTTGCCCAAATTTGCAGCTCCATTGAAGTCATTCAAATACATCATTGACATAAAAATCAATGCTTCAACAAAAGCTGCGATAGAACGCTTGAGGGCTTTGATTCACGGGCAGAAATTCCCCACATGCATCAAAAAAGGCATGAAAATCTCTGGTGCGAACATCACTACTGGTAAGAGAAGTATAAGTGTTGTCATACCATTCTATTCACATTAATCTAAAAAATTATTTCTACGCGGGTTCTCTAATACCTTTCCAATTTGTTGAATTTGCAGTGTGTCTCTCAAGTTCAAACAAAACCCAGTGCAAGTGTGAGAATCAATACGCTTGGTCTTCTGAACAATGCTCTAAACATGGCATTTGTGGCCCCAATCAAAATGATAACTGCAGATGCATTGTTTCTCTTCCAACTGACGGGGCGTTCTGCCGGCGACTACCGCGTAAAGAAGCCTCTCTTTATTTAAAATCCAAGCTAAGAACTGGTGTGATTGTAAAAGTCTAATGGAGTTTTTTTGCCTTTGTACAATTTTTGCAGCTCCACTGAAGTCGTTTAAATACACCATTGACATAAAAATCAACGCTTCAGGAAAAGCTGTGATAGAGCACTTGAGGGCTTTGATTCATGGACAGAAATTCCCCATGTGCATCAAAAAAGACATGAAAATATCTGGTGTGAACATCACTACAAGTAAGAGAAGTATAAGCTGTGTAATGCCATTCTTTCCTCATTAATATGAAAAATTGTTTTCACATAGGTTCCCCAGTATCCTAACAACTTGTTTAATTTTCAGTCTGTGTCTCAAACGTGAACAAAACCCAGTGCAAATGTGAGAATCAATACGTTTGGTCCTCTGAACAATGCTCTAAACATGGCGTTTGTGGCCCCAATCAAAATGATCCCTGCAGATGCATTGCTTCTCTTCCAACTGACGAGGTGTTCTGCCGGCCACCACCTGGTAAAGAAGAATCTCTTTATTTCAAATCCAAGGTGATTATAAAGTCTGTTGCAGATTTTTTACAAGTAAATTATTTTTGTCTTTTCCCAAATTTGCAGCTCCACTAAAGCCATTCAAATACACCATCAACATAAAAATCAATGCTTCAAGAGAAGCTGTGATAGAGCGCTTAAGGGCTTTGATTCATGGACAGAAGTTCCCCATGTGCATCAAAAAAGACATGAAAATCTCTGGTGCAAACATCACTACAGGCAAGAGAAGTATAAGCTGTGTAATGCCATTTGGTCCACATTAATTCAAAAAAATATTTCTGTGTATGTTTTCCAGGTTCTTAACATTTTGTTTAATTTTCAGTGTGTATCTCAAATCCCAACAAAACCCAGTGTAAGTGTGAGAATCAATATGTTTGGTCGTCTGAACAATGCTCTAAATATGGCGTTTGTGGTCCCAATCACAATGATACCTGCAGATGCATTGCTTCTCTTCCAACTGATGGGGTGTTCTGCAGGCCACCATCTGGTAAGGTCTCTCTTTATTTAAAGCTGACAACTGGCATGAAGATAAAAGTCTAATGAAGTTTTTTACCAGTTGATTATTTTAATCTTTGCATAAAATTTGCAGCTCCACAGAAGTCATTTAAATATACTATTGACATAAAAATCAATGCTTCAAGAGAAGCTGTGATTGAGCGCTTGAAGGATTTGATTCGTGGACAGAAATTTCCCACATCCATCAAAAAAGGCATGAAAATCTCTGGCGCGAACATCACTACAGGTAAGAGAAGTATAAGCTGTGTAATGCCATTCTGTCCACATTCATCTGAAAAATAGTTTTTTATATAGGTTCCCCAGTATCCTAACAACTTGCTTAATTTTCAGTTTGTGTCTCGAATGCAAACAAAACCAAGTGTAAGTGTGAGAATCAGTATGTTTGGTCATCTGAACAATGCTCTAAACATGGCGTTTGTGGCCCCAATCAAAATGATTCCTGCAGATGCATCACTTCTCTTCCAACTGATGGGATATTCTGCTGGCCACGATCTGGTAAAGAAGACTCTTAAAATCCAAGATGACAACTGGCTTGAAAATAAAAGTCCAGTAAAAGTTTTTTAACAGTTTTTTTTTTTCATCTTTGCACAGTTCTTGCAGCTTCACTGAAATCATTCAAATACACCATTGACATAAAAATTAATGCTTCAAAAAATGCTGTGATAGAGCGTTTGAGGGCTTTAATTCGTGGACAGAAATTTCCTACATGCGTCAAAAAAGGCATGAAAATCTCTGGTGCAAACATCACTACAGGTAAGAGAAGTAGTGTAATGCCATTCTGACCACATTAATCTGAAATATTATTTCCACATGTGTTCCCCAGTATTCTGACAGTTTTTTTTTTAATTGCAGTGTGCCTCTCAAATATGAACAAAACGCATTGTAAGTGTGAGAATCAGTATGTTTGGTCCTTTGAACAATGCTCCAAACATGGCGTTTGTGGCCCTAATCAAAATGAAAACTGCAGATGCATTGCTTCTCTTCCAACTGACGGGACGTTCTGCCAGCCACCACCTGGTAAAGAAGATTCTCTTTATTTACCATCCAAGTTGAAAACTGGCATGAAAATGAAAGTCCGGTGAAGTTTTCTACTGGTTGATTATTTTCGTCTTTGTAAATATTTTGCAGCTACACTGAAGTCATTCAAATACACTATTGACATAAAAGTCAGTGCTTCAAGAGAAGCCATGAAGAAGCACTCGTGGGCTTTGATTCATGGACAGAAATTCCCTACATGCATCAACAAAGGCATGAAAATCTCTGGTGTGAACATCACTACTGGTAAGAGGAGTATAAGTTGTATAAGCTAATGTGTAATGTCATTTTGTCCACATTAATGCAACAATTTTTTCTATGTGTGTTCACTGGTATCTTCATTTGTTTAATTTTCAGTGTGTCTCACAAATTCAAACAAAACCCAGTGCAAGTGTGAAGGTCAGTATGTTTGGTCCTCTGAACAATGCTCTAAACATGGCGTTTGTAGCCTCAATCAAAATGGTACCTGCAAATGCATCACTTCTCTTCCATCTGACATGGTGTTCTGCCAGCGACCACCTGGTAAAAATGTCTTTTTTTTTTTGCATCCAAGGTGACAGTTGATGTGATAAAGTCTGATGCAGATTTTGACTAGTAAATTATTCTTGTCTTTGCCCGAATTTGCAGCTCCAATGAAGCCATTCAAATACACCATCGACATAAAAATCAATGCTTCAAAAGATGCTGTGATAGAGCGCTTGAGGGCTTTGATTCGTGGACAGAAATTCCCCACATGCGTCAAAAAAGACATGAAAGTCTCTGGTGCAAACATCACTACAAGTAAGAGAAGTATAAGCTGTGTAGTGCCATTCTGTCCACATTAATCCAAAAATAATTTCTATATGTGTTCTTCTGTATCTTAACAATTTGTTTAATTTTCAGTTTGTCTCTCAAATTCAAACAAAACCCAGTGTAAGTGTGAGAATCAATATGTTTGGTCCTCTGAACAATGCTCTAAACACGGCATTTGTGGCCCCAATCATAATGATACCTGCAGATGCATCGCTTCTCTTCCAACTGATGGGGCTTTCTGTCGGCGACCACCTGGTAAAATAGTCTCTCTTTATTTTAAATCTAAGTTGACAATTGCCATGAAAATAAAAGCCCAAAGGAGATCCCCTCCTAGGGAAGTCACGCTGTACTATGAGGAGTGCCACCAGCAAAACCAATATCTAAAGCATGTGTGAAACAACTCTAATCTCATTGGCCCACATAGCTCGATATGTCACAGGCAGGCAATTATAAGTGGGCACCAACTTTTGTTGTCTTTAGGAGCCGTTTGTTTGACAGTGCATGTAAAGGCATTATAGAGAAACCAAGACAAGTGTGCCTCTGTTATCAGATCCCGTGAATAGCATTTTATTGGGCTTATCTAGTGAGAGTAAGGATGTGGTTGATGATGGATATGATAGTATGAGCACTGAATTCTTCCAATCTAACTCCAACCCCGCGTATGGGGAAATGCTGGGAGTAGTGGCGCACAACACTAAGATGCTTGATTTAACCTAGTCACGTGAAAGGCATTAGAAAAGTGCTTTCTGGCCGTTCATGATCTCCCCTTTTCTAGTAGTCTCCTCTTTCTTCCTGACCTCCACATGAAGTTAGTGAGACTCATGGATCAGACTGTATTTGACTCCGCTGCATCTTTCAGCATGCGGATTAACTAATGTTGAGGATACGGCTGAGCGGAGATACGCAAAGATGCCCCCTGTGGAGAAAATACTTGGGAGCTCTCTCTCCCTCTTAAAAACTCCTTCTCTGCCATTTAGACCACCTTGCTTCTGAATGGCAGATCAAGCTAGTGGAGCCTTGCACAAAATGGCTGTGCTACAAACTTACCAACTTGACTTATTAAAGACTTAGATAAGCGCAAGGGTTTGTCCCCTGAGGCAGTTGAGAAACTGCATCGCACTACAGACTGCTGCAATTGGGTGTGCAATGGCAGCATTGGTGGCTATGGAGAGGCATTTGTAGTTAAATCTTGCGGATATCAGGAGAAAGAAGAAATCCTTTCTTCTTTATGCTGCACTGTTGCCTTTCAGGCTTTTCGACACCTCTCTGCTGCCTTCGGGAAGCTCATCCCACGCTGTCCCAAGTCTTCCTCTGAAACCTCTGAGGGGGCTGGTCCATCTTGATATGAGACTCATAGGTAGGATCAGAAAAGTAGTGTAGCCAATCACGCTTCTACTTCTTCCAGGAATCGAGCGCAGAGGCAGGTGAGCACTAAGAGGCAGAGAGCTGATCTCAGGAAGATGTTGGATGAGAAGTGCTTCGGTTCTAAACTGAGATTTGATTCTAACACTTCTTAATGCTTAACCATGTAACCATGGTCCCACAAGAGGAAGCGAGACACTGTGTCCCTTCGCCATGCTTATGGCTTGGCTGTTTCGGCGTTGTGTTCGGCAGGTTTGGCATTTATACTTTTGGGTGTCCACCTGCAACATCACAGGCTATGTGGGCCAATGGGTTTGGAGTTGTTTCACACGTGTTTCACACCCGGTTCTGCTGGCAGCAATCCCCATAGTGTCCACTAGAGGTCTGCTTGTTTCCTCTCGGGGAACCATGGTTACGTGCGTAACCCTAAACGTTTTTACAATTTTTGCAGCTCCTCTGAAGTCATTTAAATATACCATTGACACAAAAATCAATACTTCAGGAAAAGCTGTGATAGAGCACTTGAGGGCTCTGATGCATGGTCAGAAATTCCCCATGTGCATCATAAAAGACATGAAAATCTCTAGTGTGAACATCACTACAAGTAAGAGAAGTATAAGCAGTGTAATGCCATTCTGTCCTCATTAATATGAAAAATTGTTTTTACGTAGGTTCCCCAGTATCCTAACAACTTGTTTAATTTTCAGTCTGTGTCTCAAAAATGAACAAAACCCAGTGCAAATGTGAGAATCAATATGTTTGGTCCTTTGAACAATGCTCTAAACATGGCGTTTGTGGCCCCAATCAAAATGATCCCTGCAGATGCACTGCTTCTCTTCCAACTGACGAGGTGTTCTGCCGGCCACCACCTGGTAAAGAAGAATCTCTTTATTTCAAATCCAAGGTGATTGTAAAGTCTGTTGCAGATCTTTGACCAGTAAATTATTTTTGTCTTTTCCCAAATTTGCAGCTCCACTAAAGCCATTCAAATACACCATCAACATAAAAATCAATGCTTTAAGAGAAGCTGTGATAGAGCGCTTAAGGGCTTTGATTCATGGACAGAAGTTCCCCATGTGCATCAAAAAAGACATGAAAATCTCTGGTGCAAACATCACTACAGGTAAGAGAAGTATAAGCAATGTATATAATGTTTTCCGGGATCTTAACATTTTGTTTAATTTTCAGTGTGTATTTCAAATCCAAACAAAACCCAGTGTAAGTGTGAGAATCAATATGTTTGGTCCTCTGAACAATGCTCTAAACATCGCATTTGTGGCCCCAATCACAATGATACCTGCAGATGCATTGCTTCTCTTCCAACTGATGGGGTGTTCTGCAGGCCACCATCTGGTAAGGTCTCTCTTTATTTAAAGTTGACAACTGGCATGAAGATAAAAGTCTAATGAAGTTTTTTTACCAGGTGATTATTTTAATCTTTGCATAAAATTTGCAGCTTCACTGAAGTCATTTAAATATACTATTGACATAAAAATCAATGCTTCAAGAGAAGCTGTGATAGAGCACTTGAAGGATTTGATTCGTGGACAGAAATTCCCCACATCCATCAAAAAAGGCATGAAAATCTCCGGTGCGAACATCACTACAGGTAAGAGAAGTATAAGCTGTGTAATGCCATTCTGTCCACATTCATCTGAAAAATAGTTTTTATATAGGTTCCCCAGTATCCTAACAACTTGTTTAATTTTCAGTCTGTGTCTCAAAAATGAACAAAACCCAGTGCAAATGTGAGAATCAGTATGTTTGGTCCTTTGAACAATGCTCTAAACATGGCGTTTGTAGCCTCAATCAAAATGATACCTGCAAATGCTTCACTTCTCTTCCATCTGACATGGTGTTCTGCCAGCGACCACCTGGTAAAAATGTCATTTTTCACATCCAAGGTGACAGTTGATGTGATAAAGTCTGATGCAGATTTTGACTAGTAAATTATTCTCGTCTTTGCCCGAATTTGCAGCTCCAATGAAGCCATTCAAATACACCATCGACATAAAAATCAATGCTTCAAAAGATGCTGTGATAGAGCGCTTGAGGGCTTTGATTCGTGGACAGAAATTTCCAACGTGCGTCAAAAAAGGCATGAAAATCTCTGGTGCAAACATCACTACAGGTAAGAGAAGTATGAGCTGTGTAGTGCCATTTTGTCCACATTAATCAAAAAAGAAATTATATGTGTGTTCTTCTGTATCTTAACAATTTGTTTAATTTTCAGTTTGTCTCTCAAATATGAACAAAACCCAGTGTAAGTGTGAGAATCAATATGTTTGGTCCTTTGAACAATGCTCTAAACATGGCGTTTGTGGCCCCAATCTAAATGATACCTGCAGATGCATCGCTTCTCTTCCAACTGGCGGGATGTTCTGCCAGCTACCACCTGGTGAAAAAGATTCCCTTTATTTAACATCCAAGTTGAAAACTGGCATTGAAAATATAAGTCCAATGTAGTTTTTTACTAGTTATTTATTTTCATCTTTGCACAATTTTTGCAGCTCCACTAAAGTCATTCAAATACACTATTGACATAAAAATGAATGCTTCAAGAGATGCTGTGATAGAGCACTTGAGGTCTTTAGTTCATGGACAGAAATTTCCAATGCACATCAAAAAAGGCATGAAAATATCTGGTGTGAACATCACTACTGGTAAGAGAAGTATAAGCTGTGTAAAGAAATTCTGTGCATATTAATCTAAAAATTAATCTCTATATGTGTTCTCCAATAACTTACCTGTTTGTATAATTTCAGTGTGTCTCTCAAATCTGAACAAAACCCAGTGCAAGTGTGAGAATCAATATGTTTGGTCGTCTGAACAATGCTCTAAACATGATGTTTGTGGCCCCAATCAAAGTAATACCTGCAGATGCATCACTTTTCTTCCAACTGATGGGATGTTCTGCCAGAGACCACCTGGTAAAAAAGGTTTCTCTCTATTTAAAGTGCAAGGTCAGCTTGCAACAATGGGCGTGATCATAAAGTCTGATGCAGTTTTTCACCAATTGATTATTGTTGTCGTTGCACAATTTTTGCAGCTCCACTGAAGTCATTCAAATACACTATTGACATAAAAATCAATGCTTCAAGAGACGCTGTGATTGAGCGTTTGAGTTCTTTATTTCGTGGACGGAAATTTCCAATGTGCATTAAAAAAGGCATGAAAATCTCTGGTGCGAACATCACTACAGGTAAGAGAAGTCTAAGCTGTATAATGCCATTCTTTCCACATTAATCTGAAATATTATTTCTACATGGGTTCTCCAGTATTCCAACAATTTCTTCAATTTACAGTGTGTCTCTCAAATGTGAACAAAACCCAGTGTAAGTGTGAGAATCAATACATATGGTCCCCTGAACAATGCTGTAAACATGGCGTTTGTGGCCCCAGTCAAAATGATACCTGCAGATGCATCGCTTCTCTTCCAACTGATGGGGCGTTTTGCCAGCCACCACCTGGTAAAAAAGACTCTCTTTATTTAAAATCTAGGTTGAAAACTGCTATGAAAATAAAAGTCCAATAGAGTTTTTACTGGTTAATTATTTTCATCTTTGCACCATTTTTGCAGTTACACTGAAGTCATTCAAATACACTATTGATATAAAAATCAATGCTTTAAGAGATTCTGTGATTGAGCGCTTGAGGTCTTCAATTCGTGGACGGAAATTTCCAGTGTGCATCAAAAAAGGCATGAAAATCTCTGGTGTGAACATCACTACTGGTAAGAGGAGCATAAGTTGTATAAGCTAATGTGTAATGCCATTCTGTCCACATTAATGCAACAATTTTTTCTATGTGTGTTCACTGGTATCTTCATTTGTTTAATTTTCAGTGTGTCTCACAAATTCAAACAAAACCCAGTGCAAGTGTGAAGGTCAGTACGTTTGGTCCTCTGAACAATGCTCTAAACATGGCGTTTGTGGCCTCAATCAAAATGGTACCTGCAAATGCATCACTTCTCTTCCATCTGACATGGTGTTCTGCCAGCGACCACCTGGTAAAAATGTCATTTTTTTTTTTACATCCAAGGTGACAGTTGATGTGATAAAGTCTGATGCAGATTTTGACTAGTAAATTATTCTTGTCTTTGCCCGAATTTGCAGCTCCAATGAAGCCATTCAAATACACCATCGACATAAAAATCAATGCTTCAAAAGATGCTGTGATAGAGCGCTTGAGGGCTTTGATTTGTGGACAGAAATTCCCCACATGCGTCAAAAAAGACATGAAAGTCTCTGGTGCAAACATCACTACAAGTAAGAGAAGTATAAGCTGTGTAGTGCCATTCTGTCCACATTAATCTGAAAATAATTTCTATTTGTGTTCTTCTGTATCTTAACAATTTGTTTAATTTTTAGTTTGTCTCTCAAATTCAAACAAAACCCAGTGTAAGTGTGAGAAACAATATGTTTGGTCCTCTGAACAATGCTCTAAACACGGCATTTGTGGCCCCAATCTAAATGATACCTGCAGATGCATCGCTTCTCTTCCAACTGATGGGGCTTTCTGTCGGCGACCACCTGGTAAAATAGTCTCTCTTTATTTTAAATCTAAGTTGACAATTGCCATGAAAATAAAAGCCCAAAGGAGATCCCCTCCTAGGGAAGTCACGCTGTACTATGAGGAGTGCCACCAGCAAAACCGATATCTAAAGCATGTGTGAAACAACTCTAATCTCATTGGCCCACATAGCTCGATACGTCACAGGCAGGCAAGTATAAGTGGGCACCAACTTTTGTTGTCTTCAGGAGCCGTTTGTTTGACAGTGCATGTAAAGGCGTTATAGAGAAACCAAGACAAGTGTGCCTCTGTTATCGGATCCCGTGAATAACATTTTATTGGGCTTATCTAGTGAGAGTAAGGATGTGGTTGATGATGGATATGATAGTATGAGCACTGAATTCTCCCAACCTAACTCCAACCCCGCGTATGGGGAAATGCTGGGAGTAGTGGCGCACAACACTAAGATGCTTGATTTAACCTAGTCACATGAAAGGCATTAGAAAAGTGCTTTCTGGCCGTTCATGATCTCCCCTTTTCTAGGAGTCTCCTCTTTCTTCCTGACCTCCACATGGAGTTAGTGAAACTCAGGGATCAGACTGTATTTGGCTCTGCTGCATCTTTCAGCATGCGGATTAACTAATGTTGAGAATACGGCTGAGCAGAGATACGCAAAGATGCCCCCGTGGAGAAAATACTTGGGAACTCTTTCTCCGAGGGTGAATCATCTTCTTAAAAACTCCTTCTCTGCCATTTAGACCACCTTGCTTCTGAATGGCTTGGCTGTGTTACAAGTTTACCAAGTTGTCTTACTAAAGACTTAGATAAGCTCAAGGGTTTGTCCCCTGAGGCAGTTGAGAAACTGCATCGCACTACAGACTGCTGCAATTGGGTGTGCAATGGCAGCATTGGTGGCTATGGAGAGGCATTTGTAGTTAAATCTTGCGGATATCAGGAGAAAGAAGAAATCCTTTCTTCTTTATGCTGCACTGTTGCCTTTCAGGCTTTTAGACACCTCTCTGCTGCCTTCGGGAAGCTCATCCCACGCTGTCCCAAGTCTTCCTCTGAAACCTCTGAGGGGGCTGGTCCATCTTGATATGAGACTCATAGGTAGGATCAGAAAAGTAGTGTAGCCAATCACGCTTCTACTTCTTCCAGGAATCAAGCGCAGAGGCAGGTGAGCACTAAGAGGCAGAGAGCTGATCTCAGGAAGATGTTGGATGAGAAGTGCTTCGGTTCTAAACTGAGATTTGATTCTAACACTTCTTAATGCTTAACCATGTAACCATGGTCCCACAAGAGGAAGCGAGACAATGTGTCCCTTCACCATGCTTAGGGCTTGCCTGTTTCGACGCTGTGTTTGACAGGTTTGGCATTTATACTTTTGGGTGTCCACCTGCAACATCACAGGCTATATGGGCCAATGGGATTGGAGTTGTTTCACACCCGGTTCTGCTGGCGGCAATCCCCATAGTGTCCGCTAGAGGTCTGCTTGTTTCCTCTCGGGGAACCATGGTTACGTGCGTAACCCTAAACATTTTTACAATTTTTGCAGCTCCTCTGAAGTCATTTAAATATACCATTGACATAAAAATCAATACTTCAAGAGAAGCCGTGATACAGCACTTAAGGGCTTTGATTCATAGACAGAAATTCCCCATGTGCATCAAAAAAAGCATGAAAATCTCTGGTGCAAACATCACTACAGGTAAAAGAAGTATAAACTGTGTAACGCCATTCTTTTCAAATTAATAATTAATTTCTACAAGAGTTTTCCAGTATCCCAATATTTTTAAGTATATATATTTTTTATTTGCAGTGTGTGTCTCAAATGTAAACAAAACCCAGTGTAAGTGTGAGAATCAATACATTTGGTCCCCTGAACGATGCTCTAAACATGGCAAGTGTGGCCCCAATCAAAATGATACCTGCAGATGCATCGCTTCTTATCCAACTGATGGGGCGTTCTGCCAGCCACCACCAGGTAAAAAAGACTCTCTTTATTTAAAATCTAAGTTGAAAACTGGCATGAAAATAAAAGTCCAATGGAGCTGTTTTTTTACCAATTAATTATTTTCATCTTTGCACAATTTTTGCAGCTCCACTGAAGTCATTCAAATACACTATTGACATAAAAATCAATGCTTCAAGAGAAGCTGTGATAGAGCACTTAAGGTCTTTCATTCATGGACAGAAATTTCCAATGTGCATCAAAAAAGGCATGAAAATCTCTGGTGTGAACATCACTACTGGTAAGAGAAGTATAAGCTGTGTAATGAAATTCTGTACATATTAATCTAAAAACTGATTTTTATATGTGTTCTCCAAACTTAAATGTTTGTTTAATTTCAGTGTGTCTCTCAAATCTGAACAAAACCCAGTGCAAGTGTGAGAATCAATATGTTTGGTCCTCTGAACAGTGTTTTAAACATGGCATTTGTGAGCCCAATCTTAATGACAACTGCAGATGCATTGCTTCTCATCCAAATGACAGGATGTTCTGCCGACGACCACCTGGTAAAGAAGCCTCTCTTTATTTAAAATCCAAGCTAAGAACTGGTGTGATTGTAAAAGTCTAATGGAGTTTTTTTACCTTTGTGCAATTTTTGCAGCTCCACTGAAGTTATTTAAATACACCATCGACATAAAAATCAATGCTTCAGGAAAAGCTGTGATAGAGCACTTGAGGGCTTTGATTCATGGACAGAAATATCCCATATGCATCAAAAAAGACATGAAAATCTCTGGTGTGAACATCACTACAGGTAAGAGAAGTATAAGCTGTGTAATGCCATTCGGTCCACATTAATCTGAAAAATAGTTTTCATATAGGTTTCCCAGTTTCCTAACAATTTGTTTAATTTTCAGTGTGTGTCTCGAATTCAAACAAAACCAAGTGTAAGTGTGAGAATCAGTATGTTTGGTCCTCTGAACAATGCTCTAAACATGGCGTTTGTGGCCCCAATCATAATGACACCTGTGGATGCATCGCTTCTCTTCCAACTGATGGGGCATTCTGCCGGTCACCTCCTGGTAAAGAAGTCTGTCTTTATTTAAAATCAAAGTTGACAACTGACAAGAAAATAAAAGTCCAATGGAGTTTTTTTACTGGCTGATTATTTTCGTCTTTGTAAACATTTTGCAGCTCCACTGAAGTCATTCAAATACACTATTGACATAAAAGTCAATGCTTCAAGAGAAGCCGTGAAGAAGCACTTATGGGCTTTGATTCATGGACAGAAATTCCCCACATGCATCAAAAAAGGCATGAAAATCTCTGGTGTGAACATCACTACAGGTAAGAGAAGTATAGGTTGTATAAACTGATGTGTAATGCTATTCTGTCCACATTAATACAACAATTTTTTTCTATGTGTGTTCACTGGTGTCTTCATTTGTTTAATTTTCAGTGTGTCTCACAAATTCAAACAAAACCCAGTGCAAGTGTGAAGGTCAGTACATTTGGTCCTCTGAACAATGCTCTAAACATGGCGTTTGTGGCCTCAATCAAAATGGTACCTGCAAATGCATCACTTCTCTTCCATCTGACATGGTGTTCTGCCAGCGACCACCTGGTAAAAATTTCATTTTTCACATCCAAGGTGACAGTTGATGTGATAAAGTCTGATGCAGATTTTGACTAGTAAATTATTCTTGTCTTTGCTCAAATTTGCAGCTCCACTGAAGCTATTCAAATACACCATCGACATAAAAATCAATGCTTCAAAAGATGCTGTGATAGAGCGCTTGAGGGCTTTGATTCGTGGACAGAAATTCCCCACATGCGTCAAAAAAGGCATGAAAATCTCTGGTGCAAACATCACTACAGGTAAGAGAAGTATAAGCTGTGTAGTGCCATTTTGTCCACATTAATCAAAAAAGAAATCATATGTGTGTTCTTCTGTATCTTAACAATTTGTTTAATTTTCAGTTTGTCTCTCAAATTTAAACAAAACCCAGTGTAAGTGTGAGAATCACTATATTTGGTCGTCTGAACAATGCTCTAAACATCGCATTTGTGGCCCCAATCTAAATGATACCTGCAGATGCATCGCTTCTCTTCCAACTGACGGGATGTTCTGCCAGCTACCACCTGGTAAAAAAGATTCCCTTTATTTAACATTCAAGTTGAAAACTGGCATTGAAAATATAAGTCCAATGTAGTTTTTTACTAGTTAATTATTTTCATCTTTGCACAATTTTTGCAGCTCCACTAAAGTCATTCAAATACACTATTGACATAAAAATGAATGCTTCAAGAGATGCTGTGATAGAGCACTTGAGGTCTTTAGTTCATGGACAGAAATTTCCAATGCACATCAAAAAAGGCATGAAAATCTCTGGTGTGAACATCACTACTGGTAAGAGAAGTATAAGCTGTGTAAAGAAATTCTGTGCATATTAATCTAAAAATTAATCTCTATATGTGTTCTCCAATAACTTACCTGTTTGTATAATTTCAGTGTGTCTCTCAAATCTGAACAAAACCCAGTGCAAGTGTGAGAATCAATATGTTTGGTCGTCTGAACAATGCTCTAAACATGATGTTTGTGGCCCCAATCAAAGTAATACCTGCAGATGCATCGCTTCTCTTCCAACTGATGGGATGTTCTGCCAGAGACCACCTGGTAAAAAAGGTTTCTCTCTATTTAAAGTGCAAGATCAGCTTGCAACAATGGGCGTGATCATAAAGTCTGATGCAGTTTTTCACCAATTGATTATTGTTGTCGTTGCACAATTTTTGCAGCTCCACTGAAGTCATTCAAATACACTATTGACATAAAAATCAATGCTTCAAGAGACGCTGTGATTGAGCGCTTGAGTTCTTTATTTCGTGGACGGAAATTTCCAATGTGCATTAAAAAAGGCATGAAAATCTCTGGTGCGAACATCACTACAAGTAAGAGAAGTATAAGCTGTGTAATGCCATTCTTTCCACATTAATCTGAAATATTATTTCTACATGGGTTCTCCAGTATTCCAACAATTTCTTCAATTTACAGTGTGTCTCTCAAATGTGAACAAAACCCAGTGTAAGTGTGAGAATCAATATGTTTGGTCCTCTGAACAATGCTCTAAACATGGCGTTTGTGGCCCCAATCAAAATGATACCTGCAGATGCATCGCTTCTCTTCCAACTGATGGGGCGTTTTGCCAGCCACCACCTGGTAAAAAAGACTCCCCTTATTTAAAATCTAGGTTGAAAACTGCTATGAAAATAAAAGTCCAATAGAGTTTTTACTGGTTAATTATTTTCATCTTTGCACCATTTTTGCAGTTCCACTGAAGTCATTCAAATACACTATTGACATAAAAATCAATGCTTCAAGAGATGCTGTGATAGAGCACTTGAGGTCTTTAATTCGTGGACGGAAATTTCCAATGTGCATCAAAAAAGGCATGAAAATCTCTGGTGTGATCATCACTACTGGTAAGAGAAGTATAAGCTATGTAATGAAGTTCTGTGTGTATTAATCTGAAAATTAATCTCTATACGCGTTCTCCAATAGCTTACCTGTTTGTTTAATTTCAGTGTGTCTCTCAAATCTGAACAAAACCCAGTGTAAGTGTGAGAATCAATATGTTTGGTCATCTGAACAATGCTTTAAACATGGTGTTTGTGGCCCCAATCAAAATGATACCTGCAGATGCATCGCTTCTCTTCCAACTGACGGGAGGTTCTGCCAGAGACCACCTGGTAAAAAAAGTTTCTCTCTATTTAAAATGCAAGGTCAGCTTGCAACAATGGGTGTGATCATAAAGTCTGATGCAGGTTTTCACCAATTGATTATTGTTGTTTTTGCACAATTTTTGCAGCTCCAGTGAAATCATTCAAATACACTATTGACATAAAAATGAATGCTTCAAGAGACGCTGTAATTGAGCGCTTGAGGTCTTTCATTCGCGGACAGAAATTCCCAGTGTGCATTAAAAAAGGCATGAAAATCTCTGGTGCAAACATCACTACAGGTAAGAGAAGTATAAGCTGTGTAATGCCATTCTGTCCACATTAATCCGAAACTTTTTGTGTGTGTCTTCTCCAATATTTTTACAATTTGTTTAATTTGCAGTGTGTCTCTCAAATGTGAACAAAACCCAGTGCAAGTGTGATGATGAATATGTTTGGTCCTCTGAACAATGCTCTAAACATGGCATTTGTGGCCCCAGTCAAAATGATAACTGCAGATGCATCGCTTCCCTTCCAGCTGACAGGAAGTTCTGCCAGCCACCACCTGGTAAAAAAAGTCTCTGTTTAATTAAAATCAAGGGTCACAGCTGATGTGATTGTAAAGTCTGATGCAGATTTAGACTAGTTAATTATCTTTGTCTTATACCAAATTTGCAGCTCCACTGAAGTCATTCATATACACCATTGACATAAAAATCAATGTTTCAAGAGAAGATGTGATAGAGCACTTGAGGGCTTTGATTCATGGTCAGAAATTCCCCATGTGTGTCAAAAAAGACTTGAAAATCTCTGGTGTGAACATCACTACAAGTAAGAGAAGTATAAGCTGTGTAATGCCATTCTTTCCACATTAATCTGAAATATTATTTCTACATGGGTTCTCCAGTATTCCAACAATTTTTTCAATTTACAGTGTGTCTCTCAAATGTGAACAAAACCCAGTGTAAATGCGAGAATCAATACATATGGTCCCCTGAACAATGCTCTAAACATGGCGTTTGTGGCCCTAGTCAAAATGATACCTGCAGATGCATCGCTTCTCTTCCAACTAATGGGGCGTTTTGCCAGCCACCGTCTGGTAAAAAAGACTCTCTTTATTTAAAATCTAGGTTGAAAACTGTTATGAAAATAAAAGTCCAATAGAGTTTTTACTGGTTAATTATTTTCATCTTTGCACCATTTTTGCAGTTCCACTGAAGTCATTCAAATACACTATTGATATAAAAATCAATGCTTCAAGAGATGCTGTGATAGAGCACTTGAGGTCTTTAATTCGTGGACGGAAGTTTCCAATGTGCATCAAAAAAGGCATGAAAATCTCTGGTGTGAACATCACTACTGGTAAGAGAAGTATAAGCTATGTAATGAAATTCTGTGTGTTTTAATCTGAAAATTAATTTCTATACGCATTCTCCAATAGCTTACCTGTTTGTTTAATTTCAGTGTGTCTCTCAAATCTGAACAAAACCCAGTGTAAGTGTGAGAATCAATATGTTTGGTCGTCTGAACAATGCTCTAAACATGCCGTTTGTGGCCCCAGTCAAAGTAATACCTGCAGATGCATCACTTTTCTTCCAACTGATGGGATGTTCTGCCAGAGACCACCTGGTAAAAAAAGTTTCTCTCTATTTAAAGTGCAAGGTCAGCTTGCAACAATGGGTGTGATCATAAAGTCTGATGCAGTTTTTCACCAATTGATTGTTGTTTTTGCACAATTTTTGCAGCTCCAGTGAAATCATTCAAATACACTATTGACATAAAAATGAATGCTTCAAGAGACGCTGTGATAGAGCGCTTGAGGTCTTTCATTCGCGGACAGAAATTCCCAGTGTGCATTAAAAAAGGCATGAAAATCTCTGGTGCAAACATCACTACAGGTAAGAGAAGTCTAAGCTGTGTAATGCCATTCTGTCCACATTAATCTGAAACTTTTTGTGTGTGTCTTCTCCAATATCTTTACAATTTGTTTAATTTGCAGTGTGTCTCTCAAATGTGAACAAAACCCAGTGCAAGTGTGATGATGAATATGTTTGGTCCTCTGAACAATGCTCTAAACATGGCGTTTGTGGCCCCAGTCAAAATGATAACTGCAGATGCATCGCTTCCCTTCCAACTGACAGGAAGTTCTGCCAGCCACCACCTGGTAAAAAAGTCTCTGTTTAATTAAAATCAAGGGTCACAGCTGATGTGATTGTAAAGTCTGATGCAGATTTAGACTAGTTTATTATCTTTGTCTTATACCAAATTTGCAGCTCCACTGAAGTCATTCATATACACCATTGACATAAAAATCAGTGTTTCAAGAGAAGATGTGATAGAGCACTTGAGGGCTTTGATTCATGGTCAGAAATTCCCCATGTGTGTCAAAAAAGACTTGAAAATCTCTGGTGTGAACATCACTACAAGTAAGAGAAGTATAAGCTGTGTAATGCCATTCTTTCCACATTAATCTGAAATATTATTTCTACATGGGTTCTCCAGTATTCCAACAATTTCTTCAATTTACAGTGTGTTTCTCAAATGTGAACAAAACCCAGTGTAAGTGTGAGAATCAATACATATGGTCCCCTGAACAATGCTCTAAACATGGCGTTTGTGGCCCCATTCAAAATGATACCTGCAGATGCATCGCTTCTCTTCCAACTGATGAAGCGTTTTGCCAGCCACCACCTGGTAAAAAAAACTCTCTTTATTTAAAATCTAGGTTGAAAACTGCTATGAAAATAAAAGTCCAATGGAGTTTTTTACCGGTTAATTATTTTCATCTTTGCACCATTTTTGCAGCTCCACTGAAGTCATTCAAATACACTATTGACATAAAAATCAATGCTTCAAGAGAAGCTGTGATAGAGCACTTTAGGGCTTTGATTCATGGCCAGAAATTCCCCATGTGTGTCAAAAAAGACTTGAAAATTTCTGGTGTGAACATCACTACTGGTAAGAGAAGTATAAGTTATGTAATGAAATTCTGCACATATTAATCTGAAAATTAATTTCTGTATGTGTTCTCCAATAACTAAACTGTTTGTTTAATTTCAGTGTGTCTCTCAAATCTGAACAAAACCCAGTGCAAGTGTGAGAATCAATACGTTTGGTCCTCTGAACAATGCTCTAAACATGACATTTGTAGCCCCAATCAAAATGATACCTGCAGATGCATCGCTTCTCTTCCAACTGATGGGAAGTTCTGTCGGCCACCACCTGGTAAAGAAGTTGCTAAAATCCAAGCTGACAATCTGATGCAGTTTTTGACTGAATTGATTATTTTTGTCTTTACCCAATTTCATTATAAATTGGATGACAGTAAAGCTAATGTAATCAGATTAATTGATATCCTTGCTGATTGTAGGCTGTCCCATAGCTTCAACCACAATCCCAACAACAATAAGTGTATCTACACCATCAGAGCCAACAGCAACAAGTACCACAGCAGGTATGAATTTTTGCAGTAAAATTAGCAACAAATGCGACAATGCTTAATGGGTCATGAAAAGCATTTTTATTATTTGATAAGTTTTCAGATGTGCAGTCATAATCTTAGTGTTTTTTTATCCAAAATAATTACAAATTTTAATTATAATTAAAAAAGATTACTTACTACATATTTAGACATTTCAAATCTCTCATTTCAAATTTGATTTTTGACTTTGTAGATGTTACAACTCTTTCAACCCTATTCACAAACACAGCCGAGAGTACAGTAACAATAACAAGTCTTCCAACATCTACTTCAACAGTAGAAACAACATGTAAGTGATCATATAATTTTATTTATACAGCATTGTCACCAACATCTAAAATCTTTACTGATTTTAGTATTTGCCTGCCAATATTGATGACCTATTTTTTGTTTCTGATTTTGCAGATGTTACAAGTACTGCTGAGAGTACAATAATGACCAGTCCTTCAACATCTACTCCAATAGCAGAAACTACTAGTAAGTGATCATACAATTCAGTTTACATGGCATCTTTACCAACAACTAAAATCTTCAGAGGTGTATTTAACACTTACTTTGTTTTTGTAATATTCACTAGTTATTGGACAATATTCATAACTTTTATCTTATTGTTAACTTGCCAGCTTTGAAACCAATATCCTTAAATGTTAGGGTCATACTTGTCAGATCAACAAAACCCTTGCTTTTCATAGGCTATAATATCCCTGTAACCCCAAAGACAACTGAGAGGACAACAGCAACAAGTGATATGACATTTATCTCAACAGCAGAAACAAGTAAGTGATTCTACAAACCTCTTTATGTCAGATGTTTCTGTGTGTAGTACTACACCCGGCTCTGGTTTATATTATTGTTTTTGTTATATTATCATTATTTTTAATGAAGTTCAAATGCATACTGCTAGTAAATATATTTTTACACTACAACAAATGCACTTCTATCTCCCAATGATTTTATGATGCAAAATGAATGTAAACACAGTCAGAAAAACATAACAAATGCTGAGAAAAAGAGAAAAATACCCCATTACCCTTGTCAGAAAAACCTTTGGATACTTAAAGCTTTCTTAAATACTGAAAATACTTTTTGTTTATTTGTTGTAATGTGTTTCTGTGTTCCCCTTCACTCCCTTGTACTGTTTATTTGATTGTGTTTTGAAGCTATTTTAATAAGTGTTTAATATAAACATACAAATCAATTTGATATTAAAATGATTTAGTACACAGTAAATTCATTAAGTAATAAGAAAAATGTAGATCAAGAATTATATGAAATTCAGATTAGGATTCCCAGAATTGTTAGATCGGATTGTGAGATTTCTAAAGATTTACACTCTTGTGACGTATACAGTAACAGCAAAATCTGTTACAACTACAACATGTACAATATCAAGATCTCATCATTTTGTAAAAGTATACATTTTACATGCAGTTTGTGCTTATATATTTTATATATGTGTTTTTGTGTGTGTGTGTGTACAGTATCTCACAAAAGTGAGTATACCCCTCACATTTCAGCAACCATTTTAGTATATTTTCTCAAGGGACAATACTATACTATAGAAATGAAACTTAGGTATAGTTTAGAGTAGTCAGTGTGCAGATTGTATAGCAGTATATAATTTCTGTCCTCTGAAAATATTTAAAAATACAGCCATTATTCTCAAAAAGTGAGCACACCCTGAGTTAAGTGAGTACACCCTGATTAACCTTGTTTAATAATGCAAAGCAACATCATGCCCTATTCATCATGTTCATGTTTTTGTCGGCTTGACAGGACAATACAAATATGTGTATCTTGTATTAGAGCAGTTCAAATTTGGTGCTTTGAGTACTATTCTCTCATACTGACCACTGGATGTTCAACATGGAAACTCATGGCAAAGAACTCTGAGGATTTGAGAATTAGAATTGTTGCTCTGCACAAAGATGGTCTAGGCTATAATAAGATTGGTAACACCTTGAAACTGAGTTGACGGTGACCAGGGTGACGGTGACCAGGGTCATACAGAGGATTTCCCATACTGGATCCACTCGGAACAGGCTTCACAAGGGTCGATCAAAGAAGATGAGTACTTATGCTGTGCTTCAGGTGCAGAACCTGGCTTCAAAAAACAAAAGTAGAAGGTTATTCTGTCAGTGCCCAGATCATACAACACACACACAAGTCGGTTTTCATGGCCGCCATCCCAGAAGGAAGCCTCTTCTGAAGCTGGCTCACAAGAAAGCCCAAAACAGTTTGCTGAAGACAACCTGTCAGATAACATGAACCCTATTGAGCACCTGCATCCTCATGCAGAAGGTGGAGAAGTACCATGTGTCTAACATCCAGCAGCTCGGTGATGTCAATATGGAGGAGTGGAAGAGAATCCCAGCAACAGTCTTTGCAGCTCTGGTGAATTCCATGTCCAGGAGGATTAAGGAAGTGCTAGGAATGGTGCTCACACAAAATATTGGCACTTTGAACACATTTTCGACATGTTCACTTTTGTTACCAGCTATTTTGACATTAATTGCAGTATTTTGAGTCATTTTCAGAGGACAGTAAATATATGAAGAGTTCAGATACAAAAGCCTCTAAATCCATCTGACTTTAAAAATACTAAATCCGTCTTTCTTTAAAAAATGCATTTTTATCAGGTTTCCGATGTATAGGTTTCTACAAGTACCGATACTTCTGATTGGGCTGAGGCTAGGTTTTTATTGAGTTTGAAGAAAAAGTGTTTGATGGACATATAATATGTGTCAAGAGCATTCACTCAGTACCATTATCTAATTTTTGACAGAGATGGCTTTTAGGGGGGGTTGCATCTGAACTCTTCATATACTGCTATATAAGCTGCACATTGACTACTCTATAATATATCCAAGTTTAATTTCTATACTATTGTCCCTTGAGAAGATATACTAAAATGGTTGCTGAAATGTGAGGTACTGTACATGGTATGCACACATATAAATCCTATAAATCCTCTATCCTCAGATGAATCTACCACAACAAAACCACCACCAACAACAGAGCTAACAACAAAAGCAACAGCAGTGCCACCAACCGCATCATCAACTCCACCAACAACTTTGGAATCAGCAACAACGGCAGAACCAACAACAACAGCGGCACCAACTACAACACTGGCACCAACAACAACAACAGTGGTACCAACAACAACAACAACAACACCGGAACCAACAACAACAATGGCACCAACAACACCAGAACCAACAACAACAACACTTGCACCAACAACAACGGCAGCACCAACAACAACAACATTGGCACCAACAACAACAACACTAGCACCAACAACAATAGCAGTGACAACACTGGCACCAACCACAACACCGGAACCAACAACAACAACACTGGCACCAACAACAACAACACCGGAACCAACAACAACAACAAAACTGGCACCAACAACAACACCGGAACCAACAACAACACTGGCACCAACAACAACAACAACAACAACACCGGAACCAACAACAACAACAACAACACTGGCACCAACAACAACACTGGAACCAACAACTACAACACCGGCACCAACAACAACACCGGAACCAACAACTACAACACTGGCACCAACAACAACAAAGGCAGCAACAACAACAACAACAACAACACCGGAACCACCACCAACAACAACAACAACTCCAAAACCAGTAATAAAGCTGCAATCAACAACACTGGAACCAACAACAACAGCAGCAGCAGCACCACCACCAACAACAACGCCAGAACCAACAACAATGGCAGCACCAACAACAACACCGGAACCAACAACAACAACAACAACAACAACTCCAAAACCAGTAATAAAGCCGCAATCAACAACACTGAAATCAACAACAACAACAACAACTCCGAAACCAGTAATAAAGCCACAATCAACAACATCAAAACCAGCAACAACAAAGCTGCAACCAACAACACCGAAACCGGTAACAAAGCCGCCAACAACAGGACCAACAACAACACCAGAGCCTTGTAAGTACTGATTACAATATTTTTTATTGTTAACTCTGAAGGACTGCAACTATACATATAAAAACAAAGATGTTTAACTCATAATGAGTGTTATAATATATTTACAATGCCTGATACTAATTGGTTGGTACACTGATTTTTTATTGAATTCTGATTGATTTAATATACATTTTTACATTCAGTTGTCTGTGAATTTTAACATAGTTGAGGCAAATCTGGCAGTCACAGGAACTAGAATAATCTAAGAAAACTGAATTTGTGTCACTTTTGACTAAATTTGGGCAACATACAAAGCATTACATAAGCCACATTCTTTGGCAGAAACCTAAGTGTGTTAACAACCTGAAAATTACATTAACATATGTAGATATTATTATATGTATATGTGTGTCCCATTTTATTTAATTTCAGTAAAACGTCAGATGTCGCTGGCAATAGACGAGACCTTTGACGCAAACCTGAATAACCCTAACAGTGACAAATTCAAGAAATACAAATCAGACATTGAGAATGCAGTAAGTATTGAATAAAAACATCTTGTACTATATGAAATTTGAATAATATGTAGTCATTGCTTTTGTTAGGGTATTAATTCAACCATGTAGTAAAATTCTTTGTGTATTTTACTTGAAAACGATTCAAATCAAGACTTTAAACAAGTAGATGCATGTAAATGTGTATTGTAATAATGCAGTATTAACAGCACTTTTTAAAAAATTACACCATTTTGTCTAATGTAGATCAGTAAGAGCTACAAGGATGTAAAAGGTTTTGTTTCTGCTACTGTTACTGGTTTTAGGTAGGATATTTTTTCTTCCTAAAATTTCTGCTTCGATATGGTCATTATATATATATATATATTAGTTAAAATGCACACAAAAAAGAAAAAAGTTTCTTTTTGTTTTTGAACAGGCCTGGAAGTGTGATCATAGACTTCTTTATTACGACATCTGAGGAGATAAAGACCTCTGGGGAGATAAGCCAAGCACTTCAGTCCAACATGAAAGACCTCAATTACAATGTTGATCCACTTTCAGTGGCTCAAACTGGTAAAAGAAAATGCTGTACTTTTCCTTTGGACAAATAAGTAAAATTATATCAGATATGCAAAATACAAAAGGCAGTAGCAGTGTTTGTAGTATATGTTTCAAAGAGCTGCAGCGTCCACATCTGTCCATATGTTTCAGAAAACAAAGACATGCGGACAAGAGACGCTGTGTTTCCTGAACAAGACATGACACTGTCCTGCTCTGCCACCAACCGTCTTGGAAATATAGACTGGAGATTTCAAGGAAACATAGTACAGCCAGGCAATCATTATGTGTTCTCATCAGATCGTGACTCCCTCACAGTCAAGAGTGTTATTATCAGTGATAATGGTGAGTCTTTCCAACAGTGGCAGATAAAAGTTACCTGATCTAATGACGAAAACGTACCTGCAAGATGTGTAATATGTACCAATAACCAGTTTCCAAAAGAAATAAACACTAGAGGCTGCAAAACAGTGAGCGCTTGTAATTGTTTTCATACACAGTTATGATTACAGCTCCATATGTTTTGCTTTCCAAGCTAGCTCGGTAGCTCAGCCGGGACGGAAGTTGATTTGGGTACGCATCCTGTAAAAAAAACATGACTCATGATGAAAGAGCTGTAAGATGAGAGATCGAAAAACAAGCTAAAACAGCATGCTTACAATTGTGTTTTTATGTCACATTTGCTTTTGTTCATACTTTTCCGGTAGGTTTAGGTGTAGCCAGAGCTGGGTAGATTACTTACAAGTTGTAATCAGTTACTGGTTCCAGATTACATGACAAAAATTTTAGTCAGTAAGGTAATCCATTAAATTACACATTTTAGATAATATAATCAGATTACTTTTAGATTACTTTTGACTTTACTCGTTTATCACATTGATGTAAATAGGAATATCTTGTACCATAATGATGTAAAAAAAATGCGAAGAGTGAGATAATTCCTTTCATTGTAATTTACAACATGAAGTGCATTAAACATTATATTGCATCAAGGTTTTCCAAACTAGGGTTCATACAGGAACTGCAGGGGGTTTGTGAGTTTAATAAAAAAAAAAAATCATTAAATCATAAAAAATTTAAATTAAAATACATTTTACAAAACTTTTAAAACAAAGTCCCTTTCAAGGAAAGGGACTTTCTCGTCAGTCAGTGGCCATATTTGGGCAGCCTCCGGGCAGCTCATACAAGACCAAGTCCTATCTTAATGAATAGTGGAATCCTGAAATCTCAAAAACTGCTTGCTGAACTCATAATTAAATGTGACCCTGGACCACAAGTCATAAGGGTCAATTTCTCAAAATTGAGAATTATACATTATATGAATGCTGAATAAATAAGCTTTCCATTGATGTATGGTTTGCTAGGATAGGACAATATTTGTTGGAGATAATCTGGAATCTGAATTTTGACCCATACAGTGTATTTTTGGCTATTGCTACAAATTGCTACCATGCTGGTTTTGTGGTCCACAAGTTCACATATTACATATGTCAAAGCAACAAAAATCTGAAATTAATTGCCCCATGAATGTTGTTTCTTATGCTCATATAGTGTTTATAACGCTTATTTTTTAGGATAGACCAGCCAATGTGCAGTCATAACATGCTTAATTTTTGGAAACTGGTTACATCATCTAGATTTCATGTAATCAGTTAGTACCCAGCTCTGGGTGTAGTGCAGATGGTACGTTATTTTAAACCATCACAGAGCATTAGAGTTAGCGCCACTGAACAGACATTTCAAATCAAATATGTCACGACAGATACATGGTGGTGCATATTTTGTGTATTACAAAAAAAGTTCCCACAGGTATGTTTTTATCATGATATTAGGTTGGATAATTAGTCACAGAAATTTCTTGTATTGTTATCTCATGTGTGCTAGATTAACATCTGTAGCTAGACTTCAACAAACCAACAGCATCTGTGACACCTCCACAAAGATGATTATGATCAAATACAACCAATATATGAATGTAGCTGTGCCAGTATTTATGTATTTCATTAATGTGTTTATGTGCCATAGCTGGTATAAAATTATTGATATTCTAACTTAGTGGAATTTATGAATAATGGTTAAAGAGAATGAACAAAGAACATATTCTTGATTTTAAACCATCTTAACTTCTGGAATTTGGGTTGTGTTTAGTAATTATTGCATTTTTAATCCAATAATAATCAATTAATTAAAGAAATAATTAACAGAATAGCCAATTAGCAAAATAATCATTAGTTGCATCCCTACTAGAAACTGTGAATTAAAAAAAAAAATCATTGGAAGACCTGTTTTAATTAATGTTTTTGAAACTGAAATTAAATGTATGTCTGTATTTTTTATATATATAGGTCGTTATGAATGTTTGTACAACACAAGCACAGGGCTTCATATTACCTGGGACAGAATTGACTATATCAAGCCCTATCCTATTATGCAAGTACCTTCTAACAAGAAATACATATGTGAAGATCGTTTGATTGACCTCGACTGCTGTGTGCATTCTGATTACTCAGTATATTGGGTCCAGGAAATAATAAACAGCAGTAAGTGTATTTCTATAAATTGAGTCGTGAAACCGCCATATGACAGTTATTTCGAAGTATGTCTGTGATGTCATTCATCTGCATTTTGTATTTCCAGAAATAGAGTCTCTGAGATGTTTTACAAAACAGATTAATTTCGTAACTGAAGGTTTATGTGCGAAAACTATCAAATACACCTGCAAACTGAACAACCCAGCTCTACTTGGATTTTCATATAGCTCAAGGGCAGTGCAACTGGTTGTTTCCCAACCTATACAGCAAACCCCAAACAGCCGTAAGTATAAATACCCTTTCACATTAGTCCCATGTTTTCATTCCTGGTGGCCCACACAATGAAAACTCTGGACCAACATGTTATCAAACTCACATATATAAAATATTATGTTTTCTTATTTTCTCTCTCATCTCATAGCTGTCACATGCAATGATGAGATATATGGTTTTGGAGAAGTTGGTGCCATTGCTGTAGGAGACTGTGACAAAGAAAAAGTTGGCATCAAAGAAGGATTGTGTGATTCTTATGGATCTTGGGTAACTGTAAAGGACACCTGTGTTCTCAGAATAATTGATCAACTGGGACAGGAATCGCAGGTTTGCTTTTTAGTTTTACATCCTTCCCTGGTGCTTATAAATCATAAAATTCCCCATGCATTTGGTGTAAATTTTTAGAGGAAAAAAAAACATACAGCTGTTCAGTTTTGTAAATACATAGCCTATATTGTATGTTGAGTAGATCTGTAGGGCGAAATGTATTAAGTCGACTGTCATTAATTACTCACCCTCAAGTCATTTCAAACCCATACGCAGTGTTGGGGGTAACGCATTACAAGAAAATATCTCAGTTACTTTTTCAAAAAAGTAATGCCAGTTACTTTTTGTTTCTATTATGTATTTAATCCCATTTTAATAACCAATGATTTGCTGCTGACCTTTGTTGATCCTGTTCAACCATACTAATAAGCAAAACTTACTTTAGATTAACTAACATTTGTGCTTAATTTTTCTCATTGCTGAAGTGTGTTTCTTTTCCTACGGTTCTACTGTACATACGTGAATTTACTTTCCTTCAACCTTAGGCTTATTCATTTCACTTTTTGGTGTTAAAGGGCTTGTACATTTGCTAAAAAACATTTTGAAAGTGCATTACTTTCATAAAAAGTAACTAAGCAACATAATTAGTTACTTTTTTATGGATTAACGCAATATTGTAATGCATTACTTTTAAAAGTAACTTTCCCCAACACTGCCCGTAAGACCTTTGTTCATCTTCGGAACATAAATTAACATATTTGTTTATGAAATTCAAGAGCTTTCTGACCCTACATATGCAGCTGACACGTTCAGGCCCAGAATGTTATGGAACACTCTGTCACAGGAAGATCCAAAAGCAGTTTTATTAAGAGGTCCCAACACAGTAATGCCCTCTGGTGGCTGTCATAGACGCACTAGCTAGCTGATTGCTGTGACATAACCCCCTATTTAAGTAGCAAATTCCAGATGCTCCACCAAGTTGCAAAAAAGTCCAGGAGGGAGGTAGATCGGAGGCGGATCAGAGGGAGGGATGGCAGGCCAGGCCATGTGTGATGGAAGACACCCTAGAGCCAAAGGCAGACAAGGGAACCAGCGCAGAGCCGGCAAGCAGGAGGCCAGGGCAGGGCTGAAGACCAGGCGAAGTGTTCATAAACAGCTTCCTAGGACGTTTCATGACCCACAGAGAGTTCAAAAGTAACTGCTATCACACAAAGAGGAGCTGAAGCGGATGCCACTGCCTCTGGAAGTTTAGTAGCAGAAGGCACCACCTCTGGAGCTTTAAAACCCTACTGGGTTAGACTCATAAACTAAGGCGAGTTCAGGACCAGACTCTGGTGTGAACTCATGAGATGAAGCAAGCTCTAGGGTAAGCTCATAGACTTGAACAGGCTCTGGACTAGACTCATGGACTGGAGGTGGTTCTGGAGCAAACTTATAGACCAGAGAAAGCTCTGAATTTGTAGACTCCAGCAGATTTAAGTGCAGATTCCTGGACTACAACGGCTCTGGAGTAGATTCCTAGATGGGAGTGAACTATGACATGAACTTGAGCAGGCTCTGGAGTAGACTCGTAGGCTGGAGCAGGTTCTGGACTATCAAGCTCAAGAGTGGGTTAATAGACAGGAATGAGTTCTGGAATGAACTAAAAACTTGAGCTGGCTCTGGGGCAGCTTCCTAAAATGGAGTGGGTTTTGGAGTGAATTCTGAAGGCTCCCAGACTGGAGTGAATTCTAGAGTGGACTCTGAGGGCTCCTGGACTGGAGCGGGCTCTGGAGTGGACTCTGATGGCTCCCAGACTGGAGTGGATTCTAGAGTGAACTCTGAGGGGTCCTGGACTGGAGAGGCTCTGGAGTGAACTCTGATGGCTTCCAGACAGGAGTGGATTGTAGAGTAGACTCTGAGGGCTCCTGGACTGGAGCGGCTCTGGAGTGGACTCTGATGGCTCCCAGACTGGAGTGGATTCTAGAGTGAACTCTGAGGGGTCCTGGACTGGAGAGACTCTGGAGTGAACTCTGATGGCTTCCAGACAGGAGTGGATTGTAGAGTAGACTCTGAGGGCTCCTGGACTGGAGCGGCTCTGGAGTGGACTCTGATGGCTCCCAGACTGGAGTGGATTCTAGAGTGGACTCTGAGGGGTCCTGGACTGGAGAGGCTCTGGAATTAACTCTGATGGCTCCCAGATTGGAGTGGATTCTAGAGTGGACTCTGATGGGTCCTGGACTGGAGAGGCTCTGGAATGAACTCTGATGGCTCCCGGACTGGAGTGGATTCTAGAGTGGACTCTGAGGGGTCCTGTACTGGAGAGGCTCTGGAGTGAACTCTGAGGGCTCCTGGACTGGAGCAGCTCTGGAGTGGACTCTGAGGGCTCCTGAACTGGAGAGGATTTTTGTGTAAACTCTGAGGGTTCCCGGATTAGAGCAGACTCTAATGGCTGCTGGGCTGTAGCGAATTCTTGAGTGGACTCTTGTGAAGGGAATTTGGGCTAGCAGCCATCTTATGAAGGGGCTCTGGAACAGCCTTCTCAGAAGCAGACTCTGGATCCAGAGTGGTCTTAATGGCCCTCCTCCTTCTTACCCTTCAATTCTCAGTGGGAGTCAGAGGGACAGGTCTTGTGGAAAAATCCAGCGTTCTGACGTAGAACGTCCATTTCTCTTAGTTCATCATCTGTATATTCTGGTTCAAATAAGTAAGGATGGTCAAAAAATTGCAAGTCATCCTCTCAAAATCTTCAGACATGTTTACAAAGACAGTTTTATCTACCTTTTTGGGCCTTGAATGTGGTAGTTGCATTGCTGTCTGTGCATGGTCAGAAAGCTCTCGGATTTCATAAAAAATGCTTAATTTGTTGTATAGAAGAACAAGGTCTTAAAGGTTTGGAACAACGTCAGGGTGAGTAATTAATGACAGAATTTTAATTTTTGGGTGAACTGTCCCTTTAATGACACAATTATAGCTCAATCAGGATTTTTCCAAAGACAGAATACAAACAGCAAATGCTTTTTTACTTATCTTTGTTTGTTTTCAGAGTTTAGATGCTGAAACGTTAACAGATTTTGTGGATAAAGTGAGCAATGCCACCAAAAACAATGAAGAAGCAATAGTTAAATCTGAAGCAACAGTTTCAGCAATGGTGGGAATACTTAACAATATTGCAGATGTCACTCAAACGTTTATGCTGGATGAAGTTGTGATAACGGTAAGTTAGTAACTTAGATTAGATTACATCCACAGCTGTTAGAGTTTGCTGTTTTCATGACTGTATTGCTGTAGTATTATAGACCACACATTAACTGAAGTTTCATTCAGTTATTCCCCTTAAAGTTGAGAAACTGCGATAGTATCATCTAAATGCGATGCCTTTTAACATCTCAGATCATTTTTCTTGCAGAATTTCCTCAGTATAGTGGATATCATTTCGTCAGACACAGTGAAACCTGTATGGGAACAGCTAAATTCAAATGGCGAAAGCCAAGGCAACAGCTCTAAACTGTTGAGTTCCATCGAAAGTGTTATAAAAGCAACATCAAACACCAATATCAACATAGTCAGTCCAACCAACTCATTCCTGTTCAAAAAAGTAACAACATCCGAAGACTTCAGGGATATATTAAGGCTCAACTCAACAGCTGAATTAACCATCCCGGATATAGCATCTAGTAACAAAAACGTTACAATAACAGCAGTGGCCTTCTCCTCCCTGGGAAATGTTATGCCTCCAAGAAATCGTAGCGATAACCAAAATAAAACTGAAAATGTCATCAACGGACTTATTGTTGTAGTGAATACAAGCGTATCTATCAACAACATACAGCTGAAGTTTGAAAAACTCAGAAATTCGGTAACTCTAAATAACAATTCAGTAAACCTAGGGAACCTCCAGTGTGTTTTCTGGGATTTTACCATTTTTAATGGCTCTGGGGGATGGGACTCAACTGGATGTGAGGTCATACAGGTAAACGGCAGTGACACATGTCACTGTAATCACACCACTTCGTTTTCAATACTGATGTCCCCTTTTGCTCCTGAAGATCTTGCTTTGTCTATCATTACATACATCGGTGTTGCTATTTCAATAGCCAGCTTGCTTGTGTGCCTGATCATCGAAATGATCATCTGGAAGGACGTATCTAGAAACTCTACATCACTTGTGCGGCATGTATCCTTAGTCAATATTGCTCTTTCTCTCCTGATCGCTGACATTTGCTTCATGATCAGCGCTGCTGTCGTAAAGCCTGGAACGGACTTTACTAGTTCATGTAGTGCTGCAGTGTTTTTCACCCACTTCTTCTACCTGTCGCTGTTCTTCTGGATGCTGGTCTCAGCCATTCTGCTCCTCTATCGCACTACTATGGTCTTCTCTCACTTGTCTAAATCGGTCATGATGGCATTAGCCTTCATTGTGGGCTACGGTGCACCTCTCCTCATCTCGGTTATTACTGTCGCCTCCACTGCCGGAAATAAACACTACGTCACACGGAATGAAGCATGCTGGCTGAATTGGTATGACTCCAAGGCCCTTCTGGCTTTTGTCCTACCAGCTCTGGTCATTGTGGCTGTCAATATTACTATTGTGGTCATTGTTTTGGTGAAAATGCTCAGGAGGGGAGTGGGAGAGAGCAACAGAGATGAAAAGAACACCTTGGTGGTGATTCTCAGATGTGTGGCCATTTTGACACCCATCTTTGGCATCACTTGGGGTCTAGGCTTGGGCATCATGATAGAGCCTAAAGCTTTGGCTCTCCACTACTTGTTTGCAATCTGCAACTCCTTTCAGGTACAAATGTTCACTTTGATCACTTAAATTTTCAACATCAACATCAAGTGTCCTTTTTTTTCCAACAATACATTGATATTATGCCAATGCTGTTGGTTAGGTTTAATTAAACTTTGAATATTCCTTACAAATGTTACATTTCACATAATTATTGGTGTTTATAAGATTCTAACTGTTCATAGCAACTAATTTGTATGGCCTGTTCACTAATTTCAGGGTTTGTTCATATTGGTCCTTGGAACACTGATGGAAAAGAAGGTAAGAATTGAGTTTTTTGCTTTATGAGCTGTTCTTGACATTACCTTCTAGGTATTTGGTCTCTGAGGTGCTTGTTTTTCTTTCTTTACAGGTTCGGGAGACACTTACGAGAAGATTGAGAATTAGACACAGTGGATCCCATGCCACACATGTAAACACATTTCCCTCAGTTATTTCCTTTAAGTTTTACACTCAAAAATGTTTATATAAAACACAATGGCATCTTTCCTATCATAGACTTCGAGCTCTGGAACCCTTTCCTATGGCAGAAGCAGTTCTTCCAACAGAACGACTCTTACTGAAGTTTTCAACACCCTTATGAGAAGAGGGAGGCGTAAGTACACTACTGCACTGTCTTGATTTCTTCAGAATATTGCCTGAAGTTTCAATGTAATATTTTTTATGTTTTACAGGTCCCGGGGCAAATTCCTACTCTAGAGCATCAGAAAGTTTTTTAAATGCTTAGCAGGACAGACAGGCGCCTTCATTTCCTGTCGGAATGTCTTTGTAATGCTGACTACAGTGCCACTGGCACAACAAAAAATGTTTGATTTCTGTCTATTACAGTGTCTTTTCAAATGCTTTCATTTGCAGTTGATCACAACTTGAATAATCAATCCTTTTTGTTTTCTATTGGAAGACCAGATTGGCTCATTTAGATTAAAACATCTGTCTGTAACAAATCAAATGTTTGTGTGTACACACGGTTTTATGAAAGAAATTACATTCTGGTTTCTGTTTGAACAATGTTTAGTGTACAAACACCTTTGTCCTTTCTCTCTATTAAATCCATCATTGAAAAACACTTGTTTCAAAATGTCATTATTAGGGGGGCTACACTCAAGATGGGTTTGGTGCACATAGGGATAAAAAAAAAGTGAAATATACTATACTGCTGTATCTTTAATGTTGTGGGCCTATTTTTCTGCCAGAGATCCTGGATATCTTGTTCAGATGGCATCATGGATTCTAACAAAAGCCAACAGATAAGAAATTTAAAACTGACTGTCCCTGCTAGAGATCTTATTATGGATTGTGGTTGGATCCTCCAACAGGACGATGATCCACACAAACATCAAAATCAAAACAAAAATGGGTCACTGAGAACAAAACCAAGCTTCTGCCATGGCCAACCAAGTTCCCTGACCTGAACCCTATAGAAAATTAGTGGTGAAGTGAAAAGGAGAAGCACCAACATGGACCAAATCCGAAGGGTCTGGAAAGATACTGTATGAAGGAATGGTCTCTGAACTCTTGTCAGATGTTCTCTAAACTTATCAGGCATTGTAGGTGAAGACTCAGAGCTGTTTTATTGGCAAAAGGAAGTTGCAAAAAGCATTGAATGAAAGAGTATGATTAATTGTGGCCAATGTGTATTAGAGAAAAACATTTTTTTCATAATGAGATTTCTTTCCCATTTTAAATTCTTATTCTACAATGAAAGGTTAGATTTTTGTAAATGTTTAAAATAAAAGATCAAAAGGATTAATGATGCATTGTAACTTATTTCAAAAACCGAAACTTTCATATATTCTAGATTCATTACATGTAAAGTAAAATATTTCAAAGGTTTTTGTTGGTTTAATTTTGATGATTAGAGCTTACAGCTCATGAAAGTCAAAAATCCAGTATCTCAAAATATTAGATATGTTTATCAGGGGCGGTTTCTCAGAGGAGTGACTCCTCAAAATATTAGTTGAGAAAAATTTGCAGTACAAAAATTAATGGTACATAACATACACAGTTTCACCTAATCTCATGTTAATCTTGAGTACCTATAGAGTAGTACAGCATCCTTAATATCTCCAAAAAGTCTTTAGTTTTATCATATTTAGAAAAGAAAAATACAGCTTTCCGATTCTCTCCGGAAAAAGCAGAGCTTCTGGAGGCGCACCGTTCGACGATCGCTCACGCTCGGATTGCCAATAAAACACAGACATTTGATGCCGTTTCACTTACCATCTGCAGTTCTGAATCATGACTGAGATCTTTTATAGCTGGGACCACTCCACCTTTCAGTATCAAACAATGTGCAAATCCAGCGTTAAACTGGGCCTTGTATATGAAATGTTCGTCAACAAACACACTTGCAAAACTCCATTGCTGCCCTGGAAAAATGAGCTGCATCCACTGTTCACGTAACGCTGGGTTCTTCGGGAAGCTGAGCAATGTTATCCTTGCCTTACAACCAAAACCACACTTCTTTAGAGACATTCTTCCCGAGTGAATCGCTTGCAGCAGTGCATCCGAATGAAGCGCGTTAATGGGTGTGCTCTTTCTCTCACTCTAGACGACGTGTGCGGGCGCGCTTTTCCGGGAGAAGTGCTCATATAAGGAGTTCCACCATCGTCTACGTCATTAAAGCCACGATCAAAAAAAAAAAACAGCCGAAACTTGTACCAACCCGGAAGTAAGATTTTCAGCACAGAAATTCTCTCTTATTTGTCCAAATTTTTTTTTTTAAACTTTGGCCATGTTTAGCATGAGAATCCAACTCTTTAACACTGTAAACAACTCTGAATATATGAAACACCATTGTATTCCCCCTTTAAACAACACCAATATTACAAAACATTATAAAGTGTATAAATCACTGGTTCTAAAAAAAACAGCCTGCCCTGAGCCCATTGAGTTTTAACAGACTCCCTAAAGGAAGCAATGCCTCCATCGCGATATGATTGGATGTGAGTGGTTATGTTCGGCTGTGATTGGTTCATGCGAAAAATCCTGCCTCTTGCGTTTGTGTGAGTTCGCGCGAATCAGTCTGAATGAACAAAATATAAAGGCGTCGAAGGGAAGACGGTCGGTGTGAAGACTAATTTTAAAAAGTAAGTAAACAACTCACACATTCACACAGTTAAATAAAACCACTTTGTGGCGTCAAAAAACACTGCAAATTGAATGAAAACATGATCTGTGGGAGTTTTTAGTAAATTGCCTATCAGTTTAAAATACATTTCAGCGTCTGTGACGAATATTTACCAAGCTTTGATGAATGATGACCCGAAAAATTCAAAAATAGTTAAAAGTCAACTATTAAGAAGAATAACTGAACATGATTTTACAAATAAAACAGATGTTTGTTTGTTTTTATAATAGTTTAAGTAATGTGGCAGTGACTAGGACATAAAAAAAATCATAAAGTTCATGACTCTGAATTCATGCAACAATGTGACAGTAATTTCAAACAAAAGTCTTTTTTTTGTTGTTTTTTTTTTATTTTAAGTGCAAATTTTATACAAATCTGTCAATAAATAAATATCAGATAAAAAAATACATTAGCAAAGTTTAGGTTTTATATTTAGTATTATCATGTTCATATCTGTGCAATAAATACCTGTGTGCACTTACATAATACATTCATAACGGAGGCATTTGAAAGACATTTGCTTATGGATACGTTTTTAAATGATAGAAAATGATTGTTTATATTACAGTTTCCCATTGTGACTGCTATTGTAATTCACTATGTGACTCTGGACCACAAAACCAATCATAAGTAGCAATACATTTTATGGGTCAACATTATCAACTTTTCTTTTATGACAAAAATCTTTAGGATATTAAGTAAAGATGATGTTCCATGAACATATTTTGTAAATTTCCTACCATAAATATATAAAACTTAATTTTTGATAAGTAATATGCATTGCTGAGAACTTCATTTAGACAACATTAAAGGCAATTTTCTCAATATTTAAATTTTTTTGCACCCTCAGATTCCAGATTTTCAAATAGTTGTATCTCAGCCAAATATTATCCCATCCCAAAACATACATCAATGAAAAACGCATATTTATTCAGCTTTCAGACGACGTATAGATCTCAATTTCAAAAAATTGACCTTTATGACTGGTTTTGTGGTCCAGGGTCACCAATGTTTCGTTTGTAAAACATGGAGATCGTGAAGCGTCACATAGGGTCTTTTTGCAATTCTCGCTCAGTCCTCCAGAGGGTGTTGTGTCTCTACTCAACAGTCTGTCCTGTCCTGCTTGTGAAGTTCTCCTAAAAGCACTTTATTTCGGAGCTTAAATTATATCTAGCTGAATAACTTAAACTGAGTTCTCAGAGCCACAGTTCTTGTAGGGTGGTGATGATTTCCGACACCTGTGAAGTGTAAACCAGAAAATATTTAATTATAATAAGATTTCACAATGACAAATTAAGGTTTAATTAAATAACTATATATATATATATATATATATATATATGCTGTATTTCATATTTTACCTTTTCATTAAGCAGCAGTACATAAGTGCAAGGACGAATGCCAGTAATAAAACAACACCACAGATGATTCCAATAATTTCTTCAGGACTAGACAAACTTTGGGTATCCAACATAACATGTTCACAGCGCACACCACTGTACGCTTTGTCACACCTAAAGACAGTACAAACCATGTTTGTTAGGAAGGTCTTTTTAAACACTCTATGAAACAGTTTGTTGACTACAGTTATTTTTTCCCCATATGTTGATTCCTTGTGAAACAGGAAATTTGGGTGTGAGATATCTAAGAGATCATCCCATTTTGTAAACATCCAAAAGGCTTTAATCACAGCCACAACCCAAGCTTTTCAACCTGCTAGTCTGCTAATCAAACAAACTAGATACCTAGAACTAGATAATCAAGACGTGCTTAGTGTCAATTGATGGACGGGGTCTTAAATGTAGGATTACTGAAATGAGTTGGTTATGTTGGCTGGTCTCACCGGCAGATGGGGGTGTCCAGGTCAGGAGAGTAGGTACACGCGCCGTTGACACAGAAGCCTTCGTGTTCTGGACGGCAGGGCCGTTGAACAGCCAAAACTTGCGGTTCCTCTTCATTTCCTACTGATAGACATAAACACACACCCATACACTTAAGCATGAAGGATTGTGATTTTAACGGATAGGTATTCAGACTTGTGTCCACATGCCAAAGCACCTGCATTCTTAGCACAATGCATATTTGAAATTACATGTTTGCTAATTTCAGAAAAAACAAAGTGTTACTTCAGTTAGGGTTATTTCTGTAGTCCACTTTAGACATACACTACCAGTCAAAAGTTTTTTTTTTAAAGAAGTCTCTTCTGCTCACCAAGCCTGTATTTATTTGATTCAAAATAAAGCAAAACATTTTTATATTGTCAAATATTTTTTTTTACTATTTTTTTTTTTACTGCTTTCTATTTGAATTTTAAAATGTAATTTATTCATGTGACCAGTGCTACATTTTCAGTATCATTCCTCCAGTCTTCAGTGTCACACGATCCTTGCTGATTTGCTTCTCAATAAACATTTATTATTATTAATATTCAAAACAGTTGAGTACAATTTTTTCAGGATTCTTTGATGAATACAAAGATCCAAAGATCAGCATTTATCTGAAATAAAAAGCTTTTGTAACATTATCCCATTTAAAAGCTTGAAGTCAGTATAGAAATTAATACTTTTATTTAGAAAGGGTGTTTTAAATTGATCAAAAGTGATGATAAAGACTTATAATGTTACAGAACATTTATATTTCAAATGGATGCTGTTCTTCTGAACTTTCTATTCATCAAAGAAACTTGAAAAAACACTTTTAACATAATAATAAGAAGAATTATTTAGAATGATTTCTGATGGATCATTTGACTGGGGTAATGATGATAAAAAATAAGCTTGGAAATCACAAGGCATAAATTGCAATTTAAATTATATTCAAACAGAAAACAGTTATTTTAAATATTAAAATATTTCACAATTTTATGGTTTGTGCTGTAATTTAGATTAAATAAATGCATGCTTTATGAGCGAAAGAGATTTTTTTAAAAAACAATCTTACTGTTCAAAAACTTTTGACTGGTAGTGTAAATGTCAACAAACTCTAATAATTAGCGAGTAGAAATAATAAATTGTAATTATTAAAATAGAAAACAGTTCTTTTAAACTGTAATAATACTGCTTTTACTGTATATTTTTTTATCTTTAAAAAAAAAACAATAAAAATCTTAATGATTACAATTTTTCAAAATAATTATATCTAATTTTGAAGTACTTACCATTACTGTGTGTTGTGTTGTTTAGGATCACATCCTCTGACTTCTCCTTAGCGTCTCCAAGTCCAGAGAAGACGGACAACACCACCATCAATCCAAGTACTGTTGGGAGTTTTAATACATTTCAGTAACTATACATTTCAAGACATTCTAGTCATTTTGTCTGTTGTCTGTTTTGTGTTATGAAAAGTATTATGACTCACCCTGATAGTGCAAACACCTTTTATCCATATGCTGTGTCATCCTGCGGCCCAAGAACAGGTTTAGTTTGACTTGATATTCTGCGTTTGTCTGGTTCCTGTCAACTTTTCTGCTGCTCTCCAGATGAAAGTGTTTTCCCCCCAATTTATACCATCCTTCTATATCCTTTTCTGCGTCACTAATGGTAGCCAATCATTTGAACTAGTAACAGGAACTGCAGTGAATCCCGAGTCTTTTACCCATACCTGTACAATCATCCGCATCACTTCCTGGTCTGCAGGCAAGCAGCGTGCACAGGCATGTTTTTGCCCCCACACTTTTTTTTCAATGACCAAAGTATTTGCCTGCAGCTGCAAAAACAAGCTTTTGACAGGCTTTTAGTTATTGGCACAAGTGGTATTAAAGTCTAATTACACATGCAAAGTATTATTTTATTGTTAAATGTTTTACTGACTGCCATGTCTCATTACATTCCTGTCACATTTTTGTCTTTTTTCGGCTAGTGTTTTTTCTTAAATACAATTAAAAAATTTAAATCTCTCTCATGTATTAAACTCTGCAGTCTACATAATATTTTCTTGTAATCTGTAACCAGTAATTTGACATTATATTTACATCTCAACAAATCTAATACAGTTAAGGTCAAAAGATTACAAAAGTTGACCTGAATAAGATATTTCACATAAAAGACTTTTACATTTAGTCCATGAGATAAAATGATAGTTGAATTTATAAAAATGTTCAAAAGTTTACATACGGTTGATTCTTAATACGGTGTTGTTGTTTTTTTTAGTGATAATTGTTCATGAGTCCCTTGTTTGTCCTGAACAGTTAAACTGCCCGCTATTCTTAAAAAAAAATCCTTCAGGTCCCTCAAATTCTTTGGTTTTTCAGCATTTTTGTGTATTTGAGCCCTTTCTAACAATGACTGTATGTTTTTGAGATCCATCTTTTCACACTGAGGACACCTGAGGGACTCTTATGCAACTATTACAGAAGATTCAAACACTCACTGATGCTCCAGAAGGAAACACCATGCATTAAGTGCCAGGGTTTAAACTTTTGAACAGATAGAAAAAGTGTATATTTTTCTTATTTTGTCTAAATATCATATTTTTTCCATTTAGTACTGCCCTTCAGAAGTTACAGAAGATACTCATGTTTCCCAGAAGACAAAATAAGTCAAATATACCCTGATCTTCAAATTAAAAAAGTTTTCCCCCCCTGGCTATTAATGCACTGTAGTCCTTCAGTTGTCCTCAGTGTGAAAAGATAGATCTCAAAATTATTTTGGTCAAATAATTCACATTTTTCATATTCTGTAAGGTGTATGTTAGTTTTCGACCTCAACTGTATGTTAAGTATCACATAAAAAAGTTAAGTATCAAATTGGGAAAAAAAAAAAATATATATATATAATCAGATGGGGGTGTGATTTGGATTGATTCCATTTGGTACATTATCCATCGCAATGTTGGAATACACTAAAGGGAAAAAAATGAAAACTATCATCATTTACTCACCCTCATGTTTTTTTTAAACTTACTTCCCTCTGCAGAACACAAAAGAAGAGTTTTAAGGATGTTGGTAATTAAAACATTTAGGTTATTGACTTCCATTGTATTTCTCAAAATATCCTGTTTTATGCTTTATTGAAAAAAGTCATGCAGGTTTGTTATGACAAGTGGGTGAGTAAATGATGATAGAATGTTCATTTTTGAGTGTACAATGCCTTTAAATCTTCCATGAGCAGGTTCCTCAATAAAGCTTCTCCTTGTAAACTGCCAATATTTGGTCACGGATTGAAATTGTGGTATATAGACTTCTGAAGTGAAATCTTCAAAGGCATAGTTATCCCAAAAAGGCAAGTTCTGTCATCATGTAACATAAAAGATTTTAGTCAGAATATCTGAGCTTATCTCTTTCATACAATAAAAGTGAGTGGTGACCAAAAATAACACAAAAGCACTGTAAAAGTAGCCCAATCAACTTTTATCATATCTCTCAAGACTTGTCACGCCACGTTTGACGTCAGTGGCATCAAACGTCATGGTTTTTGCTTGCTGTTCTTGAGTCTTACACCGGAAGGGATGATATTCAGCGAATAATGACTAAAAATTCTGGTCTGTGGCTTATTCAAAGATTATATTGTGGATCTTCAGAAGCACACAAGTAGCTGTGACTATATGTTCAAGTCATTTTTATATTTCACATTTTATGTAGAAAAAATATCTCAGGGAAGCATCAGATATATTTAAATTAATGTTTTTATTGCCAGTTTGAATGTAAAGGACTGTAAAAAATAAAAAAGTCTGAGGTCAAGAACATGCGCCATAAATCACACAAATAAAGAAAGCAGTAATAAATACAAGCTATTTACACCAAAACTAGGAGAACATTTACGCATCATAAACAACATATACATAATACCTTAAATAGGAATATTAATAAATTTTAAATACAGCAGCATCCTTGTGTTATTTTTTTGCCATTTTATTGACTGACTTCAAACTCAAAATGTAATTTCCTGAGAAAATGTATTAATGTCCCGTTTGTCTCAGTGTCAACAGATTCATCTGATATCTGAGAACCATCTATTACCCTGCCATGAGGCCACCTGTTAAGCAGCCTGTCAAGTCCTACCGAAACTCTCCTGTGAGGGTGATGCAAGAAGAACTTCCGGCTTTACGCATGCTTTGTCAGGGAGGTAATATTACACTTGCATGGTAAACCCTAACCTTACTAATTTTCTCGGTTCCGGCAAAATACTACTACTTCTTATAGCTTTGTAGAATCATTGAGGAAGCATCTCTCTCATTTTTACAGAGTTAAGAAACAAATTAGGGTGTAGTTACTCTCATCGACGTGCATGGCTGCCTTGCCAGCTAGAACGGCCTGTTACGACTTGCTGACAGGCAGGGAAGGATGTTGTAGAGGAAGCTTGCAGGGGCTTGCGTTTATCATCGAGATACAGACAAATAGTGCCAATTAAAGTATCCAGACTGGAGTGCTTGTATCTTGTCCACCTGTAATGGCAGGTTTTGTGTTTGTTCAGTATGTTGGAGCATTTTTGGCAGCAGTGACAGTGTTTTTCATCACCATGGCGATGGTCATTGGGCCGACTCCTCCAGGCACGGGAGTGATGAATCCAGCCTTCTCCTTCACAGCTGATTAGGGAGACAAAAACAAACCATGTCTTAAATAACCCTAAGAGTTCTGCCAAAGCCAAGTGTTTCTTTTATACTTCCAAGAGAAAAGAAATCAAACTATAAATCGTGTTGCTAAGTGACTTCCAACCAACGAACACACAATGAGCCAAACAGAGCCCTAGACACTATTTACACTGCCTGACGTAAAAGCAGAATTCTTGTTCATTTTAAATGAACAGAACACTCCAATATAAATAAATTCTGTCATTCCAAACCCAAACTCATATTTATCTGCCATCTCAAACGTTATTCACTGAAAATCGTGAATAATAAATTATTCATTAATGAATTGAACTGATTCAGTTCTCAAGTTAAACAGTTAAACAGGGACAAACTGCTGGTGAATGAGGACTTAAGCACACATTGTATGAACCACTTTTATGGTGATTTTGCATTCTTTTTGAAGCTTGAATCTCATCATCTTTTGTGATGGTCAAATGGATTTGGAACGACATGACAGTGAGTAAATAATTGCAATTTTAATTTTTGAATGAACCATATTGGTATTATAATTGTTTACTAAAACAAAACCTAAAACTAATAAAAATGTATGTATTCATTAACTAAAATAATGCTGAAATAAAATAAAATATTACACACAAAAAACTAAGTTACTAAGTCAATAAAATAATAAATTACACAGAAACAAAAATTAATAAATATAGCTACAAGCAACAATCACTGGCCTTCAAGCATTTTAAGACCCTTGGACAATTATAGACATTTTAAGATGATTTTATCCTCAAAGGCTAAAAATAATAAATAAAACAACTAGAAATATTATTTAACATATTATCCGTTTTGGCCAATAGGTAAGCTTTTGATAACTTTTTGTTAAGACCATCTGAAAATGGTCTGCATCAATTTTGGTGTTTGCTTTTTCAAATATTTAACAAATGGCTTATACCTCATAGATATTGGTAGCACATTGGGCAAAGACACTACATGTCAAATTTCAAGTTAATCAGACCAACAGGTGTGTAGTTACAGACATTTTCATGTTTTTTTTCCTGTTATAGTGCCACCATGTGGTCAAAAACTGATACAAAAACCAATTTTTGTACTTTGACCAAACACTGTGCTTGGTTTGCTGAAAATATTTAATTCCATTCAAGAGTTATAGCCATTTTAGTGGCCCCACCCACTTTGAGCGTTTTGCGTCCTGTTCCAACCATCAATGAAACTTTAACTTGGTTTTGATCAATTTTGATAATCACACTCCAGAAACTTTTCTGCACTGATTTGGTTCCGATTGGGCGAAAAACCTAAGACTAGTTTGCAAAAGTAGGTTTTGTGAAAAATTCAAAATGGCGGAAAAAAAATCATGACGGATATGAAATTAGATTTTTTTTGTTTGTCTCAAGCTAATGATACAAGACACTAGAGTCTATGACAAATGGTTTAGGAGTAATGAGCGATTTCGCGCTTTCAAACGTTATATCGCCCTATTGGCCGATTGAGGTAAGTCTTTGTCAGTATCTCCCCAAATTGGTACCCCTACAAAAAGAACAAAATAACAACAACAACAACAAAAAAATAACTAAAATGGAAAAAAAGCTAATTCAAAATAATAATTATTACTATAATAGTATTAAAATAATACTAAAACAACACTAAACCATATCTGAAACAAGAACGGTAAGAACACAAGCTGTCACCTTCAAAATCCACATCTCCAACAAGACGAAGTTTACCAGTGACTGGGTCCTGCATGCGGTTGATGCCGACATCAATAATAGCAGCTCCCTCTTTTACCATATCTGCCGTTATTAAGTGAGGCACACCTGTTGTTAGAGATTAATACCAATTGTTCAACAAAGACACATTCACTTACAAACACAGTATTGTCTTTATCTTATTAAATGATTTATATTTATACATCCTGTAGATTTTAGAATACAAACAGAATAGTTTCAAATAAAATACAGATAATGTTCAAACTTCTAATGCAGTATGTAATATTGACAGCTAGTGGTTGAAATGAGTCCAAATACAAAATATTATTTTGTTTTATTTTACACTTTACGAGTTGATTTATCCACGTTTCAATATGCTTCTACTCATAAAGCTTTTTGATGCCGAGGTATTTTACGTCAGGTAGAATCTGTTTGCTGCTTTCAATGGCTTCAATACACTGTGTTTTCCACCACCTGGCAACCCGAGGTGTTGATATACTATTGGTTAAAGTAGCAGTGGGTGGAATCACATAGACCAAAACAGTAGAATAACTGGCTGTAATGTTGTTATTTGGAGAAACAATTATGTGAACTTAGCATGTTTCCTAAATACCTGTAAATATATTATGGTGTTTTTATGCTTTTGGTATAGTCAGTTTTGTATTATTGACTTAATATGTTGCATAACCAAGTCTAAGTTAACTAAGGAACACTTAGTTTAAGAAACACTCCACTTTTTTTGAAAATAGACTAATTTTCCAACTCCCCTAGAGTTAAACAGATGAGTTTTACCGTTTTCGAGTCCATTCAGCCGATCTCCGGGTCTGCCGGTAGCAATTTTAGCATAGCTTAGCATTAGCATCTCATTCAAAAATGACCAAATATTTTCGATATTGTCCTATTTAAACATGACTCTTCTGTAGTTACATCATGCACTAAGATTGATAGAAAATGAAAACTTATAGTTCCTATCCATATCAGCTTGGAAAATCGCAACTTTTAATTTTCTGTCGGTCTTAGTAACTACAGAAGAGTCAAGTTTTCAATAGGAAACATTGAAAATCTTTGGTCATTTTTGAACAAGATGCTAATGGTCTAATCTGACTCAGTGAACTATGCTAAGCTATGCTATCGGCTGAATGGATTAAAAACGGTAAAACTCCTCTGTTTAACTCTATGGGAGTTGGAAAATGAGCCTATTTTCAAAAAAAGTGGAGTGTTTCTTTAAGGATAATACAGTCAGCTAGTCATTATTACAAAATGAACATTGCTTCCTCTACATTCTCCCACTCACTGCACGGCTACTTACCAAATAAGTAAATAAATGAATAAATAATACCGTTTAGCAGTCATTACACAATGATATTTGACCACAGAATGCAGCTATTGACCAATCAGAATGGAGTATTCTAGACAGCCATGTAATAATATTACAGAATACCTGACCAGGATACAAAGAGCTGACCTGCAGCCGCAATCACTACGTCAGCCAAGCTGGCAAGTTCCTTTAGTCGTGGTAGAGGAGTACATCTATGAGCCATGATAACTGTGGCATCACCTGAAAGATACAATACACATCAGGAGTATTTATTTATTAGTTTATTTCATTACTAAATGTTTTTAGTTATTCAACATACTTTCAGATTTAAAATTGGATTCTCATGCAGTTATTTCCAGTGTACCATTTCCACAAAATCAATGTTAAAACATTCAAACATTTCGTAGTATTTAATTGTATGCAGGCACCAGGAAATTCATGCCATTTTTGAAGTGCCAACTCCCATTTTGTGTTCATTCCACACATTCTCTTTGTGGTTTCTGCTCACCAGCAAAATGATAACATTCATTAGCAGAAATTCCCAGAATGTGTAACTGTACACCATCACATAAACCGAAAGCTATCAAATTTGGCTAATTACAGGTTTTGTTATGTGGAATTAACATAGTTACTGTAACTCCAAGGGTGTAGTAACTAAAAATGATGGGAATATTAAATATAATGCAGTACTCTTCATTATCACAGATCCGCATCATTAGACACATTTAAGATGTTTTGACAAAACCTGCAAGGTTCTTCAGGTAACCACAAGTTCACCTGTTTCCTATAACGCTATGAGTCACAAAAAATGGAAGCATAACTGATTTAGGGCTGTTTCTCTGATTGTGAAAGGAATTTTGTACATGTTAGAGCACAAACCTACTATCAAAGTGATTTATTTCACAACTCAATCAGAGCATTACTTACATTTCTCCTTTTGAAATCATCAAAATCTTGCACAAACCTAATCCTAATCGTTAATATCTCAACAAACGAACCCTTTAACAATTATACAGATCCGGTCTCTCCCTTTTCCTTTATTCCAAGAGGAACTACAAAAAATATGTCAGATCTTTAAACAAAAGTTAAACATAATCACTAATCACGTTTCCTGAGAAGTGATGATGCAATATCAAACATTTTTAAAGGTAAAAACTATTCACAAAAACAACTCTTTGAGATAAATGTTCAAGCTTATGTTTTAATAACTGAATCACTGTTTAGTTCGATGCAAAGTAATAAAGATTTGTTATTATTCTGCACACGCAGTATAAATGGATTTTAAAACATCAAAATATACAGTTAAGGTAAAAAGTTTACATCGGTATCATAAAAAATGCAGGATATTTTTTTATCAGGGTTCCCACTCTAAGCCAAATGTCAAATTCCCTGACTTTTCCCTGACTTTCACTGATTAAAAAGCTGAATTTCCATGACCTATAATGAACGAATCCACCCATTTGCAAGCTTTATTTACTTGTTTACAGACGTTTTTAGTACAAAACTATGGAAGCCTGTTTCTGCCACTAAATAAAAAAAGAGATAAAGATAAAACATGCAATTCTGACTTTATAACTCGCAATTGCAACTTTTTATCTCACAATTCTGACTTTATTTCTCAGAATTACGAGTTTATATCTCACATTTCAAGAGAAAAAAAGTCAGAATTGCGAGTTTGTATCATGCAATTGTGAGAAAATAAGTCAGAATTGTAAGATAACAAGTCACAATAACCTTTTTTTATTTTTTATTTAGTGGTGGAAACTGGATTTTTCTGTATTATTTCTACACAAATTAATTTATGTTTTTTATGATTTCAGGGGTTAAACAATCTGAAGGATTTTCTGTTTGTAATCAAGTCCATCATTCAATTTTTTTTTTATTTCTTCACATTTAGTTTTTGCTTTTCACACCCAGTCTTTGAAGTGGTCAATTTATAGCAAAAGCTCTTGAAATGTACATTTTCCTGGCATGTTTGCCTTAGTTATCATGTACAGCCTGATGACTGCATTTGACTTAAGTGATTGTCAGTTGACGTGCGGAAAGGGAATAAAATGGCACTGAAAAACAGCCTAACCATAAAGATAGGCAAAAAGTGTAAAACAATGCGATAAAAAAAGGGTATAGAAAAATTACATTTTAATAAATAGAAATAAAAAATTAAAGCAACAAACAAAAATCCCTGATATTCCATGACTTGGACCAAAAAAATATTAAATTCCCTGACTTTCAATGACTGGAATAGACCTTTTAAAATTCCATGATATTCCAGAAATTCCATGACCCGTGGGAACCCTGTTTTATGTACTACTGACCTGAATAAAATATTTCATATAAAAGACGTTTACATACAGTCCACAAGAGAAAATAATAGCTGAATTTATAAAAATTACCCTGTTCAAAAGTTTACATACACTTGATTCTTAAAACTGTATTGTTACCTGAATGATCCACAGCTTTTTTGTTGTTGTTTAGTGATAGTTGTTCATTAATCCCTTGTTTGTCCTTAACAGTTAAACTGCCCACTGTTCTTCAAAAAAAATCCTTCAGGGTCCCACAGATTCTTTGGTATTTCAACATTTTTCTGTATTTGAAGTGAACCCTTTCCAACAATAACTGTATAATGTAGAGATCCATAAGAACAACTGAGAGACTCATATGCAACTTATACAGAAGTTTCAGAACGAAAAATGATACATTAAGAGCCAGGGTTTTCTTATTTTGCTTAAATATCTTTTTTTTTCCATTTAGTACTGCTCTTTAGAGGCTACAGAAGATACTTACATGTTTCCCAGAAGACAAAATTGACATAAAATTTACCTTGAAAAAGTCTCTTAATGCATTGTTTTTCCTTCTGGAGCATCAGTAAGCGTTTGAACCTTCTGTAATAAGTTGCGTATGAGTGCCTTAGTTGTCATCAGTGTGAAAGGATGGATCTCAAAATCATACAGTAATTGTTGGAAAGGGTTCAAATACACATAAATGCTGAAAAAAAAAGAAGAATTTGTTGGTTTTTTTCTGAAGAACAGCAGTATTAAGAATAAAGTGTATGTAAACTTTTAAACAGGGTAAATTAATTATTTTCTCTCGTGGACTATATGTAAACATCTTTAATGTAAAAGATCTTATTCAGGTCAGTACTAAATAAAAAATAACATGCATTTTGTATGATCTCTCTTATTTTAGCAAAATAACATTTTTTACAGATTCTGCAAGGTGTATGTAAACTTTTAACCTAAACTGTACTACCATCTATTATATATTTTAAAAAATATTTTAGATGGTTAAGGTTGAAAGATGTTTATCAGCAGTTTTCCATTACTGCATGAGAAGGTTATTACAGGTTACTGATCAAATGTTTATTTCTGATAGTAATGATGTCACAGTTTGCGTCATCAGCGGCAACATCGAGGGGTCATTCTGTGAATTTGTAATTCGCAATGATCTCACTCCCCTTCAAAAGGCAAGGTGACTGGGTTGTTGATTATTGATTGAAATTCTGAAAATGTCTTTTGAAAACATGAAAAAAAAAATGCAAAATAGAAACACAGTGATCCTTTTCACAGAATTATCAGTTTGTAGTAACTACTTGTACTTTCAAACAAAACACTGTTGATAGAAAACAACGCTACAGTCTAATCTTAAAATCTAGCATTTAGCAAAAAATCTTACTGCATTCAGCTTTTTTGCCACAGTTTAAGATTTTACACCAACGATTATATAACAATTATTAATGTAATTGTTGGTGTAATCTTAAACGTAAAAGTCTTAAATAAATCTTGTCTATAGTGCAATGTGAATTTCTCCTTGGCACTGCAAGCATATCTATTTATACTAGTACTGTCAATTGATAACTAATTAATTGCACATTTATTTCTGAAATTAATCGTAATTAATCCTACCTAACATTAAAGTTTTTAGATATACTTCTGTGTTGCAATAATTTTACTTTGAATCGTCAAATTAATGTAGAAACAACAAATATTTGTAATATCCTGTACATATTTTTTTATGACTTAAGGTAAGTATGACTGATACTATTAATCTAGAAAATTTTTCCTAATATTTAAATATTTACTACAGCCATTAAACTCAATTATACTGCAAAGTTGAATTTTAGCATTTATTAGATTAAAAAATAACAACTTCTAATTTAAGTGAACTTAAAACAATCTTCCCATTTTTTACCTGTGCCCTTCAGCAAGTAGAAACAGAAACTCAATAAAGTTATCAAACACTTGTAAAGTTCCAAACTTGTAAAAGCTTTGTTCACCTTCGGAACACAATTTAAGATATTTTGGATGAAAACCGGGAGCTTTGTGCCTGTCCCATTGACTGCCAAGTAAATAACACTGCCAAGACCCAGAAAAGTATGAAAGACGTCATCAAAATAGTCCATCTGCCATCTGAGTATCAGCTGCATCACACGGATATGTTGTTTGCTTCGAATCAAAGAGTAAATAAACGTAGAAAACGTGTCCGTGTGCTGCGGCTGACAGAGAACAGCATACGCTGTTTGCGTGCAGTGGATACTCTCCAAAATGGTGCTATGTTGACGCGGAGGAGACGAATTGTTGAATAAAGTTGTTATTTTTGTTTTCTCTGCCTACAAAATGTATTCTTGTAGCTTAGGAAAATTATGGCTGAACCACTGATGGCAGATGGACTATTTTGACAACATCTTTAACACTGTCAAGGACCAGAAAAGTATGATTTACTTGGCAGTCAATGGGACAGCCACAAAGCTCCCGATTTTCATTTAAAATATCTTAAATTGTGTTCAGACAAAATGTTCCTTTTGGGAAGGAGTAACCCTTCAATACACATTATAGCAGCTGGGTTATTAGGTTATTTGGCTGCTATTACTTTAAGAGCTGCCACTGCTGAATGTGATGCGGATCTAATACGCATACATCTAGTTTCATTTGCACTTTAATATGAAATAATACAGGCTACAGTGTGCATCGCCACATTTGTGTGTGAAGTGCACATGCTATAAGCACAGTATAACGGCTGACAGGACAGGTAAATTAAAAGGTAAAGGTTAATTATCGGAATTAATTTTAACAGGAGTTTTATACTATAAGATTTTAATCCAAAAAAAAAAAAAAATGAATGAAATGACACAGATCTCACCTCCCGGCCGTTCATGGTTTCTATCCGAATGCAGCAGCATTGCAATAGGCATTCCTACATTCTTGGAGCGCCCAACAACAAGCACATTTTTTCCAACTGTTTCAATGCCTGAAACAAAGGGGCATGCATTAGCAGTCAAACAGTTGAAATAATTTGATGAGAACAAGTAACAGTAAAGACATTTATGTTATAAAAGACTGTTCTTTTGAACAAAAATGCTGTTCCTTTTGAACAATGAAATAAACAGCAGCATATTAGAATCCTTAAGGATCATGTAACTCTGAATACTGGAATAATGACTGCTGAAAATTCAGCTTTACCATCACAACAAGAATTCATTTTGAAATGTATTTAAACAGAAAACACTCAATTTAAACTGTAACAATATTTTACAATATTAAATGTTTTATTGGATTTTTGTAAATAAAACAAAATGCAGCATAAAAGGCTTCTTTCATAAACATTAAAAAAAAATGTTAAGTACCAAACTTTTGACTGTCAGTATAGAATTTGAGTAAACACTTATAACTCAATTTCACAAATGCCCATGGCATGGAAAAACCATCAAAATACAGATGTGATTTCAAAACAATGTTTTCAAATTTGTAAGTAATATAAACTGACATCAGATACTGTTGTTATACCTGCTGCTAACTAATGTAATAATACACAACCCAATCACATCTCTGTTGGGGTGCAATGTGAGATGGCTGAGAAACTATTCTACAACTCAAATCTCAATTTGCTGAAAGCTGTCACAAACCCGTTCTTCGGATGATTTCCCACACTGCCGCTGCTGTGGCTGGCACCATGCACCTCTGGTCCAAGCAGAGTTTCCCAATGTTTACTATGTGAAATCCATCAACATCTTTTTCTGGGGCGACAGCATTGCATATGGCTCTCTCGTTAATGTGCGCTGTAAGAGAGAAATATATATTTATAGATCATTCAGGTAACAACACAGTATTAAGAATCAATGGAAACTTTAGAACGGGGTCATTTTTTACTATTGAACTATTTTTTCTTGTGGACTACATGTAAATGTCTTTTATATAAAATATCTTATTCAAGTCAGTACTAAATAAAAAATAACATGTACTTTGTATGACCCCTCTTATTTTGTTAAAATAATTAATATTTTGCAGATTCTGCAAGGTGTATGTACACTTTTGACCTCAACTGTAACTACAATATGTTCACCATTAGATTCAGCTTGTTTCACTACAGTAAAGATACTAGCAATGAATGACCCTATTTTTATTTGCAATTCACATTTTATATTACCAGTTTCACATTTCGATCCAGCAGAACAATACGGTACCTGGTAGAGGGAGTTGGACAAGCAGCCCACTGATGCTCCTGTCTTTGTTGAATTTGTATATGAGCTCCAACATCTCTTCCTGAGATACTGATGATGGTCTGAAGATTGTGCTGCTTGACATGCCTTTTAAACAAGTACCGTTTGAAGAAGAAATTAGAGAATGCATGATTCATATTGTACTGTAAAATCACAGAGACTTCACGTAAAAATACATTTTCACATTTCACTTTAACATAAGCATTAAAAGCTGAAAAACAGTTGTTTTTGCTTTCGACAGCAACTTGAAATCTGTATATCATTTATTGTCAGTTGTTTGTTTAAGACAATATTCAAAGGCCCTCTTATCTAATGTGATATGTATAGAAGCCTGTTTCTGCCATATAAAAAAAAAAAAATGAATAAGGTAATTGCAATTTTTTTTTATCTCATAATTCAGACTTGCAAAAACTAAACACAAAAATGTGTAGCAAAAACTCGGAATTCTGACTTTTTTTTCAATATTCCGAGTTTACATTTTTGAGATCAGTACGTTTTTAATTGTTTTTTAAAGACTTATCTTATGCTTCTCTTAAGATTATTTGATAACAAATACAGAAAAAAACTAATATTGTGAAATATTATTACAATTTTAAATATCTGTTTCCTATTTTAATATACTTTAAAGTAGAATTTATTCCTGTGATGCAAAGCTGAATTTTCAGCTTCATTACTACTGTGTTGCTTATATATATATATATATATATATATTTTTTTTTTTTTACCTGTAATACCTCTTTCAGGATTCTTTGATGAATAAAAAAATCAAAGCGGACAGCATTTATTCAAAATAGAATAACAATGTAAGTTTTACTATCAGTTTTTATCAATTTAACACATCCTTGCTGAATAAAAATTGTAATTTATTTCAAAAAAAGAAAAAAACATTTTACTGACCCGCCAAAAAAATTAAACAGTAGTGTATATTGTTACAAAACATTTCTATTTTTAATAAATACTGTTCTTTTTAACTTTTTATTCCTTAAAGAATCCTGAAAAAAATTGTCACAGTAATATATATATATAGTTTCCAACATTGATAATAATTAACATATTAAAATTATTTCTGAAGGACCATGTGACACTGAAGACTGGAATAATGATCCTGAAAAATCAATTTTGCATCATAGGAATAAATTATATTTTAAAATATATTAAAAATAGAAAACTGTTATTTTAAATTGCAATATTATTTCACAATATTAATTTTTCTTTTCTGTATTTTTGATCAAACGAATACAGCCTTGATGGGCAGCTGACTTTCCTGCAACTGAGTTTATCTCTAATCAGAACTTTTGTTCTTAGAATTCCAACTTTATATCTTTTCATTTTTATATCACAAAATTGTGATTGAAAAGTAAGAATTGTGAGATAAAAAAAAGTTGCAGTTATTGTTTTTTTATTTTTTAATGGTGCAAATGGGTGTCCGTAGATGTGTACCTCTGCTACATACCTCTGTTGTAATAAACTAAAAAAAATACAAACTCAAAAATACTATATCAGTTTAAAGTTGAATAAAGTTGACTTATTGGGGCCCTCCTAGAAGTTTGCAGAGGCCCCCTAGTGGACCTCTGGCTAAGAACCACTACTTCACATATTAAAACATTATTAAAGTTTATATTGACTTTGTGGGTTGCTCACCAAGCAGTGAAGCCGTTCGGGTTTTGTTTCTCACATAAGTGTGGCTGGCATGATCATCCCCCACCAGGATGACACTTAGATGAGGTCTCCTGTTGCCTTGTGCCACTAGCTTCGCTATATCACTCTGGACTTCTTTATGGATCTGCCGAGCAAGTTCTGTCCCTGAGACCACAGTGGCAACATGTCTATGTGACAAACATAACACATATGTAACAAATAACAATTCACCGAGTTAGATACATGGGAAAAAAAAATCAAACCCGTTAGAATCCACCTGCATTGTGAAACTCTGTGTAAGCATCTTGACACTATCTATGACACCCACAGGGTGGCGGAATATTCAAACACACAAAATGTATTTCCTCAATGAATCGACCTTCTCAAACAATGACTGTATGTCCTGTATGTATGTATATATAAATACAAACCGGATGACATCCTTCTCCGGTAGGAAAACGCGCGTTTTAACGTTACATATGGACGCATGCAAGCTTTGTTTATCTGCACCAGGGGGGGGGAAATAGTCCTAACCTTTTCAGTGACTGGCAAAAAGGGCTTCTCCGGTTGACTGTTTTTAGATTAATCCATCGTTTTGATCGCCGACAATGCTGGAAATATGATGTTAATGTCTGTATTCTAGTATAATTCACTGTTAATGCAGTGGGAGCTGCCATAGTAACTGATCACCTGCTCTGATCCACCTCACGCTTGCGTGTCTTGACGCGTCACACTCACAACAAAACTACTTCCGGTTTTGTTTTAAATACGTAAAACGTCTGTAAAACACATTTTACGCCGGTGTCTCTATGTAATATAAAACTCCAACATCAAAATAATCATTTAATGAACACACTTGTATAAACGTACCAGGAAATTCCGCAAAAGGCGGATCTAAAAGCTGGCACAGATCTTAACACAAGCCAGAGCACATAGTCAGCCAGGCATGTGACATAAAGATCATGTAAATGTAATTTCTGGATATATTCTGTTTATAGATTACAGTACATTCTAAATATATTCGAACCCTAAGTATTAAAGGTCTGAAATGAATGCAGTTATTCAAACTTACACTTATTAGTCAAAAGTTTTTGAAGATTTGTAATGTTTTTAAACTCACTAAGACTGCATTTATTTGATCCAAAGTACAGCAAAAAACAGTAAAATTTGTATATATTTTGATATATCTGTTTTACCATTATATGCAATGTATCTATAAACTGCATCTAATTTGCATATTAAAGTATTTTTGGGGCAACGTGTAAAAAATAAGTGTAATGGGGTAATTAATATTCATAATGAAATCTAATATTCATAGCAATATTGAAATATAATTTATATAAATATAAATATGCTTTAAATCCTAATGTCCTTTACCATATGAAATTGATGTCCTATTTTATAACAGAAAGTTATATTTTAATTTGAAACCCCATAACATTTTCCCCCGATGTTGTTTTATGACAAACAATTTGAAAATTAGTCAGATTCAAAAAATCATACAAAATATTATCATATTTCCATCTTAAATTTGATCACTAAATTAATGTCAGCCATTTTTAAAGGCCAAGGAGAGGGAGTGATCATAGTGAAACTTCCTAAGAATTGGTATCTCGGACTCGACTGTGTTTAAAATATATTCAGATAGAAAGCAGCTATTTTAAACAGTAAAAATATTTCACAATATCTCTACTTTTGCTGTATTTTGGATCAAATAAATGCACACTCAGTGAGCAGAAGACACTTCTTTAAAAAACATGAAATATCTTACTGTTCAAAAACTTTTGACTGGTTAGTGTAGCTCAGTCATTTCATCCTTAAGTTTGAAATGTATTAACGCTGATTATATTACAAACCTTATAAATTTATGAATTATTAAGATTTTATTGATTTACTAATTAGATTTACTACATTAGAAAATGTAGTTTTCCATGACCGTGGGAAACCTGTATCATTTTACCTAAACGTTAACTCTTTTCTATTGCTGTCTTGTAAGCACTAGTATTTCCTTCAGGATTGTATAATGTGTTGAAATTGAATAGGCCTACAGTGTTCGCTTTCCAGGCCATTTACCAAAGTGCAACATCCTGGAACAAAAGGATTAGAACCTTTTAAATATTTTGTTGCTCTAAAGTAAAACATAAAAGTGCCAAAAACAAGACTTTAAAGAAAATGAAAAATGGAGCAAATGGGTTTTGCAATTGTCTACTTCCATGCTGCGATTGTCATTCTGTGACCTACAAAACTAACCCAAATATATTCTTACCTAACCTAGGGCAGACTGCAATATATATATCTGCAAAGATTCTGTAAGCATGTTTGAGATACTACTAAGCCCACTGGATAACTGTTGCAGAAAATGCTACATATATCAGTGTGTGTACACATGTATATGTGTGTGTTTTAAATCTTAAACACAAAGTTACTAGGTCAATGTTTGATGTCCCAATGTTGTGTATGACACAGAAGGTAGCTGATGAATAATGTGTTTTTGTTGTAAGCCCTATACCTCTTTAGTATGCAGCGCTTGTCTTCTATGCACAGGCTTCATCGGGGCGTTTTCTAAAAGAGAATCCACTATCTAAATGGAAGGAGGGGGCCATGGTTTTTGGATTTCATCAACATCCAAAAGTCTGTTTGAATTTCATGTTTTTCTAAGACAAACAAATGCTTCTTGACACTTTTAACCAATACCATGTCGGAAACAAGTTGATTACGTTATTCTAGTTTAAGTTTTCATCACATATACTTTGGGTCTTGAATAAAAAAGGGATCTTCTAGCCTAAACAACTAAAAAGAGGTCGTTGCCCAGTGACTGTATTGGAAATTTCAAAGATAGCCTGTTGCTCATGTGCATATTCATATTTAGTTTATGTATTAAACAAATCCATCTACCCATTTTTTTCCACCCGTCAGTTTAGTCATTTCTTTTGACTTTGTAGGTACATGTGTACCAGTTATAGACTTAATTCCATCCAGTTTACATTTAGTCTAAACCTGTAGAACCTAAAGGTTCTTATTATAGAGTTTCAGTAGTTTTATTTTGGATATAGGTTTAAATTTGAAATAGACTTTATACTCCAGTAAATATTTCTCAGGGTATATACAGTTGAAGTCAAAAGTTTACATACACCTTGCAGAATTTGCAAAATGTTAATTATTTTACCAAAATACGCGGGATCATACAAATTGCATGTTATTTTTTGTTTAGTACTGACCTGAATAAGATATTTCACATAAAAGATGTTTACATATAGTCCACAAGAGAAAAATGACTCAGTTCAAAAGTTGGCGTATACGCTTGATTCTTTAGATGCCACAGATTTTTGTGTATTTGAACCCTTTCCAACAATGATTGTATGATTTTGAGATCCATCTTTTCACACTGAGGACACCTGAGGGACTCATATTCAACTATTACAGAAGGTTCAAACGCTCACTGATGCTCCAAAAGAAACACCATGCATTAAGAGCCAGGGGTTGAATTTAAAGATCAGGGTAAATATAACTTTTTGTCTTCTGAAGACTAAATGAAGAAAAAAAAAGATATTTAGACAAAGTAAGAAAATGTAAAGAAAGAAAGAAAATCTTCATTCTGTTCAAAAGTTTACACCCCAGCCCATGTATTGTGTTTCCTTCTGAAGCATCAGTGAGAGTTTGAACCTTCTGTAATAGTTGCATATGAGTACCTCAGTTGTTCAGGACAAGCAAGGGACTGATGAACAACTATTACTAAACAGAAAAAACACACATTCAGGTAAAAGCACAGTATTAAGAATCCTGTGTAGGCCTATGTAAATTTTTAAACTGGGTCATTTTTATAAATTCAACTATTATTTTCTCTTGTGGACTATATGTAAACTTCTTTTATGTGAAATATCTTTTCCAGGTCAGTACTACTAATTAAAATATAACATGCATTTTCTATGATCCCTCTTATTTTAGTAAAATAATTAACATTTTGCAGATTCTGCAAGGTGTATGTAAACTTTGGCTTCAGCTGTATATAAAACGTACCTTATAGTTTTGACAACAAAAAATCTAAAGAATGTTATTGCCCAAGACAGAGAGAAAAAAAATATTCAGGTAGTGGGGCATGTTGTCCCATTCCTCTAAGGGGAATACTGTTTTATTTGAAAAGATAAAATACTATCGAGTTAAGCATTGTTCATGTGAAAAATAGCTTTTTAATTGGATAACATTTCATTTTCTCACAATGAACTGTGTACAAAAACTAATGAGGAGCCCCGTGTTCCCTACATTGAGTAATGTGAACAACAGTGGCCCCAAAAGACCCATGTGTTCGCAACGTTATCACACAAACATCCCCTGTTTGTGTATTTGTAAACAAACACAGTCATGTGCGATGCTGAAGGCTCGTTAACCTTTGGTATGCTCCGTGCGTCAGCATCCACCAGCGCGGCGAGCATAGGGTTAACACAGAAGCGTGAGAATTGTGCCAGTCTACAACTCATTCAAACGTATATATGCCACGCCCTCGAACGTAGCTACAGGGGCTTGACCAATTAGAAAGAAAGAATTTTGTCGTAGATATCTGCCGATGGTCAGATGACTGAAAAAAAACTATTTAAAACTCTAATGAGCAACCTGATACAGGTTCATACACTCTCCTGGCACATCTTAGAGAAGGATTAATACGTAAAACTTCCTCAGTCACTCCAGTTTGTGAAAAGAACAACGAAACTATTTTAAAGCTCTGAACATTATGGTAGAAAAATCAATAAGAATTGCACTTTGCTTGTTATGTTTTATCCTGTGCCATTCATTCAGTGCCTTAGCCGCTGCACCCGACGAGAACGCGCAATTGGAAGGTGAGGGAAATTTCTTTAGTTTGTTAACTAACCACTGTTTAATGCTTTTAAATGAAGTAAGCGATTACTTTATTGTCCAGAGTTTCTTAGTGATTTATATTTGTATGCATTTCTGTGAACATTCATCCTTTTCACGGACAATGGCTTAACAATAACAGCGATTTAATTCAAGCTGTGAGAAACACGATAAGTCTCACATTATTAGGTGTTCTATCTACGTGAACGAACCTGTCAAAGAAAAACGCAAAAAAATTACTGACTTGAAAGTTAAAATATCCGCTTTATTGACGTGTCTGCGACTCACAAAAGTAAAACCCGGACAATCCACTTTGTCTCGGATGTGCCATTTAAACGACCGCTCAGAGAAGTCCACGTTTTATCACCGATCTGCCGCGTTGTCGACCGCAGTGACTGAATACTGTTTGACTTTTGAATGACTTTTTGACTTCTGAGGGATTTAAAAATTTTATAACTAAATAAGCAATTATTATTCTAACGTTTGTGAAAAATAAACGTTTGGAATACCGGGCAGTGCTGTAACCAAATTTGTTAAAACGTTTGTTGTTTAGCTCAATTTGATATAATGTTCACACGTATATTTGTTCAAAATCTCTAATAAATACATGGCCGTTTCATTGTTAATCAAATATAACTTTCCCCTGCCGCATTATGGAATAAGTGAAACATACAGCAATAATTTTAATCGAAAACGAATACATAAAACAACTCCTATAAACACAAGACCATGTCTGTATGTGTTAATCCTGTAAATCCTTTTTACAAGGACTTAAAATTTCTGTCCACCCCACCTCAGGAGTTTTTTTTGTGACTCTGGACCAGAAAACCAGTCATAAGGGTACATTTTTGAAATTGAGATGTATGCATCAAATGAAAGCTGAATAAGCTTTCCATTTATGTATGGTTTGCTAGGACGAAATGCAACTAAAATCTGGAATCTGAGGGTGCAAAAAAATAAAAAAAAAAATAAAGTTTTTAGCAATGCATATTACTAATCAAAAATGAAGTTTTGATATATTTGCGGTAGGAAATTTGAGAGATATCTTCATGGAACATGATATTTGCTTAATATCCTAATGATTTTTGGCATAAAATAAAAATGTATAAATTTGACCCATACAATGGCTATTGCTACAAATCTAAGACTGGTTTTGGGGTCCAGGGTAACATTTGATTTAACCTTTCTAATTGGTTAAACTCATAGTGTTAACAGATCTACAAAGTTTTTCCTTACTTGGGTTGAAAAATCCCAGGTTACCTCCACTTGAAAGTTTGTAGACTGTTTGTAAACTTTTAAATTCCAAATCAAGCTCTGTTTAGCATTCCATTAATGGTAAACTGGTTCATTAGAAAAAGTCTTCTGCATTTCCCACTCTCTACAGTAGCTCAATTGTTCAAGCTAGTCATTAAAACGAGATGTTTTCACAAGGCTTACCTTAATAAACTCAAGCTCAACACCTTATGAAACAGTTAAGCACTTTCAAATGCCTCAAGCAGAGTTTTGAGATTTTACATAAACGTATTAATTTTTTTTTTTTTACTGATTATTCTAGATGATTCCGAGGACAGCTTCCCAATGGATCCGGTGCTACTTCACGACAAAATCAAGTACAACGTGCGAAAGTCTTTGGATCTTGATGAAGACGGCTGTTACCTCCAACCTGGGAAAAAGGAAAGCATTAAGGAGTGTGGCTTTGATACCTCAGTCAGGACCATTCTGATCATCCACGGCTGGACGGTGAGATATTCTAATATTTGATTCGATTTTTGACACCCTTTGAATTTTCAGAAGCTTCCTCACATTTGATCTTTAATGCAATCCTGGAGGTCATCCAGAAAAAGTGTAATGCAAATGTTCTTTCTTCAGTGTGTCAATACTTTTTACTTCTCGGATGTAAGGCAGATATTGAAATTTCACACGTGATTGCTGGAGCTTTCTGGTTGGGTTTGGTAAAGGGTGTGATGTCTCTTCACAGATGAGTGGGATGTTTGAGAGCTGGATGCACAAGCTGGTGGCTGCGGTTCAAAGACGAGAGTCGGAGGCCAATGTGGTGGTGGTCGACTGGCTAGGCTTGGCCCACCAGCTTTACCCAGATGCCGTCAACCATACCCGCCGGGTTGGGCAAAGCATCGCTACTGTGTTGGACTGGCTCCAGGTACGTCCATATTATCCCGCTGGGTGTGTTTGTTTCTCTTTGTGTGTCTTTGAGAGAACTGGCAACCGTGAAAACTCTACTTGTGGCCTTGTACATTGGGTCTTTGTTGGTATTATTCATCTTCTCTCAGAACAGCAGATGTCCTGGCGAAGTACAATTTGTCTTTTCCAGATGGATCTGTTATGGTTTATTGTTGTTCGAGATGTCAGGAGTTTGCCCTGGGCATTATGGGTATTCTCATGGAACAATAAATATTCATGCATCGTAGCTGGGCTCCTTAGACTCTGAAGTACTTTTTATACAAGAAAGATGCAAGCCATGTAAATGAACAGCTGAGCATATTAGCCCCCCCACACACACGCACGGATGCCCCAGCTGGCACTGCGCATGGCACAGCAACAATGTGCATGAAGCATAAAGACTTTTTTTTGCATCTCAAAGCTGTTCTCGGGATATAAAAGTTTAGTGCTTTCCTCCGTTTTTAGATGTAGTGAGATGTTTAGTGAGAATTTATTAGAGCTATTCCCCTCATATAAATAAATACAATGACAATATGGTTAATGTAATTATTAATCTAACTTGTCTGTTTTTAATAGGATGAAGCGCAGCTACAACTTGAGGACGTACATATGATTGGATACAGTCTTGGTGCTCACGTTGCTGGATATGCTGGAACTTTTGTAAAAGGAAATATTGGACGTATTACAGGTAAGATTTAGATTTATGTTGGACACTTTGTTTCATGAGACAAAGCAACACAAGTGGAGGCCACATCTAAACACCCATTCTTTTCGAATAGGTTTAGACCCAGCTGGGCCCATGTTTGAGGGGGCTGCGACCCACAAGAGGCTTTCTCCAGATGATGCAGACTTTGTTGACGTCCTACACACGTACACACGAGGAGCTTTGGGTGTCAGTATTGGGATCCAAGAGCCTATTGGGCATATTGATATTTATCCCAATGGTGGGGATGTACAGCCAGGCTGTTCTTTGGGAGATGTGCTGTCCACCGCTGCTGCAGGAAGTGAGTGCTTCAATATGTTATCGTTTATTTTGCAATTTCCACCTCTTCCAAGTCATTGTTATTAACCATATGTCTTGTCACCACACAGACTTTGTAGAAGTCATGAAGTGTGAACATGAGCGCGCAGTGCATCTTTTTGTGGACTCCCTTATGAACAAGGACCACGTGAGCTACGCTTTTCAATGCACCGGCCCTGATCGCTTCAAGAAGGGCATTTGTCTGAGCTGCAGGAAGAACCGATGCAACAGTATTGGTTACAACGCCAAGAAAATGCGTAAGACGAGAAACAGCAAAATGTACCTGAAGACTCGTGCGGACACACCTTTTGGCGGTAGGTAATTATAATGTCTTTTGTTGCAAAGTCACATGCTGTAATAATGAGTCACTGACTTGTGGTTGTTTGCACAATCCTCGACAGGTTTCCACTATCAGATGAAGATGCATGTGTTCGACAGGAAGAATGCCAATGATGCAGATCCCACTTTCTACGTCAAACTACACGGATCCCATAATGATACCTTTAACCTCGATGTAGACATGTAAGCACCTCATGATTAAGATTTCCAATATGTGACCCTGGACCACAAAACCACTCAGAGTCAAATATTAGGTCAAGCTGAATAAATAAGTTTCCACTGATGTACAGTTTGTCAGGATAGGACAATATTTGGCTGAGATACAACCAAGTCTAAATATTGAGAAAATGCGTATGTACGTTACTAATCAAAAATAAAATTTTGATATAATTACGGTCAGAAATGTACAAAATACCTTCATGGAACATGATCTTTACTTAATATCCTAATGATTTTTGGCATAAAAGAAAAAATTTGACCCATACAATGTATTTTTGGCCATTGCTACAACTATGCCCTTGCTACTTAAGACTGGTTTTGTGGTCTAGGGTTGCATATATTCTCCTGTTTACTGGTAAACATCATTTAAATGGGTACTTTTGAAGATATCTGACCTGGCTTGTGTTTTCACAGTGCTGATGGAGTTGGTTTAAACCTCACAAACACATTTCTCGTCTTCACGGAAGAGGATATCGGTGACCTGCTGAAAATTTCACTTCGTTGGGAAGGCCCTTCTGATTCCTGGTCATCTGTGTTGAAACACTTCAAGTCATCGTTCTGGTCATGGTCAAGTTCTTCGGACAAAAAAGTTCTGGAGGTTCGGAGAATCAGAGTCAAGGCAGGAGAAACCCAGAAGAAGTAAATGCTGTTTTGACACTTGTTGGTTGCGAATTTGTAAACTGACTCGCCTTAAAATGTTTGTTAATGTCATAATGTTTCTTCACAGGTTCACCTTTTGTGCTGATCAGACTGAGATCTCACCAGGGCAAGAAATTACATTTACAAAATGCCGCGATGGCTGGGAAGTAAAGCCTAGAAAACGGTATGTTTATTTATACATCCTTACTGTGCACATTTTCAGATATTCTGCTATGTGTTTTAATTAATCTTTTTTTTTTTCTTTTTTTTTTTCTTTGCAGATTGCACTACTGAGAGGAAGCGCTGTTACATAGGGACCCAACGTGGTGAAGGGCCTGAGCACTTTTGTTTGTTTTGGTACACATTTGGTGGAATAATGCACCATGTTTGTTTGTTTGTTTGGGTGGGTCGAACACAGCTTGTGCTGCTCAAATGGCCAGCTCAGATGGGTGATGGCTGGTTACTGGACTTGCTCAGGGCATTTTTTTCTACCAGTGGGATGTTCTGAATTGTTTGAGATTCCAGATCCTCGTCTTTTGATACTATTTGTATGTTTTCTACTGTTGCGTTCAATATGTCCGTTTTGTGGATCTCAGACTCTTACTTAACAACGCGATGCTCGTTATATATATTTTTGTACGTTTTTAATTTATGAAGGAAAAAGCACTGTAAAACCAAGCTTATTTATCAACCTAATGCACACCTTGTACCAAGGCATAAATTTATTCTCTCCCAAGTTACCTGGTGACCACTTTTACATGTTTATGTGTCTGTGGATTTCAATAGGAAGAAGGATTTTATATGAATTCACAGTATTATTTAAGGTCAGAAGAATGGAGAGAGCCGCTCTTTGTCTTCATAAAAAAAAAAAAAAGTTGCACATTTTGTGCCTTGTTCTGTACATGTTTTATGTATATAATGTGTATATAAAACGTAATAATAATTTGTAATAAAATTACTTTGGTTTCCATTGTGTCATTAAAGAAGTGTTACTGGTAAGATACATTTGGTTATTAAATATAACTTAAGCAGATTTGTATTTGTGTAAGGAGTAGGTTCTAAAAATGCTTCAAACAAGAGTCTGTCGTGTTTACATGCTTAAGGAAACCTCTTGCTATGGAAATGATAGTGAGACTTGATTTAGCAGCTTTAGTTGTAAATCATCTCATGTCACTCCAAACCGGTATGACTGACTTTCTTCTTTGAAACACAAAACGATAAGTTATGAAGGCTGTGCTAGTTATTGTTTGCAATTACAATGAATATGGCCTGAAGTTTTCAAACTTAAAAATGACACAAAAGCACCATAAAAGTGTCACAAACAGGGCTCTGCTGTATGTTCAAAGGCTGCGACTATAACCACTTCCCCTACTATATAGGATATTTAAAAAAAGTAACCCTTCTAAAAATAAAGGTTCCAAAAGGCAGTTTGCCACAGTGATGCCATAGAAGAACCAGTTTAGTGAACAGTTCTTTAAAGTGTAATTGACCTTTTGTGGTTCCATGTATGGTAAGGGTTCTTTGTGGAACCACTGATGCCATTAAAGAACCTTTATTTTTAAGAGTGATGTGCACAGAATGGTATTGCCTGAACACAGTATTCGTAAAAATGTGTGAAAACGTCCTCTGATGACCTACTAGATTCCAGAAAGCGCATCCAGTGGATACTTTACTATCCCACAAAGCCATGGCAGAGGAGTTGCACACATCACAATGACAACGTGAAGAATGTTGTAAGTCTGGAATACTTTCGTGCCGCATAGAACATACTTTTTTTGACAGTTGGTAAGTAATTACTTATTCAAAAGAAGCAACTACATAAGACAGTGTGGGATTTCGGATGTAGCCAAACTCTCCTGAGGGCAAGGAGTTAATCCTAAAATAAATCACTCAGACCAGATTTGTGAACTGGATCGGAACAGCTCCAACTTAAAAGAATGATTTGTTTGGTGACGCTGTATTTTTTTGAACCATGAAAGTTTCAGATGAAACCATGAACTCATTCATTGAAACTGCATGGAAAAGAGCTTCAAATGTTCATTAAAGTTTCTTTTTTTCCAGGAAAGTATGTCATACAGATTAGGGAAAAAACAGGGATAAGTAAATGTCACAATTTTCCTTTGGACGAGTCTACTATGCATAATAATAGTATCACTGTTTTGAGGGGGAAACTAGAAATAAAGAAATTAGAAATAGGCTAGTGTTTTACTAAATATTTCCTTATTCTCAGAGAAGTTATCTAGAATCTTCTTGTACGTGTGTAAATGTGTGTGTGTATCCGCCTGTTTACATGTGCTGTTTCAGGAATGCATGTAAAGCGTGAGGGTTTGCTTTTAAGTACTTCTGGTAACAAACCTTTTAAAAATGTTGAAATCTTTCCAAAAGGTTTGTCAGTAGTGTAAAAGGAAAGAGGTTAAACAGAATGAGATGATAAGAGACTGGAAATAGCTGTTATCTGACAGTGGTTTCAGTGGAATATACTGGTACATTACAGTACATTTTTCACTGATGTGTCTAAGGAAATAGTGTGATTTATTTCAATGTATGTCTATGGATTTTCCTATGCTAATTCATTTAATCATTTATTTGCTTTTCTTAAGTAGTGGTATTTGCCATGGGAATTGAGTTTGAGGGGCTTCTTCCCAAAAATTCGACACACTGTTTAAGTCCCTTTAAGGCAATTAATTCCACTCGGTGGCCATCTTTGAAACACCGCATGCAAGTGCAGCTCCTATCTCTTTGAATGGGGAAACATCAAATTCTCCAAAACTGTTTGCCAAGTTTACGATTAAATTTTATATTTGACCAATGAAATCTGACATCAACAGCCTCTTAAATGGTGTTCCTTATGCTCCAGTAGCATAAAAACAGTTTGTTTTTGATGCTAGACCAGCCAAAGCACATGCGCAGTCATGAGCGCGATTTTGCGAACTCTGCCTGTTTCTATAGAAACAGGAGTTTCTAACGGCAGCTGTAGTGACGCCATGACTTTACTAATCAACGATTGGTTCTTTCATGTAGAAGGCGGGGCTTATTTGCCATCTTGGGCGTTACACTTTTTCCAATTCATAAATAACAGGAGTAAAGAGTCTTCCTATATATAAAGTCTTTGGTTTAACACACTTCCATTTTTTGATTACCATCATGTCAAAGGCTACGGTTGGTACACTTTTCGCTTTTTCCTTTACCACACCAAAAGTAGGGACTGAAAAGAAGTGATTTTTCATATGACATTTCCTTTACTTGTCTACTAAAATATTAATATTTATTAACATCCATAAGTAGGTCATATTTGCCACAATTAGCTCATGAACACAGTTGAGACGCCCATCCATAATGCTGTAAAGCTGCCTAACCAATTCATTGCAAACGTGAAATATTTAAGTTAAAAGTGGTTCATTTGTAAAACATTGTATTGTAATGACATTGAAACACAAAGTCATGCAATATGTCAGTTTGTAGTGCACAGATTAAGGTTTAAGAAAACGTAAGTTTAAGTTAAGTTAAGTCAATGTGGAAGAGATGTGGTGAAGTGAAAAACTTACCTTGGAAAAAAAAAACTTTCGCCGATATCTTTAGACTGGAGAAGCACACATACTTCAAATTTCGCAAGCTCAAAGAGGGCGCTAATACGCATGTGTGAAGCAAATATCACACATCAGACTTGTTGCGCATGCAAGCTATTTAAGGTGTTTCAACTGTACCCCTGTACCAACCGTACCCAGCCTGTGCTGTCTGTTCACACCAAGGACAGTAACTATAGAGGGTTTGCATTTATTACGTCACAATGTGGTCAGTTACCCGGATGTGCGGCCATATTGGAGATACTCAGATGTAAACAACAGCATGGATTGCATGGTTAATGTACTACTGAATACATTGTTCCACTAATTTACGCTGTCTAAAGCACAGAAAAACTATAAGCTGCTAAATGATATAGAGAAGGACTTAGTAAGCAGGAAAGGGTGCAATATTTTAACAAACTAAAGTTAATAGGTGTTAAAGATATGTACGAGCAGTATTAATTAAGATATTAGCCTAATATTTCACATATCGGAAATTATAAGAACAAACACAAAAGTTGTCAAGATTCTTGCAGTGGAAATCCTGGTTCAGTTTGGCAAATGCCTTTTGTTCCTCAGACAGTTTTTTGCACTCTTCTCCTTGATTTGTTATAACTTTTGGCAGTCTACTCCAAATTTTTTCCAGTCCAACTGATTTGTACAGCCCAAAAGATGACAATAATTGACCATTTTTAGCAGCAATAATCAGCAAAATATGCAAGTTCCTTTGGTTCAGTGGCATTGTTTACGTTCAGTGCCGCCAATATGACCGATTGATGATGTGTTGTGAAAACACTCCAAAAAGATAACGATAAAGATATAGTTCTAAAAATATTAAAGAATAGCGGAGTCCACCCCACTGTTATAACAATAAAGACAGAGAAAAACAATATTGTTGGAATTGCTTTCATTGACACCCAATCAGAATCAATCCTGATATAAGAAGCTTGAGAATTTAAATCGACAGACAAGTGTGGGCTTTAAAATTATCAGAAGATATCGTCCGGTGGTGTGGACGCTAATATAGTTGGGATTTCTTCATAGTTATCTTTATCTACCTTATTTTTTCCATAAGACTGGGTCCAGCCATATGTTAATTTCATGTGTCTGGCTTCCAGTCTCATCGGCATCCAGCGATTTTAAACTGTACAAAACAGCTGGTTTTGCTGCTTGATATTGCAAATTGGTATGTCTTGTCATATTATTTTAATGTATTATCTTAATTAAAAACACACTGGTTTGTAGTGCAAATATTTTTACCATTTCCTGCACATTGTTATTCTTCCCAGATAGCACAAGTACATCTGCAAGATGTCTGTTAAAGATTGCTTGATCTGGAAAGCATCTGCTGTATACAAACATCTTTAAGATGTCACTTTTACGTACAATTTAAATACTAAACATCTTAAAGTCATCTAATAAATGTCTATTTTAACATCTGATATGAAATGTCCTAAATACATCTTGCAGATGCAAATGCAGACGTCAAATAGACGTCTCCGCAGTGTACGTATGCTATCAGGGTTCTCATTATTTCTGACGTCACGAATCACCACTTCCAGGTCCAAATGCTCTAGATGCCACAAGAATACAACAAACGGTGCTAATATACACTTGTATATATACATATAATGTATATGTCAAAAAATTATAATCCTAAACTTTAATGCCATTCCGAAATCCCAGATGGCCAGACTATGATTCATCTTTTATAAATCATTAAAATATTTGTGTCCGGGATGCTGTGAGCACAGAGACTGTAGTGTACACCGTAGGGTTTATAAATGTTTAGCTCAAATTTATACATTGCTCAATGTGTATAAACAGTGTTAGTTGTATAAAGTAAATTAAACAAGGTTTGGATCCAGAAATTGCTTTCCTCATGTCATGACTTAACAAGTGGACAGCGGCTAATGAACCAGAAGTAATGCTCATAGACTTCGACGTTGATTAATATGGTGAAAAGTTATCATTCTTGGTGTCAGGGTTGCCAGGTTGTCACAAAAAACCCGCTCAACAGCTACTCAAAACTAGCCCATTCACGTTTCGATGGGGGTTCCCCATTAAAAATTGCATTCCGTGGTGTAAAATATACATTTTTGTTGGGGTTCTCCTGGTAAAATTTGCATTCCAGTGGGTTAAATATCACGTTATTGTGGTCGCTTCAACCCGCGGACATGAAAAACAACCCACAGCAACAGTGTTAAAGCAGCCCAATTTTGTGGGAAAACTGCAAACTTGGCAACACATTGAACAGGCTTATAAAACAGGATCTAGAGAAAAATATTCTAAATGATATTAAATATACATTTTAGAATTTCTGTCACTTTCAGTGGCATTTTTGGCCACTGGTGAATTTCTGACCCTGCTGCCACCATAGTTCTTGGTCCTTGCTTTATGGTGGGAAAATGTTTTGTCATTAGATTATTAAAATGTTCTTCAAACTAACCAAAAGAACCACTCACTGAAAAGTTCTACAATGTCATCACTTTGCAACCTTTCATTCTTAAAGGAATAGTTCACCCGACAATGAAAATGTCGCCATGATTTACTCACCCTCAAGCCATCCTAGGTGTATATGACTTTCTTCTTCTAGACAAACACAGTTGGAGTTGTTTTAAAATTTATCCTGGCTCTTCCAAGCTTTATAATGGTGGTGGATAGTGGCTATTATTTTGAAGCTCCAAAAAGCACATATATCCATCGTAAAACTAACCCATATGCCTCCAGGGGGTTAACACATGTCTTCTGAAGCAGATCCATGGGTTTTTATGACAAAAATATTTATATTTTTAAAATTATAAACTGAAATCACTGACTTCTGGCAATGGCCATATGTTCGTTCGTGAGTTCCTGGTTAGTGTAACATTACTCTGGTTCAAACAAATAAGGCTGTGCAAAAAACTCAAGCTCTTCTTATAGTGAAATCCGCAGACAGTTTTTTTACTTTACTCGTTTTTGACTTTTAATTCATTACCGGCGTTTGGTATTGCTCTATCCGCATTCATTTCTTATCACCTGAACTTACACTTACGTCATACGTCGAGTCAGAGGTCAGGAAAGAAGCCAGAACTCAACTTTTGCGAACGCGCATACGGTCATTGCCGGAAGTCAGTGATTTGAGCTTGTAATTTTATAAATATAAATATTTTTGTTACAAGAACCCATGGATCCGCTTCAGAAGACATGTGTTAATCCCCCGGAGGCGTATGGGTTAGTTTTTCGACGGATATATGCGCTCTTTGGAGCTTCAAAATATCAGCCTCTATCCAGCACCATTATAAAACTTGAAAGAGCCAGGATAAATTTTAAAACAACTCCAACTGTGTTCATCTGGAAAAAGAAAGTCATATACACCTAGGATGGCTTGAGGGTGAGTATATTATGGGGTAATTTTCATTTTTGGGTGAACTATTCCTTTTAGAGATTCAACCTAAATGTTACAAATATTAAACAATATTAAACGATTACTCACAGTCATAACTCAATTCTCAAAGAGTTTGTTTAAACTGAAGGGTTGATCCCTGCCATGCCCTCATGTCTACCAATCCCCTTTTAATAAACAAACATACTTTTACAGATTATTTACAGATTTATCTCATAAATGTGTTTGCAAACATAAATGGCCTTGCCAGCACCCAGTCGGGTGACTCTTCACATGCTGTCATACAGCATTGATATTGGAAAACTCACTGTGACTCATAAAGCAGTGAACATGCCACCAAAGTCAGCTGTCGGACAATTTCCAGCACCCTTAAAATAAAGCTTGAAGTGTCTATTGTAATTGTTGACAGTGCTCTTGTGATTATGTATAGCCTGTGAGCAGAACATGCTCCAGTGACTGTAGCCTTTGATGTCAGAGGTGGACTGAGCAGAATGTTCCATTTAACCTTCTACGAATCCACTGTTACGTCATGCGGTAGACTGTTGTGTAAACACAGAAAGAGGAGGCGTTGTCCAGCTGTGTGCAGCAGAATTGACCTGCCAAAAATATCAGCCAAGTGGAAACACCTGTTCTCATTGCTATGCAAACCTGTGAATGTACAGTACACACAACATACATATGACTGACTCATTGCTACTCAAGTAACAATTCAGACACAATGGACTCAGCCCAATATAGTTGTATGTATGAAGTAAATTATGAATAATTATAGTGCATGAATAATTATTCTTTGTGCTGTATGACCTATTCAAATATACACTTAAATTATATTTAAAGATCAAAAGTCTATGAAAAACATTTGTCTCAAATGACACATAACTATATCTTTCTGTATTTCAACTAAAGGTTTTATTATTATTCAGAAATTGAATTAACTTCAAACATTTGACTGAGAATCGAGACAGAAAAATTATTGTCAAGAAATGTGAAGAAATGGTCTTACATTGATCTGTAATATTCATCTCCTTTATGAAGCTCTATTATATTACAGTAGCATAACATTTAATTGGTAGCCCTGAGGTGCCGCTTAATAGCTATTTCCTTTGTCTTATCACCTCATTCATAACTGAATGAGGTGATAAGACAAGGTGATAAGACAAAGGAAATAGCTCCTGCAGTGGTTTCACCTTTCTGATAAGCATTCACATTAGTGTATTGTATCTTCACGTGATTTATATGCCATAACTGATTTAAAACTATAACTTTTCCAATGCTGTTTTGAGTTCACATTCTTTTAAATAATTAAGGTGCATTTTTATATATTAAAAAAACTACAAAAAATAAATTGAATTAGTGAAATTCATTCATTACATTAATTCCTTTGCTACAGTGTCTAAACCCAGCATTAGTCTGAAAATACTGTTAGAAATTCATGAAATGGTGGATCAAAGAGCTCTGTTGAAACACTGACTGAAAAAGAAAATATAAGATGGTTTTGCTTTATTTTGATATTCTCTTTAACACATTCTGTTGACTTCACTGTAAAAAAACGATTTGTTGAGTCAACTTCAAATAATTTGTTACCTGGCTGCCATAAAAGTTTAAGTTCAGTCAACAAAACAAAAAGTTTAGTCAACTTGAAATGTTACGTTCTAAAGCCCCGGTCAGACTACACGATTTTAGCCTGATTTTGCCACAATTTGCTTGTCGTAGGGTGTCGTGGGGATTCATATACGACAATGGGCATCGGGACGCAAGATTAGAACGTTTCAACTGGTGTAGTGTGTCATAGTCCACGACATGGCTGCGATGCTTCACAACGTCAAAACAGAAAGACTAGCATTTTTAATATTTTTTACATCAGTTCTGTCACATCTGTGACAATAGGAGCACAAAAACGCATTCGCACAAGCTTTCAAACATGCCAAAACGAAAGAGAGACAATGGTATCAGTCCTGCTAGGTGGAATTTTACAGTGTTTGTGGAGCTACGGCAACAATATTCCCATATTTATGATGAGGGACTACCGCGTCAGAGTGAAAAAAGGTAAAATAAAACTAAAAATAAAAACAATTTTACCTCAGTTCTCTTTGACAGTCAATGTTGTCCTGTCATGCAATCCAGATTTGTGTCTAATGTCGATTGTTTTTCTTTTAGGGGGTTTTCTGATGACAAGACAGGGCAAAACGCGTTTGCTAGCATTGTTTACACTCAGAGCACCTTGGTCCCGCTGTATCGATGACAGCATGTAACGCTACGTATGACGGCATATGATGAATATTCCGGTAGCATCGTGTAGTCTAACATGTTTCTGGTTCAGGACACAACAAGATTTTATGAGTCAAAATCGCATAATCTGACACAGTGCCTGTCATAACTGACAAAAAATTGTGTAATCTGACCGGGGCTTAAGTGGCAATTTAGATATTTGAGTTGATTCAACTTAAAATTTTAAAGCAGCCAAGTAACAAACGCAGCTGTTAAGTTTAACAAACAATTTTTAGTTTAGTCAACTCGAATATCTAAGTTGTCACTTAGTACAACTTAAAATTTCAACTTGAATAAACTTATTTATTTTACTGAACAAAATTTTAAGGCAGCAGGGTAAATTATTATAAGTTGACTCAACAAATTGTGTTTTTTGTTTTTTTTACAGTGTATAAATAATGTTGCACCTATGTCTACTAACTCTCATTAGTGTGTTAGTAGAGTATTAGTAGACTGGTAGGGTTAGGGTTAAAGTAAGTAGACATGTACCAAGACTTCTTGAGAAATCTTTCATTTTCTAGAAGGGGCTGAACTTTCATCACTATTTCTCTTTCATTATGTTCATTATTATTATTATTATATAAATAATAAATTGGCCAAGTAAAAGTATCGTAATTACGTCTTTTGTGTAATACATTGTTCACAAGAATAGAAAAAATATGGAATGTGGGTGTGTGAACAAGAACATATCAGTATGGGTGTGAGAATTCTATATGGATTCTTGTACAACATTCTTTGTGTTTTTTTTTTTTTATAAACTCTATAAACATTCTTTATTCAATAAAGTTCATTAATAATAACTGAACAACTGTTTATAGATTTGTAAAAAGTGAAAGTATGTCAGTGACTTTTCTTGCGAAATGGATCTCTTTATTTGAGCAAAACCGAGAGTTTCTTCAGTTTCTTAAGTTCATTGAACCCGTGTGAGCGGTTGCAGTTCTTGAAACTGTATAGCTGTGAAAGAGTCATACATCATGCTGCTTTCAATAATTCAAGTACAAACAAGCAAACGTCTGATTTCTCTATCAACTTCTGGGAATCACACCCCACTAGTGAGCAGGGTTTCTTTTTGGACCTACTCACCCATGAGCTTAGCCTCAGATCTTTTAGATGCTCACGATTGATATTTTCCGACATGGTGTTAATTACAAAAGCCTGTAAGGATATTTTGTTCATTTTATTATGCTTTGGACACCTATACCTACATCATCCCAGCTTCCTGTTAACACTCCTTTCTGAGTGTGTCATGTCAGATTGAGTCATTTTCACCTGTTTTCACCTGGCTCTACTAACACTTCCTTGTAGCACATGGATTAGTGTCTGCTTATTAGAGCTGAATGACATGCATTCTAAACAAAAGCAAGAGTAAGGAGATCAAGAACATTGTTAAACACCCATATACTAGTGTTTAGGAGTCTATATTATTTGTGACCCTGGACCACTAAACCAGTCATAAGAATGATTTTTTTTGAAATTGAGATATAAACATCATCTGAAAGCTAAATAAATAAGGTTTTCACTGATACATGGTTTGTTAGGATAGGACAATATTTGGCTTAGATACAACTCTTTAAAAATCTAAAATCGTAGGGTGCAAAAAAATCTAAATATTGAGAAAATCACCTTTAAAGTTGTCCAAGTTAAGTTCTTAGAAATGCATATTACTAATTAAAAATGTAGTTTTATATATTTACTTTATATGACTTTTGGCATAAAAGAGAAATCAACAATTTTGACATGCACAGTGTATTTTAGCTACAAATATACCCGTGCTACTCCAGGGTCACATTTAAGATGCATAAATGATAAAACAGAAGGTTTTGATTGGATGAGTTGTGTTTGAAGCTATAAACTGAGACTGTGCATGCTGATAATATATGAGAGCTTATTAAACAGAGTATACAGCCTATTATCAGGATAATAAACCTTTATTGCTTGGAGGAACTATAGTTGATTATTCCTAATTATCAGTTTATGTTTATCTTTTTATTAAACAATGTTTTTTATTACAGTGCCATTGTTGGCATTTTATAAAAGGTGTTTACAACACGAAACCCCTTACAGGGAATGTTATCAGAACATTCTGGCAAGAATATTTTTTCAAATCTTTTAATAATTCAAGAGTTCAAAGGTCTTTAATAATGTCCTCAAAACGTAAATAGAATAGAATAGAATAGAATAGAATAGCTTTATTGTCATTGTACAATGTACAACGAAATTATACTCCCACATTAAAGTGCTCATATACACAAACGTCAAAAGAATAAAAATAAAAAAAAGATGTAAACAATAAACAGTGCAATGTGGGTACAGCAGACAATACAAATAAATACAATAATAGTAACAGTTATAAATACAAAGTACAAATTATGGCAGTGCAAATGAACAAAAGTAAACAGTAATAATGAATTATTATAAATAGATAAAGAGGATACAAATGACTAATATTAAGTACACTCAATAGCTACAACTCAAACCCATTATACTTAAGGTTGGATTACAGTACACTATTTTTGCCCAATTTTTCCTCGATTTACTGGAGAAGTTGATGCTATAGTTGCCAAAAGTAAGAGCCAGTCTGGAGATTTGAGTTGCCAGATTTCATAGAAAATTGACCAGTGAGTGTCAAATACTCGATTTTTTTTTTCAAGTTTCAGGCTAAGTTTACACTAGTCTGTTCTCATTTTAAAACTACTCCGACGTCTTTGACCCTCGAAAACTGAGACTTTCCAAAACGTTGCAGACTCCGTATTAGTTTGAAATGCTCTGGGGTTGCTTTTTTAGTATAAACGGACTAAAGCGGAGACTTTTAAAAAAGATGGCATGGCTGCCCAGTAATATCAAGCTCATTTTGGAGGCTCATTTTAGAAAAGTAACCATTAAATTGCAAAGTTTAAATTAGCATAGCAAAGTTTAAAGTACTGTTACTTCTTTTAAATAAGACATCCTTGATGATGTATGTAGCCTGAATGGTCATGTGACATGCCTTCTTTGGTTGTGTGGTGTAGATGGAGATACCAAATCCACTGGAAGTCAAGCCTGCAAGGCTTAGCCAATAGAGCATAACGGCTAAAGCTAACGATGGAACGCAGGGAAGGAGACCAGCGGCTGTTTTTTTTTTTTTTTGAATGGATGTCAATGGAGGGAAGGCTTCTCTGCACTAAATAAACAGCTTTTGAAAGGAAATAGCTATTCATTTAAGGAATCCACTGTCTGTCCGTTAATGTTCAACATGTTTTACACCAAACAATACTTTTCTTGGAACGATTTTCAGAATTTTAATATGATAAAAGTGTCATAAGGGAAGGCAGACTAGGAATGTTGCGACAGACAGGACTCATTTACAGGATTACCGCGTAATTTCGAGCGGTAAAATAGGTCATTTGACCTATTTTAATTAATAACCATATCACCAGAATCAAAATCAGAATCCATTTTTCATGCAAACCCTCATCTACACTGGCATTTTCACTGTGTTTTAGAAATGATCTCCGTCCACACTACACAACCGAAAACACATGTCACATGACCATTTATAATGAGCATGTTGTTTTTGTTGCACTTACACGACTTCAACCAGTAGATGTCATCAGCATGCACGTTTTGAGCCCATCTAAACAGTTAATCTAGCGTAAACTTTCTGATCTCTAACGTAGTCAGTGTAGTAGAATAAAAACAATACGTACTCTTTTCTACTGCAACTTCTAAGGAGGCAAGCCAATGTTGTCCAAACTAGTGCTGAGTTCCTGAGGTAATTTTATGTTTTATGTTACTCTGTTTGCTGTGCAATGTTGCCTGCTTTTTCAAATGCGCAAGTGCTTTACATTTGTAAAAAGTTTGTATAAAGTTTGTCAGTATTTTATTATTCATCAGCTGTAAATAAAAATGTTCTGAAAGTGATCTCAAGGATATCGCTCCCCTGTATCAGTGTTCCCAAGTCTGCGGTTTTCCCGCCCTTGGGCTACTTTCATACTGTTGCCGCGGGTTGAAGCGACCCCAATAACGTAATATTTAGACTCTGGAATTCTAATTTACCAGAGCAACCCTACCACTAAATGTGTATTGTACCCCCTGAAACGCTATTTTTTTCCGGGGGACCCGCTCGAAATGCGACAGGGCTAGTTTTGAGTAGCAATACAGTGGTGGAACTATGACGTCACTTTGTAGGCAGAAACCCGGAAGCGAGTTAGCATTTTAGCACTTCCGGTTCCATCGTTCCAAAGTCAATGGGCTTTTTAAATGTGATTTTGGTTAAATCCCTTAAATAAGGTCCGTGTTTAACATAAGCTCAAGATACTTTCTTGTTTTATTCTACAACATAAAACACACCAGTTACACCACACTTGTGATTTTTTTTAACTGTTACGTTCTACGTTCTATACTACATGGAGACTAGTTTTTCTTGAAAATATTCATATCAAATAAGGATTTATTTACTTTTAATGCACCTTATTTCGAAATGTACAGAAATATGTATATGTTTTAGCTATGATTGTTTCATTTATTCACTCCTTATGATTTATTATTAATGTTTCATTTCTGTTTTAGTTTGGGTCTAGTTTTGTATTTTTTCCAGTTTCATATGAAAAGGTTCATGTAACGTGGAATAAAATAAATTCACAGAGTAAACCCTTTTCACTGAACATGTTTTTAAAAATAAGTTTTAAATATTTGTCGGAAGCGTATCGGTAGTGACGTTGAAGGGGAGCGACCATGGTGTAGTTCGTTTATAGCCTAAGTTTAGCTTTTGAGTTCTACCGTTTGTATTTAGGCTCTAAAATTCAGTTATATTATATTGTGAAAATGATTGAGATGGACAAAACGTGCACATTTCATGAACTATATGGTTGAACACAGAGCTTATCTTTTTGTGATTATCCAAAAGCCTATGAGAAAATCCTATTGCCTTTTTGTTGAGGGAACCAGTGCAATGCTAACAGCCGATCGGCCTACAAGCTGACGTCATAGTTCCACCACTCTATTGGGTGGGTTTTGTTCTGAAAACCTGGCAACCCTGTCCTGTAACGTTCTCGTTATAGTCCTGGTATGAACTCTGTTCTAACTGCTATTCTCTTAAATTTTAAATTATTTTTTGAACTTTATAGTTATATTCTTGGTGTGAACGGGGCCTTTATTCTCCTTCACAAAGCCCCAACCCCCCTAGTTACTGTTGCTATGTCCGACAAACAATGCTGCTCTCACACTACACATCATGTTCTCACGCAGTGACAAATCCATTGTGGAGCAAAGAGAAAACTGAACACGCCGACAGACAAGACAGAGCAGGTTACTTCTGGTACATGAAACAAGGTTCTCAGCTTTCAGATATTGTCATTTTTTTAGAAATTCAAACAATAAATACCGCTTTATGGCTCTTTAATGTGATTTGATGATGATGATGCATGAGTATTTTAAGATCAGTTTAGTTTTTTAAAGTCTTGTAGTGTATTCTAGCCTTTATATGTCATTCGTGGAACACTTTTTCCTGAAAGTTTAGTTGGGATGTTCGTCTAACATTTTTTAAATGTTACTTATTTCAGTCACACTTTAATTCAGGGTCAAATTTTCACTGTTAATTTGCTAAGTTACATATTAATAGTAAGGTAGTTTTTAAGTTTAGGTACTGGGTAGGAGTAAGCAATCTAAATGATGCTGATGCAGAATAAGGTATTAATATTTGATTTATAAGTGCTAATTAACAGCCAATTTGCTTGTAATATACATGCTAATAAGCAGCAGAGATGGCAAAAAAAGTACAGTAAACTGCACCTTCACTTCCTCGGTCTTGTAATTGTCTATGCTATCTCACTCCATCTCACTTTGTGTGTGTTTGCTTTTTTTTTTCTTCACTTTTTTTCCTGTACCTATCACTTTTTCCATCAGCCACTGTAATGAACAGAACTTTTTTGATGCCACCTTGATGCTTCCACTCCATTCTTAAGTCACTTGCATTAATTCATTAGAGATTTGTTAAAACTATAGATTAAATTAGATTAAAACTAAAGTAACGAGCCTGGTTTGAAAATGTAAGAAGTAGAAAGTACAGATATTTGTGTAAAAATGTAAAAGTAAAAAGTAGCCAGAAAAATAAATAGTGAGTTAAAGTACTGATACCAGAAAAATCTACCTAAGTACAGTAACAAAGTATTTGTATATAGTTACTTCCCATCTCTGATAAGCAGTAGTTAATAGTGAGAATTGGTCCCTGTACTAAAGTGCTACAGTGGTTAATGTTTAACATTTGCATAGCCCAAAAAAAGGTTTCTAAAACATTTAAAGAACTGGCCATTTCAGAGAACATTCAGATGTAGCCTAACGTTTTTATAACTGAATGGGAAATTTAGCTTAACATATTATGTTAGCTGGGTTTACTCATGTTACAGCCGTTGTAACAAACAGCCTCTTGTGGTTATGTACCACACCTGTGGCAAGAGTCAGTAGCATATTTCTGACAGTCAGTAATCCTGTATTTCTTCATGCCTTTAAGAAAATATCAGTCGTCCAGATTTTATGTGCGAAACATCTTGGAGTTGATTTCTGGAGTGTTACAGAGATCTATCTGTGAGTCTGAACAATACCAGATTCATGGCCATCTCTTTGTTCATTCAAACGATGGAGACTCCCAAGGCTTCATAAAACTAGACATCTCACATTAGACTTTGTCCTATTTGTGCTGTGAGACTTTCTCATGGGAAACAAGTGGAGGACTTTAACAATATGAGATGAATGTCCTTTGCATACAAGAGTTGGATTAATAAGCCTCCAACTATCATAATCAATTTGACCTTTTAAATGTGCTTTGTGTGGCCAAAATGTCCTTTCAAAACTGCAAAGAGGGCTGTGCTGTGATTTTGCTACAGAAACTGGCAACAATCGAAGCTTGAGCACTCCTGACAATCAAAAAAAAACAAAAAAACTTTCATATAGTTTACTGTATCTGCACAGATTAAATATCTAATCTGAACTGACAGTAGGAAAGTTCCAGGTGGGGGTGGCAAAGGAAGTAGTGAGTACTCATAATGAAAACCCTGTTCAATCACTTTCAGTAAGGCATGAATGCACCAAGGGCATGTCTCTGTACTGATGCTGAAAAGCATGTTCAAAATCATACCTATAGGTAAACAACATTTCAGGTATCAGTGGAATGCTTGAAAGCAAAAAAACGAAGCATTGTGTACAAAGAAGTCCCAGTGATGACACAAGTAGCTCCAACTGGAAGCTTACCCATGTTTATCAATATGTAATATGGGTATTAAAAGTTCTCTGTGGATCTTTTTTCATTGATTTCAGGATTTCCGGATTTTTAAATTATGTCTGTGTGCCACGCTAAGCGTTTTAAACAGATTTCAACAGTATAGGTACAAATTTACTGGGAAAAGTCAATTAGGTATATATGAAATATGCTGTACATGCATGATTGTTTTTAAGAAACGGAATGGAACAATGAACGAATGTTTAAAAGGTGTGAAGAGTTTGAGAAACAGTTTTGATCAACAAGCCATGTGCATTTAGTTATTGTGCATATTGTTGTCAATTGTAATTGTAATAAGAAAATAAAATGTGAAAGAACTAATTGCTCAGATATGTAATGAAAAAAATGTAACCTAATAACCTAATTTGAGAATTGAGCCAAAGCAACTGAGAAAACTGTAAAGAAATATAACTGGCCCACTTTTCAAGCTAAATTATCACACAAAAATTGTTAGGTTTATACGATTATGAAACAATAGGTATCTTGTTTAAAAGGTTTTGTTTGTCAGACTTTGCGACACATGCCCACAGTTGACGAGTAGGAGTATATTGCAGCTGATGCGATTAACACCTTTGGTTACTTTGAGATACCCCCAGCACTTTGAGGCAAACATGATACTTCCACCTACAAACGACCTTTTAACAAGATGGAGATTAAAAGTCATTAAAAAAATCCCCCTTTTCTGAATTATTTTGTCATTTGAACGAAAAAGAAAGAAAAGTGTATATGGGCTATTCTACAGAATTGGTGCGAACTGCTGCACAACCCAAAACGTTATTTAAAAAGCATTTAAGAATTCAAATCTGATATGTTTACTAAGATCCTTCTATTATTTATTGAAACACACAATAATATTTAAAATATAAATAATTATTTATTGGGTACTTTCAACTGGGAGGTGGCTGTCATTGTTTCAAAAGTGACAAAAGGGAACAAAATCCTTTATTTGGGGGAAATAAACAAAAGTTTGGTAAATGTATGTATTTGTATTTTAGTATATTCTACTAGTGTTTTAGTGTATGAATTAAAATTCTGTAATGTGATGTGGTCACTACCGAAAATGTTCAGTTATGACGGAAACATGGGATGTATTGTCAAAAATAAAGTATATAGATTTTTTTAACGATGTTAAGATAGTATTTGGTTCAATGCATATTCAAACGAATGAATCCTTAACTTTGAAATCAGTATGATCAACTTTATGCCTTGTACAAAGAAGAATTGGTTTTAAAGGAACACCACTTTTTTTTGAAAATAGGCTCATTTTTCCATCTCCCCTAGAGTTAAACAGTTGAGTTTTACCGTTTTTGAATCCATTCAGCCGATCTCCGGGTCTGCCGGTAGCACTTTTAGCATAGCTTAGCATAAATTACCGAATCTGATTAGACCATTAGCATCTCGTTCAAAAATGACCAAATATTTTTGATATTTTTCCTATTTAAAACTTGACTTTTCTGTAGTTACATTGTGTACTAAGACTGTCAGAAAATTAAAAGTTGCGAATTTCCAGGCTAATATAGATAGGAACTATACTCTTATTCCGGCGTAATAATCAGGGAACTTTGCTGCCATACCATGAAGAATAAGAGTATAGTTCCTATCCATATCAGCTTGGAAAATCACAGCTTTTCATTTTCTGTCGGTCTTTGTACATGATGTAACTACAGAAGAGTCAAGTTTTAAATAGGAAAAATATTGAAAGTCTTTGGTCATTTTTTAACGAGATGCTAATGGTCTAATCTGATTCAGTGATTTCTGCTAAGCTATACTAAAAGTGCTAGGGGAGTTGGAAAATGAGCCTATTTTCAAAAAAAAGTGGAGTGTTCCTTTTAAAATGGAACAAATCTCATCAATCACGCTTGAAATACTGCTAAAATTGTTATTGATTTACCTCTAAACACTTTCTAATAAAAAAGCAAAAGACATTTTTACAAGGTAGAGGTAAACAAAATCTTAAAAGGTCAATATAACCCTTTTTATTAAATTACATATGATGGTGTTTCAGTAGAGACAAATTTGGGTTAATTCCAAAGTTTATTCCAAAACTCTAAAAATACAATATAATTAACTGCACAATTACTAGAAATGTATACCTAAGATATTACACAATTTGCATAAATACATGGCCCATATTTGGTTTGTTTTACACTATCAAAAGATGTCAGTTTTAGTAGACTTATTTGAAATATCAAGAACTTTACAAAATGTGTGACATAACATGTTTGATAAGTGTAAAAATGCTGTTATGGTGAAATGAGCTGATTTTGAGATGTGTGGAATGTTTCTGGAAGAGTGTGTCAAGCTGTGAGCTGGAAACAGCAATTGTGTGAAGAGTTTGGGAAAGCCTACTCACTATCTGGAAATACAAGAAAGAAACAAAAAAAAAAAAAAACACAATCTTACACCACACAGAGCGAGATTCAGTGCTTTAGTAGAGATCCTTCTCAGAACTTAAATGACTACAGATGTTGAATCCCATTAAGGTTAGTAATTGCATCATTTTGCTCTGAGTCACATTCAAAGCAGGCTGTACTCCTAGACAGGCAATGTTTTCGGGATCAAATCGTTGTCTTATGACTCTTCTTTGCTTTACTGTAAATCACAAGGAACTAAATCCCACTGAAAGTAGACTTTTCCCATAGACATCAAAGTGAAATTGCCCCCTGCTTACCATGGTGTGGCGGGACAGTGAAACTATGGGGTTACAGCAAGCTCTCCCATCTAAAAACGGTCATGGAAACCACAGATTTCTCAAGCTCTGTTACAAGGGAACCGTTTTGCACTTGTTGGAATGTGTGAATACTTACAAGTGTTTTATTGTTTTAGGAGAAGATTCACAGAACAGTGAACAATGTGGCCTATTCTGAAATGCAGACAGAAAGACGATAGATAGATAGATAGATAGATAGATAGATTCGAAGCTAAAGAATATGAGTAAAGTGAAATAAAACTTAAGATGAAAGGCACGTGTTGCTTTGTTTAGTCAAATACATCAACACCCTAGGTGAAACGGAAGAATTAAAGAAAAGAGAAGCAATGAAAGAAAAAATGAGAGGCGGCTTAACAAAGCGCCTCGGATCTTAACCGTTTCTGTGGGTGTGAACTACTAAAATAGTATTTACAAGATAATAAATAAATGCAGGCCGTTGATTGGTCCACAGCAGCGGCATGATTCTGCCTGCTTCTGATTGGCTGAGAGAGCGATGGTCTTACCTTAAACTGGGTTACTTGAGTTCATTGACATTCAACCACAGTGGTGTGCGTGGCTTTGCTTTACTAGCCGCTCTGTTTATGGAAGGATTTTACTCGGAGAAACACGTGTCTCCTGTCACCAGAGGCTGGCGTCTCTATAACAGAGTTAGATTATTGCCGAGCAGAATTTGATCTCATCAGTTCTCAGTCTGCTGGGCAGCCTTTGCTTTCTCATAGTAAATTCTGCTGAACTCGGACATTCTCGCACAGTTGCCATGGGCCGTCTTTAGACCGGTCACTTACGTATTGGCGAGCTCGACGCTGACCACTAACGCTTGAAAAACCCACAAACCTGCTCCTAAAACAGTGCGCTGGCACATGTGCCGTACATCTGGGCAACGGGAGGAACTGCTGAATCTCCGAAATTTAGTCTTTTAAAATAAAGACAGCAATACGTCATGACAAAAGCTGAAACGTTTGCACACTCATTATGACAAAAACGTTTTAAACGGAGTACAAAAGTACTCTGTGGTGGTTTTAAACCACATGTCATTTAATATTCTACATTTCTTTCCCCCCCACGTTTGATCGTTTCAACTTTATATAACAGTATAACAATAGTCGTGTAACATCAAACTGAACAAAGCCAATTGTATTGTAATCACTGAACCCTGATTCAGACAAGTCTTTTCTGTGATGCTTGAATTTTAGTTATGTACCCACACAACCACCTACAGAAAAGGGTTGGAGTTTCCCCCTTTTTTTGTTTAAAAACAGTAAACAGGTTGTGGTTTTATCACATTGTTATTTCCGTTTCAACCAGTGTCAGAAATGAATCTTCTCTAGTGACAGTAACACTACCAGTCAAAAGTTTTTGAACCACAAAGCCTGCATTTATTTGATCCAAAGCACAACAAAAACAATACAATTTTGAAACATTTTTACTATTTAAAATAAATGTTTTCAATTTAAATATATTTTCAAACAAATATATTTTGTGACCAAAGCTACATTTTCAGCATCATTACTCCAGTCTTCAGTGTCACATGATCCTTCAGAAATCATTTTAATATGCTGATTTGATGTTCAATAAATATTTATTATTATCATTACTATTAATATTAATATTTAAAACAGTTGAGTAATTTTTATTTATCTGAAATAAAAAGCTTCTGTAAAATTATACACTATACCTTTCAAAAGCTTGGAGTCAGTGTATATATATATATATATATATTAAAGAAATTATAGAAATTATTACTTTTATTTAGCAAGGATGCTTTAAATAGATCAAAGGTAACAATAAATATATTTTTAATGTTACTTTCTGTTCATCAAAAAAACCTGAAAAAATTAACTCAGCTGTTTTCAACATAATAATAATAATAATAATAAATGTTTTTTGAGCAGCAAATCTGAATATGATGCTGAAAAATTCAGCTTTAAAATCACAGGAATAAATTACACTTTAAAATATATTCAAGTAGAAAACAGCTGTTTTAAATAGTGAAATGTTTAAAAATGTACAGCTTTTGCTGTACTTTGGCTCAAATAAATGAAGGCTTGCTAAGCAGAAGAGACTTAAAAACATTAAAAATGTTTAAAAACTTTTGAGTGGTAGTGTAATTATAAAACAATATCAAAATGTAGCAACTAAATGCTAGAAACTTTATATCTGTGTAATATCCTGAAAGTATAATAATCATTCAACATCATGTTGGTTATATTTTTATTTCATTTACTAATATTCTGACTAGCATATTTGATATTTATTTGATTTCATAGGTAAAAGCTATAATTCTCCAGATTAATTAAGTATATATTTCAAATAATTGGTTAATGTAAAGTATTTGACATAAATTGACAGACCACAGTGTGATTTTATATACACTATGCCCCAATAAAGGTCCTTTCCAGGCTGCAGATGTTGCCTCTTAATACAAAAGTACAGTTTTGGTCTGGTTTCATAGTCTATGTGACCCACTTCTCTTTTCACTCATGTTCAATCTAATGTTCTATTCGGTAATTGCGTTTTGACACAGAAAAGTTCTGCCTCTTTGAGCCAAGCACAGCCTCACACCACTCACAGTCTGTTAGTCAATAGTCTGACTATGCAAGACTACCCAAACTCTAACCACATACCCAGTGGGTGATTTGAGTTCAGTGGCTTCGGCTGGTTCTTTATAATATAGGCTTCATTGACTGCAGAATGGCGTATTGTGGTAGTTGTGCGTCACCTGTTGGACAATAAATGCAACTACAACCATGTATGATTAAATTATTCTCAATCTCAATCATGGTTCAAGAATCGTTGTTATTAATAATACATCTTGTCAGTAAAATGAACAATATGCATACCATTTTTTTAAATTATGCAAACCGTAAAATACAAAACATTTACTATAAATAACCTATTGAATAATTTGTGGGGAAAATAATTTTACATAGCTGATAATATTATTTTCCATTCAGGTTCATTTATAAAATATTAGAAATTTGTTTGGAAAATCCATTTTCTGGTTATGTATGTGGTATTTATGTATGTTGTATTTGCAGTTCAAGAAACATTTATTATTATTATCATTAATATTCATATTATTAAAATTCATATTAATATTTAAAACAGTAAAAAAAAAAAAAAAAAAATCAAGATTCTTTGATGAATAGAAAGATCCAAAGATCAGTATTTACTTGAAAATAAAAAGTTTTTGTAACATTATACACTATATCATTTAAAACACTGAAGTCAGTATACTTTTTATTATTATTCTTTTTTTGGTTAAAGAATTTATAGAAATTAATACTTTTACAAAGGATTTTAATTGAACAAAAATGATGATAAAGACATGTAAAAAAAATTATATTTCAGAATAATGCTTTCTGAAAAAAAAATCTACTCAGCTGTTTTCAACAACAACATAATAATAATACTTGTTTTTGAGCAGCAAATCAGAATATTAGAATGATTTCTGAAGGATAATGTGACTGGAGTAATAATGCTAAAATTTCATGAATTACATTTTTAAAATAGAAAACAGTTATTTTAAAAAGTAAAAATATTTCAAAATGTTACTGCTTTTGCTGTACTTTGGATCAAATGATCAAAAGATCTGTCTTTCTATATAATCAAAACTGTGGACAAGTTTCCATGTAATTTACAAAAAATCTACATTTAGCTAAATAAAAATAAATAAAAAAAATTGCTCAGCCTCAAAGAATAATGGCCATCTAAACACAAAATAGACATATTTACAAAACATCACAGGGGCATTAGCAAAATATTATACTATTATAAAAGACTGATTTATCAAAAAAGAGCTTTCGTATATTTTTAAGTCTACAAACAGCAGGGAGATGTAAAAATATACATTTGTGGATAAATTCCAAGCCAGTAAAAACATAATTTACATTAGCCGCCTTCTTTATATTTTCCATATTTAATATAAAAAGGACGTGTTCGAAATACCACCCTTCCTCTCAGATAAGCAATACATTGTATTTTAAAAAAGATATTACAACAAATAAGACATTAAAATTACAAACTTACTCAACATTTAATAGGAGCTTAACCGCAAAATGAAAAAACTCAAAACTTTAAACGAATGTTTGGAAATGGGGATTACGTCATTTTAGTGCGACAGTAGGCACTGTGGATGGCGCCATCCTCACAACGTGCGCGGTGTGTTTAGAGCCGACTGCGAACTGTTTTGATCTCACCCGGCATTGACATATTTGCGGAAGGTACGTCAACAAGAACTACAGCTTTAGGAGATGTTTTGGCGTCTCAAAACTCCTTCAGCTGAAGTAATTTGTGATGTTAAATACTTCACTTTGCTCTGTAGGCCAATATGCGTAATAGTTGAGTGTCTTTAGCCACCAAGCTACATACTAGATGTTTCTCTGCCTTTTTTCGAGTTTGGATATTACACATCACTCGGATAAACAATCATTCCGAAGAACTGGTCATAATTCGCTTCATTGAGCTGTTATTTTTAGCAGAGGCAGCTGCCAGATTTGCCGGTATGATGATTAATGATAAGAATGATTGACAAGTTTCCATATAATCTTATAACGTTACCTTTATTATGATACCGAAACGAATTACACAGTTGTGCCATCCTCTGTTTCACAGATTATGTGTAAAGTGTGCATTTCAAGCGTTTCATACAACAGCAGGCCGAGAAGAAGCTCTAGCACGTTCATAAATATGCTGCTACAGTTTTGAATGCGTAATGCAGATATATTCACATGCACGTGGACATGTAACGTTATTATTCCAGATCTGTCCACTAGTGCTGTTGTGTTGACCTACTCTTGAATGGTGATGGAATTTGGGGAATAATGCACAATATGTTTTGGTTTTGATCTGATTTTATATTAGCTAAGAGTTATATGTCTGTTTCATGTTTACATTATAGTCAATCCACGTGGGTCATTCCGTTCCAACTCAACCAGAGGTCCCAGGCTCAGTTTTTTGATTTTGCTAATATTTATTATGAAGAAAGATAGACATGTTAGTGATGAAATCCAACATATTAAATGTCATTGATGAATAATTACTGAGAAATCCACTGTTTTGTAGAGGAAGGTAAAAATGGCAATTTTCACCTTAGATTCAGTGTTACAGAAAGATGGCAGCATCACAAGGATCCGTAGTTCTATTAGTAAAATCTGTTGAGTTTAGCAATCTTAGTTGCATTATGTGCTAATGGTGATCATTCAAAAATGGGGAAACAGCACTTTTCAAGTTCTTCTCCAAAGTTTCCATGCCTGTAACTCAAAAAGTCAAGAAGATATCTTAATGCTTTTTTATATATTGGGTCTTGACAAACGTTCCTTGTGGCATCTTTATTTTTAATTCCCTATGAGATTTGGTTCCAGAGATATTTAAATTTTATTATGGCTCTAGGAGTGAAATGTTAAAATGTACACATTTTCAGTGGTCAAAATCCAAATGTGTGTCAGTTTGAAAAAATATGATACTACTTGTGTTTTAAAGAGGAATGTCTGAAGAATAGGTATGCGTTAACTCAAATAATGCGATATTCGATATGCGATGCGATAATGCTTAAAGTGCTACGTGCTCACTGTTACTGAGTCAGTTCTGTGAACTTCTAACTAACTATCTTGTCATATATAAATAGTTTTTTTATGTGTATGAATGTATCAAGAGCTCTTGTAAAACCACAACAAATTCCTTGTGTTTTCACACACATGGGGAATAAAGCTTATTCTGATTCTAATATAACTAGCTATGTTTCACTTTTTGTAAGAAGAAAGCAGCCCTACAATAACTTTTTTGACAGTGAACTGTAGTGTTTTACTCAAGCATTACATAAAAATGTCATTTAAACATTAGCGGAATCATTTTAACATCAGTTTAGGAGCTGAATAATAAAAAGGAAAAATAAAAACACTGCTTAGTCTTCACTCCATGAATATAATATGCACTGATTCTTATTTAAGCTACAAAAGTTAAAAGAGCAATGAGTGATTTTGTCTTTGTCTTTTGGTCATGGTCCTAAATATTGCAAGCTGTAGCGATATGCGTATTGCGATATGCACGTGCGATATTTCGATAATTTCAATATATTGCACAGCCTTACTGAAGAACAAATAATGTTAAAACTGGAGATGTTTCTTGTTTATTTCTGTCAAGACAAATGCATTGAACATACCTGTCTGAGTGCCATAAATATTCATTTTCAGTTTGCATGCCTATACCTCAAGAAGTGTTAAAGATATAGCAATATGATTTTTAGATTCTAGTTGTTAATAAACTTATCTTTTGGAAACTTAATTTTCAAGGCCCTATGTCATTCAGTCCCAGAGATATGGGGATCTCAATGAGGCTCCATGTCCAGATTGTTGAATGTTACCCATCTTCAGTGGTCGAAAACCAAATGTTGGAAATTTTATATACAGCTGATACTTATTTTATTTAAAGAACAATGTCTGAGTGTTAAATGTGCACTGAAATGGTCAAGTTGAGGCACAGTACCTTGCTTTCTGTACTCTATTAGATTCCATATTTGAATTAGTTTCAGGTATATTTGGCAGAAGGGATTTTGTTCATTTTAACTGCTTCTGAAGCTATCAAGAGTTTAAGCATGCATTTGCCTCATCTGGATTAATTATTCAATTTTTTTTTAATTATTGTTATAAAAAGAAGCATAGTCATAGATCAAGTAGTATCTAAAGGGCATATTTGGCAGAATTACTGATAGTACCTCAAACATTTAACAAATCTCACACTAGTAATTCTGAACCCTATGAAAATGGAGTTCTGTGTAATTTTATTTTACATTTCACAGTTCATACTTAGAGTTAACAATTAATCCTGGTCATTCATAATCCTGTTATTATTTGCATATTTGCATTGTAAACATTAATGACTAGATAAACCCAAAATTACATTTGGATTTTGATCATTAAAAATGGATAGTATGCTAAATGTTTAGGTGCACTGAGATATCGATATCTCTGTGATTAAACCATACAGGGGATTAAAAATGAAGATTCCAAAAGAAAAGTGTCTTAAACCAGAATCTAAAATCATATTAAGATAACTTGAATACAGCTTGAGATACAGGCACACAATTTTATTTCAAATGAGACTCAAACAGGTATGTTCTAGGCAATTGTTTTGATAGAGGGAAGCAAGATACAATTCTAAAATGTCATCTTCTTCAGACGTTCTTTAAATAAAATAAGTGTCAGCTGTACACAAAATGGGTAATGTTTAACAATCTGGACATGGAGCTTTATTGTGATCCCCATATCTGTGGGACTGAACAATGTAGAGCTTTGAAGAACGTAGGGTTAATGAAGAACTGAAATCTAAAATCATATTGTGATATCTTTAATATTTCTTGAGTTATAGGCACGCAAACTTTGGAAAAAGAGTATTTATGGCAAGACTCGTATGTTCATTGCAATTCAGTTGTCTTGACAGAAAGAAACAATATCTCTAGTTTAATATTATTTGTTCTTCAGACATTCCTCTTTAAAACAAAAGAAGTATCATATTTTTTGCTAACTGACCCACATCTGGTTTTTGACCACTGAAAATGTTTACATTAAAATGATTTACTCCGGGAGTCATATTGAAATTCCAATATCTCTGGAACCAAATCTCATATGGCATTAAAAAAATAAAGATGCCAAAAGGAAAGTTTGTCAAGACCCAATATCTAAAGGGGCATTCAAATATCTTTAATACTTCTTGCGTTACAGGCATGCAAACTTTGGAGAAAACTTAAAAAATGTTTCCCCATTTTTGAATTGGCACATAATGCAACAAGGATTGCTAAAGTCATCAGATTTTGCTAACAGTACTAACAAACTCTGTGTAAAAATAAGATATTGATGCTGCAAGTCATTTTCACCCCCCTGTAACTTGACTCTGAATCTAAGGTGAAAATTGCCATTTTGACCTCCCTCTATGAAACCGTAGATTGCTTGGTAAATATTCATCTATGACATTTAATATTTTGACTCTGAACTATCTTCAGATGTTGGGATGTGTTTTAACAGCACACACAGAGAATGTATTGACTGTTTGTGTTAATTTTCAGCCTTTACCCTGAAATTACTTATAGAATGATAGCGGTCAGGTTGGTTCATAATTTGATCACCATTTGATCAGCATTGGCAGATAACCATGCCAATTTAGTCACTAAACAGTATTGGTAGTTCCTCCTGGGTCAGTTTTAAAATCTACCAGTAGTCTTGTCAAAGCATAATAAACATTCTGTTTTAAGATTTTTGTAATGAATTATAGAGGGTTTGCACTTGCGTCATGGTTTGGTCAGTTACCCGGATGTGCGGCCATATTGGCTATACTTGGATGTAAACAACAGCATGGAATGCACGATTAATGTACTACTATTTATGCTTTTCCAAAGCACCAGAAAAAAACAAGTGGAAGCTGCTAAATCATATAGCGAAGGACTCCGTAAGCAGGAAAGGGCACAATATTTTGACAAACTAAAGTTAATAGATGGTAAAGATACGTACAAGCAGTATTGATTTACTGACCGGAAATGATAAGAACACACATGTTTTCAAGATTCTTGTCCTGGAAATCCTAGTGTAGTTTGGCCATCCACGAATGCCTTTTGTTCCTCAGACAGTTTTTAACACTCTTCTCAGTGAATCGTTTTAACTTTTGGCAGTCTATAGTACTCCGAATGTTTTTCCCGGTCTAACCGATTAGTACAGCTCAAAACATGACAATAATGACTTTTTTCAGCAGCAGGTTACGTTCTGTTCAGTGTCGTTGTTTATGTTCAGTGCCACCAATATGGCCGATTGATGACACATAGTAAAACACTCTATAGAATTATGTTAAATATTCATTTAATTTTAAGCAGTTTGAGTCCTGTTTACACTAGCATTCAATGCTTATTCATTTTGATCAAATTTTTTTTTTGTGTGTAATTAATTCATATATGATGGCAAAGCTGAATTTTTAGCAGTCATTACTCCTTCAGATCCTTCAGAAATCATTCTAATATGCTGATTTGCTGCTCAAGATACATTTCTTATAATTATCAATATTGAAACCAGTTGTGCTGCTTAATTTTTTTGTGGAAACCAAAATGCTTTTAAGGAATCTTCAGTGAATAGAAAGTCAAAAGAACAGCATTTATTTGAATTAGAAGTGCTGTCACTTTTGATCAGTTTACTTTACTTGCTTTTAGCCTTGCTAAATAAGTCTCAATAATAATCAAAATAAAAACTTTACTCAGCCCAAACTTTTGAACAGTAGTGCCCAAATGTTAAGTTTTGTTATTATGTTAAGTTCCATTTTTAAAGATTTTAAAATAGTGATTTCCAAAAAATATATAAAATAAAAATAAATAAAGCATCCAAATGTTAACATTTTCAAACATTATTAAAATAATTAATTGACTAGATGTGGTGGATATTATTTATTATTATTATTATTATTATTTTGTAAATGCCCTACTGTATATGTCAACTTTAGTTTTGATTAGTAATATGCATTGCTAAGAACCAAATATTGTCATATATCCTAACAAACCATACATCAAATATAAAGCTTATTTATTCATGATGTGAAATTGACCCTCATGACTGGTTTTGTGGTCCAGGGTCACATTTATTATTTGATTAATTATTATTTTTTAAATTCATGTTTCTTTGCATTTTCATTCCATGTTTGTAACGCAGTTTATGTATCAGTAGAGAAACATGTATTTGTCCCCAGAATGTGCTAATATGACATCTGCCAGCAGGGGCTGACCAACTGAGCCTTGACCTCATGTCAGATTTGTCTGTTGTGGCTTTGTAATGTTTGACATCTATAGGCTACTTTTGATCAGTCTAAATGTCATGTTTTAAAGGCCAGTGAAATATATGTCACAATACCTCAATTCCACATGACATTTTGCTCAAGCACCTGAACCTAAGCAAGCTCCTTTGACCTTTTTTGTTGGAGTAAACAATCATTTCAAGTGCTCTTCCCAGATCTATAGTTTGCACATGATCTAACATACAGGGAGGTGGACAGGTTAATAAATAAGCATTTTTGGTCACACTTTATTTTAAGGTTCAATTCTCACTATTAACTATGATTTTGCCACAATAAACTCTGAATAAAGTTGTTAAGTTTAGGTATTGGTTAGGATAAGAAATGTAGAACATGGTCATGCAGAATATGTGCTTTATAAAGAACCAAAGTGTTAATAATATGCATGCTAATAAGCAACTAGTTAACAGTTAGAATTGGTCCCTTTATTAAAGTGTTACTGGATTTTTTTTTTTTTTCCCCTCAACATCTTTTAATTGAAATCAGATGAGATGTGTGCCCCAAAGATGGAGTTCTTGAGTCTTTACACAAAAGATTGCCTGGAACTAACACATCGCAGCTGCCACCTTCCGCATGAAACACCTTTGTACATGCACTTATCGCTCTAATAACTATGAGTTTGTACTTCGAGCATTGCTTATAACTGTGAATTCTTTCTGCGGCACATGAGGCAGCTGTTTTTGGGCTCAAATGGAAATGCACAGCATCTGTGTTTTATTTACTAGTGATTAAAAAAATGGGACTCATTTCTGTCACAGCATGGATGCCATTTAACCAGCTACTTCCTGTTTGTCCATGAGATGGGAAACCTCTAAAGCCATCTGTTGCACTAGTCTTGTTTTTGGCATTATTCAGGACAGGTCTCTAAAAAAAACACTGTCAGTTTATGCTTTGCACCAATAGGGGGCAGAGTTGCACAGCAAAGTTGTCCAACTTGATGTTATTTGGATGAAATAAAACAAGTCTGGTTTTTTGATGCAGACTTTAGTCTGGTTTTCACCAAGATTTTAGGAACAGTTGACAGAACTTTTACCTATCAGGCCAGTGCACTGTTGTGTTTACATAATGCTTTTTATGCCTTTTAAACATAAACATTCGATTTTGTGTGACCTATTGAAGATTGTGGTTTTGAATTTTGCTCGTTTGAGTTTGCCACAAAATAATGTTATCTAGTTTCCAGGGTTTTGCAAGAAAATGCAAGAATGACTTGTGATAGTTTAAGCATTTTAAAAAAAGTCAAAACTAATAAATTGTAATAAAGAAAGTAACAGTATGTTTTGTTAAACAAACTTTAGATGTAGTATATAAAAAATGTATATTATATTATACACACTGCCATTCAAATGTTTGGGTTTAGCAACATTAAACATTTTTTAAGAAAAAATAAAGAACGCATTAAATTGGTCAAAAGTGACAATAAATATATTTATAGCATTACAACAGATTCCTATTTCCTAACAGAAAGAAATGCTGTTTTTTTTTTTGTTCAAAAAAGGAATCAAGGGGAAAAATTGCCACAGTTTCCACAAAAATATTAAGCAACACACCTTTTTTTTTTTAAAAAATATATATTTTATGATAAGTGTTTCTTAATTACCAAATTAGCATATTAGAATGAATTATGAAGGATCATGTGGCACAGCTTTGCCAATGCGGGAATACATTACGTCATGAAATATTTTACAATTTAAACCATTTACTTTAATTTTTGATTAAAAGTTTACAATATCGCTGTTTTTTTTGATCATGTAAATGCAGCCTTGGTGTGCAAGAGACTTCTTTCAAAAACATGACTGACACCAAACTTTTACCAGTAGTCTAAATCTGATTTTAAAAATGTATTATATTATTTTATAATATGCTGGTAAAAATCTCTTCTGCTCACCAAGCTTACATTTATTTGGTTTGAAGTACAACAAAACCAACAAAATTTTAAAGTATTTTTACTGTTTAAAACAACTTTTCTCTATTTGAATATATTTTAAAATGTAATATATTCCTGTGATTTTAAAGCTTAATTATCAGCATCATTACCCCAGTCTTCAGTGTCACATGATCCTTCAGAAATATGCTGATGTGCTTTTTTTTTTGTAACATTATACACTATACCATTCAAAAGCTTTGGAGTCAGTGTATCTGTATGTGTATGTATATATATATATATATATATATATATATGTATATATATGTATGTATATATATGTGTGTGTGTATATATATATATATATATATATATATATATATATATATATTTATTATTATTATTATTATTATTTATTTATTTTTTTTTGGCAAAGAAATTATAGAAACTAATACTTTTGTTTAGCAGGGATGCTTTAAATTGATCAAAAGTGATGAAAAATACATTTATAATGTTACAAAAGATTACTATTTCAGATGAATGCTGTTCTTCTGAACTTTCTGTTCATCAAAGAAACTTGAAAAAATTCTACTCTACTGTTTTCAAAATACTACTAATAATAAATGGGCAGCAAATTAGAATATAGTCCCTGGAGTAATGATGCTAAATATTCAGCTTTGAAATCACAGGAACAAATTACATTTTAAAATATATTCAAATAGAAAACAGTCATGTTAAATAGTACAAATATTTCAGATTTGTACTGTTTTTGCTGTGCTTTTGGATTAAATAAATGCAAGCTTGGTGAGCAGAAGAGGCTTCTTTAAAACTTCTTTTGAGTTTAGCTTTATTTTACTGTAAGTACAAGCTGTAGTTCACATGTGGTGGATAATGAACTTCTATTCTAAATGTTTCATAAAAGCATAGGAGTCAGGCGGGTAACAATGTTAACTATGATTTGTCAGGATTCCATTCTATTAAGATAATAAATGAGCCGTATTGTGTGCTCTGTTTGTGTCTGCAGCTTTACCTAATGGACATCCAGAGCGCCAGCTCAGTGGTGCTGCAGGCTTTGACCCAGGCCACCAGTCAAGACACAGCTGTGCTGAAGCCTGCAGAGGAGCAGCTTCGCCAATGGGAGACCCAGCCTGGCTTCTACTCAGTGCTGCTGGTAAGAATCTGCTCCATACAGAAGGAATATGAGCAGTTTAGTAGTGCAATAGAATAAAGTATAAATGTAGGTAATAATGTTATGAGGCTTTTACCCTTTTTCTGACACATTTTGGCTGGGGCCAGTGGCATGTCAAAAATCTAATATCTTCATATAAATATTTGATATTACTATAAGAAAGCAACTTTGCACAGTAATATAGAATGCAGCCAAAGTATCTATGTATATTGACTGTTTGAAATTGGATTATTTTTTTCAGATTTGTTTTACTTCAAGTTTTTTTTTTTTTTTACATAATGTAAAGCTGTTTTTGTACTGATGCCAGACTTTTGTTTGCCATTCATTTGTTTTGAATAACCTTGCATGTTGACTTGTGTCCAAGTCCACAAAAAAAATTGTAATACATTTTTAAAGTATTAAAATAACTGAATCGTTTATGATTTTAGTCATATCGCCCACCCCTAGAGCTAGACACCACAAGAGCCTGCATAACAATTACTTTCCCCCCAGAGAGATTGAATAATCATCTTGGCTTGAGTACAGACCACCACAGCACAAAAGTCTGATCCATTTCATCCATCTTCTGTTTCTAACCTGCTGCTCAATCCACTGAGGGTAGAACAATAATGTGGTCATTTGTGTTAACTGCAATAACTCTTAAACGCAAATGAAAACACACATACTCATGCACACATATATGTAATGTTTTTAAATAAACCATATATGACAGTGACTTTAAGTGCGACTAATACCGCAAAAAAAAAAACAAAACAGAATTTAAAAAAAAGAGCAGGGTGATTTTAGCCTTTGAGGAAGTTGAGGCACCCCATGTTTTGAGACAACAAACAAAATTGGTGTTGTGACCACACATATTTGATGAGATTTTTTTGGATTTTACTCACCATGTGATGGAGAGAGGCTGATGGAATAATTGGTAACTACATTTAAGTTAAAAAAAAAAAATTTCTTTCCTCCTTTGTTTTGGACTTGATTGTGTTCTGAAATTTTAAATGGTCTTGTTTGTGAAAATTGGCCATTGAGGTTTTTATGACATTGTTTTTCCCTGCAACATTTGTAAGTGGGATGTTGAGTACTGTTAGCAGAGTTCTGTAAGGTCAGTTGTAGTCTGTTTTTTTAATTCTTCAATTTGAACTTTATTTTGTTCTGAAATTTTTAATATTTTTAAAAACGCCTTTAAAGTCATCCCAGTGTCTTAAACCAGCATTTCCCAATCGCAGTCGTCACGCACCCCGCTCTGCATAATTCGTATGTATCTCTTATCATGAACGACATTTGTTCTATTCGACAATAAGTGGACAACACAGGATATTTAGGGCCACAGGGACTGGGATTGTGAACCGCTGTCTTAATCCAAAGGCAGGAAAACTGATCACAAGGCTCACACATAAATTTTTAAAAGTAATTTCTTATTGAATTTCTCTTCCTTTCATATAGCATGAGGTGAAAATGTTCCATTTTACTGTAGCATAAATAGTGGAACAGTTTAACTTCATGTGGCTCAACTTACCCTTCAGTGGGGGCAAGTTGAGCCAAGAGACTACCGTATTTAGCCGAATATAAGACAAGGTTTTTTTTTTTTTTTTAAATGATTGAAAGCAAAAGAAGAAGAAAAGCTTACAGCAGCATGAGTCTTGACTGTTAGCCCGATGGAACCAAATTCCTCTGTAAGTGATTTTAAAACACAAGACGGTACCCAGATTTGAAGACTACAATAATATTTGACTTCTACTGTTAATGAGATGTTGGTAGGCTACTATGGGATGGATAGCCTTGAGTTACCTCTTATTTTTATGGTAAATCAAAAAGTGTTTTTTTTAAATGTGATTGTTGGTGCATTTTACTAGTATTTACAATAGCTTCCAAAAAGGAAAAATATGCAATATGAAAATAATTTAAGAATTATTTTCTTAATAAAACACAAGTTTGTTTTTTTTAAAAGATTTTTTCCAAAAGGTACATTTTAAAAAAGGGGGTTGTCTTATAACCAGGGTCAGCTTATATTCGGGCACTTTTTTTTTCCAAGTCATATTTTGAAATCAGTTTATTTTAGATCCAAAATGATTATTCCCAAGGAGGCACCACATCCTGATATGTATGCACATATTTAAGTTAGACCCATTACTGTCAAGTGCTCAAACACACTGCAAGTAAAAAAACAGGCTCAGCTCACCCCACTCTCCACTAGTAGTAAAAAAAATAAAATAAAAATAAAACCATTACTAGACGTTTTTGCTTAAAGGGATATTTAAGAAAAAATGGATGTAATAAAAATATTGATCTATTTTAAAATAATAAAAATACTTTTCAAAGAGCATTTGAAATATTCATAAATATAAAAATGGTTATTTTTATTACAGTAAAGAATAAATCATGAGTAATTCAACATTTGAAAGTCAAAATTCACCTTTATTTTTACTTTATGAAAATAAATCTTAAAAAATGGTTTGTTTAATACTTTATACTAAACATGTTGACATATGATGAGAACATGAAAATGTGCCACATAGTAGAAGTGACCCTTGTGGTTTCTTGGCCGCTGGGCTGTGACACCTGAGCTATGGGCTGACATCCTCACCAGATGGCCATTAGCTGTCATGACTCATTTTGCAATTCATGCCATGGCACTGTTTTATTTATGAGCACTTTTATTACAAAATAAAATAAGAAATTAAGCTTTTTAAACCAATGGAGTATGCAGCAGTTCTTAAGGGATGTCAGGGGCTGCCAGTGAAGACGAACCAAACAACACTGGTCTAAGTGGTCCAGGAGGGCATTGATTTTGCATACTGAATCCAAATCATTTTCATAATAATATGCAATTCATACAATTTATTTTTTTCATCCTCTGCGCTGGCACACAAGCTAATTTATTTGAAATGTGAAATTAATATTTTACACTTCATACTGGTCCCAGATGAATTAGTAATGACCTTTGAGCCCCACAGAGGTTAAATGCTTCTGAACGCAGGGCGTATAATTCTATTACATGTCTTTGCTTATCTTCTCACAAACACTCTGGGTTCTTGTTTTTATCTTTAGAAGTGAACTTTTCTAGTTTGAGGTCAATCTGGCCACCTTTCAGATGCCGAACAAAGGCAGATGGGGAGGACATTTAAACCACTTTGTTGTGTTTACAGTGGAGACTGTGCTGTCCCGGGGCGTGATATTTTTTGGTTTGAGCTTGAGTTTTCTTTGGCAGGAGGAGCAAAAGGCTGATTAAGGACTAGGGCCAGTACCAGTAAATAAAATTTCATCACTTTTAATACTGTTAAATAGAACAAATGTAAGTATTAACAAATTAGTTGCAGTGAAACAGAAGTAGTGACTATTATTCACAATAAGATCTATAACTTTAAATTAAAGCATATAGACAGCTCTGGTTACCGAATTGAGTCACTGCCCTGTACTTGACACTGTTCAAAGTCTGGTTTCTTTACTGAATATCACCCTGCAGAATTCTGTCCCCTTCCTCAGTGCCTGATCAAAAACCTTGTATTAAAATCCATGCTAAGCAGGTTGAACTTTAGAAAAACAAAGCTAGGAAATGCTTAATTTGAACTATAATTTTCAATGATATTTTATGATATATCATTTAAAAAACAATAATTTGGGTTATTACTGAATTTATTACTTATTTCACTGAAGCCAGAGAAATTATGCACAGGAATGAAAAATAAAGACAAAAATGTGTTTTGAAACATTTATAATACGAGACCTCATTTTGTTTGTGTATAGAGTTGTCACTGTAATACTTATGAGTTCTGACACATCACACTTCCACTGCAGTGTTTCCCCTGGGTTTATGCCCTTGGGGGCCGGGGTATATAAAGATATGCATTATTCTGTACAAAAGTAATACAAGAGCAATATATTTTTATACCATGTTAAACCATACTTTTATTTTGACAGGTTGCCGTGAAGTTTCTGTGTATACAGTATGATGCTAGACTAGTTTTCTCAAATGAAACGGTAAAATTATCATGAAGTGACTGTTACAGCAGCTCTGGAAATTAAGTTTGTGTGTTAATGTCATCATATAGTGAGATGCAAGCATCACGTGTGCTTTGGAATAGTAAACAAAAGAGCGTCTCCACCATTCATACATACAGAGACAAACGGAACATGCAGCATTAATATTTAAGCAGACTTTTTGCGTTTTAATATTCACAGACACTAGTCCATATCGCGATTCGAATTAAGTGACAGACATACTTTTGATTCATTCATCCAAAAAATTAACGAATTCCATGTCATTCCGCGCTATAGAGTATTCAGTTTTTATGAATGGACGCAATCCCGTCCGAAATTGCGCGCGACCATGTAGAGACAGAAATGACATTCCGTCGTGTAAATAAGATAACTTAAGGATACTTAGTTTGTTTAATAAAAGAACAAGATGTAGGCCTGTTTTATACAAAAGGTAACCTTAAATGACTTCTGTTGTGATCTGGCGCTATATAGAAAATAAAATTAACTTGACCTTCAAGGGGGGCGGGGTGTGCCGTCAAAATAACGAAAGGGGAAACACTGCACTGATTACCTTTTGCAAGTGACTTGCATGAGCGCAGAATCATGTCTAATGTTGATCTAGAGCGACATAAAAGTCGCGTGAATTCTGATATGACTGTTCGCATATCAAAACATGTGTCAGATTTAGCATCACATGTGGAAGTAGCGCAAATCGAAATTGAAAAGATCAGATTCCATGTGGTTTGTGCTGTTCACACTGTCATGAGAAAAACATATCTGAGTGACATACGAGCAAAAAAATCGGATTTGTGCCACAGTAGCCTGCGGCGTCAGCATAGTTTTTGTGCACAAAGAAAACAAAAATAACAACTTTATTCATTAATTTCTTCTCTTCTGTGACAGTGCATTCACAAGAGTCATGGCCAAAATTATTGTTAACCGATATTGGATTTTACCGATACCGATAGCTCGGTTGAACCACACTGGCCGATACCGATTAATTAGGGCTGCAACAAACGATTATTTTGATAATCGATTAATCTAATGATTATTAGAACTATTAATCGACTAATCGTCGATTATTTTACTAGCTAATCAGTATACTTTGATTTTCAGTTTTTGCAATTAGTAAAAAATTGTTATACATATTCTAACATAAATTAAGATCGTTTTAGCATATTTAGCATATTATGTAATTACAATTATTATACAATGAATTGGTAATACTTTGGTTCATTACTTAACATTAGTTAATATGAACTAAGAATGAACTTTTAACAAGTTGTTTTTTAACATTTGGTAAACGCACTGTGAACTAACATGAGCAAACAATGAACAGTTGCATTTTTATAAACCAACATTAAAAAAAAAAATGATTACATAAATGTATTGTTCATTCACGTTAATTAATACATTAGCTAATGTTAACAAATGATACCTTATTGTAAAGTGTTAGCAAATCATTATACAAATGGATATATTTGGCACACAAAATGAGAAATAAGGATAAGCAACATAATAAAGGTAAGTGATAAGATGCTCTATTTTTTTTGGATAAACTATTTTATTCAAAATATGTCTTAAAATACCTTATAGGGTTATAATAACCAAAACAGTTCTGAGCTAGATCAAGCTTTGATCTCTGTAAACCAAACTATAACTGTAATGAAAAAAAAATTTAATTTTCCCCACTAATAAAAATATTTTCTCACTAGCCATCTACACTGGAGAGAGCTGCTTTATAACAGGAAATAAAGTTGTAATTCTAACTGAAAGCGATGGGTTTTTCATGTTAAATACTGTAAAGCTGTTTGATTTAAGGCCATCTATTGCATAATGTACTATATGAATAAACATGATGTGAGCGGACATTACTGGAGTAAGTTAACGTTACTGAACTGCAGAGCTCGTGCAAACATCCACATCGTTGTAATCAGATGCATTTTTAACTGCTGCTTTCACACTGTTGTCAGTTTTCGTTGTTTACTTCGTTACTGAGAGGAACGCGTGCAATACATTTACATATTCATAGAAACGACGCTTAGATTCAACTGCGTTTGTTCTAAAGCGCTCTCTTTTTCTCTTGAATCGCATTCTACAGTCTTGCGCTACAGCGCCACACTGGTCAAACCGCATTATTGCAGGCTCTTACATTAGGTCATATGAGATCAGACGACTACTCGACAACAAAAATATTTGTGACAATTTTTTATTGTCGAAGTTGTCGATAATGTCGACTAATCGTTTCAGCCCTACGATTAATCGGCTGAACAATACTTGTAAAAGAATAAAGGTATTAATATTAATTATATATTTTAAAATATCAGTAAATGTTGAAATTAACACACTAATAAGGAACAATACTTACATTCTACAACTTTTATTGATCTTAGTTAATGCTATAAATGGACGTTTGCCGTCTTACATCACTAGCTTTAAATATGCAACTTGCTGGCTAACAAATGCATTAGTGTGATCAGCTGGATATAAACTAATGGAAATAGATTGTAACAGTTGTGACATTAACATAAATTAGTATTATCAGCATGGATTTTTGCCGATAACCGATAGTTCTGCCAATCAACTATCGGTGCCGATTAATCGGCAAAACCGATACATCGGTCGACCTCTAAAAATTGCACACAGAACTCAAAAATGGACTGGACAAAATTAATGGCACCTTGTCAAAACTGTAAGAAATAATTGCTTTTCAAGCATGGGATGCTCCTGTAATTTGTATTTAGACACACGTGGCAAGTAACAGGTGTGGGAAATATACTAATCACACTTGCAACCAGTTAAAATGGAGAAAAGTTCAAAGCTTTGTGTTGTGTGTCACACTGAGCATAAAGACAAGAAAGAAGTGTAAAGAGTTGTCTGTGGATTTGAGAGAACAAATTGTGGAAAAACATGGACAATCTCAAGGCTACAAGTCCATCTCCAGAGATTTTAATGTTCCTGTGTCCACTGTGCACAATATCATCAAGAGGTTTACAGCCCATGGCACTGTAGCTAACCTCCCTGGGTGTTGACGGAAGAGCAAAATGAATGAAAAATTACAATAAACAATCCTTCTGGGAGAATGTGCTGTGGACAGATGAGACAAAAGTAGAGCTTTTTGGTAAAGGAAAAATATATGAGGCCTTCAAAGAAAAGAACACAGTCCCTACAGTCAAACATTGTGGAGGTTTAAAGATGTTTGGGGTTGCTTTGCTGTTTCTGGCACTGGATGCCTTGACTGTGTGAACGGTATCATGAAATCTGATGATTACCAAGAAATTTTGGGGCACAACATAGTGGCCAGTGTCAGAAAGCTGCCTCTCCACCAGAGGTCATGGGTCTTCCAGCAGGACAATGACCTGAAACACACTTCAAAAAGCACTCAGAAATGGTTACAAACAAAGCGCTGGAGAGTTCTGAAATGGCCAGCAATGAGTCCAGATCTGAATCCCATAGAACACCTGTGGAGAGATCTTAAAACATCAGCTGGGAGAAGGCATCCTTCAAATCTGAATGACTTGGAGCAGTTTGCAAAAGAAGAGTGGTCCAAAATTCCAGTAGAGAGGTGTAAGAAACTCATTCATGGTTACAGGAAGATTCCAAAGGGGCTGCTACCAAATATTAAGTTAAGGGTGCCAATAATTTTGTCCAGTGCATTGTTTGGGTTCTGTGTAGAATTGTATCAGATTCTGCTTTTCTTTTAATTTTTTTTTGTGTTGTTCCAATGCAAACAAAAACAAACACGAGTACCAAAACATTTGCAACTGCAACATTTTTCTGAGAGAAGTGTTGTATTTTCGCAGCGCACAAAATGTATTCTCGTAACTTCATAGAATTACAGTTGAACCACTGATGGACTGTTTTAAAGATGTCCTCACTACCTTTCTGGGGCTTGAGCATGCCAGTTGTGTTGCTGTCTATGCAGGGTCAGAAAGCGGTCGATTTTAATAAAAAATATCTTAATTTGTGCTCTTAAGATGAATGAAGGTCTTACGAATTTGGAACGACATGAGGGTGAATAATTAATGACAGAAAGCTATCTCTGTAAGAGTGCAGTTACAAATATGTGGGTGCAAACTAAAAGCACAGATTAAGAAATAGTGGGCATAGTTTACCAGACTTAAAAAAAAGTCTCCTACACAGCCTTAGGCCAGCCCTGTACTTTCGACGTCCCTATTCAGAACACACACACACACAAACACACGCACACACAAAAAAAAATCTTCAGGATTTGCAGAAATGCCAGTTTCTGCTCTTGTGGTTGTGTATGACTAAATCTTCTCTTGCTCTTTCAAAGAATGAGGTGTCTGTGGACCCTCAGGCCTGGCCAGTACAACCCCTCTCATCCCCTGAGGGGGGCTCAGCAGCGCCCGTGTTGTCATACAGCACTGGCTATGGTCGTGTAGATGTCCTCTCAAATCCTTTAAGCCTTCAAACTTGGCACAGACTCCTTCGTTATTGAGGTTTAGCATGAAATAGGATTGCAAAGGAACGGAACACAATCCTACGTATCAGCAGACTTTTTTCCTTCAATGATTTCTGCAGGCGTCAACTTCGACTGCAGCGCTATAAGAATGTCTGTCACGTCCCATCAGCCTCTCTTATCTGTTTGTATTTGAGCCAACCTGCTGTCACTCGGTCTGTCACCCAAAGAAATCAGCCTGATTTGTATGGACTCGCATTTAGCTTATTTGTCTACCCAAATGGTGCTTTCGCTGACCTTGAGGTGAATTACACCAAGGCGGCGGGTCGGTTTTTATTTTTTATTTTTGGACTCATGTTTACTTGTCAGCCGTCTCTTGATATGATATTCACCTGTCACATTTAGAAAGCAATAAGCATTCGTTTGCGTCACAGAGCCGGGCAAAGCATCCTCTCTGCTCTTGTTTTTGCATGCGACGAAAATTTCTTCCTCTCTGTTATCCTCGGTAATTTATTACCCTTGGCTCGTCATCTTGTGTTGGAAATGGGTCTCTGTATGGACTCTTATCTGGCAGAGTGGAATGGGCCCTGGTCTCTGAGCAGCCGAGTTTGGGGGTTTGGTGGCCCTGCGTCAGAGCCTGGCGGAGCTGCTCCCTCTTGAACGCAGCTGCTACTACATATTTATCAATGAGCATTAGCTTTCCTTGGCCTGCTCCTCGCTCCCTGCGCTCTTATTCCGGACATGGCATGCTGGATTAAACCTCGAAACTCACTCCACCGTGGAATAGCCTTTAATTATTCAGTGTTGGGCTTTAGCCTCGCTAACCCAACTTGCTTCTCCTTACCTCAGGAAATGTGTAAACCCTCTTTTTTCACATTGATGCGTATTTTTAAGGGTGATGTCTATAAGTTCTGTGCTGCTAATGGCATCAAATGGAAGTGCAAAAAATTACTTATTTAAAGATAAATAAAATAAAATGTGACATAATCCGCCATTCGTTGAGACGCCAGGCTTTGCAAAGCATATATTCATAAATTGACATAATAACTTCACATATGTTGTCTCTTTCTCTCACAAAAATGTTACATAAAGTTGAAGTCAAAAGTTTACATACACCTTGCAGAATCTGCAAAATGTTAATTATTTTACCAAAATAAGAGGGTATTTTAGTACTGATCTGAATAAGATATTTCACGTAAAATACGTTTTTTATATACATATACTCCACAAGAGACAATAATAGTTACATTTATAAAAATTACCCAGGGCTCTAGACTCATTCCACCTATTGGTCGCTCTTTTGTAACCAACTTTCTCAGTTTCCCAGAGCACATAATTTGGTTGCAATTCTTTGTTTGGGTTTTTTCAACAACATGGAATTAATCAATGCATGCGTATGAACTTTTATCATAGTTTGTAGTTATATTGTCACAAAAGTGATTTACGTTCAACCCATTCTTTTTTATCAGTAGTATTATTTGTGATTTTAATTTTGTGAACGGGAGTTCCTCTTTTGCTATTTGAATTTGCAATCTTGTCATGTTTTACAAGGAAAGATAATAGTCTTATTTGCTTACATCTATACAACTTTCACTTTTTAAGGCTAAAACAAATGCTTAATAGATGGATTCATTGTTATTCTTAATTAAAAAGCACAACAACAATAAAATGGTAGGCTACAATGACAAACTAGCTTACATAACGATTATTAACAAAAACGAATAATATGAGGCATGGCATACACCACAAATACAGACTAATAAATTACAGAACGTTTAGTGCTGAGGAATCATTTAAAAAAAAAAGTTTGGACACACCCTCTCATTTAATGTTTTTAAAGCAGTTTCTTATGCTTTCTTATGCTTATTACAAAAAAAATATTAATATTGTGAAATATTATTACAATGTAAATCAATGTTTTTCTACATTTAATTTACATTAAAATGTAATATATATCTGTAATTAAAGTAGAATTTCCAGACTCATTACTCCAGTCTTTAGTATCCTTCAAAAATCATTCTAATATGCTCTAATATTTATTATCAGTCCTGGAAACAATTGCGCTACTTAATATTTTTTTTGGAACCTGTGATACATTTTTCAGGATTTTTTTCAATAAAAAGTTAAAGAACAGCATTTATTTAAAATAGAAAAGGTTTTCTGTCGGCGCCGATAGCCTTGTGGGCAGTGCGCCGACATACAGCGCCGTTGCGCAACGGGCGTCCCGAGTTCGATTCCCGGCTCGAGGACCTTTCCCGACCCTACCCCCTTCTCTCTCTCCACTTCGCTTCCTGTCCTTACTGATCTGTCCTATAATAATAAAAAGCCAAAAATAAATCTTAAAAAAAAAAATAAAAAAAAAATAATAATAAATAGAAAAGGTTTTCTAACAATATACACTACTGTTCAAAAGTTTGGGGTCAGTACATTTTTCTTTTTTTTTTTTTTTAAGGAAATTAATACTTTTATTCACCAAGGATGTGTTAAATTAATAAAAAACCATAGCATAGATTTACATTGTTAGAAAATATTTATATTTTAAATAAATGCCATTCTTTTTAACTTATTCATCAAAGAATCCCAAAAAAAGTATTACTGTTTTTTTTTTCTGCGTTTTTGATCAAATAAATGCAGCCTTCTTTAAAAAACATTATATAATATAAAATATAATGATATATATAAATATACATGAAAGCTTCCATAGTGTAACGTGAGGTAAACCGCAAAAATAACAAGTAATACTAAACTGTCTGTCGGTGACAGTGTTTACATTTTACATTTAATTTTTTTTTTTCCCCCACAAGAAAACCAACATGTTCACCTTTACTTTAGCTTGAACACTAACTCCTCCATCTGCCATTGTTTCCTTGATATTCACATCAAAAATGTTTTATATTTGCTTGAAAATTTTATTTTTCAATAATTTATAATTTACAGAATTGTACATACACACATTTATTCATTTATTAATTCATTGTGTACATTGTGCACACAAATACACTACTTTCGAAAAGATTAGGGTGATTAAGCCTTTTTTTTTTGGGAAAGAAATTGATTTTATTCAGCAAGAATGCATTAAATTACAGTAAGACAGTAAAGACATTTGTATTGTTGCAAAATATTTCTGTTTCAAATAAATGCTGTTCTTTTGAACCTTCTGTTCAGCAAATAATTCTGAAAAAAATATATCTATTTTTTTTTTTCCCACAAGTAATAAGCAGCACAACTATTTTCAGCATTGATAAATATTTCTTGAGCACCAAATTGGCATATTAGAATGATTTTTGAAGGATTATTTGACAGTGAAGACTGGTAATTGCTGCTAAAAGTTCAGTTCTGCCATCACAGGAATACATTGCATTTTAAAGTATATTAAAATACAAAACAGTTATTTAAAATGGTTTTTTTTTTGTTTTTTTTTTACTTTATTTTGGGCCAAATAAATGCAGCCTTGATGAGCATTTTATGATGTAAAAAAAAATAAAATGTATTACCAACCCAAAACTTTATTGCAGTTTTTATGGTGGCTTGTTGCTATTTATAGAAGACAACAGAATTCAACTTTTGACTTCACCCCAAAGTTTGATAGTTTTTGGATTTATAGGTTCATTTCTCACTCTTTCTCTTTGGTCTTTTTCAGAGCATCTTCAATAATCACTTGCTGGATGTCAATGTGAGATGGCTAGCTGTCCTTTATTTCAAGAATGGTATCGATCGCTACTGGAGAAGAGTTGCACCCCAGTAAGTACATCTGCTTCTTCATCGCCATTTCAAGACTTTTCTATCAAGTTTGTTTCTTTAGTGGGAGATGAATGTGATGTTCGTTTCAGAGATGTCTTCATCGCCCTCATAGAACCATTAACACACTGATGTCAAAGCAGACCAGCAAAATCACAAGCTAGCAACTAATAACATCCCATTAAGAAAATCACAGTCTAATGTAAAATTACATGGACTACAATGACTTCTGCATTACTGACATAACTAAATTAGTTGCAGTTGGAACTGCAGTGATAAAAATCCAGGATCCATTCAAATTGTTTCATTTGAAATGCACACCCAGAAGTGACTAATCCTTCATAATAGTCATATATATTTAACACAACAGCATTTTGTCTTTGGATCCTAATTGTAAATGCAAATCACTGCATAAATGCGTGGGGATTTATCATTTCTACCACTGTTGTTTGCTTTATTCAAACCTCTAGTGCATTCAGAAAGTTGAATTGACTTTTAGTCGAGGAGGCATTTGATTGAATATAAAGCTAAAAACAAGTGTTCATTTTGTTGAAATATTTTAAATTACAGTATTTAAAACTGTTGCAAGCTATTTATGCTTCACTTGCAGCACTAGATGGAATTGCAAACATAATGAGTTTCTCCAACATTTCTCTGTCTTCCATTGTTCAGACGAACTCTGAACAATCTCATAAATTAAACAAATGAGGTAGTGTTTGATTTGTTTTTTGGTCTGTTTACAGAGCTTTGGGCAATGTTTCTATCAGGTAGAATGTTGAGTATGTTCTGGTGCTTCAAAAATAATGCTTAAAGCAATTTGTATATTTTAATCACATTTTTTATCACATTTTTAATGTGATATGTATTAAGTAGAGCTCTGTATTGCACAATACAGTAATGTTATTATGTGTATTATACACGCATCACAATCATAATTAAATCACATCTGAAGCATGTGAGAGAATAAGTTTGAAATACTGGTTTCAGTCTCTCATACCATTAGCTCCGTTAATGGAATTGTTGAAAATTATATTCATAGGCGCACAAAAACATCAATACAAGTACCTTAAGTGTTGATGCAGTATTGTGAGAAATGGAATCACAATGTAATATTGTATCAGAAAGAACAGTCCTAGTATCAAGGGTCCAGCGTAGCTAACTTCCGCTCTTAAAAACCTCTTTGTCTGGTTGTTCTGTCGTTTTGTCCTCTAGCCCTCAGAGGTGACAGACCAGCCGATTTAGAGAGACTCTTACTTTAGTGCTTCTGTCACCTGTGGCCTCCAGTGAACATCTAATTAATTGCAGGCTGTTGCCCTGCTGTAATTCACAAAAACTCTTCAGTCAAATTCTGGTTAGTGAGTGACCCGCTGGAGACTTTGGCTCTGCTGAACAAAAGTGCTCAGTCCTCAGTGGTATATTAGGTTAAAAGGGTGTGATTTATTTATTTATTTATTTTTTTTTCTCTTAGCAAGCTTAGAACAGTCTGTACTAATGTTTCAATGCCATTGTCGCTGTGTAGAATATTTTTCATGAAAAACATGGGAAATGAAAGCGTAATTTTTTTTGTTCATTTTTTTTTTTAAACTTCCATTCAAAAGCTTGAGGCCTCTAAGTTTATAATTGTAATTTTTTTTTGTTTAAAGGAACACTCCTTTTTTTTTTTTTGAAAATAGGCTTATTTTCCAACTCCCCTAGTATTGAACAGATGAGTTTTACAGTTTTTGAATCCATTCAGCCGATCTGTGTCTGCCGTTAGCACTTTTAGCATAAATCACTGAATCAGAAAAGACCATTAGCATCTCGTTCAAAAATGACCAAAGATTTTCAATATTTTTCCTATTTAAAACTTGACTCTTCTGTAGCTACATCGTGTACAAAGGCCGACAGAAAATGAAAAGCTGTGATTTTCCAAGCTGATATGGATATATAGAGAGCTATACTCTCATTGTGGCGTAATAATCAAGGAACTTTGCTGTCGTACCATGCTTGCAGCAGGCACAATATTACGCAGTGCCTGAATATCGTCCCCAGCTATTTTACTATTACCTTAGTGGCTTTGTGCTGGTCACATTGGAAGTTACCTAGCTGGGGAGTATTTTCAAGCGCTGCGTAATATCATTGCGCCTGCTGCACTCATGGTATGGCAGCAAAGTTCCCTGATTATTAGAATAAGAGTATAGTTCCTATCCATATCAGCCTGGAAAATCACAACTTTTCATTTTCTGTCGGTTGTCTTAGTACACAATGTAACTACAGAAGTGTCATGTTTTAAATAGGAAAAATATGGAAAATATTTGGTCATTTTTGAACAAGATGCTAATGGTCTTATCAGATTCAATGATTTATGCTAAGCTATGCTAAAAGTGCTACCGGCAGACCTGGAGATCGGCTGAATGGATTCAAAAATGATAAAACATTAGGGGAGTTGGAAAATGAGCCTATTTTCAAAAAAAGTGGAGTGTTCCTTTAAAGAACTTTTAAAGAAGTCTCTTATTATGTATGTCCACTTCCACCACTGAATAAAGAAAATAGGTAATTGCGAATTAACTCATAATTCTGACTTTTTCCTCAGAATTGTGAGATATAAACAATTCTGTTTTTGTTCATACTTCACAATTCTAAAAAAAAAAAGACAGAAGTGTAACATTATCCTGACTTTATAACACACACATTTTTGAGTTAAGTCAGAATTGTGAGATATAAACTTGCAATTCTTGGAACATTTCAACGAATTTGATTATATAACTTGCAGTTGTGAATTTGTATACAGTAGTCAACATTTGAAGTGGATCAAAACCTTTTTATAAAAATTGTCCTAAAACAAAACAAAACAAAAAAATCTGTTTTTGTCTTAGAATAACTTTGGTGAACTTTTTTGATCCACTTCAAATTTTGACTACTATATATCATGCAATTCTGACTTTATAAAATGTTTATTGACAAAGTTTGTCTCTCAAGTCTGACTATTGCTTGCAATTGCAAGTGTTTATCTCACAATTCTGAGGAAAAAGGTCTGAATTGTAAGGCACAAACTTGCACTTGTGAGAAAGTCCCTTTTTTTTGCTGGAGAAACTTACTGCTTAATATTTTTGTGGAATTTATTTGAAAAAAATGTTTTTTTTCTGTATGTGTACAGCATATCTGTCTCTTGCTTAAAAAGTAAATGTCACAATTTTTTTTTTAATGCAGTGACATTCATACATTTTTAAATGTGGCCTTAGTGTCCAAGCACTTTTTGGCATGACTGTTTTTCTCCGCAATTCAGGGACACTTGATTCAGTATTGACAACCTCCTTTCTGCCTCTCAAACTCTGTATTTCTCTCTTTATTGTCAAGTGCTCTCTCAGAAGAAGAGAAGTCATCTCTCCGTGCAGGTCTCATCACTAATTTTAACGAGCCGGTCAACCAGGTTAGTGTGCACTATTATACAACTACAGTACACACACTTACCACATGAAGAGAAATGCAGTTCATTCCCTGACCATATGCTCTACCTGTCCTGTTTATGATCAGTCATCCAATAAAATGAACTATCAGACATGATTGAGTACCATTAAATTGTGTTATATTGAATGTTTCATTTTTAAATGCAGTAACTAGTAACTCTTGAAGTGATCATGAAACTAAGTTAAAGGGATAGATGATGCAAAAATACACACAGTGCACACAAAGTGTATTCTTTTAGCTTCATAACATTATGGTTCAACTGCTGATGTCAAATGGACTATTTTAATAGCACAAGCTATAATATTGACAAGAAAATCATATCTTTTGAACATATCTTACTCATATTATTTTCTCATTTGTTGCTGCATTTTTTAATACATTTATTTCTGTTTTCTGCAGGGATTTAGATGGGTTGGTATTACACACTATTGGTTTATCATTGGCTAATGACTGTGCTCAATTCTTGTTGTGGAGTAATGTCATGGGCACATGAAAATTAATTGTAGGCTTAAATGTGCTTCCTTATTATAGACCATGGCTGACACTGCACAAATAGCTAGAGACTTGCATACATTAGTGAATGAAGTAGATGTAGTATGCAAACACTGCCCTGTTATTTCCATATTGGATGGAGAAACAATGTGAAAGTACAAAAGTAAATTATGTGAGGGTTTTGCAAAAATTGCAATAATATTATAAATATTTATTCATGGACTTATTTGGTAAGAGTGTGCTGATAGCAACACTAAGGTCATGGTGATTCAGTTCTCAGGAAATGCACATAATTTCGAATTTGCTTTGAATAAAAGTGTATGCTAAATGGATAAATGTAAATGAGAACATTTATTTGTAGATGTACAGAATGTACCACTAATTATTCATATTATTACAAAACGGATCACTTGAATGGAATATTTTGGAACTTTGGTCTAATTTGCAATTATAATTTTAGTCACAACATTGCTGTGTAATTTGCATTGAGTGTTAGACAATCAGAACAGATTGCTGCTTTGCCAAAAAAGTGAACAAAACACGTAAATGAAAACAGATGTGCATGTTTTTTTATATATATTGTGGGTTTTTTGGCAGTAAAATGCCTTTAAACCTCTCTCTTTTATTTTTATATATATATATATATTCGGCACCCCTGCAATTCTGTCAGAAAATGCACCACTTTTCTTTTTTCCAATTGTTCCAATTGTTTTGGTATTCACATGCTTTTTGTTGTTGTTCGCACTGGAACAACACAAAAAAAAAATGAAGAAAAGTCAAACTTGATAAAAGAACTCAAAGATGGACTGGACAAAATTATTGTCACCTTGTCAAAATTGTAAGAAATAATTGCTCCTGTAATTTGTATTTGGACACACATGTGGCAAGTAACAGGTGTGGGCAATATAGTAATCACACTTGCAACCAGTTAAAATGGAGAAAAGTTGACTCACCCTTTGTCTTGTGTGTCACACTGAGCATAGAGCAAAGAAAGACATGTAAAGAGTTGTCTATCGATTTGAGAGAAAAAAAAAATGTGGAAAAACATGGACAATATCATCAAGAGGTTTACAGCCCATGGCACTTTAGCTAACCTCCCTGGACGTGGACGGAAGAGCAACATAAATGAAAAATTACAACGAAGGATTTTTGAATGGTGGATAAAGAACCCAGATTACCTTCCAAACAAATTCAAGCTGATCTGCAGACACAGGGTACAACAGTGTCAGCTCGCACTATCCATCGCCATCTGAAATGAAAAGGGACGCTATGGTAGGAGACCACTGCTGACACAAAAGCATAAAAAAGCAAGACTGGAGTTTACCAAAACTTATGTGACAAAACCACAATCCTTCTGGGAGAACGTACTGTGGACACATGAGACAGAAGTAGAGTTTTTTGGTAAAAGACATCATGGCACCGTTTACAGAAAAATAAATAAGGCCTTCAAAGAAAAGAACACAGTCCCTACAGTCAAACCTGGTGGAGGTTCAAAGATGTTTTGGGGTTTCTTTGCTGTTTCTGGCACTGGATGCCTTGACTATGTGAACGGTATCATGAAATCTGATGATTACCAAAGAATTTAGTAGTGCAACGTAGTGGCCAGTGTCAGAAAGCTGCATCTCCACCAGAGGTCATGGGTCTTCCAGCAGGACAATGACCCAAAACGCACTACAAAAAGCACTCAGAAATGGTTACAAAGAAAGCAGAGAGTTCTGAGAGTTCTGGAGAGTTCTTAAATGGCCAGCAATGAGTCCAGATCTGAATCCCATAGAACACCTGTGGAACGATGTCACAGCAGAAGAACAGCAGTTGGGAGAAGGCATCCTTCAAATCTAAATGATCTGGAGAAGTTTGCAAAAGAAGAGTGGTCCAAAATTCAAGTAGAGAGGTGTAAGAAACTCATTCATAGTTGCAAGAAGAAATTGATTTCAGTTATTTTTTCCAAAGGTGGTGCTATCAAATATGAGGTTAAGGGTGCCAAGTGTGTCCAGTGCATTTTTTGGGGTTCTGTGTGAAATCAGATTTGACTTTTCTTCTAAGTTTTTTTTTTTTTTTTGTGTGCTGTTCGAATGCAAACTACAAAAATGAACATGTGAGTAACAAAACATTTGCAACTGCAAGTTTTCTGAGAGAAGGGTTGCATTTTCTGACAGAATTGCAAGGGTGCCGATATTTTTGGTCTGTATGACTGTGTGTGTGTATGTATAATGTATGAATGTATGCATGTATGATGCATGACAGCAAAAATTTAGGATTTAGGACACTGAAGTCCATTTATTAGTGGGTTAATGAATATGGTAGTTTTGTCTCCCTCAGTATTGAATATTTGGTTCCATTTAAAAAATGGTGTAAAATATGCTAAATTATAAGTCACCTCCTTCATTACAGCCACAATGTCAAAGAGATTTAATTGCTGTAATTGCTGCTTTAATGGTGGTAACACTTCTGCATTTATGGATATTGGATTAATTAATTTAATTAAAATGGTTAATTAAAATCTCATAACCGTTTAAGACGTGTTTGAAAAGGCTAAATGCCCACAGGAAGTGATGACTGTTACTTCAGTAGTCATTCATTTCACATTTAAATGAATATTGATGTATTCACAGCCTTCTGTGAAATCTGCTGCTGGATATGTCCTTGAAATGTAGCTTTTGTATTGCAGATCGCCACCCAGATAGCAGTGCTGATCGCTAAAGTGGCACGTCTGGACTGTCCTCGGCAGTGGCCCGAGCTGATTCCTATCCTGCTGGAGTCTGTGAAAGTTCAGGACAGCCTACAGCAGCACAGAGCCCTGCTCACCTTCTACCACGTCACCAAGACTCTGGCCTCCAAACGCCTCGCCACTGATAGGAGACTCTTTCAGGATGTGAGTAGAGCCTCCTTGCCTTCAACTCGTTTTTTGCGATATACATGTGTTATAGTTACTTTTGCTTCAAATAAGGTCTTTATGATATCAACATTTTTGATACTACAGGATCTTATCACAATATCACAAAAAATGAATACTTGCCTAAATAAAAAAACAAAAAACAAAAACAAAACTCAAGCTCACTGAAGACAAGTGAACAGTCAGCGATTAAATAAGAAACTAAATACAAGCAATAGGACAAAAGAACTACAGTAGAACAAATAAAACATGCTATATACATTGTATAAAGTAATCAAATGTATAAAAACACTGCACATTCTTCACTTTGTAAATTAAATATATATTTCTTCTTATTAAAGTTATAAAAGTGATTTAATCAAGAGCAGTGAGATTTTTTTTTTCTCTTTTGTTGTTTGATCAACACGAATGACAGACAGCTGGAATATCAAACTGCTGTCACTTTAAGAGCCGCCTGAATCCACTATACTGTTGCTGTTTACGAGGATGCTTGCAAAGACAGGCATTTTGACACATGCAAGTGTGTGTATTTAAACACTTAAAGTCTATGAAACAGCAAAAATGATTCAGTTCAGTACTCCCGCAATCTGTGAGCACCTTCTTCAAGTGTGCGCACCTCTCTGACTCTCTAGTAAAATTAATTCTCTTTCACTGCTGATTGTTTCAGTGGCTTAAAATTACTTGGTTTTTAAACGTCAATGTTTAAAAACATCTGTAAATGCTTTGTTTTTGTGACCAAGTAGCACAGCAATGTCACGGGAGCCTGTAACCACAATAGAGACAATAGTTCAAAACTCTACTAGTTGACAAATTTCTACCGGTTAATTGTATCTACTGGTATATCGACCACCTCTACTGTTCAATTATGTTTATCTTGTTCTACAACTAGTAGTAAAGAAAGAGATTATCTATTCATCTCTGTGCTGCCGCTTGAAACGAGGCATTTAGTAATTTGTCGTGCCACATTAAAGAGCATCAAAACCACATTTATTGTTTGTATTTTGTGATTAAAATTGACAAAAATAGAAAGCTGAGACATTGTTTCCAACTTAGCCTTTAGCTTAGTGTGATTATTCAATGCCAGATTCTACAAACAATGTTTCACGCGTTCAACGAATAAACAGAAAACAGCATGAACTGAAAGATTAATTGGAGATTCAAGAATCCATATCAGTATCAATTAAAAACGAAAAACCTATATTGTTAATCCACCACTTGTGGATGTTGTGTGCACGAAATAGTCACTGAAATGCTAATTAAACACCACGTTTTTGGTTAATGAATTTAGCCCATTTTCTGTCGAAAATGTTTTGGATGCAGAAATGTTGGTGGATTGCTATTATTTTTTTGTTTTCTGTCTAATATAATGCATGAATTACAAATATATATGATGCTTTTGAAAATACAAATACAATAGTAATAAATACAATGCTATAGTATTGTGTGTTTGTGCGTAAATGCATATTAATATTCATAATTAGTATTAACAATGATTTCTTTAGTTTTTTATTTATTTACTGGCCGTGAGCCTTTTTTGATTAGAGAGCAGCTTTCATTGACGAGGACTATCATTCATCATTTTTTCTACTATCATGTGCCTCTAGGAGGCACTGTTCAGCTGCGCACACGCATACCCTCTGCCCCAGTTCACCGAGCATCCCAGGAGATGTATGAGCACTCCTGTGTGAAATATCAGCAGATGTTTTGACTTGGAGCTGCATCACATTTCCCCCTCCTCCACGTTTCACTGACGTTCTGACTGGCCGCTAGAACTGCGTAGATAAGACACCTGTACCTTCCCATGTCGCAGCAAGACTCGTAATTTTGACAAGTGATTTATCACCAGCATTTGTTCATGTTAATGCAGGTCCTTTCTTCTCCACTAAGATATAATTTTCATTTAACCTCTGAAATCTCTTTTCTCTACGTCAGAGCTTTCTTCCTTCACATTCCAGTGAATCCAGACCAGAAAACAATTTTACATGTTCTTTGTTAAAACTGTAAAACATAAATCAAAATGTAGTAATATTATTTTTAAACGAGAGCCAATTAAGTTATATTTCTGCATGGGTTCCTCCTGAACACCTAAAAACTCATACACCTCATTAAAGGAAAAATACTTGGGAAGTCTGTTTTTCTTCTACAGTGTCTGTAGTTTAAAAGCAATTATGGTAATATTGATCACTTTATTATAAGAAATTATAATGCAATGAATAATATGCATTATGCATAATGAATAATATCTAAAATAATGTAAATTATTTGGTGTTGTAGTTTGGGGGTACACTGAACGAAACACTTAACAAACCCTATTTCTAAATTTACAACAAATAAAATGAATGCAGAACGCTCTGCAGCATTACGTAACTATTTAACTGTGTGCTGTTCATCCAAAAATTGAAAAATGTCTCAAATGTGTTTTTGACCAAATAAATTCAAGTTTGGCTTAATTACCAACCTTTTTCAAAATATGTACATTTATGTTCCACAAAAGAAAGTCAAAAAAATAACATTGAACTAACTTTTGTTTTTGGCTGAACTGTCCCCCTTTAAAGTTGCTTTTTGACATGCTGTTTGGACTTTTAAAGATCTCTAGAGGACAGGTTACTTTTCATACGGACTCATAAAGCACTGTCCAGGCTCAGTGTAATAAAACAAGATTAATGACTGGTGGGTGTGGGCAGGCTAACAAGACTGAATTGAGTGTCCATATGGGAACTATAGTCATCAGCCATAGTCATAAACAGATCTGATTTTATTGTGTTGGCATACGGCTCACCGCTGGCGTCACATTAGCCATGAGGTTTTCGGAGAGGAAATCCGTGACTCACTAATTCAAAGCAGAAGTGTGCTTCAGCACATCAGTGGAGCCGCGCAGTATGTGGCATTTATGAATGCGGCACAAGTTCATTTCGAATTCATGACATGATGCGTCTAAAGGTGTGACAAACACACAAGCTCCTCTTATCCAGGTGCTTGTCACATGGGATCTTCTGTGATTGTTGTTGGTGATCAGTATGCATGTTACATGTTCAGCTATAATACTGTCTCAATCAAATAATTAAAAAATTGACTTGGAGACTATTTTCCCCCCTGGTCTTCCACAGCAGTGTTTTAACGTGATGACAGTAGCTGTTTTAATATCCAGACATTGATGTTCAGACCACACAACCAGCATGCAACCTCTGTTTTTAAAATGCTTGTCTGTGTTTTGAGTGAGCATTTAGAGAAAGAAAACATGTCTGAAGTTGTACAGTGTGAAGCTGACAGTAGTTGATATAATTGGTCTCTGAGTGCAAGGATCATTTTAAGCCTTAGCAGTAACGAAGAAAAAGCGTAAAAGTAGTGTAACACTGAAAATAATGTATTTTTACATGAAAATGATTTTTTTTTTATTTTCTTTTTTGCATCTGCTACATTGACATGGATCAGGCTGACTGTACACTTAAATATTATATATTTTTACAATACACTGAACAGCCACAACTAGGGCTGTCACGATTCCTCAATTCAGTTCGAATAATTTTTTTAAAAACATTTTTTTAACATCAGTTGCTTTTTTGCCCATGTTGAGTAACTGGCAAACTACCAGAAGTGGCACATTCAGTGGCAGAGAATCTATGAAACGCATCATTAGTCCGTTTTTTAAGGCTGCATTGTAGATGAAACCAATTTAAAAATCATAATAAAGCATAATGCTATTGTGAATTCACAAACGCTCTGATTCAATTCAAATAAGTGACCCCTAGACCACAAAACCAGTCATAAGTTGCTGGGGTATATTTGTAGCAATAGCCAAAGATACATTGTATGGGTCAAAGTTACTGATTTTTCTTTTATGCCAGAAATTGTTAGGATATTAAATAAAGATCATGTTCCATGAATATATTTTTTACATTTTCTAGCATAAATATATCAAAACTTAATTTTTGATTAGTAACATGCATTGCTAAGAACTTCTTTTTGACAATTTAAGGGTTTTCTCAGTATTTAGATTTTTTTTGCACCCTCAAATTGCAGATTTTCAAATGGTTGTATCTCGACCAAATATTGTCCTATCATAACAAACCAAATATCAATGGAAAGCTTATTTATTCAAATGGTGTGTAAATCTTATTTTCGACAAATTCACCCTTATGACTGGTTTTGTCCCCCGGGGTCACATATATTTAGTGCAGGTTTAATATATGCTTTTTAATTATTTACATGTATGTAGGTTACTTATGTGCGTCACAGATCGGTTCTGTTCGCAGTTAATGCTGCTTCACACAACTGTTATCAATAATAGTAATACCATATGGTTACTTGCTTTTGATACTTTGAACTAATTATTAAGGATTATTCCATTGCCAAAATGATCGTTAGTGACGGCCCTAGCCACAACATTAAAACTGACAGGTAAAGTGAATAATTAATTATATCATTACAATGACAACTGTCAAAGGGGTGGAATATATTAAGCAACAACTAACCAGTCAGGTATTGAATTTCATATGTTGGAGGCAGGAAAAATTTGTGAAAAGATCTAAGTGACTTTGGCTATGTCTGAATTAATCCGGGTACATTTTAAAACTGTGTTTTCATTTCAAAACACACTTTATCCATGTTGGCTTTTCAAGTGTTTTCCAAAAGTTTCTCATCCACACTGAAACATCAGAAAACTGGGTCACCTTTACTGGTTCGCCTTTACACGTGTAAAACCTCATAAAAAGCTGATACAGATGGAACACGCAATTCTGTTGGCAGGATCATTTTATTAATGAAAATATTATTATATGTTTGATCTAAAACGCAACTGCTCATACGTTTTGCCACAGGACAGCAATTGTGAGTAAATTTTCTGTCATCTTTGCAGGACTGTAATATAAAGAGCGTACAAATCGATATATCTTTTGCAGCAGTGTGAAAGTACCGCATAACAGGCACAGTACTGTTATAAACATAGATATCTATTGGTACAGTATGCATCTTAATAAACTCTTTGAACCTTCACCATGTTTGACTGTAGGGACTGTGTTCTTTTCTTTGAAGGCCTCATTTGATTTTCTGTAAATAGTGCCATGATGTCCTTTACCAAAAAGCTACTTTTGTCTCATCTGTCCACAGTACATTTTCTTAGAAGGATTATGGTTTTGTCACCTAAGTTTTCGGCAAACTCCAGTCTTGCTTTTTTATGCCAATAGCCTCCCTTTTCATTCAGATGGCGACGGATAGTGCAAGCTAACACTGTTGTACCCTGTGTCTGCAGATCAGCTTGAATTAGTTTGGAAGTTAATCTGGTTTCTTTATCCACCATTCAAACAATCCTTTGTTGTAATTTTTTATTAATTTTGCTCTTCCATCCACGTCCAGGGAGGTTAGCTACAGTGCCATGGGCTGTAAACCTCTTGATGATATTGCGCACAGTAGGCACAGGAACCGTGTGGACGGAAGGCCAAAACGGAGAGAGAAATATGCATTTTTAAATGTGGACAAGGCCTTTGACAAGGGCCAAATAGTGATGGCTAGAATAGATGATTTGGCTCAGAGCATCTTCAAAACAGCAAATCTTGTGGGGTGTTTGCGTTGTTCAGTGGCTAGTACCAAAAAAAGTGATGCAAGGAAGGACAGCTGGTGAACCGGCATCAGGTAGCCCAAGGCTCACTGATGCACATGGGCAGCAAAGGCTAGCCCGTCTGGTCGGTTCACACCGAATTGCTGAAAAACCTAATGCTGGTTGTGACAGAAAGATGTTAGAACACACATTGCATCGCAGTTTGCTGCATATGGGGAGAAGGCAGGCTGGTAGATTGAAGCGGTCTTATGCTCTGGGCAATGTTCTGCTGGGAAACCTTAAGTCCTGGCATTCATGTGGATGTTACTTTGACACATCCCTCCTTTCTAGAGATTGTTGCAGACCATGTACACTCCTGTCACGTGCATTTGTTTAGTTTTTTTTTTGTCTCTGTACTTCAGTTCAGAAGGTAGGGTAGGGTGAAAAACACAATATAATTTTCAAAGTCGTCCAACATTTGCCTTTTTTTGCAAATGTCATTTGACTTTCTTTGCACGTTCGGGTTGGTACTTCTGCTTTTGTCACATGACCTTCCAACATCACTACATAATGTGTGAGGTCGAGACTTTGTGGTTTAAAACTATATAAATGGACCTTCAACCTGTTGGGTCTAAATTGAAGTCCGACCATATGAAGACAATTCCTTGAATGTTTTCCTCAAAAACCTTAATTTCTTTTCGAAAAGACATGAACAGCTTGGATGACATGGGGGTGAGTAAATTACCAGGATGTTTCTATTCTCGAAGTGAACTTATTCTTTAAAGTGACTACAAACTATATTGTCAAGTGAGTAGTGGTTTTGAACTTGATGTGAATGGGCTTTAAAAGTGAGTCAGTGTTTTAAAGTAGTTCACAGGTACAGTTATGTCATGTGGCATGTTTTCATTATGCTTCCCATCTGGTAAAAGATATGTCATAGTCAAGCCCAGAGCGCTTATCCCTACACGCTGTGGGTCCTGAACCCCTCAGCTTCATATTCAGTATTCAACAAGCGTTCACTTGCTTTTAGAGGCTCCTGGAGCTCAGTAAAATTCTCCAGTGGTTGTATTGTAATGAGACATGCCAGGTGCTTTGCTGTTGATAACTCCCAAGTCTAGAGGCCCAATACACCTCAGAGCTCCAGAACTGATATTTCTTATTTAGGCTAGGCAGCAAACACCTGCCATAGGCATATTTAATTGTGTGCACATGTGACAATCTTCATCTGGAGGTGGGATTGTATGTAAACCGCAGCTGCATGCTGTATTCCTTAGTATTTAGCAATTTGGGAGCAAAGTTGCTTGTAATCTTTCTTCCAGCTAATGAAACGGCACCGAACAAGCGTCTTCTGTTCAACTGTGATACGAGCCGCTGTGTATTGTGAGGAATTAGCACACATTTTCCCACCTGTCTTTGTAGAAAAGTTTCTTCAAATTGACTGCAGTCCAAAAAAAATGAAGACTACTTGGATATAAAGATGATGGATTGGCTGTGCTCACCGCACCAATGGCAGCAATTTGTTTGAGTCACTTTGAGGATTTATTTGCTAATAAACTTTAAGAAGTGAAATCTGCCTCTTTGCTGTAAAGATACACGTAGCACGAAGATGATTTTGAAAAATGGCTTGTGCGCTTTTCCCCTCCAGTTTGACCATTTTTCTAGTTTGTTTTCTGTCTTCCGTTGTAAATTAGTCTGCATTTATTGAGTGCTAGAGTTGAATTCACAACCTAGGTGAAGAATAGATGAAATAAATCGTCATCAGTGGGAAAAATCGGGCTAACCTTGAGCCCTGTGAAACTGGGATGAGGGCTTTAATGACAGTGCTATAACACCCACACTTTCAGTATTTCATGTCAAACGATGCATTGACGTGTAGAGGCCGAAAGTGTTGTTCAGCTTTATCAGGCACTTCATATTACTTGCTCCCTGTTTACAGCTGGTATTAACAGCCATCTTGGGCATGGAGGCCTCTAGTACTTTGAGAAAAACATCTGTTGGCATTCACATTCATCTCAGTACCAGAACATCTACTATATTATATTGTTACATAAAGGTTCAAATACACAACAGATTTTAAAACATGACTACTTTTTTCATATACTTACTGACTAATAGCCACAGAGGAAAAACTGGCCATCATACACTAAACAACTGAGGATCATACACTAACAGACTTTGCAGACAAGACAGAGATGCATGACGAATGAAAACAATAGGCGCTCTAAAGTCGGCTGTTGATGACTGTCAATGGAGAAAGCCGTTCTTTTCAGCCAGACTTTTTTTTTTCATTTGTTTTGTATTGTTTGGGTTTTGTTTTGGCTTTAGTTTGGTTTGGTTTTGTCTCATCGTCTTTTGTTTTGTTTGTTCTTTCCCCTAGTTTTTGTGTTGTTTACATATGTTTTTGATCATTTCGATCACAAAGATAAATCTTGACTTGAATAGGTGTGGCAAGTTGTAGACTCAGAAGTAAACGCCCACTACTATGATTGGCTAGCACTTGTATGTTTGACAGCCTACACCCTTCATAGTTGGACACTGCAGTGATTTATGTTAAAATAAATTCTCATTACATATCAAACGATCTGTAATAACAACAGTGACCGTGTAATAAAAACAGTTACTCACTCTTGTGAACTTCCATTCTTTCTGAAAATGCTGCGTTAAATTGTGGCTTGTTTGTAAGTAAATCCATGGTTAAATGAATCAAACAAGGAGCAAGGACCAAGTTCTTACTGTTTTGATCTGGAACTTAACTTATTAAAAATAAAGTCCATCCACTCTTTCCTAATGTCGGGTTCAAAAGGAACGCAATGCAATTACTGTTTTTCCACAACTTGGCACTGCAAAGAGTTGTCTTGTCTTTGGAGCCATCTTTATCGTTTGGTTTCTACGTAGACCTGTGTTTACCTCTCTATTTATTTACAGTACATGCACAAATCGGTGGGCTGGGATAAACAGGCAGTAATGTAGAAGCAGGTGTGATAATATATATTTAAATATTTATCAGTAAGTGCATTTCCATTACAAATTTGCGCAAAAAGTTTTGTGATAGTTTATAAATATAAAGACACATTTTTTTGTGAAATGACGGCATTTCCATTACAGGAACACTCCACTTTTTTTGAAAATAGAGTTAAACAGTTTTTGAATCCATTCAGATGATCTCTTGGTCTGGCGGTAGCACTTTTAGCATAGCTTAGCATAAATCATTGAATCTGATTAGACTGTTAGCGTCTTGATCAAAAATTGCCAAAGAGTTTCCTATTTTTCCTATTTAAAACTGGACTCTTCCGTAGTTACATTGCATACTAAGACTGACAGAAAATGAAAAGTTGTGGTTTTCTAGGCTGATATGGATAGGAACTATACACTCATTCCGGCGTAATAATCAAAGAACTTTGCTGCCGTACCATGGGTGCAGCAGGCGCAATGATATTACGCAGCGTCTAGATATAGTCCCCAGCTATTTTACTATTAGCTTAGCGGCTTAGTGCCGGTCACGTTGGAAGTTACCTAGCTGGGGACTATATTTAGGTGCTGCGTAATATCATTGCACTTGCTGCACCCATGGTACGGCAGCAAAGTTCCTTGATTAATACGCCAGAATGAGAGTATGTTCATATCAATATCAGCCTAGAAAATCGCAACTTTTCGTTTTTTTTGTCGGTCTTAGTACGCAATGTAGCTACAGAAGAGTCCAGTTTTAAATAGGAAAAATATCAAAACACTTTGGTCATTTTTGAGCGAGATGCTAATGGTCTAGTCCCATTCAATGATTTATGCAAAGCTATGCTAAAAGTGCTATTTAATAATTGGTACTTTTAGTGACTTTATGTTGTCAGTTCAGCTTTGTTTTGCACTTTGAACAGGCCTTGAAAGTAAATCAGTGTCTTAAAGTTAAATGAATCCATGACCTCATCTTTATATCCTATATTATTATTATTATTTATTATTATTATTATTTCCACAAATGTGCCTATTGTGGTCACTTGGGATTGATTTTAGAGGGTAGGGTCACTGATTAAATGACTTAATATATTTCAGTGGGGAAAAAACACTAAAAAATCCTTCCAAATATATTACATTTCTAATCTCCGCTTAAAGGGATAATTCACCCAAAAATGAAAATTATGTAATTAATTACTTAACCTCATGTTGTTTCAAACTCATAAGACCTTAATTCGTCTTCAGAACTAATATTAAGACTTTCTTGGTGTAATCCGAGAGCTTTCTGACCCTCCATGGACACCAATGCAACGTGAACCTGACACGTTCAAGGCATTTTAGGTAAACTATCCCTTTAAACTAACATTTTAGGTAATTGACTGGGTTTTAAACCCTTTTTAGCACAATGGTTGAGTGACGGGTAAGAAAGCAATTTTTTTTCCCATCCAAATTAACCCAAAACAGGTGATAATATCAAGTGCAAAATCAGTCTAATCTAATGTCTCATCATCATGGCACCAGGAGCAGGACACGGTCAAGTGTGACCATTAACACTGGAGTATATCCATTCAAGTTAGACCAACAATTTAAAAAACTTTCCCTGACCTCAATTTTGGTCGAGGGCAACTGCCAACGAATAGCTCGGCATCCTCACTGCTCGTCTTCAATTGTGATTATTTTCTCTGTCAGTTTTCAGACGTTGATGCAGAAGTTGATGTCAGCCACACACATTTGTTGGGAAAATGCTATGGCTATAAATTCAGAGTGTATGTGAAATGTTCAATTTTCTATCGAGAGGTTACACTCCGTTTTAAAGTTAAGTTGTTTTAGTTTGGAGAGGAAGGAAATAATTAGTTTGTACTGACCTCTTCAGCTGACCCTGTAGCACAACATAAGCTGCTGCTTCTTTTAATGGTCATGCCTTGTTTTGTACGATGGTCAGTAATGATTGGATTATGCAGAATATCTCAGGGATATAAGAATAACAACTTCAGTTTCCTTCAGTAATATAGTAATTGGCAATTTAGCAATTACTGTACATTCTTAAGTACATGATATGCCTCTGTTAATGAAGCAAATTTTAATACGATTAGTGCGGTTGTTCCTTCACTCTGGCTTTTGGTAATTGCTGATTTCACCTGTTGCTAGGCTCTGTTAGCAAGTCCGTGTCATACCATAAAAATGCACAAATAACAAAAAAAAAAAAACCTTATGCTGTTGGAGAATTTATTTATTTTTTATTTTTTTAAATGTGCTTCACGGTCTACACATCATTTGCTGTCATGATAACTATCATTTGCCACCTGGTCTTTCCAACAGTTGCTACAATTGCACTACAAATGGCAAATAACTATTTTGAGCCTTTTGGCAAATGTAAACAGCATTTGCAGTGTAGATCAAAATTTCAATACTAATTGTGCTGAAAAAAAGGGCGTCTTTGCAGATGCACAAATTGGACACCTTTTGCAAATCCTACAGATGGTCTTTCATCTGTAAAATGAGGATGTTGACGTCTTTCAGGAGAACATTTGCAGTATATCAAATGGCAGTCTGCTGATTGAGGTAGAAGAACTCTTCGCTTTCGTTGCTTTTGAAAATGCTTTTTTAAAGCAAGGATAAGAAATCAGTGGCATGTGATGGTGTCTGAAATAAGGAGGCAAAGACACCTCTCTTGGTGTCTTGGTGTCCTTTCTGTTCCAGTTCCATGTGAGGTTTATACTTGTATTTAAATACGTAATATTTGAATTTGATTTAATTTAATGAAATTACATTAATTTTGCATATAATTGAATTATATACACTAGCAGTCAAAAGTTTGGACATACCCTCTCATTTAATGTTTTTTAAAGAAATTTCTTATGCTTATCAAGGCTGTTTTCACTTGATCAAAAATACAGAAAAAAATTTAATATTGTGAAATATTATGGTCCTTCAAAAATCATTCTAATATGCTGATTTATTATCAGTGCTGGAAACAGTTGAGCTGCTTCATATTTTTTGGAACCTGTGATACTTTTTTCAGGATTTTTTTGATCAATAAAAGGTTAAAAAAGAACAGCATTTATTAAAAATAAAATGGTTTTCTAACAATATCCACTCCTGTTTAAAAGTTTGGGTCAGTAAATTTTTATTCTTTCTTTTTTTTGAAAGAAATTAATACTTTTATTCACCAAGGATGTGTTAAATTAATAAGAAGTGAGAGCATTGATTTACATTGTTAGAAATGATTTGCATTTTGAATAAATGCTGTTTTTTTTTTTTACTACTTCATTAAAGAATCCTGAAATGATCACGTGACACTTAAGACTGGAGTTATATATTAATTATATATTATACAATATATTATATTGTAAAGTATACTCAAATAAAAAACATTATTTTATATTGTAATAACATTTTGCAATATTACCGTTTTTTTCTGTAATTTTGATCAAATAAATGCAGCCTTGATGAGCATAAGAGTCTTCTTTAAAAAACATTAAATGAGAGGGTTTGTCCAAACTTTTGACTGGTAGTGTATGTTTTTAAACATAAAGATCAAATGGTAAAATAAACAGTACTATTTTGAAATGTTACAATTTAAAATAGTTTTCTGTTTACATTTATTTAAACAAATGTCATTTATTCCTGTGATGGCAAATGCCGATTCCTTTTGTCAGTGCCTCTGCAATAAATGCGGTGTGCTGAACCAAATGGGAATTTGTGATGTATGGAATTCCCAAGGTCACCATGTAGGTCAATATATAGAAATACTTTGTTTTATTGTACTGTCCACTGTGGACACATTCTATTACCTGCATTCCCCAACCATCAGTTCACTAGATGCTCTGCCTGTAGCGACAGGTCGGCTGTGTTTGTGCCTTCTGCAACCCTATGGCTATTGCAGTGGTGTAAATGATGTGCCACATGTGCAAGACCAAAGTATGTCCAGGGAAATACAGTATACTGTGATCACAACCTCATGTGTTATAGCATCACTGACAGCAGATTAATATGATCCTGTTGAATTGGATTTGTCAGACGAAAACGTTCTGTGACCTCGATCGGGAGTCATCATTGATTACTTGTAAGAAGGAGTGTGATATGAATGCAGATGTTGTTTTTATGTGAAATATAATTAAATCAATATTGGTATTGCTGCTATCTTTGTGATCTTGCTTGTGGAAACCTACAGAACAGGCTGTATGAACCGTACTGCAACACCTTTGAGTTCTGATGTAATGTGTAGAAATGCACTTTCTCTCTAAAGTTAACCATCACTTAATTACTCTTCTTTTTTGAGTTGTCTGGGTTGTTCTTTCAAAGTAGACTAAACTATTTTTAAAACACTGTAGACATCTTTTTTTTCAGTAAAGAAGTCTTATATGCTCACCAAAGCTGCATTTATTTGATAAAAATACAGTAAGACAGTAATACTGTGAAACATTATTTCAATTTATAATAACTGTTTTCTATTTTAGTATATTTTTAAAATGTACATAAATTCCTTTACTGCAGTTTAATGCTTCATTGTTGAATTAAATGTGTTAATTAATTAAGAAATAAACCTTAAAAAAAAAAAAAAAAAAACTGAAAAAAATGACAATTCTGGATGCACTTGGCCATAAAACTGAAACCAAAAATGCTTTGTAATAATTATTTATTATTTTATAAAATCTTATAAAGTTATTTTGTAAGACATTTCAATTTAACTCAATAATTTTAATGATACTGAATTAAAAAAAAATTCAGTATCAAGCCAATAAAATAACCACACTTAAATACAATAAAATTGGACAGAAAATGTATTGATATTAACTGTGTTTTTTTCTGTGCAACGAAATCACATATAAAGTGATATTTTTTCCAACATTCAATCATACAAGAAAAAGAGAATGTCATACAGGTTTAGAAGACATGAGGTTGAGTAAATGATGGCAGAATTTGAAATATTTTTTGTATATATGAATATATAGGATAAAATAGTAACCTTACAGTGTATACTACCAGTCAAAAGTTTTGAACAGTAAGATTTTTTTTTTTGTTTTCAAAGAAGTTTCTTCTGCTCACCAAGCCTGTATTTATTTGATCCAAAATACAGCAAAAACAGTAAAATTGTGAAATATTTTTGCTATTTAAAATAACTGCTTAGTATTTGATCAAATTTTAACATGTAATTTATTCCTGTGATCAAAGCTAAATTTTCAACATCATTACTTCAGTCTTCTAATGATCCTTTAGAAATCATTCTAATATGCTGATTTGCTGTTCAAGAAACATTTTGTATTATTTGTATCAATATTTAAAACTGTTGGGTTTTTTAGAATTCTTTGATTTGAAAGATCCAGAGTTTTAAATAGGAAAAATATTGAAAATATTTGGTAATTTTTGAACGAGATGCTAACGGTCTAATCAGATTTAATGATTTATGCTAAACTATGCTAAAAGTGCTACTGGCAGACCCGGAGATCGGCTGAATGGATACAAAAACGGTAAAACTCATCTGTTTAATTTTAATTTTGAAACCAATTGTGGTAACGGGAAAAGCAATTTAAAGTTTTTCAGGAAGAGTGTTTTCAGCTTGTTTTTATTTTTATTTTCATGTAAAATTATGGCATGCAGTTGCTTCAAACAATAGTATAAAGCTATTTAAAACATCAATCAATGTAAATTGTGATTAATAATCGCAATTATGATTTCTGTCAAAATCGTGCAGCCCTAATAAATCAGGCTTTCAGACATTTAGTAAGAGGTTTTTATAAATCCATTTTTGTTCCCTTGAGGTTTAAGCCCCTCTATTCACTGACCATTTGTTGAAAAGGGAAAAAAAATATTTTCACACCCATTTCTTGCGCCCCTTTGTGTAAAGTGCCTTATCCTTTTGTCACCTTTTAATGCCTATAACACTTTACAGTTTTCTATCTTTTTTTGCAATTCCGACTTTCTGTAAGATGTCCAGAAACGGGTCATAAATTTTCACTTTTTGTGCATCTCTCATGGGCATTCAGCGAGGCATGTTGCCATAGTGACAAGAAGGCCAAACCCCAGTCATTGTAGATGTGTGTCTGTTCCTGGTATGGACTGCAAATTGCTTTCTTACCTCACTGTGTGACACACACCTTCTGTGATATGATGGGAAAATATGATGCTTTTCTCCATGAAGTGCATTTTAAGTTAATTTTTGAATAACAGTTCCCTTAGTGAGTTCTGCTTTAATGCTTGATTGTAATATAATTGTAGTTTCTTTCGAGTAGTCATCATTATGTTCTTTCCTCCCCCTGAAAACGTCCATCATTATGAAAAGTCATTTATTATGCAGCTCATATATGTAATTAATGCTAATCTCCCATCATCTGCTATGCAAAACAGAAAACAGATTGAGTTTTTGTTCTTGTCGGGCAGTTCCTCTGAAGTGCTCTTCAAGGAAAGCATTGCGTGCCGCAGTCTTTGATGACGTGCTTGCGCTGTCTCTCTGGTGATTTGAGAATATCTTTAAATGAAGCGTGGAAGATATTAATGCTGACGTCTCACTGTCCTCAAGCTATGACAAGAAGGTTTTTCTCTGTGCGCTGGGTGATTTTGTAATGTGAACTGTATTAATCAGTTTTCTTAATACTGTGGGTTGTTTTTAAATTTGCTGTCCCTGTTATAAACATTTATGTTGATGCCGTAGTGCCTTCAATAAATTAAGCTTTAAAAAAACAAAAAATCACTGCCCTTTAGAAATATCTGGCAGCTGCTGGATGAATGTTGATGTCATCAGTTTATTATTGCACAGTAAACCCCTTCAGGTTTATAGATGATAAAGCAGTCAGGGTTTATTTTTAATTAACTGGCTGAACATTATTCTACTTTACATGGATTTTTACCAAATAAATAAATACATGGATATGGAATCTTCTTACTTGTAAGAATTGAATTACTTTTAAAAATGTATGCATATATGCACTTTATTTTTATATATACACTTTAGTTTAGGCACCATTTCTCAGTATTAACTAGTTGCTTATTAGAATACACATTACTAGCATATTGGCTGTTTATTTGTACTCATAAAATGCATATATGCCTTGTTCTGCAGAACCATATTTTAGATCCCTTAATTAGGGCCCTTTGATTTCCGTGGAAAAAGGGAACGGAATCGCAGAATCCAGTCATGAAAACAGAATTTAGTGTATAACTCAGAATGCCATGGAATTTGTCAAATTTTGAACGAATACATCAAAAGTAGGTCAGTACATATAAACCTAAATGTGATATGGACATATGGAATGAATATTAAGCTGCAAAAATTCAGTTTAAATATGAATCTTGCATGTCTTTGTGTGAATGATTGGTGCAGGTACACTCATACCGAAGCATACATGATGTTCACTGTGTTTTCAGCCTCTGCCACCTCGAGATAAAAACTGCTCTCAGAGTCACTTCATGAGTATTTTACTGTTTCTTTTAAGAAAAAGTGTAGTCATATCATATATGAACAGAAACGTAAAAGGTCTTCAGAGCAACCCGTCAAAATAAGTTTGGTTTAACTTGAAGAAACTGTGACACAAATATATTGCTTAATGTAATGATAGTACTACTACTATTATTAATTACTATTAAAACATTATTTTTAAGTAATATTTATTAGGAAAAAACTATATAAAAAAATTCTACTCTAAATTTCAAAATGTTTACCTGAATTTATTTGTCAGAAAAATGTAAATACACAACACAGCATTTCTGGTTTAAAAAAAAAAAAATAATTATAAAATCAATTAATTAAATTAAAGAGTTGATTTTGATCATTTGAATTTTATTAAACCATTAAAATGGAAAGTAAAAAAATACATCATTTGGTAAAAAATAATTTGACATGCTTTTTGATTGATGCTTTGTTTATTTAACCATTAAAACCAAGTCTAGAAAAAATAAAATGGAAAAAAATGTAATCAAGAAAAATTTAAACAGAAAAATGGAATTTCAAAAAAATAAAACTAATTTCAAAGGGCCCTACTTAATCCTACCCCATACCTAAACTTGACATATACCTTACTTACAATTGATAAGCAGCAAATAAAAAAATCTGACTAACTCTTAAACTGAAAAAAGAATGTATATAATTAAATGCATTATAATTCATTTAAATTCATTCATATGTTGCAGTCCAATTTTTATTTATTTTTTTCTGTGGACCTCTTAACTAACATTCTTCCTATATTTTAAGATTTCTGTTTTCTGGCTCTTGAGCTTCTAGATATGTTTTTGTTTTGTGTGCTTTTTTTATAATTTTTTTTTCATTAACATTAACATCATTTTTTTTTTTTAATCTTACTGAATGATGAATGAACCTGTGGTGCTCTCTCTTTATTAGAGCTATCCAATCACGAAAAGACCAGGGGCCAGATTCACAAACATCTTCTTAAGAAATAAATTAAGAAATTTCTTAAGATAAATTCTAAGAAGTTCGTAAGAATGTTCTTAAGTGCAATTCTTGAAAATTTTTAAGAAGTTTTCAAATATGTTCTTAAGAACATCTTAATTTTTTCTTAAGAACAAAATGACACATATTTATTTGTGTGAATACATGGCTGAAGACGCATCGATAAACTCACGTCAACGTCACGACCTTGATTGGCGCTCGGCTTCACGTTTTTAATGCGCCGTGTTTTTGAACAGTTACCTTTAAAGAGCCTGTCTTAAGCTTCGGCGAAGCTTCGTGGTGTGTTTTTGCGCCCTCATCCGAATTAATGCTTCTGGTAACGTAATTCATCTGCGCTAAAGACGGCCCAAGATTATGTCGTATTTATATGTTAAATAAAATAACAAATGTTCAACCAAACCTCATTATCTGACTCGTCTTTGTGGAGTTGCTACTGAGTTTTGATGTCAGCAAAAAATAGGGTCACATCATGAGCGATCATTGCTTAAATTACCATTCAGAGAAATCGTGCACATCCCCATTAACAGTCCTATATGTATTACATGTAACTAGCAGTGTTGTAATGCTTAAATATAACAATTCATTTGAAATAACCTAATAAATCCATTAAATAATTCATACTTTTAGGGATTTAAGACAGGTCTGGGGCTATCCTAACTTTAAGAAGTTATTTACGATGGTTTCTAAGAAGATTCTTTTCAAGAATTTGAATTCTTCTTAAATTTTGTCTTGAGAACAATCTTAGGTAAAAAGATAAGAATATTCTTAAGAATAATTTTCGGGAATACAAAATGTTCTTAACTTTTTACTTAACTTGGAAAATAAGAATAAAATGGCAGTTAAGAAGAAATTTCTTCTTAAGAATGTTTCGTGAATCCGGCCCCAGGTGTTTAAATGCCCTCCAAAATGCTTTGGAGACTAATTTCAAACTGATCGCTCAAACCACTTCAGCACGTAGTCTGGGGCATTCCAGACGAAACTGGACAAGTGTAAATGCATCTGGTTGTTGAAACCATATATGGAAATTTTTCTCCTCACAAATTGTAAAAAATAAATAAATAAATAAATAAAATAAACATGTTGGAGCATCTTATAGGCTACCTAAACTCATGACGAAATTGTACCTGTGGGAAATTTTTCGCAAGATGAGTACATATCACTGCAGTTTCCAACAGAAATGAACACTAGAGGCGGTAAAACAGTGAGCACTTTTCATACACAGTTATGATTACAGCTCCATATGTTTTGCTTTCTGAAGGTAACAAGCTTGCTCGGTAGCTCAACCAGCATGAAATAAGAGTTGAAAGATGAGAGATCGAAAAGCAAGCTAAAACGGCATGCTTGCAATTGCGTTTTTATATCACATTCGCTGTTGTTCATACTATCGGGTAGATTTTGGGTGCAGTGAAGATGGTACAAATTTAAAAATAAGAGCATTAGAGTTATAGCGCCACTCAGTGGACATTTCAAGTCTCATACAAAACCAATGTCACATAAATCTTACCATATGTACTTTTAGCTGTTCCGGGGAAAAATCGAAACACTTTCACATCAATTGTCATGAGATCAGATTGGTTATATAGGCTATATGACATGTTATTAGTGTTGTCACGATACTAGAATTGCCAATTTCGATACAATACCTGGAAAAGTATCAATATTCGATACCATTTTCTATACCACAGGGAAAAACTGCTGCAACATTAAGGCCTTAATTTTTGCTTTTTATTAAAAGATAAATATAACAAGGCTGGAACATGAAAATGAGCCTGAATGATGTACATTTTTACATGAACAAAAACATTGTGCAGGTCACAAGCCTCTATTTCAAGGCAATAAGGTGCAAAAATAAATAAATACATAAAACATCACAATCTTTTGTGTTTTCCAGAAGAAAAATAAAAAATAAATCTTCAGTGCTAAATACATGTCAATAGAAACTAAAGATGTTATTTGGAAAACTTAAACTTAAAAAAAAAAAGTTAAAAAACTAAAAAAAAAAACAAAAAAATTGAGTTTTGTATCCTCTATTCCAAGGCAAAAATGTGCATTCTAATTAATCATCATCTTATTAAATGAACCAGAGTTATTATGAACAGCAGTATTTTATGAACTGATTTCGATTTGGGATTTATTTAACATAATCATTGATCAGCGCATAGATCTCTATGGTAAACAAAAGTGCAAACGTGCATCACACACTCACTGACATTACACGAGGGTTAATTATTACATAATTTTATAGTATTCCCATGTCAGATGCAACTATATTGTCTGACATTTCTCACTCTGAGGTGGATTGTATTACAATACAATTACAGGGGCAAATCAGGAACACACCCAAAATTTGTTTCTTGAATAAGCCGAGCTCACACTCGATTTTTAATAGTCTTTTACGATTTTTGCTTGTCAGACTGTACGAACATGATGATCATGTCACTCTGTGGGATCTCAGTTGTCATTATAATGTCAGGCTGTACGACAGTCGAGACGTGGTAAAACAGGTGCGCACAAGAAAACCTGTCCGGAGTTTTACATCATCAACCCGTACATGTTCAATGACTGTGAGCAACATTACACGCAGGGCTGAAATCATTAAGTTTATGAATGGCAGCTATAGCGGCGTTTTTAAGAATTGTGTAAGCAGCACTACGCACCCAAATGGAAACAGTGGCGCAACTGATGTTTTCATAGCAAAGGCAGCATATCATATGATTTCCGTGCGCGGCGGACGGGAGCACCGGAGTTTATGCACTTAGAAGACATTTGTAGCCGGGCGCAAAGACTCTGCACTCGCCATCTTTCAACATTTACCATATGCGCATGAGCGTAGGTGAGAGGGCTCTGTTGGCAATTAATTCACGTTGCAATCAGTGTGTCAGCTTCGGAGAGGAGAGGGATAATGCGAAAGCGTGGCTGGTAGATATATCGATACTGTTGGACATGAGTATTGGAATCGTTTCAGATCTTTTAGAATCGATACGTAACAAAATATCGATATTTTTGACAAGACTACATGTTTTAGTCAGATATGACAGCGCTACAGAACATTACCTCAGAAACTCCAGTCGTGTTCTCAAAAGCAAGCACAGGTCATGGAGTTTCTGGCTTTAGGTGTCAAAAAGTACATCAGGACTCATCAAAGAGCTGATGCTGCATCGTCTAGATCTGCTGTGGGCCCTGGGGTACAAGCAAAGTGAAAAATGTGAATTTCTCCAATATAAAGAAAATCATTTTGGGTAATCCTGCAGCTTATGCACAGCAGTAGCATTGGCGACTGGCTTTATCTGTCTTTGGTGCACCAAAGTGAAGTTAGCATGGTGGGTGAACCAAATCAAAGATGCACTGAAGCAGCAAAGACTTTAGTATATCTGCCAAATAGTTCAATCACATCGTACCTCTGAACACCCCCTAAGAAACTGTCACCAAATGCTAATTTAGTCCGTTATTGTGCTTCTGTTCTTTTTTTTTTTATAGCTGGCGTCAAGCATCTATAGTTTCGCCTGCTCTCTGTGGAATCATCACACGGACACATTCCTACAGCAGATCTATGCTGGAGACCAACAGGCTGCTCTTAGCTCCCTGGAGCGTACTCTGCTCTCTTTGAAAGGTACACACACACACACAACCAGTGCTGAAACACTCATTGCTTCTTAGAAATTTTCCCAGCCTACGCCTTCAGATTACAGACTTAAGCAGCTATACATAAAAGCACAGACACTGGTTGAGTTAATGTTGTGAACCACTCAGTGCACTCGGGTGTCAAGTCAAGTCAAGTTTAGTCAAGTCAAGTTTATTTGTATAGCGCTTTTCACGAAACAAATCGTTTCAAAGCAGCTTAACAGCAAATTAAAAGTTTGTACAATAATTAAAGTTTGTTAAATTAAAGTTTGTACAATAATTAAAGTTTGTACAATAACGTTTGTTAAATTAGAATTTGTACAATAATTAAAGTTTGTACAATTTGTATAATGTTAACATTAATGATTATATGTTGCAATCAAATCACTGTAGTAAAATTCGGTAGTGATGTATGGTGTTTCAGGGCTGATATCATCTAAAGTCCTCCAAGGGGTTGGCATCATCATCTCTTCTTCGGTGCTCCTGATCCAGACTGTAGCTTGTGTTATTCCTAGTTACCACGGGATGTCAATCCCGTGGCAGAAACAGAGAACAATAGGAACATAATTAGCGTAGCTGCTGTTCAAACCAAGCAAAAGGATTTGTTCAACCAAAGCTAAGGATTCATAATGTGCAATTGATCAGATATAACAGCAGTAAAAGATTATGAGATGCGTTATGTGAATGCTTGGCTAAAAAGATGTGTCTTTAATCTAGATTTAAACAGAGAGAGTGTGTCTGAACCCCGAACATTATCAGGAAGGCTATTCCAGAGTTTGGGATAACTTTAGTTGCTTAAAGCCTTGCGCAACTGAATGTGAACAGAGTTAGGTTAAAAAACGGAAAATATTCTGCTAATTTTAATTACTTGGGTAACACTTTACAATAAGGCTCATTAGTTAACATTAGTTAAGATGAACTAAGAATGAACAATACTTCTACAGCATTTATTAATCTTTGTTAATGTTAATTTTAGCATTTACTAGTGCATTATTGAAATCACAAGTTGTTTGTTAACAATAATGCTAACATGAACAAACAATGAACAACTGTAGTTTTATTAACTAACAATAACAACGATTAATAAATAGTGCAATAAATGTTGTTCATTGTTCATTCCTGTTAGTTAATCCATTAACTAATGTTACCAAATGACACCTTATTATAAAGTGGTACAATTCCTTGCCTGTTTGTCAGACAAACTCATTAAATCATCATTGATGTGTTATAAAAACTTTTTTTTTTGTGATGAAATGAAGAAGCTGGTTGTTATACCCAAACATAGTTGAATGCCTCTTAAAGGATTAGTTCACTTTCAGAACAAAAATGTACAGATAATGTACTCACCCCCTTGTCATCCAAGATGTTCATGTCTTTCTTTATTCGTAAAGAAATTGTTTTTGACGAAAACATTTCAGTATTTCTTTCTATATAATGGAGTTTTTGTATTTAAATATTTTAATTATGAAATGAGAACATTATGTATGTTTTGTATAAAGAAGTGTGTTATTTTAAACTGCTGGTTTTGCCATGAAAATAGCCATTAGTGCTGATATGGCGTTAAAATACCAATAAATAAATACATTTCTATATAATGGACTTCTATTGTGCCCCCAAGTTCGAACTTACAAAATGCAGTTTAAATTTATTTAACTTTAAACTTTTTATCTCAAATGCTCGTCTCATCTAGTTTGTACGTTCAAATTGTCAATTCGTTTTGAAAATATGCAATTGTTTCGCTAAATAAGACTTTTCTTCCTCGGCTGAGATTGTTTAGAGCCCTTTGAAGCTGGATTTAAACTGCATTTTGGAAATTCAAACTTGGGGGCACAATAGAAGTCCATTATATAGAAAGAAATCTTGAAATGTTTTCCTCAAAAAACATAATTTCTTTATGACTGAAGAAAGAAAGACATGAACATCTTAGATGACAAGGGGGTGAGTACATTATCTGTAATATTTTTTGTTCTGAAAGTGAACTAATCCTTTAATATGTTCAACAAAATAATACAAAAAACACTTGTCTAAATATTGAATTTTTGTAATAATCAGGACTGTATCTAAATAATAGTATATATAATATAATAATCTAAATAATAGATAATAATGCTCAGAAGTGTTTAAATGTTTACTTGAAAACTTGATACTAATGTGTCACTGAAAATTTGCAAAACAAAAAACAAATATAGTGTGATCCTTATTTTTTTACTTTTGAAATCTTCTGCTCTCACCTTCCCTGTCAGTTCTCCTTAACGAGAAATGGAAACAAACCAGATTTCACAGATTGGACTTGTTGAAATTCTGTCTGAATGATCATAACAGCATGTTATTGTTAGTTATACAGAACCATTAGTAAACTATGTAAAAATGAAAACACAAAACAGTTTTGTTAGCCTTAAAATTTTAAATTACATCGGCACAGATAGCCTTGTGGGCAGCACGCTGACCAGGCATCATTACACTCCAGGTGTCCCGAGTTCGAGTCCCAGGCTCGAGGACCTTTCCTGATCCCATCCCCCTCTCCCATTTCGCTCACTGTCCTATCGATTAAAAAAAAAAAAAAAAAAAAAAAAAAAAAATATATATATATATATATATATATATATATATATATATATATATATATATATATATATATATATATATATATATATATATTAGTTGCTTGTTCTTTGTTGTTTACTAAGACTATAACTATTTCTTTAACTTTTAATTATAATTGCTTAGAAGCATGAAGGAATCTTTGGTGAGAAATACTTTAATAATACATGTCTTTTTATTTCATTAGTCTTTAACTGTTACAATTACAACTTTAATGACTATTACCTTAGAGAATACATGGATAATTTGAAGTTAAAATTGTCGCTCTGCAGAAACGTTTTTAATAAATTTAATTAATTTAAGGTATTAAAAAAAGTTCTAAAATGATAAAGACATTAAAAGAAATGGTGACCAATGATACACACTTTCTCTTTAACCGTTTCTGTATATTTTAGTAAAAGCAAGTTAAATAATTATTGTAATTACTGTTTAGTAATTTAAGCATATATTGGAATTAAAGCTGTTTCTTCAGTCTAATGTAAAATACTTTTTATGTACTAACATACACAACATCACTTAAGCAACAATTCTTATATATTTATTTGTTCCACTTACAGTTCTTCGGAAGCTTACTGTGCATGGATTCATTGAGCCACATAACAACATGGAAGTCATGGTGAGTACTTGAATATTTCAAACAATAAAACTAGGTCAGGTATAATTCATATATAATTGCAAGAAGGAGCTACTTTATAGATTTATTTCAACAAATCTCTTGCAATCTCTGCATTTCAAAATTTTGTATTGACCCAAAATAAAAATTCTGTCATTAATTACTCACCCTTATGTTGTTCCAAACCCCTAAGACGTTTAATTTATCTCCAGAACACAAATTAAAATATTTTGGATTAAATCCAAGAGCTTTCAGACCCTCCATAAAGTAATAAGGGCATTGTTAAAATAGTCATGTGACATCAGTGGTTCAACTGTAAATTTATGAAGCTACCAGAATACTTTTTGTGCGCAAAGGAAAAAACCCCCACAACTTTATTTAAGTGAATGATGGTGGACGGTGACATGAAAGAGAATAATTTTAAGAAAGTATTCTTAAAAAGGAACTGAAATTAACATTTTCTTTTTAACATTTACTTACTGCTTGATCAAATGTGATCTCAAAGTCAGGGCTGATGTTTTCTTGTGTTAACTTGTGTTCACTAAAGCCATAAAAACTCATTTTGAAGAAAAACAGATTAAATTGGGAAAATTGAGGAGTTGTTTGCAAGGAAAATCAACCTGAGGGCTATGATGTTGGAGTTCTGACATTAAAAATAAATCACTGCAAATAAATGAGATATTCATTCTAAAGTAGAAGATGAGGCTTGGGAAAAAGCAGGTCAGCGTGAATATTTAATGCATTACATATGTCCTGCGGTAGATTTGTGCATTAAACGTTTGAATATTTCAAATTTTGTGCCTTGTGTTGACACATGCAAAATGATAGTGATTTATTTGTTCACTTTGTTGTGTTTAAACTGGTTAAATGAGAGTTTTGTCACAATGTAATCTGAATGCGAGGAGAATTTGTCAGCACAAAGCACACGTTGAAGTGCAGCCAGCATCTGCAGGAAGCCCATATGGTGCTTTCATCTCTTAATGCATCTGTGGGAGTTAGCTTATCAGAGATAATTTTCACATTACAATGATGTGATCCTTGCTAAACCTTAATGAGTCTTTGAGAGAACTGAAGTTAGCAGGAGTCAAAAAAAACGTTTTGTAGCGTTGACGGTACAATGCAACAATGTAGAAAAGATTTCATGTGTTAAATATTACGCTGAGCTTTAAAACTTATTTGTTAGTCTCAAAGGATTGCTTCACATACACGCATACTGTCTATATATAGTACACAGAGTTATCTTTATAGTAGCACTGGGTGATATATTAAACATTCACAGTATATTCAGAATGAATTTGACATTCCCATTTCTGCTTTAAAAAAGAAGATCCTTTTTTATTCCAAGTTTATCTATTCAACCCTTGATCCGGCAGTCCATTTGTTAGACTGTCAGGACGACTGCGTCTTTGGAGCCTGTGCCACTGACATTTTGAATTTGAGCTTATTATTTGCGGTGAAGGAAATGATGATGGCACCATTATTGATCCATTCTGGAGGTAAGACAACTCAAAAGAGAATATTTTCAATGAGCTGCTGCTTCTGGCTATCAATCAACTGCCAAACTACAGAAACCGTGTTCTCCCGGTAGGGCTCTAGTGCTCGTCTCTCTGGAGACTCTTGGACCTTAATGTCGTTGTTCCGCTCAAAGCCAGACAGTCAGCGTTGTAAAATATCAAGCTTTTTCCCGATCCTCCTCATCCTCAGCTCGTCATTACTTCATCATTATCAAACACAGCACATCTTTAATCTGCCTGTGACTGATGTCCAGTGCCCGAAAAGAACCGTGTTCAGTCACCAGTGGGATTTCACATGGCAGGGATTGAATATTTTCAGAATTGCTAATGGCATAAGAAACGACAGGAAGTAGAGAATGAAATTTGCTTCATTTTAAGGTCCAGTTCTCGCTATTAACAAACTATTAACTATGTCTTTTGTCTCAATAAACTCCTAATTTGTTGCTTATTAATAGTTAGTAAGGTAGTTGTTAAATTCAGGTATTGGGATGTAGAATATGGTCATGCAGAATAGGTGTTATATAAGTAAGGGATAATGTACATCCAGCAGGTTATGTAAGGAATAATTGATGATGGGCCATTGAATTCCAAGAAAATAATGCACACCCGAGGTGGTGATTGCGGAGTCACAGTTACACCTCAGATGTGCATTATTTTCTAGGAATTCAACGGACTGGTCAATTATTCCGATTATACTACGGTTACCACACCTCAAGACATTGATCAGATGATATATTACAAGGCATTCGTCCGGTTTTTGTCCTTAAAACACTATTGTGAGAAGGGTTAATTTCTTACATAGCTCATCCAACGCCTTCGTTGCCAATTGCCAAACGTCATTTTAGACCTAGTAACGGCGCTTGAGCCGCAGACTATGCAGTTAATAATGTAGTTTAGACAGACAGACTGGCAGGCAGACAAACGGAAAGAGAGAGATTAAGCTTGTGAATTACCTCAAAGTTTCTCTCAGAAGTAATCAGCAGCAGCGTCTTTACTTAGTGAAACTTGAATTTTTTTTAAGAACAGCGCCGTTGTTACCTCGCTTGTGAGACATGTCATGTAGTTTTTAAGTTGTTAATCGTCAGTGCAGTGCTAACAACATTAACGCGTATGTTAACGTGTGTGTTGACTGTTATGTGTGTGCATCTGTAAGAGAGAGAGTGTGGGAGAAGTAGAGTATGTGCTTATTGTACATAAACGTAATTTTGTGGCAAAAACATGGAAAGTGTTACAGAAGTTTAGCTTAAGTTTATATGATATAGATGCAAAGATGTATTATTATATATATATATATATATATATATATATATATATATTTTTTTTTTTTTAAAGTATTGCTCTTTGTTAAAATTCTATGAAACCTATTAATTACTTGTATCTTAAAATATATGCAGAAATCGGTTGATTGAATTTAAAATGTATATCAAGGTTATTTTCGTTACCTAAAACTAAAGCCAAAACCATAAAAACATTTACATTACTTGAAACAAAAAATTTTATATATTTTTTTTATATAAAAGCATATATAAAAAGCTAGTTGTATGTTTCTCATTATCTTTCAATTAAGTTTGAGTACTAAGTACTAAAATAAAAAATATATAAATATAATAAATAAACAAAACTAAAAAAAACTAAAAACTAGTATTGGCAAGTCAATTTGTGATTTTTATTGCATCCAAAAATAACAATTTGTTTACATATTTTAATAAATGTACAGTAGTCAACATTTGAAGTGGATCAAATCGATGTCATAAAAGTATCAGTACCTGTTATTATCTAAGGACAACGTTTGATGAACTTTTTTTTCTTAGAATGTTGACTACTGTGTATTTATGTATGTATGTTTTTATATGTACATATAAATATACACAGTGCATGCACATACATTATTTAAACCCAAACTTTTATTTGGGATGCGCTTAATCGTGATTAATCGATTTGAAAGCACTACTAAAAAAAACTAAAACCTTAGATCTAATAATAACTATATAGGCATATTTAAAAAAAAAAAACATGTATAAGAACAAAAACACATCAATCAATAAAACATTAAATTAAAGAGAAAACAATAAAATCTCATTCTAAATATTAACAAAAACTACTAAACACTAAAAATGTCATATATAACATATAATTGTTTTGTATTATTAATATATATATATATATATATATATATATATATATATATATATATATATGTATGTGTGTATATATATATATATATATATATATATACACACATACATATATATATATATATATATATATATATATATATATATATATATATATATATATATATGTGTATATGTATATATGTATATATGTGTATATATATATATATGTGTATGTGTATATATATATATATATATATATATATATATATATATATATATATATATATATACACATATGTAATATATTCATATTATAAAATTGATTTATTTGTACATTCAAAAATTATTTTTATTTAAATGTTTATACTAATTTAATGTTAATGTATTCTTTATTTAAAAAAATATATAATACCTATTGATGTATTTTATACATTTATGTGAAATATGGATATTTTATATTTATAATTATATGTTTAATGTATTTACAAAATATTCATATTTATATCATAATACTTGAATATTATTTGTGGTTGATGTTGCAGGGCATTGTCAGGTAGCTTCTGCTTCATGTGTGTGAATGTAGTTCATATTAAGGCATAAAGAAATTTAATGTGCACGAATATACACAGCGTAGCATTTTCACTTCATTTATACTGCTACAATGACAGTCAGTTATCCCATTATTTATAGACTGCAAAGTTTTAGTGTTAAGGGCAAATTTACTGCTGTAATTTACTGTTGGTGGTGCAGAAATTTCTATCTGCCAGCTCAGTGTTACTTGTGCCCTGTGTTGATCAAACTGGTTCCATATATATTTAACGACCGTTCTAGGATTGTATCCTGGCACAGCAGGCACTCTCTAAATCTCTTCTCCGACACACCATGTAAACAGCCTGTCCTTCCCCAACCTGAGTTAAGATTGCCTGGGGCTTCCTGCCAAATCTGCCTTCAACATGACCCAAGAAAACCTAGATGTTGTCAGCACCAATAGCACCGTGGTCGCTAACCACACCTGATACCGATGTTTCATTTACTATCTCTGTCTGCTTCCCCAGGGCTTCCTCAATGCAGTCTTTGAGCGGCTAAAGCAGTTTCTAGAATGCTGTAAGTATTACATGCTTTTCACTTTCTAATTCCAAGAGTGTAAAACTGTGTTCTGTGGATTGTTTTTGAGTTGGTTTTTTCCATCAACAAACTTTCAAGGCTGCATTTGTTTAATATAAAAACACAATAAAACACTGATATTGTGAAATATTATTACAGTTTACATTAACTGCACTATATTTCAGTATATTTAAAAATAGAATTTATTACTGTGATGGAAAATCTGAATTTTCAGCCATTACTGCAGATTTAGTGTGGCATGATCCTTCAGAAATCATTGTAATATGCTGATTTGGTGCTCCAAGAAACATTTATTATTATTATTATTATTATTATTATTATTATTAAATAGTCATCTTTGCCAAATTATAAGTGTCTTTGTTGTCACTTTTGAGCATTTCAATATATCCTTACTGAATAAAAGTATTAATTTCTTAAACACAACAACAACAACAAAAAACACATACTGCCCTCGATTTTTTTGAACGGTGGTGTACATTTATTAGATTTCAAGGTACACTGAGAAAATTAGTTTTATTTGATTAGTTTAGGTTTTCAGTTATCAGTGCCATTGTAAAATATGCTATTTGCAGTCAGCCATGATTCATTCTGTAAATAAAAGTATCCAGTAACAGGAGGTTACTGAAATCAAGTAGATAACATATTGGTACATTGACTCCATGTACAGCAATTAGGCTGCTTATATGACAGGAGTCCGCTCATTTGAAACATTTTAGTGCTATTCATTTCTTTGCTGAAAACTTTTTTTAATGAGAACAAATAACTAAGAATCCCTTTAAAGACTTTTTTTCACAATGTACTGTGAGTTTTTTTCCAATTAAATTTTATTCAAAGCTATTCCCATGTGGGAAATAAAGTGCTTTTGTATTGTAGTGGAATTGGATTTGGAGGAACAACCATTTAGGAGAAATAAACATTTGATTTGAGGCACAAGTTTTTAATCTTTAGCCCATCCAGAAATAAGAGTCGTGTTTTCAGGTTACAGAGTTCCGTTATCTGATATTAAGTGAAGAAAAAACATATTCCTGTTCATTTTTGAATGTCAGTTTAAGTCATTGTCCTATTTGCAGTTTTTGTATGACTATAAATTCATTTTACATAAACAGCTGTGAGTTTTGAAATATTACCGGTTCCTTATACTTAAATATTATCTTTTCTCCTGCTTAATCAAAAATAATATTCTAAGTAAAAAAGGGTTTATACGAAAAGAACTTGGATATTTCTGATTGAGATCAGAAGGTTAATTCTGACGGGCTGGAATTCTTTATTGCTTGAATATAGAGTGCATAGTCAAAGGCCGAACTAATTTATTTTTGAAAGATCACCACTTCAAAGGCTCAAACTAAATTTCTGCTCAGGCAAAAGACAATAATGTCATATCTGCATGGTTTCACCTGGAGACACTGTGCCCTGATTTTCCCAGCCTCTTCGTTGCATGAGTTATATATCATCAGATGAGACAGAAGCAAGCTGTTATCTACTGGTGATATCACAGGCAATATGTTCTCCTGGCTGGGCCGCAGGTCAGCTTCCATTCGGCCTGTTGGTATTTCAGCGTGGATGAGAGACTTAGCTTATGAGCAAACAGAATGTGAAATATCAACTCTGGGCCAGATAAGGTCCCCCAAATAATCCAGGCTTTTTGGGTTCTATTCATTTCTTCATTTCTCTCCTCAACGAGAAATTGATGCCCAATCTCCTTGAAAGGTTACCCTGCTCTATCACACTGTATCATGCTGTCCTGAGTGCTGACTTGTAAGGAAACAGATTAGTCTTTGTCGTTTGGCTGCTGAGAAGAGATGCTTTTTTTTGGTTTTGTCATTTTTGGCTTTCTTTCAACTGATTTAGCCATTGTGATCAATAACAAGACATGCATTAAAGACACAGTTCACCTAAAAATGAAAATTGGCTCATTTATTTACCTTTATGTTGTTCCTAACCTTACTTCTGTGGAGCACAAAAAGTGAATTTTAGCCCCTCTTTTTCATAAAATGAAAGTGAATCAGAACTGTGGCTTCAAAATAATCAAAAATATGTTAGAAAATGTTGTTCAGGTGTCTTGTGTGCTAAGGCTTTTAAAGCAATCTGGAGACTTTGCGTGAAGAACAGATCAGCCTCCAGTGATCGAATCATTGAGTCAGTGAATTGTACTTTAAACCAAATCAGGCAAACTTGTGAACAAATCATCCAGACAGATTTTAAACTTTCATGAAAGTGCTAAGAAGAGCTAGATTGGATTTTCAGGAAGTTACAGTTTGAATTTTAGCTCACACAAATAAGTCCACTTTTGGACTTTATGGACCACTTTTAGAAAACTTTATTGTGCTTTTTGTCATTTTGGAACTTTGTAAGATGACAGAGAGAGGTCAACACGCTGCAACTAAACACATGCAAACAGGAAAAGCTCCAGCAAATTAAGAAGACATCATCATTTTGACAACACATGCTGCAAATACTAAAAATACAGAAACCAAATAAAGCCAAATGTGACATGATCCAGCAAAATGAGTCACAGTGACCCAAATTTCAAAACCGAGATTTTGATATCAATGGAAAGATGAGCTTTAAAATGATATCCTAGTCAAAGTCTTAGCTTGAAATGGTTTTAAAGATATAAGTAAATAATCAACTTCTTGTTTCTTGAACTGTTGTATAAAATTATTATTACATCTGTAGTCATGCTGATTTTGAAGGAAAACACGGCCTTTTAAAGGAAAAAATATCGGTAATATCAACAATAATTTTCTGCCTCAGTATCTTGAATTCTGTGATCATTCTAAATGCATTTTAATAGACTGAATCGTGCAGTGAAAGAATGCACTCTAAATGTGTACTTGTTTTTTTTTTTGTTTTTTTTACTAGATTTCATCACATAATGTAACGTTATGCGGGCACTCTGAAAGTGTGTTTTTATAGCGTTTGTCACTGTTTATGTACATTTTCTAAGCTTTTTGATTGTTTTTATACATGTTTTATAATATGGTGTTACAATATGTAACACCATATTTGACGTTTCATTTCCAGCGAGTTTAGTAAAACTTTAAGTTAATTTTAATAGTCATTTAAATACCTTTACTCAGTTATCTGGACTACGAAACTTTGCAAGATTATTTTTGAATGTCTGTTCTTTGAAATTCACTAAAAAAAGAAAAATCTATTTTTTTTTCCCATTGTTTTTTCATATTATCTGCCTGTATCTCAAAATGGAACATTACGACTTCCAAATAATTTCGCCAGAACGGGTCATAAAGAAATGGGCTGCAAATACTTGCAACATGACCAAATACAGGAAGGTGCTGTAAATACTCACCACAAAATCAAATACAGAAACACACTGCAAATACTTGCAACACAACCAAAAACAGAAATGTGCTGCAAATACTCGCAACACAACCAAATACAGAAATGCACTGCAAGTACTCAAAATACGTTGAAAATACTCACAAACAACCAAATACAAAGATGCACTGCAAATACTCACCACACAATCAAATCTAGAAACACACTGCAAATACAGAAACACACTGCAAATAGTAGCAACAGAATCAAATACAGAAACACGCTGCAAATACTCGCAACATGACCAAATACAGAAAAGCTCTGCAAATACTCACCACACAACCAAATGCAGAAACAAGCTGCAAATTCTCTTACGCGTTTCTTTATTTGGTTGTTGCGACAATTGGCTGCGTGTTTGTGTTTCAGCATTGTGAGTATTTGCAGCCCATATGTTGTCAGAATGATGTTTTCTTAATTTGCTAGTACTTTTTCTATTTGCATGTGTTTTTTTTTTTTCATTTGTTTTGTTTTTTGCAGCGCGTTGAGCTCTGTTGGGCATTGTAGCTTTGCACCTCCAAAAGATTTGAAATGATATGAGGGTGAGAACAGAGTTTTCATTTTTGAGTGAAACTATTTTTCAGCCTTTCAATCTACTATTTGCAGGCCGGCAAGTTGGACCAGGCAGTCTTTGCAGGGAGAAGCTTGAGAAGACCATCATTTTATTCACCAAAGTTGTAAGTCTAAAAGTTCAGTCAGTTAGAGAGCAAAAGAAAAAAAATCTAGGCAGTTATACTGGAGATGTTGTGGGATGAGCCATACTCCTGAACTGTAGTTTAATGTCACCTCTTATTCTCTCTACTAGTTGCTGGACTTTCTGGAATATCACCCGTGGCCTTTCATCCCTCTCATTCAGCGTTCGCTGGAGTTTGCGGTCAGCTACGTGTTCACCGAGGCTGGCGAGGGAGTTGTTTTCGAACGTTTTATTGTACAGTGCATGAACCTCATCAAGATGATCGTCAAAAACGATGCCTACAAACCTGCCAAGAACATTGAAGGTAGGCAGCGTAATGACTTTGGCAAAGCGTGCCTCCATTTTAAAGTTCTAGCTTATTCGAATAGGAAATGGATAACGGGCTTTAAACACATCAAGGGCATTTCTGAGTTGGTAGAGGGCAAGAGTGAATCGATGAGATGTTTCATAATGAAATCTGGCTGTTCGGTAATGGCTGAGGTTCCCTAGATGGAGATTGAAGTAAACTGATATAAAAATGCCTCTCGTTTCAATCTTTTATTGCCTTACTAATTGGCTGTAGGAGCACATGAGATGTTTTAATGAATGATCTAATAACTTGAATGATTCTATATGCATAATTGTATATTAAAGCGATGTTGCAATATGCATTACAGACAGTAAGCCAGAGAGCCTGGAGGCACATAAAATTAAGACTGCATTCTTTACACACCAAACGCTGACGGAGATTGGCAGGAGGCTGGTATCCAAATACTTTCTGCTGACAGAGGAAGAGCTGACCATGTGGGAGGAAGACCCAGAGAGTTTTGGTAAATGTGAATTATTAACTCACTAACCTATCTAAAGCTGTGAAACTTTTTGTTTGCATTTTTTCAGGGCTGTTTGCCATTTGTAATCAGAGAGGCAGTAGAGATGGGGAGTAGAATTGATACATGAGACAGAATCTCGAATCCCAGATGAGAGCCACAGCTGTATGTGGCAGGAGCATGTGCACTAACTGCTAGGTCAAAAAAACAAAACAAAAATGTATATATACATGTATATACACCTTTTATAATCTGCAAAATGTTTATTGTTTTACCAAAATAAGGGATTGTACAAAATGCAAGTTATTTTTTTGTTTAGTACTGACCTGAATAAGATGTTTTGCATAAAAGATGCACTTTAGTCTACTAAAAAAATAATAGTTGACTTTGAATATGAATATTAGGGTAAATTTATCATCTGTAGTTTCTGGGCACTACTAAATAAAAAAAATATGATATTTAGGCAAAATAAAAAAAAATTACACATTTTTATTCTGTTCAGAAGTTTACACCCCTGGCTCCTAATGCATCTTTTTTCCTTCTGCAGCATTAGTGACCATTTAAACCTTTTGTAGTTGTAGTTGCATATGAATCCTTCAGTTGTCCTCAGTGTGAAAAGATGGATCTCAAAATCATACAGTCATTGTTGGAAAGAGTTTGAATACACAAAATTGCTGAAAAGCCAAACAATTTGTGGGACCTGAAGGATTTTTCTGAAAAAAATAGTGGGCAGTTCAACTGTTCAGGACAAACAAGGGACTCATGAACAACTACCACTAATAATAATAATAATAATAATAATAATAATACAAATCATCATTCAGGTAACAACACAGTATTAAGAATCAAGTGTATGTAAACTTTTGAACGAGGTCATTTTTATCTAATTCAACTATTATTTTCTCTTGTGGACTATATGTAAACGTCTTTTATGTGGAATATCTTATTCAGGTCAGTACATTTAGCAAATTCTGCAAGGTGTACTTAAAGTTTTGACCTCAACTGTATGTGTGTGTATCTACAGATGTAAATATATTCTTATAACTGTTTAATTTGGTGCTTAATGTCATGTACCACAGACCTTAATTTACTCAAATATTGAAAATTGCCATTCTAAAATCCTACAGGATGTTCTTTTCTACATTTTTGAACAACAAACTGAACTGTACTGTTTCAGGTGTTCATTAATCATGACCATATATGGCTCAACCTGTCAAAAAGGAAGAGGATGGCATAACCTGAATGCATGAATTAGTGAGGTGAAAGTAGCTATGACAACAGATGTACTACCCATGAACTCGAAGTCAAGAAGCTGCCCTTTCTTGTCAGTTAATCGAGCCCTGCGTTGTGCCCAGAGATGCTGAACCGCACCTGCTGCAGTAACTTACATGTAATTTCTTTCAAGGAAAAGGGCTTCGCAAAGTACAGTTGGCCATAATTTAAAATCTCTTGGTGTACTTTGCTGGTGTCATTTTCTATTCTATATTGCTATGGTTCAGTGATTTGTTTCTGGTGTTGGGAATGCCATGTGGTGATTGGTCCGGGGGTCCTGCTGTCAAGGCAGCGTAATTGCAATTAATTCAGTGACTCAGCAGCAGACGGAATTGTTCTGGACTGTTGATGGCCAACCCTTAGGAACATAAGGTGACTAGAGATGATAGAGGAGGTGATATTATCACTTTAAACGACCCACTCTTTGATTGGATCATGGGTAGAGAGACTCCCAGGTGCAACAACCAGGATATGGTTTCTGAGAAAGGCTGCCTGAATGTTAGAAATTGTGAAGGTTAAAAGAATAGAACACTGACCCTCAATTCTTTGCTTAGTCTTTTTTTCTTGCATTGAACATGAAAGATGTTTTTTGAAGACTATACTGTTGTCAGTATAATGAAAATGAATGAGGACTGTGACTATCAAGCTCCAAAATGCAAACAAAGCACTGTAAAAATCATAAAAATGGTCCATTCATGAGTGACATTCAGCTCCCTAACTCAGTGATTTGTTCCAAAAATGAACATTGTCATTCCAAACCCATAAGACCTTTGTTTATCTTCAGGACACAAATTAACATATTTTAGAAATCCAGGAGCTTTCTGACCCTGCATAGACAGCAACACAACTACCACGTTTAAGGCTCAGAAACTTAGTAAGGATTGTTTTTTTTTTTTTCAATTTTTTTTCGTTTTCATTTTTAGTAAATTTATTTTTTATTTTTTTTTTTCATTAAATTTTTTCTAGACTCTGTTTTAATGGTTACATTTAAAATATTAATCAAAAAGCATGTATAATTAATTGAAATCAGAAAACTTACAGAAATTAACAGCAGTTTAACAAAAACTACATTTTTAAGGCCCCATGAAATGCTTCTTGTTTTCTCATTCATATGTGTGTGTGTGTGTATATATATATATATATATATATATATATATTTTACCATATTCTGTTTTCTCCATTTATTTTCTGTATTACATTTTAGTGGTTTCATTAAATTTTAATAATCAAAATCATCTAATAATCAAAAACAGATTTTTCTAAAAAAAAAAAAAAAAAAAAAAAATATATATATATATATATATATATATATATATATATATATATATATATATAAGCATTTTATTTTTAGTGCCACCTGTCATACGTCTTTCTTTTTTATTTTTCCAGAAATGCTGTGTTGTGAATTTACACATCTGGTAATTCTTTAAAAAATATGTTTTGTAATAATAATTTTATTAGTAGTAGTAGGACTATGATTACATTAATATATGAAGAGTTCAGATACAAAAGCCTCTAAATTCATCTGACATCTTTCTTTACAAAATGCATTTTTATCAAGCTCCGATGTATAGGTTTTTATGTAAGTACTGGTATTTCTGGTATACTGGTGTTTCGGATTTTAGTGAGTTTGAAGTAAAATTATTTGATGGACGTATAATATGTGTCGAGAGCATTCACTCTGTATTGTTATCTTATATTTGACCGAGATGGCTTTTAGCTGGTTTTGCATCTGAACTCTTCATATTTCTATCACAATTTTTTCAAGTCAACTTTAATTTTGACGGGTTGTTGTGAAGACCTTTAGGTTCGGTTTATATATGTGACAACGTTTTTCTCAAAGAAAACGGTAAAATGAACATGAAGTGACTCAGGGCAGTTCTAGAGATTGTTTGTGTTCATGTACTCATATATTGAGGCGGCAGAGGCTGAAAACACTGTGTGCATCACCCACGCTTTAGTATGCGTGTAGTAAATAAAACTGCGTCTGCGCTATTCATTCCCACAGAGACACACAGAACATGCAAGATTCATATTTAAATAGTATTTTTGTGGTTTTACATTCAGATATTCACGTATTTTATATTCCATATTGCGTTTTGATTTAAGTGTACTGACCTACTTTGATTTATTTATCCAAAATGAGTTAAATTCCGTGACATTCGCCGTTATACAGTAAATTCCATTTTTATGACTGGATTCAATGATTCCATCCGTATTTTCTGCATTGCAGAAATCGTAGGGCCATGGTCGTGAAGACTGACACAGAAAAAAAATGAAATGTTGAATAAAAACGTTATTTTTGTTTTCTTTGCGCACAAAAAGTATTCCTGTTGCTTCGTAACATTATGGTTGAACCACTGAACGTCACATGGACTATTTTAACGATGTCCTTACTACCTTTCTATGCCTTGACCGTTTCAGTTGCGTTGCTGTCAATGCAGGGTCAGAAAACTCTGATTTTCTCAAAAATATCTTAATTTATTCTTCAAAGATGAACGGGTTTGGAATGTCATGAAGGTGAGTGATTTCATTTTTGGGTGAACTGTCTCTTTAACAGCTTATTGGAATGAAAGATTATCTGTGAATGATGACTTTTTTTTTTGTCACAAAGTACTGTAATATTTTGCATGAGTACTATGATTTTGCTTTTTGAAACTTGACAGCCTCAGACCTCCTTCAGTCCCATTATATTAACCCGAGTGGACAGGACATTCTTCAACAAAGTTGTATGGTTTGTAATGCCATGAAGATGAATAACCTGCTGAATTTTTACTTTTGGGTGAACTATTGCTTTAAAGTGCATGATATATGTTGTGACAAATTGTGTTTAACATTGTTTCTTCCGTCAGCTGTGGAGGAGACAGGCGGTGACTCCTGGAAGTATAGTTTGCGGGTGAGTGACCTCTATTTCCATGAAATACAGTTTGAATGATTTTATAATTAATATAATGTTTGATGCTGCTTTTTTGCATATGGAACATTTCCATTGTAAACCATCATACAGAAAGATGTATGGCAAGGTCAGCGAGAGTGTCAGTGAATGTAAAGTGACTGAGTTAAAAGGAATTAGGGGTCTGTCTCATTTCTGTGGAATTTACATAGGGGGGCCATGACTCTACAGGGTCATTTGTTACTGCCCTCATGCGACTTGATTTGCATTACATCTGGCTGCCTACTTAATGTGGCTTTTATGTCCTGGCTTTAAAATGACATTGGCTGACTAAACTTATAACCTCAAGCGAGAGTAGTGTTTTACATCACATTCGTCATTTACTTGGTTAAAGAGACGCCACTGTGGAATCATTTCACCTTCAGGTAATTTCAAAAGTGAATGTCTTAATTATGTATTGGGCTTAAATAGGGCGGCTTGTCCTCTGAGTGCAAATATTTAGAAGCAATGTCAATGTTGCACATCAGTCCAAAGCAGTGGATCTCAGCTTATTAGTTGCAACCCGAAAATGTGTCACCTTTGTGTTAGCTGAAAAAAAAGTGCTTAATGCAAATAATAATTTGCAAGTAACTATATAATTGGGCCTTAGCAAAGATAGCAAAGGCTTAATTAAAACAAAAAAAAAAGTAAAAAGCCCTGTGTATAATCAAATGACAATATTTTGCCGTTATATTTATAATTATTATTAATGAATGGAAATATTAAACAAAATGTAAAAATACTAAAGAAAAATAGTGCTATGGTAATGTTTTACAGTATTATTATTATTATTATTATTATTATTATTATTATTAATTGTACTAGTAATATAATTTACTTGATATTACAACTGTATATTAATTATAGATAAAATGCTTATAATTACTTATAATTATTACTATAATTATAATTATGAATTTTCTACTAATAATAAATGTTTATACATATAATTATTTTTACTAAATAAAATATTAAACAAACTAGAATAATACTAAGAAAATTAAACAATAGTAAATAGGGCTATGATAATGTTTTATAATAACATTATTATTAATAATAGTAATAATAATAATAATAATAATAATAATAATGTATTTATTTGATATTGCAACTGTAAAATTATAATATTAATATTTTCGACTGAACAGTTTGGCCAAAGCTTATAATTGCGCACAATTATTACTAATAATTATAATTGCTTATTTATTACTAATAACTAATAATAATAATAATTATACTTATTATTTTTAATAAATAAAATATTAAACAAAATAGAAAAATACTGAAGAAAATTAAACAATAGTATATCGTGCAATGGTAATGTTTTCTTAGTATTAGTATTATTATTATTTATAATAATAATAATGATAATAATAATAATAATATCCTTGTGTGCCCTGAAAGTTGCCAATAAATAAAATGTAGTTATAATAATATTATAATTAGTTAAAATAAAATTATAATATTATAATATTAAAATGCTAAAGAAATACTAAGGAAAAATAAACAATAGTAAATCGTGCTATGGTTGCGTCCATTTTTATTAATATTATTATTTTTATAATTATTATCATCGTTGTTGTTGTTGTTGTTGTTGTTGTTGTTGTTGTTATTAATTAATTTAATAATTAATAATGTCCTTGAGTGCCCTGAAAGTTGCCTATAAATAAAATGTAGCAGTAGTAGTAGTAGTAGTAGTAGTAGTAGTAGTAGTAATAATAATAATAATAATAATAATAATAATAATAATAATAATAATAATAATGTATTTATTTGATATTACAACTGTAAAATTATAATATAAATATTTATGACTGAACAATCCCCCCCCCCCCAAAAGCTTATAATTTAGTATTAATTATTACTAATAATTATAATTACATTATTATTATTTTTTTTTACTTATGACAAATAATTACGCTTATAATTATTAATAAATAAAATATGAAACAAAATAGAAAAATACAAAAGAAAAATATACAATAGTAAATAGTGTTATGGCAATGTTGTTATGTTATGTTGTTGTTATTATTGTGTTTATTTGATATTACCTTGATATAACTGTAAAATTGTTATGACTGAACAATTTGGCCAAAAAAAACCCCCAAGCTTATTACTTATAATGAATAATTATTACTAATAATTATAATTACTAATTTATTACTGGTAATAAATAATTATACTTATAGTAAAAAATAAATGTTTATTATGTTTATATATATATATATATATATATATATATATATATATATTTGCTTATTTATTATTATTATTATTATTATTATTATTATTATTATGTCCTTTTTTATTTTACTCTGCCAGTTCTTCATTTTGATGGAAAAATGCATGGGGGCCCCAAAGGTTCTCTTTTGCTGACAGCAGTTGGTTTATAAGTGCTTCTCATTACAGGATTGGAAAGATGGGTGGCGTTCCCAGCGCAATTATAAGCGACCCAAACTCAGAGCAGATGTAGAGATGAGTTGGTGTAGAGCGGCATTTACTGTGATCCGAGCCGCTCCGAGACTGAAAACACTCGGTCATCAGCTGCTCACTCTGAATCATTCACTGCATATATTGAATTAATTAAATCGCAACCTTTCCGATTTAATAATAGCACTAAGCCATACCATGATTTTGGTTTTATAATGCAACCCTATTTGACAGAAGCTAAAGCTTTGAAGTCTGTCAAAACTCTGGTCCAGTGTAAAGTCTTTTCTCTTGTGATCATCCATAGCCAGTCTGGGTACCTGCCTTTATTGATTTAGTTCTGAACTGTATTGACTATGTCAGATTTCCTGAAGGCATAGACCATATGATTTGACATGTGTGGTGATTGTTGAGCTTGGCACACTTTGCAAAGGTGTGATATTTGACCTCCTTGATTCCCCTGGGAGGTCAGTGTCCCGGTCTGTAATAATAGATGCTGAAGGCCACCGAGTCAGGTCTCGCACCCCTGACCCCTCCTTCAATGCTAACTATTGATTGTGTTGGCAAGAGTGATGGATATCATGGAAAACCTGATGGTTTACCTTTCATGTGTTTGTGTTGGTGGGTAAATGTTTGTGTTTAAATGTTGTTCCTGTACCGAATGCTTCCTCATGCCCTTGTCACATCCTGTTCTCTTTGTTTTACTCAACACCTTTACAGCCCTGCACAGAAGTGCTTTTCTTGGACATTTTCCACAACTACAGCCAAACCTTGACACCAGTACTTCTGGAGATGGTGCAGAATCTTCAAGGTTGGTTTTATTGGATGTGTTGATAAATATTAAATAGACTCTATTAGAGGTCGACCAATATTGGATTTTACAGATACCGATAACTAGGTTGGACCACACTGATACCGATACCGCCAATACCGATTAATCGACCGATAGTTTTTAAAATGGACACTGAATGGAAACTAAAACATTTAAAGAACCATACTTTGTAAAAAGAATAAATGTATTAATATTAATTATATATTTAAAAATATCAGCAAATGTTGAAATTAACACTCTAAGTAGCAATACTTACATTCTACAGCTTTTATTAATCTTAGTTAGTACTACAAATGGACTCTTATTGTGAAGTGTTACCATTTCATACCAACAGTCTTTAAACATCTACACAAAAGCCCGGAGCAGGGAGATACGAGCTTACGCTGTCATTGATAAGAATGGTACGGACACAGACGTCGCTGCTGCCAGCAGTGTTCATTAAAGTCTGCGGTCGCATTCAGCCTTTTGACAAGAGACAAGGCTTTACGAGCTAATCAGAGCTAATGATTGTGGTTACATAAATCTTCCTAAACTCTATTTTAAACGTAAGAGCTGTGAGTGATGCAATACCAAAATAAAACGATAAACTGACTGGGCTGTCTAATAGGTGGAACACACAAACAAAGTCGGCAGTCGCATTGAGCCTTTTGACAAGAGAAAAGGCTTCAATAGTTAACCAAAGCTATCGACTGTGGTTACATACTACATCTTAAACTCTATTTTAAAGGTTTAAGAGCTGTAAGTGATGTAATACAAAAAACCTGAGTCTGTCTTTTTCCCCCTTCTCCCAGAACAGCTTATACTACTGTTTAAGCTATTAAAATAGTTACATTTTATATGTAATACCAAAGTGGTTATATTTCGTTTCATTTTCTTATTACATTTTTTTGTTCATTACATATAAGTTTTTGTTTTTTTTAAAGTAACGAACAGCGGCCAGTGGAAGACTGTTTATAGTCTTGATCAATTTGCCTTTTCAAATCATCACGACTTACATAAAATAAAATCTATAGATCTAAAACAGTTAAAGTAGCTATAGAACAATGTCAGTTTAAACATTAAACCTAGATAAATGTGCGCTACTACGTGCATATCGTTTTTGGAGAGGGGAAGCTGAAAGCGCTTTACAGGACATTGAGGCGCCAGCGCGATCATTTACATTTTTCAGCGAATACATGCCTCACAAACATGATAAATAAATGAATAGAAAGCTTTAAATTATTACTTAACGAAATAAAACAAATCTGAAAAAAAGCTTTCATTATGTCATCCGTAAAGATGCATTTCCTTCTAAAGTTACGTCCAAATGAGATTGCGAGTCAGGGTCTTTGCGACATTATCTCAGAATACACTAGTTTATTAATGGATCATTCAGATATCTCCTTACTGTTTCCCCGACACATTCATTGATAATTATTTTTGCCGGTGCTTTGTGACAAGATGATGGAAGGAGACATATGCCGCAAAGCTCCTGCGGAGTGAAGAAGAGGTGGAGATACGAGCTCTTTTCTCAGACAGTTGAAGTGCTCAGTGGAGTTAAGAGATTTGCTCTCAAGCTATTTTCAACACTTTAGAATGGTTAATAATTTGTAAAAATAACAGACTCACATGGGCACTGACCAACAGCATCGATTTGTGAATATGAAATTGACAAAATTTGGACATAGGAGGTTTCTGCCCGACAGCGAAGATATGCAATTTGCTGGCTAACACAAATGCATTTATGTGATCAGCTGGATATAAACTAATGCAAATAGTTTAACAATCGTGACATTAAACATTTGGGTTGGACTTACTGTTTTGGTCACATTGTTTTAGGTGCGACTAATATTCGCTTCCTCTCAACCTTGATAGCAAACATACTGATGTGCTTTTTCTACTAATGCCGTGTCAACAAAGTGCTTACTAAGTAATTATATGAAAACATGAACTGTAGTTTGTTGTCAGTGTTTTAAATCCGCATCTAAAGTGTCCCGTTCTGTTCAGGGTGCAGTATCACGCGTGACGCAACACGGAAAAACTATCGGCATGGATTTTTGCAGATAACTGATTCCGCTAATCAACTATCGGTACCGATTAATCGGCAAAACCAATACATCGATCGACCTCTAGACTCTATCTAGAGATGGAAATTGTCAAGTTAAATGAATCAGTTCTTTTAGCACTTTAAGAATTATTTGACATAAGTGTGTAATGAAATACAAGGCTAGTTTGTGGTTATTTTATTTATTTATTTACAGTTAAGGGCAAATGTTTACATACACTTTGCAGAAACTGCAAAATGTTAATTATTTGTCCAAAATAAGATGGACAAATAATGCATGTTATTTTTTATTTAACACTGAATAAGGTATTTCACATAATCAATGTTTACATATAGTCCACATCAGAAAATAATAGTTAAAATTTATACAAATGACCCTGTTCAAAAGTTTACATATGCTTGATTCTTAATACTGTGTTATTACCTGAATAATACCTGAATTAATATATTGTGTTTCCTTCTGGAGCATCAGTGAGTGTTTGAACCTTCTGTAATAGTTGCATATGAGTCTCTCAGTTGTCTTCAGTGTGGATCTCAAGATGGATCTCAAACTCATACAGACATTGTTGAAAAACCAAAGAATTTGTGGGACCTGAAGGATTTTTCTGAAGAACAGCAGGCAGTTTAACGGTTCAGGACAAACAAGGGACTCTGGAAACTATCACTAAAAACAAACAAACAAACAAACAAAAAACAGCTGTGGATCATTCAGGTAACAACACAGTATTAAGAATCAAGTGTATGTAAACTTTTGAAAAGAGGCATTTTTATAAATTAAACTATTATTTTATCCTGTGGACGTACATGTAAACGCCTTTTATGTGAAATATCTTATTTGAGTCAGTACTACATAAAAATTTAGTATTTTAGTAAAATAATTAACGTTTTGCAGATTCTGCAAGGTGTATGTAATTTTTTGACCTCAACTGTATGTATTGTGAATCTTCAACCATGGTTTTCCAAAAACAGTTTTATTTAATCTTTTTTTTTTCAATTTGGTTATTTATTTACATTATTTATTTATTTATTTATTTATTAATAGATAAATATATAAGTGATTAGTTGGTTCCAACCATAACTAATTCACTTCTGGACAAAGAGCTTTAAGGATAGTTCACCCAAAATGAAAATTCAGTCATTAATTACTCGCCCTCATGTCGTTCCAAACCCGTAAGACCTTTATTCATCTTCAGAGCACAAATTGAAGAGATTTTTGTTAAAATCCGAGAGCTTGATTACGGTTGAACCACTGATGTCACATGGACTATTTTAACAATGTCCTTACTACCTTTCTGGGCCTTACTTGCTGTCTATGCATGATCAGAAAGCTCTTGTATTTCATCAAACTCACCTTAATTTGTGTTCCAAAGATAAAGAAGGTTTGGAACGACATGACGGTGGGTAATTAATGATATTTGGGTGCACTATCCATTTAAACAAGATTATTGTTTTGTTTCCCAGTCTTGCCAAGCCAGTTAGGCTGTTCTGTTTTCAAGATTGCATTGTGCCTTAGACCGACTAGACCAGCTTAAACCAGCTATTTTCCTTGTTTAAGTTGTTTTTGTTGCTTTTTTCCAGCAGGGATGGATTAATTACGCTTTATTAAATAGAAAAAGTGAGCATTTTCATGCATGACTCCTGGCGTTCAAGGACAGTGATTGAATTAGATAAGTCAAAGCTTTTAATGTGCTGATTAAAGACTCGCTGATCAAACGAAACTCACTGGTTAAATGAACTGTCATTATGTTGTGATAATGAAAGAAATGTCACATCTGGACCAGGAGCAGTTAAGAAAACAAAAAAAGTATTCTTTTTTTAAAAACTGGAAGTTCATACTGCAGGTCCCTTTTTATCGAGTAATTAACATGCTAGCTTCTTGCATCAAATATTTTGAAAAGCCACTCATGTGCTACAAAAGGCCAGCGCTGAAAATGTTTCCGGATGCCACGCGTTTTATACTTTTAGAGAACCCCTTTTTGAAGTGTTTCAGCATGGAAGTACTGTCATTTCTGGCTTCCGGCTGACATTAGCTTAGAGAGGCTGGGTTGACACCAAATGACACATGCCATGCCATCAGTTCTTCAAAGCTCTTTTTGTTTCCAAATGAGGGATTTTCTTTTCCAAAAAGCTGACAAAGTCATCTGCGGTTTTACTTTAGATGTGGACTTTTTGATTGTAGCCTTGCAGGGCAAATGTCACCTTTATAAAGTACACCCCGCTAAGCTAAAGCAGCTCCACCGCTAGTGCTCCGCTTAGAACAGCGTGTAGCAATTAAGCTCGCACTTTCAGCCAAATATAAGGACCGTCTGACAAGCGTTACGCTCTCATTGCTTTTGATCTGGCTCGCTCATTAATTAGTGAATGACTCAAATGAGCTTTCCGTGTAAATTAGTTGATTAAAATTTACTATCATGATTAAATTAGGACGATGTTCTTACGGACATTCATAAGGATCTTGGCATGGCATTTGAGTTTAGTAAGTGCTATTTTTTGCAAATCATGTGTCGTTATAGTGTGAAGTCAACATCATTATAAAAGCACACATTTAGATGATGATTCTGATAATGACCCCTCAGTTAATTTACTAGTAGTGTCATTGTCTTTTTTTCTCTTGAGTGTTTCCTGTCTTCTAATTATACATGGACAATCAGGAGCGTCGCCTCCTTCATTGTCGCTTTGGGATGGCTAATTGTGATTGGCTAAGGGAAATGGGACGAAAGTTTTACTTGCTTATGTTATTTTATTACACGCTTGGCTGCTTTTACTACTGTTTGCAAAGTGCTTGTTTGCAAAGTGGTTAGGTCACAATTATTACAGGTGTGTGAAAGTGCTAGATGTTCCCAACAGGCCTAAAGCACATTGTGTGCAGACTGTGAGGGAACAAAAAATTATAAAAATTTAAAAATCATATGCCTGCTTTCTCTCTCTCAGGCCCCAGTAATGTGGAGGACCCAGTGCAGATGCTCATGAAGGATGCAGGTACCATCATGCATTGCTAGTTACCCGTGCACACATCCACCATTTCTCTTCAGTAATAAGTGGGCTCCAAATGTTTGAGACTAAAAATCTGGCTCAGATCTAATTTAAAAATGTAAATAACCAAAAATATTTATTAAAGCCAAGTATAAATCTCATCAAAGTTATTGTTTTAAGCATTTTTACATTTATTCCAAAGTACTTGTGTTCAGCTATTCTTTTTAATTGATAACATTTAACTATTTTTCATCAGTCATCAAAGCTCATTAAATATTGGTCACAGACAGAGATTTCCTTTGAAATTCCTTTGAAAGCTGATTACTTACTAAAAAATCCCTCAGATCATGTTTTCATGCCATTTTAAGTCTTATTTTGACATAACAAAGTGGTTATATCTAAGTAGATTAATTGTTTACTTACTTTTTAAATTAGTCTTCCTATTAACACCATTATATTGTCAATTCAGACCAGTGTTTCCCAACTTTTCCCAACAGTTTTAATAAGTAAAAAAGCCCACGGCACACCAAAGCACTAAAAAAAAAAAAAGATTGTTGTATTCTTTAGAGAAAAAAAAACGTTCAATGCATCATCAGTTGGTATTTTAGCCTTATATGTGATCAGACACTTGCCAGTTAACATTTTCTAAAAATCATGCTCTCATGAAGTTAAAGGAACACTTTTTTTTTTTTGAAGATAGTCACTTAGCACTTTTAGCATAGCTTAGCATAAATCACTGAATCAGATTAGACCATTAGCATCTCGTTCAAAAATGACCAAAGATTTTCAATATTTTTTTCTATTTTTCAGCCTGGAAAATCGCAACTTTATATTTTCTGTCAGTCTTGGTACACGATGTAACTACAGAAGAGTCAAGTTTTTAACAAGAAAAATAACTAAAATATTTGGTCATTTTTGAACGAGATGCTAATTGTCTAATCAGATTAAATGATTTATGCTAAGCTATGCTAAAAGTGCTACCGGCAGACCTGGAGATCGTCTGAATGGGTTCAAAAACGGTAAAACTCATCTGTTTAACTCTAGGGGAGTTGGAAAATGAGCCTATTTTCAAAAAAATTGTTCCTTTAAAGGCACAGTATGTAAGTTTTCACCACTAGAGGGTGCATATTCAATACAAACAAAGAAGCAAATATGTAGTTTGATGATGCTGTGATTGAGTGTGGAATCATGGGAGTTGTTGCCCTCATCCCCACTGCCGATGCAATCAGACGGGACTCAGGCAGAAATCATGTCCAGGGATAAGCTAATATATAAAAGACTTATTAAGGTCACTGTAGCATGAAGCAGGGCAAGACTGAAAGTCGTGGAAGCGAAACAAGGAGGCTGGAGCGATTGCTAATGAAGGATGATCGCAATACACAGCTCGAAAGCAGCGGAGCTTTTATTTATGCCACAGTCGGTGGCTTCTGCATCTTCCAATCATGCGTATGTAGGAAAAGCAGCGCTGTTTCATCAAACTAGATACATTACTATACTAGTGTATTGAAAGTTCTTTTATAATACTACTCTGTGCGTTCATCACCTGTTTAATAAAATGCATAACATATTGCAATGTTTTTGGGGTTGGCATGTTTTCTACAAAATAAAACCGTGAAATTTGCGGATTTCTCTGGATTTAAACATGCTTGGAAACTTTTGGGATAATGTACACTAGCAGTCAAAAGTTTGGACACACCCTCTCATTTAATGTTTTTTTAAAGAAGTTTCTTATGCTTATCAAGACTGTTTTCACTTGATCAAAAATACAGAAAAAAATGTAGTATTGTGAAATATTTTTATGATGTAAATCAGTGTTTTACTATATTAATATACATTAAATTTTAATTTATATCTGTAATTAAAGTTGAATTTCCAGAATCATTAATCCAGTCTTCAGTGTCACATGATCTTTCAAAAATCATTCTAATATGCTGATTTATTATCAGTGCTGGAAACGATTGCGCTGCTTAATATTTTTTTTGGAACCTGTAATTCTTTTTACAGGAAATACGCCTGTTTTCTAACAATATACACTACTGTTCAAAAGTTTTGGGTCAGTAAAGTTTTATTCTTTCTTTTTTTTTTTTTTGATAGAAATTAATACTTTTATACACCAAGGATGTGTTAAATTAATAAAAAGTGATAGCATAGGTTTACATTGTTGAAAATATTTACATTTTGAATAAATGCTGTTCTTTTTAACTTGTTATTCGTTAAAAAAAAACCTTAATGATCATGTGACACTTAAGACTGGAGTAACAGCAGATGAAAATTCAGCTTTGCGTCACAGGAATAAATTATATTGTAAAGTATATTCAAACAAAAACCATTATTTTATATTGTAATAACATTTTGCAATATTACAGATTTTTTTTTTGTATTTTTGATCAAATAAATGCAGCCATGATGTTTCTTTAAATGAAACACTAACATGAAACGAACCGAAACATTAAATGAAAGGTTGTGTCCAAACTTTTGACTGGTAGTGTAAGTACACAAGTCAGCAAAATATAGAACACTGTTCTAGTGTTTTTTGGAAATTTAAACTAATCAAATCATACATATTCTGCCTTTAACGAGGTTTTTGACGAGCGAATGACAGTGGTAGGTGTTTTGTATGTCATTAGAATGCTGTATCTGAGGCAGTATATTAATAATCGCATTACGTTTTTATCAATTTACAAATTATTGTAACTATATGTCCCCTCGGTTGTGTAATAAATTTGGCCAAAATCTTGATGATATAAAAAAAAAATAAATAAAAATTAACCGCTATGCACAGGATATTTAAAACGTACAAAAGTAAATTGGCTACAACTAGACGGCAAATGCTGAGACTCTTCTCCGCTCTTCAAACACATAAAAACATTAGCATTTATAGATGGTGTTTATCGAGTTTGCTGTGCAAACATCATTCTTTATTTACCCTTGCACTGCGATGAAGTAAACGCCGTTCTTCAAACTGCGCGTCGTGGCCTCTGAATGGCGGCGGGGTGGAATTATGAGGTTCCAATGGCGTTTGAATATTTTTCATTGGTTAAATATTTGTAAAACCCACAAGCATGACCAATAGCGCTGATTTAAAATAATAATGTAACTTTTGCCCATTCATTCTCAATTGCCCCCCACCTGCTGGTGTCGCTGTTTGACAATGTTTCTTTAGAAAAACGATTGATTTATACACCTTTTAATGTTATATTTTGTAATATTATATACAAATGACTATTTTTTTTTCTCGTCCAGTATTTTGAGGAGGTATTGCCTCCTCAGAGGAAACACCCTGATGCTGTATGTTGTAAAATGTATATTTGTGTCTTTGCAGTTTACAACGCCGTGGGTTTAGCTGCTTATGAATTGTTTGATAATGTGGACTTTGATCAGTGGTTCAAAAACCAACTCCTTGGGGAGCTACAAGTCAGCCACAACAGGTAAGATTTAATAAACACCATTAAACTCCTCTTACAGCCTTTTTAATCTATATAAAAAAACCCTGCAGGTCAAACATCTGCGTTAGGCGATGAATCAGCAAATGCACATCGTAAGCATTGTTTCGGTATTCACTTCACTTATTGTTTTCCCAGGAAGTGATGTCACTCCACAGGTGTGTTCAAAGAAGTTTGTGCAGTGATAGTCTTACCCTCCTTTAGATAAAAGGCTAAAGCTTTCTCTCAGAAGTTTTTTTTCTTATTGCATTACTCCTCAGTGAGCTCAGATAGGCGCTTTATCAAAAAGAATGTGGGATGAAGCCCAGCACCTTCAAGTTTCTTGCTACTTCGCCGTGATTGTTTCTGGAAATCTAGGTTGGTTACATAAAGGTGTACAGGTATACACATAATTTAATAGCTCTATGTTTGAGGGGGGTTTGGCCTCAGGAGTTTGAAATAATGCAGGATAACATCAAATGCTGAATGAGGACAGCCCCTGGAAAGAGCTGATATCTTTCACTTTTTCGCAAGTCTTTTTAAGAACAGCACAAAGATATCGAGATTTAGATAAACCTCTCAGGCGAGAGCCTGGATAATCTTTACACTTTGCCTCAATGACATTTACTGCCGCCTTACAATAGCAGTGTTATATCAGCTGTGCTTGATGGATTGGTTAAACAACGTTCTTCTGGGAGACTCCAGCGGTGCGTTTGATGGGGTCATGAGAGTTGGGAAGATGTTGAGGTACCAGTTATGTAAAATAAACATCCAGTAGAGAACGGTGTTGAGATATTCATTGAAGGCCATGAGAACCTTAAGATTTACAAAAAGAAAAGAGATTTTAAAAGCTGAGCTTAAGTAGGTGCAGAGTTGTTGGGGTAGATGACTTGACAAACTGCTCATATTTTACAGTAGCTAAACTACAGTCAAACTTCCCATTCAGCGTATTTAGCTACACTGCAAAATAGCGATAAAAAGTTTCTAGAGAAACTGGCTTTTTTAAACGGGGCTGTCAATCAAATTAATATTTGTCTCTTGAACAGACATTACAAAATATCTTGTACACTATAGTGTTGTAACTTTTTATTTCCTTTCCAACACTGCTGTGCTGTGCCTGATGCAATTTTTATGTTTTGGTGACAGTTCTGTGGGAGGACAAGACAAAAATACAAAATAAAAAAGAGGTAATGAAGACTCTGACTCTATACAAAGCATCATTTGTGACTTTAGAGAGAGAGAGAGAGAGAGTAGAAACAGACCTCTGTTGTGGTAGATCTCATTATGATCGCATTTGAAACCATCACTGTCTCCTTCATCCACCACTGTTTGTTTTGTTTGCCTGTTTCTTTCTCCTTTTGAGAAAGGAGAGTGGGATTTAAACCTCATTTGCATATTTCGTAACATTGATGTTGACATTTAAAGACTCCATGAAATTAACATTTGAGTTTTGTGACTTTTAGTCTGCGTTTTGAGGTCACCCACACTGTTATTCCAAAGTGTGCGCTCAATATATATATTTTTATTAATACTTTGCGTTAAATTTGCATTAAGTTGCTCAAAAGTGGCAGTAATGACATTTATATTATTACATAATATTTCTATTTCAGATGCTGTTCTTTTGAACTTCCTATTCATGAAAGTGTCCTGATGTTTGAATGTTTTGGACATTGGTAATTAGAAGAAGAAATATTTGTTGAGCAGCAAATCAGCATATTAGAATGATTTCTGAAGTATCATGTTGACATTGAAGACTGGAGTAATGATGCTGAAAATTCAGATTTACCATCACAGGAATAAATTACAGTTTAAAATATATTAAAATAGAAAGGTTATTTTGTATTATAATAATATTTTATGACATTTGGAATATATTTTTGATCAAAAAATGACTTTTGCGCTACATCAATTTTTGCATAAATTTGGCACATTTTTGCAGAGAAATAGCACAATTAATTTAAAATGCATTGTCCAAACTTTTTTTTATGCCAAAAATATCAAAAAAAAAAAAATTTTGGCAATTTTTGAGGCCTTTAAAAGAATAAAGGAAACTAATTGAAGAAATATCCAAAAAGGAAAATGTGCTGAAAATTTTGCATCATATCACTTCCTCAGCAATGGATCATTTGCAGTGAATGGGTGCCGTTAGAATGAGTGTTCAAACAGCTAATAAAAACATCACAGTAACCCACAAGTATCCACATGACTTCAGTCTGTCAGTTCATATTTTGTAAAATGATCCGTGTGATGGTAAGAATCAAATCCATCGAGGCATTTAACTTCAAATCGTCATTTGGCACCCATTCGCTGCAGGGGATCCATTAGTGAGCAAGTGATGTAATGCATCTAAAAAAGTTTCTCCAAATCTGTTCAGGTGAAGGAACAAACTCATCTACATCTTGGATGGCCTCAGGGTACATTTTCAGAATTTTTGGGTGAAAGAAAGGGGGAAAAGTCTTCAATTTCAAATTTATACATTTGTTTGTAACAATCCACTGGTCTCATTTCTTTTGACAAGCACATAACATACTCAAAAGACCCTGCACTGCAGACGATGTATGTGCAAATATGTGTTTGTGTGTGTGTGTCAGCTTTTGTGTGTCTCCAGTGGGGATCAGTCAACCACTCGAGTGCGTGAGTGTGTGTTCATGGGCATTGAGGCGGTCTCTGCACTCGCTCTTGACAGAGCAAGCAAATGTACGCCTGCCACTCTTTAATCAGGCACATTTGTCACTGTCATGATGAGACAGTATGCCTGAGAAAGGCTCCGAGGGATTTTCAGAGAGACATATGAGTAACCCTGGTGCTGACATCTGCCATCTGTGCCTTGGGCTTTGGGATTTGACAAGTTTATATTCAGCAGGAAGTTACCAATATGCATTATACCTTCGTAATCCATCCTCATTGCTTGTTATGAGAAACGGCTGCAAATTCCTTGACCTTGCGCACTGTCATTTCTCCTGACTGGCAGCCCTCCAGACCCTCCCATTGATTCATCACTTTGTTTGACCTACCGAGTCACGAAGTCGAGACTCTTGCGCTTTGCCTTGGCAGACAGATTATCTGAGCGCTGATCTTGTGCCTCTAAGGTCAAAAGGGGCAGCTGCACTGAACAGGTGTTGCGATGGACTAGATCAATAGGCTGGGGAAGCCTGTTGCATCAGTCTTCCTCATTTACAACAACTCCTTCCCTGCCCTGGGACTTTAGCGGGACAAAATAAACTATTACCTCCCAATGATCGATAATGCACCAGGGAATTAGGGACAGTACACTATTTTTTTATTTTAAAATAATAAAAAAATAATTAAATAAAAAACTGCTAAGGTCAATATTATTAGCTCCCTTAAGAAATTATTAGTTTGATTAGCTGTAGAACAAACCACTGTTGTCCAATGACTTGCCAAATTAACCTAATTTGCCTGATTAACCTAATTAACCTAGTTAAGCCTTTAAATTGCTCTTTAAGCTGAGGATTAGTATCTTGCAAAACAACTAGTAAAATAATATGCACTGTCATCATGGCAAAGACAAAAGAAATTAGTTTGGACTTGAGAGAAAGAATTGTTAATGCTCTTAAAGATGGAGAAGGATACACACGTTTATCAAAGTGTTTTGAAGTGTCAAGAACTGCAGTGAGATGCATTATCAAGAAGTTTAAAGAGACCAACACAGTGGAGAACAAGACGGGCAGAGGCAGGAAGTGAAAGATTTCAAAAACTTTGGAAACTAGAGAGGTTTCTAAAGACCCAAGAGCAACTGCCAAGACACTAGTGAATGACTTAGCCAAGTCTGGAATTGATGTCTTAATAAAGACAGTCACTAGAGCCCTGCTAAGAAATGAACTGTGAGGTTGCCGACCAAGAAAGACTTCTGAAGAAGAGCCACCTCCAAGCTAGAATGAAGTTTGCTAAGGACAACCTGGGGGAATGTGATGCATACTAGAAACATGTCCTTTGGTCAGATGAGAAAAAACTAGAGCTTTTTGGCCACAGAGATGTTGCCTATGTTTGGAGAAAGAAGGGAGAGGCATTCAACCCCAAGAACACCGTTCCCACAGTGAAACATGGTGGTGGTAGTATAATGCTGTGGGGACGTTTCAGTGCGTTTGGAACTGGGAATCTCATCAGGGTTGAAGGAAACATGAAAAGGAAGACTATAAGAAGATTTTGAAAGACAACCTAAGACAGTCTGTAAGAAAACTTGGTTTGGGTCGACATTTTGTCTTTCAGCATGGTAACAACCCAAGGCATACTCACTTCTGGTGAAGAAATACCTCCAAATGAGCAAAGTGAGTGTACTTGACTGGCCTGCACAAAGCCCAGACTTGAATTCAATAGAAAATCTGTGGGGCACACTAAAGTCCAGAGTTTGTGCCAGAAGACCAACAAATCTGGAGGAGCTTGAGAGATTTCCTAAGGAAGAATGGCTGTCATTCCTCAGGAGACATGCTTGAAACTTGTGGAGAACTACAGCAAACGACTAAAGGCTGTTATCAAGCAAAAGGGATATACTTTTGACTCTTTAACATCAGAGGGCTAATAATTTTGACCAGTAGACTTTTTAAAATTGGTTATACATTTATTTCTATTTGAATTACAAACCCTAAATGAAGTATTTTATAAGGGGCTAATCTTCAGCTGTATGTGTGTGTGTATATATATATATATATATATATATATATATATATATATATATATATATATATATATATATATGTATATGTGTATATATATATATATATATATATATATATATATATATATATATATGTATGTGTATATGTATATGTATGTATGTATGTGTATATGTATATGTATGTATGTGTGTGTATATGTATATGTATGTATGTGTGTGTATATATATATATATATATATATATATGTATGTATGTATGTGTATATATATGTATATATATATATATGTATGTATGTGTATATATATATATATATATATATTAGGGGTGTAACGGTAAACTATTCATATTGAACCGTTCGGTACTAGCCTGCTGTCAGATCTGTATGCATTACAAACCGAACGATTCAATTCGTTGGACTTAATCCTATTACATTTGGAAAATAAAAGAGCTTACAGTGTGTGAAATATAATGTTCTCAGTGCCACTGTACTTAACAAGGCAGCTCAAACGACATAACAGACAAATTGATGTCTGCCCCTCCCACTCCCAAAGAAAAACACAAAACTCCATGAGGGTTGTGACGAGTTGAGAGTTCATTAGAATTGTCCTTCTTTTCCTTGCTTTTATTAGTTTTTAAATAGCTTGTAAATGCCTGTGTGCATTTTACTTTCACTTTTGAATTATTTTAATTCAACGTCAACAAATTGTTTTATTGGTTGTGGTTGTATTTTTGATTTATTAACATTTAAAAGGTTTTAAACTGAAGGAATCATTTGATTGTGAATCGGACTACACTTTTTGTACTATATTTTTTGATTCACTAAAATGAACAGGCTCATACTGTAAGAGTAATTTGTTCATATTTCAAGCTACACTGGTCACACTGTATGTGTTTGATTCTCTAATGCACACTACTGTAGGAGTCAGTTGTTTGTGAACGAGACTACACTGGTTGTGCTATATCTTTAGATTCATTAACACAAACGGGCTCGTACTGTAGGAATCATTTGTTCGGAATTTAAGCTACACTGGTTAATGATTCACAAACACAAACAGACTTGTAGTGTAAGATTCATTTGTTTGTGAATTGAACTACACTGGTTGCGCTATATATTTTTGATTCACTAACACAAACAGGCTTGTACTGTAAGATTCATTTGGTCGTGAATTGGACTATATTGGTTGTGCTGTATATTTCTGATTCGTTAAGAGTCATTTGTGAAACGGACTGCACTGGTCGTGCTGTGTTTTTCGATTCACTAACATGAACAGGCTCATACCATAAGAGTCATTTGTTTGTAATTCGAGCTACACTCGTCGCACTACATGTTATTGATTTACTAACAAACAGTCTTGTATTGTAAGATTCATTTGTTCATGAATTGATCTACATTGCTGTCACTGCATATTTGTTTCACTAACACAAACAGGCTCACACTGTAAGAGTCATTTGTTCTTGAGTCAGACTGCGCTGATTGTGTTCTGATTGTGCGCTGATTCATATATTAACTTGAACAGGCTCATGAGTCATTTATTTGTATATTGGGCTACACTGATCGTGTTTTGTCTTTTTGTGTGCAACACCTGTGAACAGCCTAAAACAGATTTCCTGGCATTTATTTCTCAATTCTAGTTCTCATTGAAATCCATCTTTTGCTACCTCCACTCTAGAATTTCTTGAAGGTAGGCGTCCTTTCTTTGTCCTAGCTGGGTCATGTCCTTTGTTGCACGTGGAGAATCAGGCCAGTGCTCAGCGACCCTCCTCGCCACATGCCATACTCTATTGCGTTTCAAGTACAGCGCAGCAGCCATACTGCAGGCAAGCTCAGAGAGCAGCAGCATGTGTGATGGTGATGGTCAGTGTGCGATTTACAGCAGCGTGAAATGACCTTTTCAGCTCAGAGCTTCAGCGTGGCAGCTGTGGTGCCAGTTCAGCTTTAGGGGGACTAAACTGTGTCGAGTGTTAAGTCACAGATGTTACCTCATTCCAAACTCACACTGATGGTTGTGATTTGACCCATTACTTATGTTTGTTATGCAGTGTGGTTAATTTGCTTAGACGCCAAAATACACCTGTTTCAGTTGGATTGAATGGCCACTCTGGAATTTCTAGAAAGTCAGTTGAGAATCAAAGTTTGTAGAGGTATATTGGCAATAAAATAAAAAAATTAGATTAAAATAAATTAATACATTTTTCTGCCATTTTAGTTTTTCATTTATTTTTGAGTTATTTGTTTATTGTTATTCTATAATAAACATTTATAATATATAATTAATTGTATTGTTGTGATTATACAAGTCCCTTTTTTTTAATCTGAAATTGTTTGTCATTTGTATAAGCAGATTTTGATACGCTGTTCAGTATTTTCTGTACACCATTGTGGATACTTTGTATTTTGAGTATTAAGTTATTAAGCATTGTTTTATTTTATTTAATATTTTATTTATTTAATTTTATTTTGTTCATTTTATTATTTTTATTTAATTCATTTAATTTATTTCATTTTATTTTATTTTTTCATTTTATTCAGTTTTTCATTTTATTTGGTTTATTTGATTTGATGTGATTTATTTTATTCATTTCATTTATATCATTTCAATTTAATTTATTTAATTTAATTTTATTCCATTTTATTATTTTTAATTAATTTAATTTAATTTAATTCATTTTATCATTAATTCATTTTATTTTAATTTATTTTATTTTATTGTTTTATTACACCATTGTGGATACTTTGTATTTTGAGTATTAAGTTAATAAGCATTGTTTTATTTTATTTAATATTTTATTTATTTAATTAAATTAAATTAAATTAAATTTTATTTTATTCAATTTTATTATTTTTAAGTAATTTAATTTAATTAAATTTTTTATTTCATTTTATCTTAATTTATTCATTTTATTTTTTTTATTTAATTTTATTTAGTTTTTCATTTTATGTTTTATTTGATTTGATGTGATTTTTTTTTTTATTCCTTTCATTTATATCATTTTATTTGTTCATATTTTATTTCATTTGATTTTATTTTCACATACTTTTTTCATTTCACTTTTTTTATTTCATTTATTTAATTGTATTTATTTTATTTCATTTTTCTTTTCTTTTTCTTTTTTCTTTTATTTTATTTTACTCCATTTCATTTTATTTTTATTTTATCTTAATTTATTTCTTTTTAGTTTTTCATTTCATTTTATTTAGTTTTTTTATTTTATTTGTTTGATTTGATGTGATTTATTTTATTCATTTCATTTATATAATTTATTTTTTTATTTCATTTAATTTTCATATTTAATTTTGTTTATTTTATTATTTTTAATTAATTTAATTAATTTAATTTTATCTTATTTAATTTATTTTATTGTTTTATTTCATTTCATTTAATTTTTTAATTAAATTTTATTTTGCTTTTCATTTTATTTGTTTTATTTAATTTGATTGTGATTTATTTTATTTTAGTAATTTTTATTTATATAATTTTATTTTATTATTTTATTTTAATTTATTTTATGGCGCTTAAACAACAATGAAAAATGAAACAAACTGTGGTTGGTTACAATACATGTCCAGGTGATCTCTTGCCCACCTTAATGGGGGGATTTTGGGTTGGAATAAGTTGCAGACTGGACCAGACTCATACTACAAGTCAGAAGTCTAGCTGTGCTGCCCCTTCCTGTTAAAGTAGGCGTCTCTTGGCCACAAGAAGTTGCAATCTGGACCCAATTATGCTCATAGTCTGGTTATGGTATGAATACATTTTGATCAGTCGGCATCTTATTGTCTGAGCGAGTGATTCTTGGCAAGAACAAACTGCAGACTTGGACCAGATTTTATGCTGATCAAAACCATCCAAGTCTGGGGTGGCAGATTGTTCCAAAGTAAAACTTTACCACTTTATCAGTTATAAATATCTCCTCTTCACATGCTCTCAAAGCAAATATGCACATTTGCAAAAGAGTCACAGTGAAACCTTTGTTTCTCATCATGCTTGCTTCATTATAATGGTTTGTTGCTCATTAGAGATGTGTAATTGAAGAAGCATCGCTGTGCTTTGTGGATGTGTTTAAACGGCGCAGCATGGCAGGGATTGTATGATGACTCAGCTGTTTGAAAACAGAAATGGAGGGTACTTGAAGCAATGTTTTCATTACAAGTCCCTCTACTGGAGGCCTAATTGTCATTGAACAGTAAGTTGTCATACACAGATACGTTTAGCCTTTCAGTGCTCGTGTTCATGACAAACTTAAGAGAGACAGCCCACAAGATTCAGACTCCTTTTATAGAGCTTCACTTCCGTACCCTTCTTTTTGACACAGACAAGACTGAGGTTATCAGCAGTCTTTGAGTGACGTCCCCTGCCATAGTCTGTTTTGACGTGTCTGAGCTTCAGCCACTTGACAGCAGCCCTCTTTAAAATCAATCATTCACTGTGAATAGAGGCAGAGAATTATGGTCAGCATCTTTCAGGCCTACTGAGAATATATACTTATTTTTTTCCCCTCTTGAAGTGATTCAAATACTAAATAGCAGAATTTGAATTCCCTAGCAACCACACATATATGAATGTATGCAATTGGAGGACATAACTAAATCACAAAATTCAATTTTCAGTGCGACAGTCACGGTGCTCTGATACTTTTAATAGCTCTTTCACCAGTCGTACAACGACAGGAACTCTGTCCCCTTTTTCCATTTTTGTAAGATGTGTTTTTCACAGTAATAATATAAAGATTGTCCTGGGGGACCATGCTGTGAAAACCCTGTGAGTCTTTCCTTTTTAGGACTGACATTTTATTTCTTGTGCAGAACATTGGCAAAAAGTTGCATAAAGCTGACGTGATTCATTAACCACTTTTAGACACTACCTCAGGCTTGCATACAGTACAAAGTTTATGATGCATATTACCAAACAAACAATGCAAGCAACTTCCTACAGCTGAGGATTTTCTTTATGAACGTGTGTATAAAATTTGTCTTATAGGAATTATTTAAATTGCAGCACAAGGATCTGAAAATGGTTTATTTTTCATGTTGTTAAGTTGTCATGATGTCACTTTAACATAATGAATTATATCTATCAATCTATCTATCTATTATATATAAGTCAGACTAAGAAACTTAATAATGACACATATAGGGAAAAATAGTATTTTATTCAACTGAAAAACAAAAAATATAGGTGCATTTTGATATGAACTTGTACTTTATGAAATTAAACTTCTATTTTAATGAATTATATGCAGTAATAAACATGTAAACTTATGCTACATGATTCTGGATAAATTAAAAAACTATTTTTAAAAAATTGGTCTCATGATTCTGAAGAAAAAAAAAAGATTAGATTAGAAATCTAAACAAAGTAAAAGTTTTCTAGTGATTCTGACACAACATTCATTGCTTAAGTCTTTTTAAAAAATATATATATTCGATCAAATTAATTAATTAAGACTTAATTTACAATTGGAATCTCCTGAATGAATGATTCATTGATAAATGCATTTTTAAACGTGCAGTTGTCGCCACCTCCTGGTGGAAAAGGGTAAACATTACAATACATACACGTGTTAAGACTTTAGTTTTTATGGCTATTATAGACATTAAGGGCTATTTTAACGATCTATACGCAAAGTGTAAAGCGCACGGCGCAGGTGCGCTCAAGGCGTGTCCAGATCCACTTTTGCTAATTTAACGACGGGAAAACGGTCCGTGCGCCCGGGCGCATAGTCGAAATGGGTTGTCCCTATTCTCTTAATAAGTAAGGGATGTTTTTTGGGCGTGCAATAAACCAATCAGTGTCTCATCTCCCATTCCCTTTAAGAGCGAGTTGCGCTCACGCCATGGCGGATCGCTATTTACAGGGACAGATATGTGGACATCGGCCGGTAGATCCTATGCCTCCTCCGTCTATCAATACTTTGGCCGAGCAGGTACTCCATTTGGCTGAACAATTCGAAAATACGTAACATTATAAAATACACTGACTTATTAAATACACTGATTAAACTGAAGAGTTCAACTAGTGATGTTTTGCTGAAATGACCTGTTAAGTGGCCATTTAATATTTAATTCGTCTGCGTTGGATGCAGGCTTTCAAATAGCTTTGTGCGAGGAGTCAGTTAATATATATGTGTGTGTATTGGCACGATTGTTCAAGTAATTAGCCAGTTTCATTCATCATTATAAGTACTAATAGGCTGAACTGCAAATAGGTAGCCTAATTCTACTACATGCAGTGGCTGTCCATCATTACATTTTTATATTTATGTAGCCTACACAATAATATTGTTTTACACTGTAATCCTTTTGTTTTTAATATTTGGCATGTTTGTGTGATGCGCATCCCTGTGTGTAATAAGCAAAGTGAACGCGTGTTGTGGACCTGTCCAGAGGCACATGATCTACCAATGTGCTCTTCAAATAACAAAAAAAAAAAAGAAATATTGCGCCATTGACTTTAGACTTTAGACCAGGTTTGTTGGTCTATGGCGCAGTCTATTTTCAGTTCCTCAAAATAGCAACGCGCCAACAACGCCCCGAACACACCTCTTTTTTAGACCAGCACGCCAATGGGCGCACAAACGGGCGCAAATGCATTTGCTAATTAAACGATGCGGCGCTGGACGGGAAAATGCAAACTGCGTCGGACTTAAACTAGCAAACACACTTGCGCTGCGCCGGGTGTATGATAGGTAGATAAGTGTTTATCCCCAAACTATAAACTTTTGTTCTAGTACTTATGTTATTTAAATGTCTGTAACACAGAAATAATGATCATGATGTCATTGAAAGACAGGAATAAGATTGCGTTGGCGTTCGAACAGAAATCGCAATCTTTTTAGGATTAATCATGCAGCTCTAATGTAAACACTGCACGTACTATCACGAGATCTCGCGAGATCCGATCTGTCTGGTCTCGCGAGATCTTGTGCCACAAGATCTTTAAAAAGTAAAATACAACAATTATTTCAATATAATTTTCATAAGTTTAAATTTAGGGGGTCAGAGTTCAGGACAGCCACCTCCCAACTGCAAGTACCCAATAAATGATGATTTTATGTATATTAAGCTTACAAATATTTTAAATATTATTGTGGGTTTCAGTAGATAATAAAAAGATTTTAGTAAACATCTAAGATTTGAATACCTAAAAAATGCTTTATCAAATATTATTTTCTTTATCAATTAACTTATATTAACTAAATTAAATCTGCATTTGTTGTGACCATCCTTTGCGTATAAAGCAGCCTTTGCTGTATGTACACTTGCACATAGTTATTAAGGTAGCTTTGCAGGTAGGTCTCTTGAAGCATCTTAAGAGTCTTTAATAACTTTGGTCACCACTGTATATATAGAATTTATAATTTTTTTTTTTTTTTTTTTTTTAACCTAGGGACGTTTGTGTCTATGGCTTATTGTTTGTCCCCCTATTGTCCTTTCCTATATCCATTTAGCTCAATAACCTTCCTGCCACACTGCGTATTAAATTCCTATTAAAACTCAATTAAAAAGATGTAATAGAAAAACCAAAGTCTCTTTGGAGACTCTTTACACTAATAAGTGAACAGGAAGGTAAAGTGCCCTCAGCAGCGGGCCTGTTTACCTTTATTTGCATGTTTATATGTTGTGCTGTGCTCCGTTGAGAGTAATCTTTGGCTACATGTCATTTAGCAGATGTGTTGTAGAGCAAACACAATGTTTTCTTGCGTCATTACCTTAGAGTGGACTCATTATGACTCGCAGCTAGGCTAATATGTTTGATCTCTCTGTGGAGTGACCTTTATAGTTAATGTAATGAGCTGCTTGTGATATTAGTAGTGCTAGTTTCGGGTGCCACGCTTAAGTTTTTATCACCATCGGCTCTAATTACTCTGTCGCTCACTGGCAAGCAGACGAAAGCGGCTTAAACCCCTGGCACGCTCTCTTACTTTTTATCAACGCCAGTGGCACAGCAGCCTGTTTTTCCAGAGATATTTAAAAAAAAAAAGCCTTGAAATGATCCCTCCCAGTCTCTCTTTTATTGTCTCCAGTGACCTGAGAGATCCCCGGGGCTCAGAGTCATGCCTGCTTTACTTTTGAGAACTGATCCTGCAAAAAACTGGGTCTGGTTTTTAGTGGGAAATGCAGGTTCTTATACAAAAGCAAAAACCCCAGTACACTGCTTCTGATAGATTTATATATTTCTAGAGTTTTATTTTGAACATCCACTATATTTATTCTTAACATTTATAAGATTTATCTGCAGACATCCATAAGAAAGTTATTCTGAGACCTGAAAGCTAACAGCCATCTGTAAGATGTCTAGCACGCACTGTGGAGCGAGGAGGAGAGTGAGAATTATTGACAAACATAAATCAATGTACAGATGGGTGAAAGCAACAGACTTAAAAGTTATTAACCTACATTTTGCAATTCATCCTTCAAATGTTGTCACCAATTGTTGACGACAAATGAAAATGAATTGATTAACGTGCAAATTGAACACAGAGAGCGGGACAGAATACCCAGAAACTCTTAGTATAGTATATTGCCATGTGCCCAAGCATATTCCACACTCCAAACCTCTTTAAGATTAAATGAGTAAATAGATCTTGGTCAGGAAACATTGTGCATTTTAATATGGCCAGTGAATAAATGTAACAATGATTATGAAAATGAACCATTGATTAGCCTATTGAGTAGGCATACATTTGGAAATATTTAGTTGCCTTTGGATGCACTACTTTACTTCAGACGCTCAGATCACTTTCCACATGCACTTTAATTGTTTAATCTCACAGTATAGATTTCTGTGGGCATTCTGTAGGTGGAGAACTTTCGATCGATCGTTCATGTGCGCATAATTTTACAATGATTTGCACTTATTAAAGGAGAAGTTCACTTTGAGAACAAAAATGTAAAGATAATTCTAATATTCACCCCCTTGTCATCCAAGATGTTCATGTCTTTCTTCAGTCGTAAAGAAATAGTTTTTTGTGAAAACATTTTAGGATTTCTCTCCATATAGTGGACTTCTATGGTGTCTGTGAGTTTGAACTAAGGATGCGCGGTGTACCGGCACTGGAAATATACCGGTATATATTTTATTTCAAACGGATCAGTACTATCATTTTGATCAATTCGATATTTTATATGCTGCTCCTCCAAAGTTCACCTGTAGGCGGCAGTGCTTCCCAAATTGCTGCGAAATGGGTAAACTTGAACAATTAACTTGACTTAATTACCTTTTATTAACAACTGAGCAACAAATGTGCATGTGACACACTAGCGGTTTAGCTTTGGTCACATAATATTTGCCTTTGCATTTCAAACAATCAAATTAAACTAAAGTTTTTATAGTAGTAATAATATGAGGGAATGTTTCTCCCGTGTCATCAACGGCTAAAATGAAAGTGAGACAGAGATTTATATTTAATGCTTTTTTCTTGGCAGTGTCTGAAATCTGAAAATAATAGGAGAAAGATGATTAATAATGTGATTTTTTTTTTTTTTTTTTTTATACTTTGACTGTAAGAAAAACACTTTACAGTAAAGCAACTTTTGTTAAAATTCTTTAGGTAAGCTGATCTAACAGTATTACAGCACTTATTGTTCTATGTCAATAAATGATAAATGAACTAATACATCTTTAGTACTTACTAAATTGTTTTCAGTTTGCTTATCATTTGAGGCTGGTTATTTGTCACCTATGGTATTGATTTAGTATCAATACCGAGGTATTACATTCTGGTATTGTACTGAAGCCAAAGTTATGGTATTGAGCCATCTCTAGTTTGAACTTCCAAAATGCAGCTTTAAAGGGCTCTAAACGATCCCAGCTGATGAAGAAGGGTCTTCTCTAACGATGAAACGATCAGTTCTTTTATATAAAAAAATTACAATTTATAAACTTTTTCAACCTCAAATGCTCATCTCATTTTCTCCTTCAACTTCAGAATTCATCTACATCGCTGCAGGAGTACCGACCCAGTGTTTACAGAGTGAACGTGCAAAGAAGGTCCAGAATGCGACTGCAAGATTAACTTTTATTGAGCCAAAAAGAATGCGCGTCACACCTCTCTTCATCAGTTTGCGTTTTATGTCTGAAAACGTGAGGCACACCATACTGCCTGTTTTTAGAAGAAACGATTTTTATTTTATTTTTTATGTTGCTAGGAAACCATCAAAACAGCAGTCCTGTCAGTCTAATCGAAGGATTATAGTGCAAGCGCTCTAAAATCTTTGTTTTTTGCTGTTAAGTAAACTGTCATATTAGCTAAATCCTTAAAAAATACACCTTCGGGTAACCCGCGACAGACACCAAAAGTTTCACCTCCATTATTGCAGTCTCCGGACTTTCTAAGCAAAGGAAAACTTTTGTCAACACAACGGAAAGGCTCGCCTCTCCATTCATTCGATTGGACAGTGGAAAAAAACGCAACAACGTCAAGCGTTTTTCTGCTCAGAGTTGCTTTTTTTTTCCAGGCGCTCCGAGCACTCCTGCAGAAAACGTGAGGCGCAGCAGGCGGTTAAAACGCAAGGCCCTTATTTTATAATTCTTAAATTATAAAAAATTATAAATTCTTATACATTTATATTTATAAGAATGTTTGGAATTTTTTTTACATTTAGGAGTTTTCAAAAATGTCTCCAAAAATGAGTCACCAGTGTTTCATTGTGCACTTGAGTGGGGTTTTCTTTTTTTCTGAAAATAAAGTTACTGCAAAGAAAGTTTTTCTCTTTATGAAAACTAAGCTTGCATAGTTTTTCCTCCTGGGAAAACAAAAGACTTTAAGTTGTGCAGTTTTAATAGAATAGTTTAAGGTGTTCTGAATACAAGATTCGAAAAGTAAAAGACCATTTCTGGACATTATCTCTCCCTATTGTGTCTTACACCTGCAATTCAGAACTTTACCTTCTCAGATTTTCTCAGCTTTTAAAGATTTTAAGCTGTTAACAGGACAAAACATGGGAATGCTGATTTGGCTTATTTTGTTTTTTAGGTACAAGTTGATCAGAAGGCGGGTGATCTGGCTGATTGGGCAGTGGATCTCGGTGAAGTTCAAGCCAGAACTGCGGCCCCTGCTCTACGAGGTCATCCTCAGTCTCATGCAGGACCCCGACCTTGTGGTAAGTGAAACTTACAGGATGTCCAGGTTTCCTAAAGGCATAGTTTAACCAAAACACTGATGATCATTTGCTCTGTTTCTGCTGGGCTTTCTTATCCATGCAAATATGGACTGAGGCTTTCAAGTTTCAAAAAGCACATAAATGCATCATAAAAGTATTATATTACATCTGCTCTAACTGTCCTTTCCATGTTCACGAGAGAGGTCGAAAAGTCTGGTTCATGAATTAATCATTCTATTCAGTGGGATCTTTACCGAAGAATCATTTAGTCCAGTTCACAAAAAATGGGCTAGAATGATTTACTGACCACTTTTATCATCCTGTAAAGTGGACAAAATTCATGTTTACATGGTTTTTGCATTTAAATGTGTGAACACAACCACCCTGCAATGATAAAAATCATTGTAATATTTATATACTGTTATAGTTTATATATTATTATTATATTATCTTTAATTTGTATATTTTTAGTAATAAATATAAGTTTAGTTTTAGTATAATTTTTGTTTTTTATATTTTTCCAGTTAGTAAATTTAGTGCTTCAACTTATTTCACTTAAGAGCCAAGGCAACATTTCTATACGTTTTTATCTAATATTTATATTATATTGCCAGCAGCTATTTGCATTAAGTGTATTTTACATTTCACATATTAAATTCCGTTAAATAATATATTTTGATCACAGTTTCTTCAAGTTAAACCAAGCTTTTATTTTGACTGGTTGCTGTGAAGACCTTTAAGTTTCTGTTTGAATATGATATGATGAAAGTTGTTTTGTTTTGTTTTTTTAAAGAAACATGACTAGAAAGTGCAGATTGTTTAAATATTCATGTAATCATATGTTGAGGCGGAAGAGGCTGAAAACACCATGAATGTCACGCGCACTTCAGTATGTATGTAGTAAATGAAACCACGCCTCTACTCCGATTCACACAGAGACACATAAAACATGCAGGATTCATATTTAAATCATATTTTTGTGGTTAAATATTCACAGACACTACTTCAGTCAACATTTGAAGTGGATCAAAACCTTTCATAAAAGTTGTCCTAAAACCAAAACAATACCCTTTCTTGTCTTAGGACAACTCTGGTTAACTTTTTTTTTGATCCACTTCAGATGTTGACTACTGTAATCCATATCATGTTTTGACTTAAGTGTACTGACCTATATTTGATTTATTCATACAAAATTTGGCAAATTATAAGTCATTCCTTGTTACACAGTAAATTCCATTTTTATTACTGGATTCCGTGATTTTGTCTGCGTTTTCTGCATTGTGGAAATAATAGGGCCCTACTTAAAGGATTAGTTCACTTTCAGAACAAAAATTTACAGATAATGTACTCACCCCCTTGTCATCCAAGATGTCCATGTCTTTCTTCAGTCGTAAAGAAATTGTTTTTTGAGGAAAACATTTCAGGATTTCTCTCCATATAATGGACTTATATTGAACTTCCAAAATGCAGTTTAAATCCAGCTTCAAAGGGCTCTAAATGATCCCAACAGATGAAGGCTCTTATCTAGCAAATCGATCTGTTATTTTTTAAACAAATTGACAATTTATATACTTTTTAACCTCAAATGCTTGTCTCGTCTCTGCGATGCACATGCGTTTTCTGTCTGATCTGGGTCAAAACATTTAGGGTGTGTCGAAAAACTTCCATCTCGTTTTCTTCAGTTTCACTAGATAAAACCCTTCTTCATTGGCTGGGATCGTTTAGAGCCCTTTGAAGCTGGATTTTAAACTGCATTTTGGTAGTTCAAAGTTGGGGGCACCATAGAAGTCCATTACATAGAGAGAAATCCTGAAATGCTTTCCTCAAAAAAAAAAAAAAAAAAATCTGAAGAAAGAAAGACATGAACATCTCGGATGACAAGGGGGTGAGTACATTATCTGTAAATAATTCTGAAAGTGAACTAATCCTTCAATGCGAATGGCAGATATTTGCACCTCAGTATTGTAGTACGTTATAAAACAGAATGCAATAATAAGGTTTTGAGTGTAAATTGTTTTTATTATTATTATGTGGTTGCTGCCTTATTGGGACAGTAAAGCCCTCTGTACACTTAACCCTAACCAATAAACACCTGTGAGGCACTTAATTTTACAATTTTAATTTTTGATTTCTGATAAGTGATGTGAAATGAGTTTGGCAAAAGGCAGATTCGAACTCATGGTTTATCACAACAAATAGTCACCGCTATGCCCTTTAACACCTACACTGCTTGAGCTGTGCATCTTTTGTAATGTTGACTATCCCATCCACATCCACAGAGTTAGTGTAATAGGGTAAATAGCCTCTGCCAACAACTGTAAATATAAATAGATGTTTTTTTTTTTTTGCTTTATTTCAGCTAGCAAAAATGTTTTTTGAATGTAATATATTTTATATATTTAGTTTTAGCGCTAATAACCCTGATGTGATGTTATGCAGGAGAGCAGTCATGAATTCCCAATGAGCGTTACCAATTATTGACTTGCTTTCTTTGCATTGAAAGTCTTGACAAATCGCCTGTTGGTTCAAATCAATATTGTCTTCCCCAATTAGAAATGCGTGAGGACTCTGATTAGCCGCATTGTGTCTCAGTAAATAATGAGAGGCCATCATTAGATGCCAACTTATGAACAGCACCATTAATCAGCAGCACCAGTGTGTAATCACTAACACCACTGCCAGTGACCAAAGGCACCCTCCAGCCTGTTGCTTAGCCACGTTTAGTTCAAAATCAATTTCATGTGCACTGTAAGAACCTTTTATGGTTTATTTTGGCTGTTGTTGTCCAACATTTTTCCCCAGCTTACAATTTTTTCTTTTCTCACTGGATATTCAGATTTGTAGGTTCATGCTGTTAAATGCATTGACAGAATTGACTGCTTGTTATTTATTTATTTTTTGTTTTATTAGCTTATCTCATTTTTGTTTCAGAGGTGGCTCTTTAAGGGGGGTTAATTTAGAGACTAAATTTCTCAAAGGAATTTACCCGGCTGACGATATTGGCGTGCTGTGCTTTAGCCTGCTAACAGAGCCTGTCAGCATGGTAAAACCCTGTCTGAGAGCTCTCTAAATTCCCTAGCATTACAGCACAGCTTCTGTACTCATCACTTTCATCGCCTTTAACAATAAATTTCAAGACTGTCAGATAGCCAGCTGTGAGCAATGTCCCCATTATTTAACATAATCCACCTGCCTTTTTTTTGTACAAGATTGTGATCTTTTGTTTCACAAAACTGTTGATTTTTATATTGAATATCCTTCAGTTAAACTATTGAAGAGCTTTTACTTGTTGGTGTTTGTTCTCAGCAGATTGAGTTGTTCAGCAATCTTTGGCATCGTGACTCTTGCGATACCAAATGGCAGATGTGTCTCAAGCTGCTTAAAAATATGTAGTTTTGCACATCCTTCATTTTAAAGCATGTGGTAAAAATGCGTTTATATGCCACTAGGATGTCAGCAATAGCTATTGGAATTCACCGTATGCAGACAAATGTTTGTGCGAATCCTTTTTTGTTGGTATTATCGGAGTCTGAAAATGGAATGGAGGCTTTATCAGCTGGCAGAGGAGTGGACACGTTCATTCGGTGATGGAGAGAGGGGAAAATTATCACAGAAGTGTTTTTGGGATTTCTTCGAACGTTCAAGGCGAAGGACGATCCACAAATCATTTTCATTTCCGTCAACCTGATTGGAATTTTGATTGCTGTCGCTGGCTACGAAACGCTGCGTTTTAAAACGGGGACGGTAGCATGAAATCATCCAAGCATTTTATCTAGGTTTAACACCTACCTGTTGTCCATTCCCAGCTTGATTACATTTACATTTAGACATTGATTACGGCACAGTATTGAACCTCTGTCGTCATTGTACTGGTTGGTGAAAGTTATTGTTGTGCAGCTTTTAGAATGAAGATAAATATGTACTATGGGTGGGCAGTAGGATTAATCTTATATCATTGTAATAATAGTTTTATGTCATGATAACTAAATAAACTGCATATTTATTTTTGCAGGAAATTAAAAGTTCAACCAAAAATGCATCGTGGTACTAGCTAGGGTGACGCAGAGGAGAAGAATTGTTGAATAAAGTTGTTATTTTAGTTTTTTGGCACAACAAAAAGTATTCTTGTAGCTTTATAAAATCATGGTCACACTGATGTCACATGGACTATTTTGTCTATGTTCTTGGTACCTTTCTGGACCTTGAACGTGGTAGGACCCTTGCTGTCCGAAGATCTTACAGGTTTGGAATGACATGAGGGTGAGTAATTAATGAGAGAATTTTCATTTTTGAATGAACACTACAACCTATCCCTTTAAATGTAAAAGTGCAAATCTAAGACTACTAGCAAAAAGTTTTTACTTCGCATTTTAATATTTTTTTTTTTAATTAGAAATTATATTATTGATATACAATTTTTCACAAAAATTCAATTAAACGTCCAATTTATTAATTCTATTAAATGTCACCGTTTAATGACAGTAATTAGTATTAATTACTAAAAGTTCAACCAAAACCAACTAACTGGATGTACTAGGCATTACTAATTAATGCCTAGTACATCCAGTTAGTAATTTAGTGCTTCAACGTAAACTTTTATAAATTAAATAGGGCCTTATGATTTCTGCAATGTGGAAAACGTGGATGGATTAATGGAATCTAGTCATAAAAATGGTGAATTGTCACAGATTTTATCAAATTTGGGATGAATAAATCAAAAGTAGATCAGTACACTTGAATCAAAATGCGATATGGACTATTAACATAAACATGATCTCTAGAACTGTTCTGAGAGTCACTTCATGAGCATTTTACTGTTACTTAAAGTTCTTCACAGTTAGCTGTCAAAATAGAAGTTTGGCTTAACGTTTAGAAACGGTGACACAAATATTTACAAGAAAAATATTTACCAGAATTTATTTACCAGAAAAATGTAAATACAAAATTCTGAGAATGAATGAATGAATGAATGAATGAATGCTTTTGATTATTAAAATTTAATAAAACCATTAACACGTAATCTATGGAAAACACAGAATTTGGTTAAAAAAAATATTTCATAGGGCTTTTAATGAATTACTTAATTAGATATGCTTTTTGTTTAATCTTTTTTTAATTTGATCATTAAAAATGAGAAAATTAAAACATAAAACACAGTTTGCAAAAAAATAATAATGATGATAATAAAAATACTAAAGTTGAAAAAAAAAAAAAAAAAATAGAACTGATTTCATAGGGCCCTACTTAAACTAAAAATCTTATCACTGCATGAATAATTTTATGTTATGGCAACTGCATATATCACGATATAGATATTTTTCCAAAAAGTTAAATGTTAATGTGAAACTCTAAGACTACTAGTGAAAATGCTCCTATTTTGCATTTCTAAAAATGTTGAACCTGAAAAAAATATTAACACAATACTAAAATGTAAAAAGAGCTAAATTAATATGATCAAGTCAGTACAGATTATTCCAAAGCAGCCTCGCAGTATTAAACCGTAAAGTAGTGGAATTAATTATACAGATTAAATATTCTATTCAATGTTATTTCGGCTGATCAGTGTGAAAAATTATCATATTTGATTTGTGACGTAGTACAGAATTTTAAATATTTCTTATTCAATTAATGTAATTTTGTGTGTAATATAATAATAATTATTATTTAAGGTTTAAATTAAATTTTACATTTTAGATCAGTGTAGTCTCTAGTGTGCGTTAAATTAAGTAATGTAAATACTTATGTGATTTTTTTTTTTTTTTTTTTTTTTTGTGCAAGCATCTTATAATAACTGTAATGTCATTTTTTTTTATTATTATTATTTTGGACTCATTCCTCTCTGTATTTTCACATTCCATGTTTCTCTCAAATAGCATGTAAATAGCGTAAAACAGTCCTGCCCATTCATAATCCATGTGGATATTTCTAGCATCCTGCTGTTTACGCCGTCATACTGCCCGACCCTAACGTGTGCTTATTTATTCATCGATTTGTTCATTGTATTTATGGAAGCCCGTGTAGTCTAAGCACCAAGGCCGATGTGCGGCCCACTCTCTCATGTCATATCGCCCCTGCAGGCTCCACAGGCTCAGCAGATCCAGTTTAAATATTTAAGTTGTGGAGATGACAGACCATTAGCATGCTGTTCAAATGTCTGAGAGCTCCCCGCCGTGCGCGCTCGCCTGGGTGTTTGTGTATGTATTTACGTGCGTGCCACGGGAAATTGGAGTCAGAGACCGCTGAAACGAGGCAAACCACGGGCTCACCAAACACTATTAACTCTCCTTCAGCTGTGCAGCTGCTAGGTACGTGTGACAGGGAATCCAAATAAAGTTTACATGTTTGTTATTAACTTATCAAAGTGAGTAAAAACCAGCTCCATTTCACTCAGCTAGCCCACCCAGAGTGGGAACGGAGAACAAATATTATTGAACGATGGAAAACGGGACAAACTGGGAAGGCCGATAAGATATTCATTTAATGTATTTCACATTTCATCGCATACGTGTTAGGCATTGAAATGTTGTTGCGTCTCAGGGGTGAGTTTCAAATGGCGACAGAGCAATATAGATGTAAAACCCGAGGCATTTATAGCCTTTCATCAGCCTACTGGGGCTTATTTTGTAGAGGAGTCTCTTGAGATTGTTCAATTTTGGTTCCTTACTTTGGGAGCAGCATTTCTGTGATGTGGCATTAACAGGATAGTTCACCTAAAAATGAAAATTCTGTCATTATTTATTGACCTTCATGTCATTCCAAGCCTGTAACTTTTTTCTTCTATAGAGCACAAAAAAAGATATTTTGGGGAAAGCTCATTCGTGCTTAGGGTACAATTTAACCCCCATTGCAGTGTTATCCATAGACTGGGATGGACCTTGGAAGAAAATATTGTATATTTTAAATTTAAATGCATCAATTTGGTGCACTTTGGGAACAATTAAGAGTCACTGAAGAGCTGCACAATTAATCATTAAAATGAAAAATTGAAAAAACAAAACAATCGAAAACAATCATAGGAATTCTAATGGTTTCCATTACAAACACTACAACCATCAGCTTCTAACCATTAAAACCATGAAAAAATGGTTTTGAGACATATTCCATTAGGATTTAGTGCTTTCAACAAGCCACCAATAGAAGGCGACCAATTACCAGCAGAAACCCACAGGGTCCATTAGTTTCCATTAAAACTAATACAAGTCCCATAAACGTATAACCAGTAAAACCATTGCAAATTTTTAGCAGGGAAGGTCGCACAGAGGGAACACAGAGAGTAGTTGTCATGTTTAGATATGAAACCGCTTCACAAACAACCAACTTATTATTTCTTGATCTTACAATCATTCATATTATCACAAAAGTACTGGCATAAAAGTTTATAGTTCAGATATAAACACTGATGTCTGTAGTAGTGATCAAATTGTGATCTTTTGAAAGTATTTTTGCATCAAATTGGTCTTTTAAATCATGTTTGTTTGCTTACAGTGTTGATTACATTGTTTTGCGACTTGAAATGGCAACAAGTGACTGTTAAGCAATCCATTTGTCATTGAATCATTTGTTCAAGAGATTTGTTCAAAAACGCGTGACGCATTTATCATTGAATCATTCATTCAAACATTTCTTTTTAAATAATTTATTAGAATTAATTACATATTTTTGAATAGAATAGGGCAATTGATATTTTGTCACAGCCTCTAGTAAATTACATGTTATTTTTCTTAATTCAGAATCATGATCTCTATTTGAGACAAAATCGTGCATCTCCTTTGTGAAGTATGAAGTCTTTGCATTGACATGCACCTGGACTTTAAAATGGAGTCAAACCTCTTTTTAGTTGTGGTAATAACTAAAAAATAATTCTTATTATTTTATCCCTAAGACAGTGATATATTACTATTACTAAACTTTTACTACTTCTTTTTTTTTTTTTTTACAGTGGTAAAATTACATCATTTTGATTTCTTCTCTTGCAAAAGTTAAAGCCTCAAGCTTTTATGTTGCGGTAAATCTTCAGTTTCTTTGAAAACAGTTGTAAAAATCCAGTGAATTGAGCTGTTCACAAAAATGTTAATGATAATGAACCTTTTGGACAAAAATGTTCTCACTGAAACCCATTAAAACGGCAATCTTTTGATCGTAGGGCCATTCAACTATAAAATGATGCAATATTTGTTAATAGGCTTTTATTCTGTTGGCAAGGCTTCAAAATTAAAATTTTGACTACTTTTTACTAGATGGTGCTTTTTTTTAGCGTATAAAGCAAACTACTTGCTTTATTCTTGTTTTTTGCTTATGCAAATTAGTCTATTATAGAGTCAATTGATTAAATTATGCAGCTATAATTGTGAAGGTATGTTGGTATGGATGTCAGAGTGTGCTTTGTATGTGTATCCTAAATAAAATTTTTGTGTGTTTGTATGTGCGCACCTGTAATGTTTGAGAGGGAGAAATTATACTATACTGCGAATCAAAAATCCCACCGCTGTGTTTGCCAGCGGAGCTTTGCTGGAATCTAATGGGAAAAGCTCATTTTTTGAGATATCAACCTCAAATTCGGAACGCAACTTTAGATTTATGGCTTTGATTTTCTGTCAATTTCAATAGTTCAAAATGTTTTAGAAAATATACATTTTATAAAAAAAATTGCTTATCATTTTTAAAAACTTAAACCTCTGTAACTTTTGGTTTTAATTTTTTACAACTTTTTTGACTTCAACAATGATCCGCCAAGGGTCTTCTTCTTTAAAATGAAGCTAAAGTCTATACTCCCAAGCTTTACATTTTTATGACAGTTTTTTGACATTGACATTTTTGTCCTCTATGAACCCATGTGTAACTTTTTTTTAATTGATGCACAGGGGTTATATGAGCCCATGCAGAGATGGAGTTTAGTGTGATTTAGTGTGAACTGATCCACTCTGAGACATTTGAAAACAGCGTATCATGAGCTGCTCGCATGTAAGAACATTGTAATTGTTATTTTTTGGGTGAACTAACCATTAAAGGGATACTTTACCCAAAAAAGAAAATTCTCTCATTAAATACTCACCCTCATGTCGTTCCAAACCCTTAAGACCTTCATTTATTTTTGGAACATTTATTTTTAAGATTTTAAGATGAAATCTTAAAGCTCTCTAACCTAAGTAATTATTGACACAATTTTCAGTTTTTGTATGAGCTATCCCTTTAAAATTTAACTACTTGTCTGCAGTCTTTTCTGTAACACTAACCAAATCACATTTTAACAAGCTATCATTTACATTATTGACCCAGCAAGCAGATGGCTACTAAACAGAGTTTACTTTCTGCAAATTAGCAGACTCTACATTCATAGTTTTCCACAAACACGCACAGTTTATGAGCGAGGTGAGCCGTCAGCGCTCTAGAGGTGCTGTCATGTCAGTGTGCAGACGCGCGATGTGAGTAGACTTGACAGTTGCCGCGGGGGCCTGGAGGCTCCAGGCAAAGACGAACTACTCTTACACGGCTCTAACATATCAACAACTCTGGAGATTTTACCCTTCTGCTTCTTAAACAACCCATCGGCCATTTCCAGGGTTCAATTAAAGCTCAACGAGTCTCGAAATTCATTATAGGCCGGTCAGCCACCATTCAAATAATGACATGTTGTGGTCTGTGTGGTTTTGATGTGTGAGAGGTTGCACATTCAAACTTGTGTGAGTGACAATTTTTAGCAACCAATTAAAGTTGTATTTGTTTGTCAGAATGTGTTTACCTGGAATATTTTACAGAGTAAACTCAAGGTATTTTAATTCATCACAGATTCCATAAGGACTGAGACGATGGTTCAGTATGTAATTTATGTAGTAAGTATTCCATCAAGCCTTAAACCTTTTGTCGCAGACATGAAACATGTAGGATATAAAGAGCATGAGTTTCCCTCTTTTCCCTTTTTTATAATGTTTATTATTATAGAAACTTCATTATATTAATTTATTGAATGAATTTGGTCTGGATGGATGTCAGCTGTGGTCCTCAAATTATTGACCTCTATTGACTTTCATGTCCTAGGCACATGAAAGTTAGTCAATAACATTGAACAGGTTTGGTCGGTTCAGAAATGAGGGACCTCACCAGAGTTCGAGACAGTGGAGCTCTCGTGCCTCCAGGAGCTTTCAACACAGCAGTAGATCATTTATCTTACATGTTTCAACGTTGCCCGAACTCTATTATGCAAAGGAAATGAGATTGGGCTACTTCTATTTCATGGTTTGTCAGCTTGAAAAGAATAGACTAATCGCTTTCATATGCACGCACCCTCATACATATATACAGCTTGTATTTGCAGATACTGTACTCTCACGCAGCAGCCCTCACTTGCAGTGCCACTTTGTCACTAGGAGAAAAACTGCCTTCTCTTTATTGTTTTGACGTCTAATTATCCATGTCAGTGTTTTGGTTTCGTGTCATCAGTTATTGGGGGAATTGTTTATCTCGTCAACAAGCTTGCTGACTCAAAATTAGGTTTTGATTTCGTCAGCAATAATAAAAATAAGCCGAAAGGAATCTTCATGATAGAATAGATTAGATTATTTGAATTAAAAGGGGGGGGGGGGGGGGGGATTTAAGTATGGAGATTGAGCTGTTTGAGCTGTTTAAGATAAAATGGATAAATACCAGGGGACTAAATCACTTTTTTTAACTTACTCAAAAGCGTCCAATACATTGTTTCTTTCAACTTCCAATTTAGTTTTTGACTATATGTATGTATGTCAGGGTTCATACAAGGTGCTTAAAGAGCTTGAAGTACTTGGATTTGATTTGAAATGTAAGCCCTGAAAACCCTTGAAAATAGCAGTATTCCCAAAGAGGTACTTGAAAAGTGCATGAGTTATTGAAAGAGAATGTATCTATGAAATATGTTTAATTTTTTAAATAAACACGCATCTTTTCGTGCAAAATTCACACAATTTTGCACAATTGCCTATTTCAGTTTATTTCATAAAACTATCGAGCTAAACCAGTAGTAGTACGGACAGTTTCGTGTAAACATGCCTCAAGATGCAAAAAAAGGAACAGGTGAACCAAATCAAGTGAGTGAGTCATTTAAACTGGAACTGCTCTGATTTATTCAAACCTGTTCTATTCATTTCAAGCTATTCACTAGCAAAAACCAGATCAAATTAAAAGAGCCATTCAATTTCGAATTCCGACATCACTATTAAACTATCTGTTGTTGCTTTCAATATGGCTATAGAGGTCACACAAAATGATATTCAAACGCACATTAGACACATTAGTTTTGTGTAGTTAGGACACGGTGTTAGATGGAACTTTGCAGATTGCTAATCAGTTGATTTAGATTGGAACCTCACGCTGTATATCACAGATTATTTGATTTGGATCAGAATATCGCATATAACAATTCAGGATCAGATTGGGACTTTGGAATATATAATAATCCGTGATCCTGATCTGAAATCAAACTCAAAACATTTTGATTTAGGAGCGAGTTGGCAAATCTTTTGCTTTAGATCGGAACTTTGTGTATTGTGAATCAATCGATTTAGATCAGAACCGTATCACAAATCATTTCATTTAGATTGGAACTTCGCATATATCACAAATCATTCGATTCAGATTGGGACTTCAGAGCAGGTTCTTGAATCCTTCTACGAACTGAATCCGCAAACCATCATTTCAGTTCAGGACGCGGATTCACACTCTGAAGTCCCAGTCTGAAATGATGGTTTGCAAATCATTACTCTGATCGGGACTTCGGAGAGTGGATCGCGAATCAGTTGTTTTATATTGCAACTTTAGAGCGGGTTCACAAATCTTTTGCTTTAGATCGAAACCTAGGTGCATGGATTGACAATCATTTAATTCAAATCAGGTTTGATCAATCGGATCGGTTTTATGAATCTTTTTTTCTTTAAACAGTAGAAAACATCAAACCATAAGTGATATCTCTGATTGTAAGTAGTGTTTGAAAAGTCCTTAAAAAGTCCTGGAATTTTATTTTACAGTATCTGTATGAACCCTGAATATACTTATTTATTTAAAACAAATGTTACCGTTGGTGCCGATAGCCTTGTGGGCAGTGCGCCGACATACAGCGCCGTTGCGCAACGGGCGTCCCGAGTTCGATTCCCGGCTCGAGGACCTTTCCCGACCCTACCCCCTTCTCTCTCTCCACTTCGCTTCCTGTCCTTCCTGATCTGTCCTATAATAATAAAAGCCAAAAATAAATCTTTAAAAAAAAAAAACAAATGTTACCTTTTTGCTTTTGAATGGTCACTTTAAAACTTTAACATAATTTTCATTTTGTATTTACCATTCTTTCAGTTTCAGACACAGTTTTCAATCCTAAACTATAAAAATCATCCTAAAAATATTTTACCAACTGTGATAAATATACTGTAAACAATGTGATTAGTCTTTTTAATAGTTCACTTTTAACTATTTAAAAAAAAATTGGGGTCATCAGAGCTCAGTAAACATTGGTCACACATTTCCTTTAAATTTCATCAAACTGATAACTCCCTCAGATCATGTTTTCATGCCATTTTTTAGCCTTATTTTTGGTGTGTTATTTAGGTGTACTTATTTCTTTAAATTAGTCTTCCCATTAACCCCATTATGTTGTTTATTCAGACTGATTTGTAAATGCACAACCATATCACGATGGAACCATTGCCTCTCACATGACTTTCCCCCATTCATTCTTAATTACCCCCCCCCACCAAACACACACTTGAGGGGGTCTGTTAAAACTTTTGACTGGTTATAATCTTAAAAATGACTTAAAATGTGCTCCCCTGAGCTCATTTAAAGCCATTTTTAAGATTACAACCTGTCATATGTTAATAGGACGTTTTCTTCAAAGCACAAATCTACAGCTAAAACAAAAAACTGTGAAAAATGAACAGCGCATGGATCTGTGTTTGCGTGGGAAGTCTTGTTGGGGGAATTACTGCGGCAGCTGTGTCTTCTGCGATTGCTCGTGGAGGCTAATGGCTATTATTCACCAGCTTCTCCATTCAGACGAGCAGAAGAAAGCAGGATTAGACGCTCATATCCATAACGGAGGCAAGCTGAGCAGACTGATAACAGTGATGCAGGCAGGACCTTTGGGTGAGCAGACCCATGCCGATCGGCCGCTCTGGTTGGCCAGGTAGCACGTGGCCTCATCCGGCATCTACAGGCAGGCATAGACCTCGTTGTAGGGTTACTCTCTCAGAATCCCACCCTCTCACTCATAATTCTCTCATATCTACTGGGTGGGCGCTCTGTACGCTGGCAGGGAGGGAAGTGCTTTATTTTCAGTCTGTGTTTGATGTTTTATGCCGCAGATGCCTCTAAGAGAGAAGGCGGCCCTGCTTATCTCTGCTTTTATTCCTCTGTAGAATATGTAAGCTCTTCTAAACCTATTTCGATAAGGATGGATTGAATTCGGTAATGGTCGATATGTTTTTTTTTTTTTTCCAGCTGACGTTATTGTTTCTGGTAGTTACATGCTTTACAACCTGTCATTTAGCAATGAAAATGCTTAGAAAATAGCAGGTTTTGTGTGTCTAATTTGGTTGCCTAAATAGGAAGGTAAATGAAGTGCAAACTGTACCACCTGTGCGATGCTGGTGTTACAGCTGTAGCCCCCTAGAGACTTGTGATGGGGATGTTCACACTGACAGTTGCTTTATCTGAAATCACATACTTTCTTCAAACATGCTTAAATTCTTCTAACAATAATTATTTGGTTACTTTTTTTTATTTTGTGTCCTTGCTTCCTTGTTACAGTGTAATTATTATTCTGTATTTATTATTTTAACCTTGGAACATATTACTTATAACAATGAGACTAAAATAAAATATACCAATAATTAATGATTCATGAACCTACTCTGAAATTTTGATCTAAATCAAATGATGAGCGCTCCCTAGAGGTGTGACGAGATGCTTATCCCACGAGACGAGACGAGATTTTTAAACTTTTTTTTTTTTTAAATCCTCAATGATGACATATGTAGGGAAAATTTTTATTTTATTCAACTGAAAAACACAAAATGCAAAAAAGAGATGCATTTTGATATGAACTTGTACTTTATTCAATTAAACTTCTATTTTAATGAATTAAAGTAAATAAAGTTTCAATTATGAAAAGAAAAAATATTCGAAATTTAAACAAAATATCATAATTTACTAGTGGTTCTGATGCAGGGTTCATGGCTTAAGTCTTTTAAAAAATATTTTAAATTAAAATTTGATATGAAGATAAAGATGAAATCAGTGTCTCAATTAATAAAGACTTGTTTCACTATTGGAATCTCCTGAATGAATGATTCAATTATAAATACCTTTTTAAACGTTGTCGCCGCCTCCTGGTGGAAGAAAATAAGATTTACAATACGTGCAAGTGTTAAGATACTTTTGTTTTAAACAAGTGTTTATACCCAAACTATAAGCTTTTATACCAGGACTTATGTTATATAAATGTCTGTAAGACAGAAATAATGATCATTATGTGTTTGAAAAGGCTCTTTCTGCAGCATAAGCAGCATGAATGCAGATTTGAATGTCTTTAACACCTATCACATCATAAGCGTCATTGGAGAGTGAGCAGTCTTAATAGACACCGCTGAATAGTTGTCATTTAGGAATAATATCACGTGGGTGTTTGAACAGAGGTCGCGATCTTTAAAGGATTAATCGTGCAGCTCTAATGTGAACAACACTGCAAAATGTTTTGCGAGTATATCATCACGTTCTCGCAAGACCAGTCAGATCTCGCGAGATCTCATGCGACGAGATCTCGTCACACCCCTAGCGCTCCCTGATTAGAGCACTTTGAAACGTGATGCAATGGTTCAACTGAATCAGAGTTTTGAAAAGCACTGTTTTACTTTAACTATACGTGCCTTTTAAAATAATTTAAAGTGATGTCGTATTGCGAATCATTTGATTTAGATCAGAATTTCGGAGCAGGTTTGTGACTCTTTTGCTTCATATCGGAACTTTGGAGCACGGACCACCGTGAATCATTAAGATTGGGATTTCGGAGCAAGTTTGTGAATCTTTTGCTTCAGATCAGAACTTTGGAGAGCGGATTGCAAATCATTTGATTTAGAATGAGACTTTGGAGCAGGTTCACAAATCATTTGATTTAGATATCAGAGCGAGTTCATGAATCTTTTGCATCAGATCAGAACTTTGGAGCGCGGATTGAGAATTATTTATTTTAGAATGAGACTTTGGAGCAGGTTTGCAAGTCATTTGCTTTTAGATTAGAACTTCTGAGAAGGTTTGTGAATCTTTTACTTCAGGGGCCGGTTGCATAAAAGGTTTAGACTAGTCTTAAAAAGTTAGTCAGCTATTTTTTTCTTTAAGACTGGTCATAATTCTTTTAATTCAGTTACAGAAAAATGTAGATTAGTGTAATTTGAATCCAAAAAATAGGACTGATTACCCTTTGGTTAACTGATAGTTGGTCAAACTAGTAGTTAAGACACTGTCTTAACATAGAGGCTAAGTTTATGCAACTGGCCCCAGAACGGAACTGCAGAGCGTGGATCATTTGATTTAGATCGAAATTTCAGAGCAAGTTAGAAACCTACTTCAGATCGGAACTTCAGAGCATGAATCACAAACCTTTTGCTTCAGATCGGAACTTCGGAGGGGGTTTGTGAATCTTTTACTTTAGATCGGAACTGCAGAGCGTGTATCATTTGATTTAGATCAGGATTTCGGAGCAAGTTTGTGAATCTTTTGCTTCAGATCAGAACTTCGGAGCGTGGATTACAGCTCATTTGACTTAGATGGGGATTTCAAAACAAGTTAGTAAATCTTTTGCTTTAGATCGGAACTTCGGAGTGTGGATTTCAAATCATTTGACTTAGACTGGAATTTCAGAGCGGGTTAGTAAATATTTTGCTTTAGATCAGAACTTTGGAGCATGGATCGTAAAGCATTTAATTTAGATCGTGATTTCGGAGCAAGTTTGAGTTTTTCACTTCAGATCAGAACTTCGGAGCACAGATTGCGAAACGCAAATCATTTGATTAGAATAGGACTTCAAAGCAGGTTCGCAAATCATTTGATTTAGATTTCAGAGCAAGTTCATAAATCTTTTGCTTCAGATCGGAACTTTGAAGTGCAGATCACAATTCACGAATCATTTGATTTAGAACGGGACTTCAAAGCGAGTTTGTGAATCTTTTGTCTTAGATCGGGATTTCGGAGTGCTGATTATGAATCATTTGATTTAGATGGGGATTTCAGAGCAAGTTCATGAATCTTTTGCTTCAGATCAGAGCTTTGAAGGGTGGATTAGAATCAAGAGTCATTTGATTTAAAACGGGACTTCGGAGGGGGTTCACGAGCCATTTGATTTAGATCAGAACTTGAAGCAGGTTTGTGAACTTTTTGTTTTAGATTGGAACTTGAGCGTGGACCGCTTATTTGATTTATACCGGGAGCAAGTTTGTGAATCTTTTGCTTCAGTTTGGAACTTCAAAGTGTGGATTGAGAATCATTTATTTTAGAATGAAACTTTGGAGCGGTTTTGTGAATCTTTTACTTCAGAACAGAATTGCAGAGCGTGTATCAGTTGTTTTAGATCGGGATTTCGGAGCAAGTTCGTGAATCTTTTGCTTCAGATTGGAACTTCGCAGCATAGATCGCAACTCTTTTGACTTAGATGGGGATTTTGGAGTAGGTTTGTGAATGTTTTGCTTCAGATTGGAACTTTGGAGCGTGAATTATTTGATTTTAGAATGGGACTTCACAGCGGGTTTGCGAGTCATTTGAGTTATATTGGAACTTTGGAGCGGGTTTGTGAATCTTTTGCTTCAGATCAGAACTTCAAAGTGCGGACTGTAGATTGGTATTTCAGAGTACGGATCATAAATAATTTGATTTAGATCAGGATTTCAGAGCAGGTTCATGATGATTTTTTTTTACATTTTTCTTAAGATTAGAACTTCGTAGCTCTGATAGCGTATCATTTTATTTAGCTTCTATATTGTAAATAAATAAATATAGTCAAAATAAATAAATTATATATGTGTATAAAAGATTAAATGAGCAATGTATGAACACAAAGTTTGCTACGAAATGTAAAACTAAAAGGAAATGAGCATTAATTACAAATCGGTAACATCTGACAATGTTTTCATTTAACTATATTAGTTAACATGAGCTACCAATGAACAAAAATTCTAAAGCATTTATCAATAATAATGTTCTTTTCTGTATTATAAATTTGGTTGAAAATCATTAATCATTAACATGACATCTTGTTGTAAAGCATTTCCTAAATATCCAGTATCGTCTGTTACCGATAAATATAAAATATTATATATTGACCAATGACCAGTAAGGTATTGTGTATTTCTAATTTGCCATACTGGCATATCTTTGGTATATACAACAACAAGTAATCAAAATTGAGAGTTTCCAGCATTTCCATTAACATGAACGACAGCGACGGTTGATGATGCAACAAAGCAGCTGTCAGTTGTAAACAGACTTTTAATGAAAAAAACTATTGGAAGATGAATCAGATCAAAATGTCTTTGTTGTCCGCTTGGCTCTTTGTCAGTTAACTACTTAATAAATGCATTGCTCTAGGCCCTTGGCTATTACTCAGAAAATTGCTTGATCATTAAGTTTGATGTGTTGGGGAAATTTCATCATCTCCTGCTATAGCTCGTTATAAACCTGTTTGTGGAGCGCAGCATGCTGTCCCATCAGCCGGTGTAATAGATCATTGTGAGAGGGTGGCGGGGTCTGTCATTAGCCACCTGCTTGAGTCGTACTCTTTATGCGATCCTTACTAACACCCTCAGGCTCCTCCGTTATCCCATACCGGCACGACCTTTTAATGATGTTAATTTTGTTTTGGTTACAGGCTAACTCTCAAGATTTATATGCTGAGGAAACTTGAGTAGGCTTAGAGGTCTCTTGTCAACATGTACCACACTGATTTAAGGTGAAATTAATGGATGTCCTTTGAAAGAGTTCTTTGGAGGTGAAGCGTGTAAAATAGTTTCTCCTAGCCCATGTGCAAAGAAAACTAGAAGTAAGCCACCTGTACGCAGAATTTCTAAAGTGTGCCGCAGTGTACTCTAGTCAAGCCAGGCATTTGCAGACCACTGGAGTTTTTTTTTTTTTTTTTTTGAAAAGTCTGTTATGTCCACCAAGGCTGCATTTATTTCTTTAATTAAAATACAAATACAATAACAACAGTTATATTGCGAAATATTATTATATTTAAAAATGACTGCTCTCCATTTTACAATATATAATAAATGTAACTTTTTTGTGGTGACAAAGCTGAATTATGTCAGTGTCACATGATTCTTCAGAAATCATTCTAATGTGCTGATTTACTGCTTAAGAAGCATTTCTTATTATTGATGTTGAAATGAGTTGTGCTGCTTAATATTTTTTCCCCAAGATTCTTTGATGAATTAGAAGTATTGATAAAATGAAAGTATTTAAATTTTATTTTTTTTCCCAAATCTGTTTTTTTGTTTAAATGTAAATTTTTCCACACTTTGTTTTAATGGTTAAATTACCTTTTATTAATTAAAAAGCATGTATAATTCATTAAAACATTTTCAATGATTTTACAGAAATCATTTTAATATGCTGATTTATTGCCCACTAAACATTTTTTCTTATCAATATTAGTTAACATTTTTTGTGGAAACATTTTTTTTCCAAGATTCTTTGATAAACTGATAAAACACTTGGGTTCATTCAGTCGAGGGCCGTCTGACATACGTTTTATTTTTCCCAGATCCGTTTGTTGTTTGCTAATTCTGTTTTGTTTTTTCTTCTTCTTTTTCGTTTAATTTTTCTGGATTCATTTTTTTCCTTTAGAAGTTCTGTAGACTTTGTTTTAATGGTTAAATTATATTTTATTAATCAAAATGTCTAATTCATTCAAAACATGAAGCTTACACAACAGGAATGTATTAAAAGTTTATCAAAAAAAAAAAACCTCTCAAATTTTTACCAAATTCTGTTCTCTATAATTTTTTTTTGGATTCCATATATAATGGTTTTATTAAATGTATTGATCAAAAGCATCTTTAAGTAATTTATTTGATTTGATTTATATATATATGTGTGTGTGTGTGTGTGTGTGTGTTTGTTTTTTTTTTTTTTTTAAATACTGTGTTGTGTATTTATATTTATCTGGTAAATACATTCTGGTAAATAATTTATCTGCTAAATATTCTGTAAAAAATAATGTCTTCTTACATTTTTGTTGTAGTTGTATTATCACATTCAGTAATATATTTCTGTCACAGTTTTTCCAAGTTACACCAAACTTTTATTTTGACTGGTTGCTGAAGACCTTTACATTTCTGTTTACATATTATGTCCCAGGATTTATTTTTCTCAAATAAAAAATGTAAAATGCTCATGAAGTGACTCTCAGAGCAGCTATATATTCACAGACACTAGTCCATATAGCACTTTGATTTGTGTACTGACCTAATTTTGATTTATTTATCCAAATTTGGCAAATTCCATGTTATACAGTAAATTTTGCATTGCAAAAAAAAAACATCCATCTGCTAATAAAAAATATCTAGTAATAATAAACCAATAAAACTAGTTGGAAATGAATAATCCTGATGTCAAGGGAAAGTCATGGAATGTTAATAAATATAGATGATCTTGACATAAAATTATTTTGAAAGTCCAGTAATAATGAACCAGTGGGAAGAAAGAAATGCTTTTATTCAGAAGGTGTGGAATCTAACTAAATTATTTCCATTTCATTTGGTGCCACTAGTGGTGTGGAAACGACGCACTTCAGCATTAAAATTTCATACTTCACGGCCCAGATCATGCTTTATTAATTTTTGTATAATAATGCAATTTTTCTCCTTTTTTTCAGGTTCGCATTGAAACAGCCACAACTCTAAAGCTGGATATCCTTTCTTCTTGAGTGATTCTAAGCCCATCATACTGTACAGACTTTACACAAGGCTGGTCATTTGTCAGCTTTAATTGGATGCATTTAAGCACTCTTGTAATTAGTTTGCCTATTAACCCGTAGCCATTCAACAACACCCGCTTGTTTGCATGGTGTGGTATGATTACTTTAATCACTCTCATCCTCATTCATCTGCATGTCAGATAATCATGTGTATTTAAGAGGTCACTGCTTCTCACCTGCTGTCATTACACTTAACTCAGCCTTACCCGTGGATGACTTCGAGTTCAGAACCGAGCAGTTCTTGCCGGTAAGATTGGTTGTTTTAAACATTTGACGTCATTTGTTTGAGTTAAAGTTCTTATTTAACCATTCTTTCATTTCTCTTTAGTACTTGGAGTCTATTTTTGGCCTATTGTTCCAGCTGTTGCAACAGGTCAACGAATGCGACACCAAAATGCAAGTTCTCCACGTTATTTCCTGCGTCATCGAAAGAGTCAGCAACCAGGTGAGCTTCAACCTTCCTGAGAGGTCAAATGAAGTCATCTGAATTCAGAGGGTTCATTTTTCGATCAGATGCTTGTTTTGATATTCCTCAGGCCACTATTTATTGTTTTTGCACACTGAAACATATTGATGTCATGTCATTACCAAGCCACACTGATCAAGGACAAGGCCACGACCTGCTTTGAAAATAACCTTTAGCTATTGCATGAGCCTTGACTCTGAGCCATTTGATGAATGACATTTATTTTAGTCATGAATGTTTGAATGCAAAGCTCTCTTAATTTAAGCTTTGTTCAGTCAAACATGCATAAATTACAGGCAGCCATACAGTGTGTACATTGAAAGCTTTCAGAAGTAACCTTCTGTGTCAACTTGGTGGAGCACAGGAGATATTTAATGCTCTTTTGAATGATTTACTGCTCCTCTGTATTGCCCCATAGGATAGCTTAAAGATTAGTCAAATGACCGGTATTAAATATGAAAGTGGTTCATGCGCCACGTCCATCCATTTTTTGCACATGCAGATGTGCCGTACCACCTCAGGAGAACATTTATTCTCATTTTTTGTCATTATGAGCTCAGAAATGTATCTTTTGACAAATCTTTTTGACATTTTAGTCTTTTTACCTTGTGAAATAATGGCTCTTCCATCATGCTCTCCTTGATCTTTAACTGCTTTATTGTAAGTTCCTAATCCTAGAGCTTAGCTCGTTTCACCTTTTGTTAAAGCTTACGTCACTCATAGTATAAAATCTCAATTGGCTGTCCAAGACCATGGGAACAAGACTTTGGAAATAAATTCAAATCTTTAGCAGCAATTTGTAATCCCTCTCCTAGTTTGCTCCCATATTTATTGTATCATAAGTAGTCTTGTTGTTCTTGATCTTTTGGGATGTGTTCTTTGCACTATAAAACATACTGAACTCATAACTTTTTAAAGTCTAAGTCTAAAAAGCTAATTTATTAAAAATGAGCTGCAAAAATCACACATCGACACATGATCATCCACTTTATCAGTGATACCTGTAGTATGATCAAAACTCAAGCCTGTTGTAGGGCTGTCACGATTTCTCAATTTAATTCGAGTACTCAATTTAAAAAAGAATCCTTGATTGCATCTTTCCTGTGTCGAGTAACCAGCAAAATACCAAAAGTGGTGTATTCCACAGACGAGAATTCATGAACCGTATTGTTAGACCGTTTTTCAAGACTGTACGATATTTTAAACCCATTTAAAATCATAATAAAGCAAAATGCTGTTGTGAACAGGGTTGCCAGGTTTTCACAACAAACCCGCCCAATTGCTACTCAAAACTAGCCCAAAAGTAGCAGAATTGCATTACCGGGGGTAAAATACACATTTTGTGGTGGGGGTTCCTCTGGTAAAATTAGCATTTCCCAGGGCTAAATATTACATTTTTAGGGTTGCTTCAACCCGCAGACAAGAAAAAACAACACGCGCCAACAGTATGAAAGTTGCCCAATTCCACAGGAAAAGTGCGGACTTGGCAACGCTCATTGTGAATTCACAAACAATATGTTTCCATTAAATAAATATATGCTGGTTTAATGTATGCTCTTTAATTATTTACATGCGTTTAGGCATCTCTGAGCGACAGTAAATGCTGCTCCACACAAACTGTTGTCATTTTTCTTTGAGGAGCGTCTCAAACTTCATCTCTCCATATTGCTGTGAATTTGGGTTTATTATAATGTTCATCTAGAAATGCAACGTCCACTAATTGCTAAATTCTAACTGTTCATCGTGATTTTAAAATAAGTTTACAGTTTTCTTTATGTCCACAAATTTAGGAAATTACAGTGCCTGTAGCATTTCTGTCGTAAATAAATAGCCAAATATTAAAGATTAAGTGGACATTAGAATTAAATGTTGTTTGGTCAATATTAAACAAGGATTAATAAACGCAGTAAAGTGTAAAAACAATCGTTAAGCCATTGGCGCCCTCTGCATGCCTTTAATGCGTAATGTACATTACCTCTATTGTTTATAATACATTTGTATTTTAATAGTTTTGTTCAATAAAACCATAAGAATACTTGTTTTTGATACTTTTTTGGAACTAATTATTATTGCCTCATTTCTGTTATTTATGTATTTTAGGTAATTTTATTACCACAAAAATTAATCAGAAATAAAAATATGGGCAGTTCAGGAAAATGTTGGCCAGATATTGTTATTCCTAAACATCAGAAGAGCTAACAATATAAGCGTAAAGCCTATGAAAGTTTGTAAGAGTTCCTGTTTGTGTGTAGCACATGTAGCTCTGACCTTTTTTCCCTGAAGGATTGTAGCGTTAGGAATGTGCAGTGTTTTGACGAAAAAGAGAGAGTTTCTTGTGAATACGATTCCTGGTCATTTCAATCTTATATTAAGGGAAGTGAGAGAAAGTTAAAATTAGAAATAGTCACGCTGTGAGATACAAAGTCACGCTGTGAGATGTAAAATCACAATTACAAGAGACCATAACAATTAAAATCTGTTGAAGCCGTTTCAACCTAGAGTAAAAAAAAAATTGTTCATTGCAACTTTATTTCACCCAATTGCAATATCTGAAGTCGTAATTGTGAGAAATAAAGTTGTAATTAACTTTTAATTGTTTATTCAGCACATTTCCTTTGTTCATTAGTTAATTTGTTGATTTGTCTTAAAGGCACAGCAGTAAAAAAAAACATTTATGGTATGATTTTTGTGAAGCCCTGGATTTGTCACTTGTGCAGACAGAGCTGAAAAGTAGGTTATTAATTAGCAGTTTAATCAGATGAAAATGCAGTTAATTCAGAGATGTTTCTTTGTTAATTATAAAGCAAAACACTAAGATATGCAAATGCTGTCATCAGTGATTGGTGCACAGACACAGACTGCTTGCGGCAACTGCTTTCCTTTAAGCTGAAGAAATGCTGATGAAGCACCAAAATGCTAAGAGCTTGATGGCAAAAAAACACAAATTGAGTGTTTGCTAAACTACTGCATCCAATTGCAATGAGAAAGTGTTAAGTATGTTAGAAATTTACATGTCAAGTAAACATCATTGAGAAGTTAACACTGGAAGCACTGACAAGTTATATATAATTATTATATATATTATATATATATATAATTCTAATTCAAAATGCTTCCTGTCATTTTGATGGTTAAAAATAAGGTATCTGCTCTTTTGCATTTCCCTGCTTGAGTAGCATTCCTACAGTAAAGGATGCTAATATGAATTTAAAGTGAAGAATATAAAGTTTTAACATACCCCTGCAAAAATAGACTGGGAGAGAGATGTGAGGGAGGACTTAGACAGAGATTCGAAATGTAATCCATAGGAATAATTCATGGAATATTGTTCATTAAATCAGGTACCAAATCGCAAGGCAGAATAAATTGCAAGAGCAGCATAAAAATAAAAACCTGCAGCACAGCGCTTACTAAAACTGAAGTAGCTCTTGCCACAAAAGTTTTTGTGATAGTGACTATCAGTATCACTTAAATATCTAACATCATTTTGTACTGATCAATGACATATTATTATTTAAACGTTTTTATATAAATAAAATAAATGTAAATTGTTTTACATTGTTGTCAGACTGTATAAATGGGTCATAACAAATAATGCACTAAATAATGACATTTTTCTGAGAAGTTAAAAGAAAAAAGGGTAAAAATAATATTGTAGTGATGGTTATGATGATAATACTACTACTTTCTGTTACTACATTTATACTAGGTTTTATTACTATTATTTTCGTTCCTTATTTTTAAATGTATTTGTTTCATTTCATTCATAATTTCTCGACCTTAGTTTTTTTGCATTCAAGTTCAAAACAAACATTTATTCTGTGTGTGTACTCCTTTGCAAGTGAGATCAATGATTTACTTTTCCCTCCTCTCTTCTAGATTCGACCCTACGTGGGCTGTTTGGTTCAGTACCTTCCTCTTCTTTGGAAGCAGTCAGAAGAACACAACATGCTCCGCTGTGCCATTCTCACTACCCTCATCCATCTCGTACAGGTAAGGCATACCCGCGGGGCCAAGAATGAAACCGATAACGAGCCTTTGAAACGGTCGAGTCGGGCGTTTAGCATTCTGTCTGTGTTTCAAGTGCTCCCTTGAACGTGATGTGCGTACCTTCACCGATGGGGGGCCTTATTTTCACCGTCGTCGTCTGTGAATATGAGAAAATGCCCTCCAGCCCTGCTGAGCACTTCTCTGGTTCTCTGATACTTGGAGAAGACCTTTATTTTTGTACGATACACTTCATCCCTTCCTGCTGTGAGAGTATGAACACACATGCGGACAGGGGCTTGTTATTGATGGGTGTATTTGAAAATTGCCACAGTGCTTCTCCATCTTTCTCCACATGGGATCTCGCAAGCTGCTCATTTCATCCTGTCTTTTTTTCCTTGTCTTTTTTTTTTTTTTTTTTTGCGCCATGCATCAGGAGCAGTTTCTGTGTCACTCCGGCCCCTGAGGAGATGAGTGACACTCACATTTAAACCATCCGGAGGCTGCAGTAGCTGGATAGCTTGAGCTTGGTTTAACTGAGAACTCCACTGAGCAACACTTTGCTGATGCAGGAACAACCCTTTTCACACTTTTTGCTAATTTGAGACATAAAAACTATATATATATATATATATGTGTGTATATATATGTGTGTGTGTGTGTGTGTGTGTGTGTATATATATATATATATATATATATATATATATATATATACACACACACACACACATATATATACACACACACTGCCTTTTTTCACTACTTTTTTTCTCTGGTGTGTATGTGTTGGGGGGTGGGAGACAATCACAGAATGATTGTGCTTAGGTAGAGTAAATTTCTATAATTTGGCAACCAGATGCTGGTGTTCCTGCGTTGACAAGTCTGAGGAAGCTGAGGAAAGTCTGAAGGCCAAGTGCATAAAGAAATCAGTTATGGTTGATATACACTGGAGATCAAAATTAGAGAACAATTTATAAACAATGGAACAATTCTAAAATAATGTCATTTTCACTGCTCAACCGTTGGAGTTTTTGTCCTGTCTATACCATGCTACCAAAACACCTTTTCCACAAAATAACTAAGGCATTTCAACAACCATTATTTTGCAGAAAACACACTGATCAAAATTAGAGAACACTTTCAGATACCTCCCAGTTATTGGTGTTAATCTGGCACCTGGCTAATTTCCTTGATTATCTGACAACCCCTATTTAACTGGCAGCCTAACTTCCAGTTTCACTGACTCTGCAAGATGGTGGGCTGTTCTAAAGTGACTGAAAACCTCCGGCAGCAGGTTGTCCAGATGAAGGCCAAAGGGATGACCCTATCAGCCATAGCAAGACAAGTTGGTCGTTCCAAATCTGTGATTTTAAGAATATTGAATCTTTACAACATCACAAACTCATTCAAGTCCCCCAAGAAGGCTGGTCGTCCACGGAAGACAAATACAAGAGAGGACAGGATACTGCGGAGGATCTCAATGGGCAATCGTTTCCACACTGCAGCTGGAATTGCTCACCAGTTCAGCGCTGAACAGGGTAAGGATCTGTCTCGTCATACAGTGTCTCGACATTTAAGAGCATTTGGACTGAAAGCCCACTCTGCAGTGACCAAACCTCTCATCAAAAGGCTAGACTAAGCTTTGCTGAGGAGCATGTTATGTGGACAGAGGAGAACTGGTCCAAAGTTCACTTCAGTGTTGAAAGCAAGTTTAATTTCTTTGGGTCCGATGGGAAACATTATGTTTGGCGACAAACTGGAGAAAGACTGAACCCAAAGTGTGTAAAGAAGTCAGTGAAAAGTGGAGGAGGAAGTGTCATGGTTTGGGGCATGTTTTCTGCAGCAGGAGTTGGGCCTCTTATACAGCTACATGGCAGAGTGAATGCAAATGTTTATTAGAACCTTCTTCAACAACATATGGTTCCTTCCCTGCGTTCATCACCCAATCAGCCCGCAGTGTTCATGCAGAACAATGCTCCATGTCACACAGCAAAACGGGTAAAGCAGTTCCTTGAAACTGACTGTTGTAACCTTCAGAAAATTTTGTTGTAATCTTTTTCCATGCTACAGTCATTGTTGTCCTCTAATTTTGTTCAGTGTGTTTTCTGCAAAATAATGTTTTTTGTTGAAATGCCTTAGTTATTTTGTGGAAAAGGTGTTCTGGTAGCATGGTATAGACAGGACAAAAACTCCTTCAACTGTTGAGCAGTGAAGATGACATTATATCAGAATTGTTCAATTGTTTATAAATTGTTCTCTAATTTTGATCTCCAGTGTATATACACTACCAGTCAAAAGTTTGGACACACCGTCTCATTTAATGTTTTTTCTTTATTTTCGTTACTATTTACCTTGTAGTTTCTCACTGAAGAAATCAAATCTATGAATGAACACATATGGAATTATGTAGTAAACAAAAGTGTGAAATAACTGAAAACATGTTTTATAGATATTTTATAGATAAGACATACATTATAGATTCTTCAAAATAGCCATCCTTTGCTTTGATTACTGCTTTGCACACCCTTGGCATTCTCTCGATGAGCTTCATGAGGTAGTTACCTGAAATGGTTTTCCAGCAGTCTTGAAGGAGTTCCCAGAGATGCTGAGCGCTTGAAACGTTCTGTGGGTGAGAGATAGCCTTGGATGAAAACCACTTCAGTGAGCTCAATCATAACCCATCAATGCCACATTTTATTATCAGTAATGGTAACAGCGTTGTAACGGGGGAAACAGTATCTGTATGCGTTTGATTACTTGTTACTTGCTGTTAGTAACGTTTATTCATAACGTCATTACTCCAGCTGCAGTGTTGAACCGGTTCCCCATCGAGAGTAATTTTCCTGTCTTCTCGTACATTTGTTTTGCATGAACAATTAGCCTTTCTGGGGGACTTGAATGAATTAGTGTCATTGTAAACCTGACGTATTTGAGAAATCACAGATTTGGAATGAACAACTTCTCTTGAAGTGGATGAAAGTGGACAGTTTCAGGCACCTTAGAGCATTCCGCCATTTTGCAATCTCAATGAAAATTAGAGGAATGATGCCAGTTAAATAGGGTTTGTCTTATAATTAAGTAAATTCACACCAGGTGCCAGATTACCACCAGTAACTTGGGGGTATGTTGAGCTCCCTTTTTGTACGTTTTAAATGTCTTAAGCAGCCTGGAATTGGCCTTTCAGTGACTTTTCTGCGTACAAATGGTTAGTTATACGTTGATCAGAGTTAATGTTACATTTTGATTCCTTTGAGAAGAGTTAGAGAGTAATCATGAGCTTGAACGAGCTGTTCTTTGTCTTTGAACGTGCTCTGTGCTTCAGTAACCACATCTTGCATATTAACATTTCCGGCTCACGTTAAAGACCCTTCATTACAGCGTCTTCAGTTCTTGTAAATCACAGGCACACGAGTCAATCTGAAAGATCGCCCAAGGCTTGGCCGAAATTTGCATACTTCCAAAGACCTGATACTTGTGCCAGATGAGTTGACCAGCTCTCATTATTTTTTATTTCTTTATTTATTTTTGCTCAAGTCCTTTGATTTGCTTATTAAAATGCCAGCAGTCCTTCAGGAAACCATCTATTGTGTGCATATCTTACCACCCGCCATCAACAGTTTGCTATTAACCTTGCGTTTGTTTGTGTTTTCTGTGCCCTCCTCTGCCAGCCATATGGTATCACAGCTGCTACTCTCCAGCCTGGCACAGAATGCTGAAGAGACAATATTACCAGTGAACATTCAAAGTCAATCATCCCTAAATGGCCCTATCATGGGTCCATCCCCAAAAGCATATTTTTGGCAGATGCTTCAAAATGGATGCTCTCTTTACTGCACATTCGGATATGATTTGTTGACCTGCATAAGCTAAATTGCCTTGGCACATGCCGTGGCCTGCAAAATTGGCCGTTCTTATGGATGGAGGTGTTGTTTGGGAACATATTTGAGTAAACTGGAATTTTTTGTGAGCCAGCTGGAATTGCTCTTTGGTAAACAAGATAGTGGATAACTACTACTTTGTGGTTTACTTAAACTTTCAGTTTTAGTATTTTCAACATAAACTTGTTTTATTTCCGTTAGATTTTAAGGCAGCCTTTCTAATTTTCATTTAGGGTTTAAAGTTTGTTTTTCTTCTAATATTTAAATTAATTTTAAATGCATTTCAAATAACTAAACCATTTTAATAATTTTAAAACAATAAAAACACTGGTTTGATTACGGTTGAAGCTAAACTTTGCTGGATTCCTTTTTTTTAATAATAATTTTTTCCGGACTCTGTTTTAATGGATAATTTAAATTGTATTTGTCAAAAAGCATGTCTAGTTAATTGAAATCATGAAACGTACACAATTGAACAGCAATGTATTTATTTAGTTGCTAAAATGACTTTTATTAAGTTGGTAAAAATTATATTTTTATTGCCCTATGAAATACATTTTATTTTTCTTAAATTCAGTTTGATTTTGACCAAATTCTATTTTCTTACATTTTAATAATTAGAAGCATATTTAATTAACTGATTTTACAAACAAACACGCACAAAAAAAAAAAATCTTTCTTTTTTACTGTGTTGTGCATTTATTTTTTCAAGATAAATAAATGAAAATTAAACAAACCTTTTTTCTTTTTTTTTCTTTTTTTGGCAAGCAAATTGCTGCACAACAGAGATTTGCTACTACAATTAAAACATAGAAAAATTGGGATTATTCATTAAATGATGTTTCAGTTAAAACTTTTTTATTAAGAGTAATGCTATTACTTATATTCCTATATATCTGTCACAATTTCCTCAAGTTAAACTGGACTTTTATTTAGATTTTTTTTGTTTGAAATTCATAATTAGGCATAAGTGGCATTACGCTAAGTTTATTGTGTGTATTGTGAGAAGTCTTTAGGCATTTCAGCAAAAAGTATAATAAAAATAACTTAACATGTTTAGTTAGTGTTCGTATGCCTTTCGTGAACATGTATCTATTGAGAATTTTTACTCTGCAACATTACTTTCCTGACAGTTACATACATTCAGGTTCTTATTAACAAAATGCTAAAAAATCATTCTCATTATTTCTCATTAATTTTAATTTTCATTTACTGTATTGTAGAAAAAAATCATTCTCATTACTGTAATGTAAAAACTCATTACTAGATTGTGAGGGGAAAAAAAACTCATTGCCATTATGTACAAGAGTATTCTCATTACTGAAATGTAGAAATGATGTGGAAAAAAAAAAAAAAAAAAAAAAAAAAATATATATATATATATATATATATATATATATATATATATATATATATATATATATATATACACATATATTATATATATATATATATATATATATATATATATATATATATATATATATATATATATATATATATATATATATATATATATATATATTACCATAGTGTAAAAAGTAGTGAAATACTTAATACACACTGTCGGTGTTTGTTATACCACCCTTTTAATAATTGCTGATTTTCTTTTTGTAGTTGTGTCTGGATGTCATGATTCTCAAAATGCATGATTTTAGACCAAAAACTCAAATTCACATGAAAGCCAGTTTTTATAGCTTGGTGCTTTGAGTCATATTTGGTTAGAACAAGGTGTTACAGTACACTAAGAAGGATCATCATTTATACTAATACAAACTAGATAGTAAAACATCTGGACACATGACAAAAGTTCATTGTTTCACTCAACTTTCAAACTACCATTGCTCAACACTTGCCAAGTTATGACTCTTAGTGTCTACGGTGAGTGTCCTTGGGTTTTGTTTGTTGTTTTTTATCATTGGCCCATTGACAGTTACAAAGCTTCACCTGGATCCTGTGAATCCTGCGGTTCTATCCTTTTTGAGCCCCCAGAACTCTCCATCTGTGATTTTGATGGACAACTCAGAATCAGTGAACTGTCGAAAGCAGTCATGCCCTGAACTTAAGAGCCCTTTGCGGTAGTCTTTGTGATGAGCCCTCATCAGTCAGAGGCTGAGTGGACGTATCTCACCCAGGGGAGAGCGAGGCTTCTCTCACGACCGGCCCTTGAATGAACCTAGAAAACACATGGCTGCTGGTATATTCCTGAGATTCTCGTACTAGAGAGTACAGAAACTGACACAATATCACACCTGCTGAAAATGTTGTTTTTATGCTTGACTGTAAGATGGAATGAAATTCAGTTCATTTTTCCCTTCAATTTCCCTTGACAACCTGTTATCACATTTTTATCTGAATACAAATGTTTATTGCCTGCATCTTCATTGCACACATTTTTGTTTTGGTAGGACTAAGACCACTAATGTTCAGGGATTTTAGGCCAAGCTTGTTAAATTTTATGCTGAAAAGTTGAGTGATTAGTTTTCCCTTGCCCCAGTATGATGGGTTGAAATGTTTTGTGTGTGTTGTTCAGGGCCTGGGAGCGGAAAGCAAGAATCTGTATCCCTTCCTCCTACCTGTTATCCAGCTCAGCACAGATGTTTCTCAGCCCCCTCATGTTTACCTGCTGGAAGACGGTCTGGAGCTGTGGTAAGTCTCCAAGAGTGTGTACCTGAGCCAAATGTTTAACCTAGGAATAAAAGTTTCAACCTAATCCTTAGGTCCTTATATATGCCTTTTGTACACTTAAGTCTGGACGTACCTGACTGACTTAGTAGACTTAAAGGTTTATGCTTTAATGAATAAAATGGGTTTTGTGGACAAATGTGAATTGTGGTGACACATGAATTTCTTTTGAAATTAGGTCAGCAAGTGCTGGTGTATATTTAATAATAGTCTTCAAAGGATCTGTTTATTTCCTGAATTAAAATTTCCTGGTAATTTACTCACCCCTATGCCATCCAAGATTTTCATGTCTTTCTTTCTTCAGACGAAAAGAAATTAAGGTTTTTGAGGAAAACATTTCAGGATTTTCTACATATAGTGGACTTCAATGGGCATCAGTGGGTTGAAGGTCCAAATTGCAGTTTCAATGCAGCTTCAAAGGGCTCTAATAAGAGTCTTATGTAGCGAAACAATCTGTCATTTTCTTAAAATTAGGGATGTGACAAGATCTCGCAAGATCTGACTGGTCTCGCAAGAATGTGACGATATCCTCGCAAAACATTTTGCACTGTTTACATTAATGCTGCATGATTAATCCTTAAAAGAAGATTTCTGTTCAAACACCCACTCAATCCTTTTCCTGAATGACTACGATTCAGCGGTGTCTATTATGGTTGTTTCACATTGCGCTGCTCACGCTCCACTGACGCTTACCTGAAACAGGTGTTAAAGATATTCAGATCTGCATTCGTGCTGTTGCTGATCCAGAAAGAGCAACTCAGTCTTTCTTAATCACATAATGATCATTATTTTTGTGATACAGACATTCAAACAACACAAGTACTGGCATAAAAGTTTATAGCTTGGGTATAAACACTTTTTAACACTTATCCTCTTCCGCCAGGAGGTGGTGACAACTGCACGTTTAAAAACTATTTATCATTGAATCATTCATTCAGGAAATTCCAAAAGTGAAACAAGTCTATTAATTGAGACACTGACTTCATGTAGCTTTAGTTTACATGTTACATTACTGCAAATAATTCATTAAAATAGAAGTGTAATTTTATAAAGTACAAGTTCATATCAAAATGCACCTATATATTTTTTTGCATTTTGTGTTTTGCAGTTGAATAAAACAGTAATTTTTCCCTATATGTTTCATCATTGAGGATTTCTTTAAGAAATCTCGTCTCGTTATTGTGAACCCAGTCTCATGTCTCGTCACACCCTTTTATTACTTAAAATAATAAAAAATGTTATGAAAAAATGCACTAGATCTGTGATGCGCGTCTATGTCTTGACATATTACGCAGTAAAGTTGGAAAAGTCACGAATGGTTAGTTCTTCATCTTTATACTTCGATTCAGAAAGATGGGGTAGGGCAAAAAACTTCAAAATCATCCAACGTTGTTTTAACTTTTTTTTTGGTAAAGGGCATAAACACTGGGTCGGTACTTCTGCCTACTTCACGTTTGACCTTTTCAACATGATTATGTAATGTGTGAAGTTGAGCTAGTGCAAGATGAGCTTTTGTGGTTAATGTATACAACTTTTTTATTTTTTTTTTGAATGATCATAGTTGCTGGATAAGACCCTTATTCCTCGGCTGGGATCGTGTAGAGCCCTTGAAGCTGCAGTAAACCTGCAGTTTGAACCTTCATCCCATTGGCTCCCATTGAAATTACTATTGTACTGCCTGCTTTGCTGCCCAATTTGACAGTCTTTGTGCTTTCACATAAGATGTGTTTGGAGTGCACAACTTATCCACAGCTTCTACAACAATTGGTTCTCCATTATATTGATTTTAAATCCAAATGCTGTTAAAGTTACTGAAAGGCTTGATTTTTTTTTTTTTTTTTTTTTTACCATTGTGACTGTGAAAGTAGCTTTGTCCACAGTACAGTTAATGCAGTCTTTCATAGATATGTTCTGTGAGTTTGAACACAGTTAATATGCACAATGTAATATTACACACTCTTAAAACCACTGGGATAAAAAACGACCCAATTTGGTTTGTTTTTTTAACCCAAGAGCTGGGTAAACATAGGACATGGGGTTAATTTTACCCAGCAAATTGGCTTGTTTATTTAACCCATCATGATGGGTGGATTTAACCCAGCTAATGGGTTGATTCATTTTTATTATAATATAGCTTATTTTTTACTTTATACATATGAAATTATAAAATACTTTATACTTACTTTATACATATGAAATAATGTTTACAGATTAACTTAAATCATCTACATTTTTGTAAAATACTCCACACAACCACTAGTTTGCATGATAACTTCTTTTATTTTCTTTTATTTATCATTTACAGCATTGTTTATTGTTTTAATGTACACACATATTGCCTATTTAAACTCGTTTAACAAACATAAAAGTACAAATTAAACATTAAACAGAAGTATTTCACGTGTAATCGACCAGTCTCTGTTATTCTGTTTCCACCGTAACGACGCTGGCTCTCGTGCACGAGCTGGAGTCGTGTTCGGTGGGGAACTGCTCCCAGCTACCGCTGCCCTGCGTTTCAGTCATAGCCGAAATATACTGTGACTGCATAACCTGTCCAAAAACAAATAGTAAACAGCTCTGAGGAAATATTTTAACATCCAAAGTTTTGTATTCTGCTGTCGTTATGAATAAAATTGCTTATTTTATGCACAGTATCAGGGTTTTCCATCACGTGAGTAGACTGACGTTTAGGTGATTTAAACCGCGTGCCTGTTGCTCTTTATGAAATGTATAAAAATTTAAGTGGCAAACATTTAAACTAGTACTTCTTTAGCATGATTATCACAAACATTTTAAAAACACATGAAGAGAAAACTGCCTCTTATTCCTTTTCTTTTGCATTTAAATCTTTATCTTGCAGCACATACAGAGCTTAAACATGAATGTTGTCCTATGCTGGAAAGGCACTTTCTTATGAACATACGTATGACAGTTAGGGAAAGCTAGAGATTACAGTTTGTAGAGTTTTAAATATGGATATTTTTCATAAGCATGTGGAGTGCTTTTATGATTGATGAATGCACTTTATTACTCCAATTATATTTGTCTGAAAAAAGAAAGTCATATACACTTAGGATGGCTTGAGGATGAGTAAATCGTTAGGTAATTTTCATTTAAGGAGATTTTAAGCCACATTATTAGAAATGGGTGATTCATCCTCATATTCTTTGAAATATGGAGTAATGGTAATAAAAATAAATAGCACACACATAGTTAACAATATAGTTCACAATATTGGACGATCGATTTGGTGGAGATTGAAAAGACCACATTCAATCAACTCAAGATGAGAAAAGAACACATTTTGTTTCTACACCAAAGGGGTCAAAAGTTATAAGTGAATGAAAAGTCAAACTTTGAGTGGGTCAGAGCACTAGTCTTCAAGCAGTGGGCTGTCATAGATCAATACAACAGATGACACACACCTTTGGTAAAAAAATGAGTAGGTGTGTCCACTGTCCAAACTTGACTGGTAGTAGAGGTGTGCGATAGCATGAATTTTGATTGATTCAAATGTCTCCACAATCTGCTTTTGAAGAAATATTGCAGTATCATGCTACAGTGCACATTTTATCTGTTGCAGTTTGGGTCCCCTTTGACTCACATTAAATATTTTAACAAATGTTAAAAAGTATTAGAATTACACGCATGGGACACTGCACTTATTCGCAACCACAAAAGTACATTATTTGTATGTTCTTTAAAGCCTTTCCGGTTAAACGTTGTGTGCAGGTCTTAAAGTGACTGCAGACTAATAGTATTTAACATTCTGCCGCTTGTCGTTAAAGGGATAGTTCATCCAAAAAATTTAAATTCTGTCATTACTTACTTATTCTCATGTTGTCCCAAAACTCAAAAGAAGATATTTTTAAGAATGTAGGTGTGCCAGCAGTTGCAGTTCCCTTTTTTTTTTCATTATATTCTCAATTATGTCTCTTTATAATTCCTATGTTCTCAGTATTTCTGCATCTGCATCTTCTAATAGGTTCTGCTCTCCATATCCCTATACTATCACAATTTTATTCTATCGCTGCCAATATAAATAATATATATAAATATCAGTGGGATTCCATATCTGATATCTCAATTCACTGCAGGAGTGGATTCTCTTTTCATCTCATAAAATAGTTGTCGTTCTTTATTGGTTTACCTTAAGCTTCTTTTGCGTTGGTAGAGATTGAATTCTGTTATATGCCCTGTGAGAATATTTTATTTATTTTTTTTATTTTACAATTTAAATTTTTTTTTTTTAAGTGACTTTTTTGGTACTCTGAACAGAGGAATTGTTGAGATGCGTGTGATGTCTTTCAAATCCTAGTGTTTATGTCTTCATTGCCCTCAAAACCCTGCATGTATTTGACATCATGTTTCACGCACCATAGTGCGTAAAAACTTTAAATCTATCATAAAATGCTCCAAAAATCATGTGACTCATGTGGCTTTTTCACCCCTGCACTCCACGCCGCTCAGCAATGCCGACGGTGAGGGCAGCACAGAATAATGTGGCATGTACCCTCCTCCAGCTCTTATGCTGTTTTGTTCACTGCATGAGTTCAACTCTGCAGCTGGCCACTGTGGTGAACATAAGGAGAGGACAAATTTCCAGCTTTCTGTCAGCTCTCTTCATACAGCTAGCTTGCTGCTCACAGTTGTACAAGAAGGTTGCCCGGTGGCATATTGTTGATGCCTACGGCATTACTATAGCAACCAGTGTGGATATGCCTACAGCGTCTAAATGGGATGCAAAAAGAAATAAATTATGATTGTCAATAATGTGAATTCTTACCCACTGACTCAACTTACCCCACTCTCCCCTATTGAAAATAGCAGAGGGCCTAAGACAGATCCTTGTGTCACTCCATACTTTACTAGCGTTAGCTTAGATGATTTCTCATTTAACTAAACAAAAATGTAATGGTCAGACAGATAGGAATTTTAACCATTTTAAAGCCTGTCCCTGAAATACGAGTGTAATTTTGTAATCAATCTATGGGTATGTTATGGTCTACAGTGTCAAACAGTACTAAGATCAAGTAAATTTAGTAATGAGATGCAGCTTTGGTCTGATGCTACAAGCAAGTCATTTGTAATTTTAACAAGTGCTGTTTCTATGTTATAATGAGGCCTGAAACATGAAATTCTCTGTAGATTATTGTAGAATTTATCATGATTCATGGTTTCCACAAAATTATTAAGCAACACAACAGTTTTCAACATCTATTAAATAATAATAATAAATAATAATATATGTATAATAATAATAATAATGTTTCTTAAAATGAAAGCGTGAAATAATGTACCCCTTTTTTACACAGTTACATGTCATTCAGAATTGAATTGAGCATCTCTTTTGTACGACAGCGTTTTAGTGGCATGTTAAAGAAAAAAATCTAAAATTATGAGATTAGTCACAATGTTTCGAAAATCAAGTTTAAATTACAATAATAACGTTTCGGGACTGTTTGAAATGAAAGAAGAAATGTTTCGGGGATAAAGTCGAAATGTCTCGGGAATAAAGTCAGTCTGTTTCATTTTTCACATGTATTAAATTAAAAATGACAATAAAATGTTCTAAAGGTTGACGTGGATTTCCAACTCGTTAACATAAGTTATATTGTTGTCTTTTCTGAGGTATATAGGTGACTATTCACAAGCTGGTTTATTCATGGTATAATATATTATAATATTTAAAGGGATACTCCACCCCAAAATGGAAATTTGTTGCGTAAACTCTTACCCCCATGTCGTTCCAAACCCCTTAAAAGCTTTGTTGGTCCTCGGAACACAATTTAAGATATTTTAGATGGAAAACCGGGACCCTTCTAACTGTCCCATTGACTGCCTGGTAAATTACACTGTCAAGGTTCATAAAAGCATGAAAGATGTCGCCAAAATACTCCATCTGCCATCAGACGTGCAATCGGGGTTATATGAAGCGACGAGAACCGTTTTTGTGCGGAAAAAAAAACAAAATGTCGACTTTATTCGACTTTTCCTTCTCTTCCGTGACACTTCCTGCAAGCTCACAAGTTCACAAGTTCACTAGCAGAGCACAGCGCAAGCACACCTCAGATGATGCACGACGCAAATGACGTGACGTGCTGACGTCGACACCAGCGTACAGACAGAGATCCGGGAACGCACTGTGTTTACAAACAGAGAACATGCACGTTGTATGCAAAAACTTGGATTTTAGTCAGTTTGAGCACTGAATATTGGGCTATTCTTCAAAATGGTGTTAAAGTGTGCATTTCCAGGGTGCCAGAATCGACAGAAACCAAAGATTGTACGTAAATCTGCATTGCCAACGCAGAGACACGAAAGTATAAGTTTTCATTGCTTCCCAGTAAGTGATCCTGAGCGACTGAAGCTATGACGTGAAGCAAATGATGTTGTGCAGTGAGAATTTTTCACAAGACGACTTCAGACCAGGACAAACTGCAAACTGAAATCAACTGCTGTGCCCAAGCTGTCTTTACTAAACACAGAGGTATGTGTATATGCATTTTTTAAAATGTTGTTTGCATCGTGCGTCATCTGAGGCGTGCTTGCGCCATACTCTCTGCTAGTGAACTCGTGAACACGCTTGCAGGAAGTGTCATGGAGGAGAAGGAAACGTTGAATAAAGTTGACATTTTGTTTTGTTTTTTTCGCACAAAAACGGTTCTCGTCACTTCATATAACCCCGATTGCACGTCTGATGGCAGATGGAGTATTTTGACGACATCTTTCATACTTTCATGGACCTTGACAGTGTAATTTACCAGGCAGTCAATGGGACAGTTAGAAGGGTCCCAGTTTTCATCTAAAATATCTTAAATTGTATTCCGAGGACCAATGAATCTTTTAGGGGTTTGGAAGGACATGGGGGTAAGTGTTTACTCAACAAATTTCCATTTTGGGGAGGAGTATTACTTTAACGTCTTTCATTCATTATTTGTAGTGCACCAGACACCCAGTAATTGCAATAATTTTAGGCTTTGTTGCTATTTAAAGTTTATAGCACAATATAAACGTGAAGGAACATCAGAATTAATGAGAAAAAAAACAGTATACCCTAATTTAATGAAACAAATGTCTCTTTGTAATTGGAAAGATGACTGATTCACATGCTGCATAAACTGAGGCGAATACAGCGATTTGTCACTCCACATTGAAGAGTGCTAAAAACACATTATTGTTATAGACGTACTGTTTGTATTTCGCTAAAAAAAGAAATATGAGAGTTTGGAATATCTACCAAGTGCTCCCAATCCAGGCCATTTGCATGCGCTATAATATACTCTCAAAATATTAGAATTTTGATCTTGTAATTTCGACTTTATTTTCAAAATGCTTAGATTTTTTTTCTCAAAACATTTCTACTTTATTCTCAAAACACAATTTTATGTAATTTGACTTTATTGTCAAAATATTTTGACTTTATTCTTAAAATATGCTGACTTTAATCTCGTAATCTTGTCAAAGTGCTGGTTTGCTGCTTAACAAAACATTTTCATGTCAAATGTTACATAGCCTTTAAATAGGTTGAGATTTACCCAAGTCATTGACCTTTCAATGGCATGACTGAGGATATGGGTCTCACATTTCAGTTCAGTTGTTTGTCATCTTTGTTCAAATAATTCCTCACCTCAGGAATACAGCTAAAGCATTGCAATGGTATTAACTGCCCTCAATCTAAATGGGATCCCAGTTAGTGGCTGTTTCCATCCTGTCGGATGCTTTGTCCTGTCAGCCAGTGACACACGTAATGCTTAAAAGATTTGTGTGACAAATTGCCTGTCCAGATGCGAATGATAGCATGAATCATTGGAGTCGTGCCTCAGAGGAACAGAGCCAACCCTTTTATATATATATATATATGTGCCACACGTTACACTTAGCTGTTCTGTCAAGCGACAAGAAGACGCTGAGTCAGGAGAAATCTTACGCATAAATTAATTTATCTCCAGCTCTGGGTTTAAACCGTGTGTCCTACATACTAATCGATATTGTCTGTGATAAGCTCAACGCTGCTTTGTATTTACCGCAGATTTCTTCTCTAGCGCTGTAATTCATACCGTCTCCCATCTTTATCTCCTTTCTGAGTGAATTTCTTTTCTCTCCGTTCTATCAGTAGTCTTATTCTCTTCACTCATCTCTTTGAAGAGGGTTTATTTGCCCCCTTTAAGTTCAAGGCTTCAGACTCGCTCTCTAGGTTTGTTGTTCCTCCCCGCTGTCCATTTATCATTTTCTCTGAGTCACTCTATCGCTCTTGTATCTAGACAAAGAGAGTCGCTCTGTACAATAACCCGACCTGCACAAAGACTCCTCTGTAGCCTCTGGATCAAAAATAGCAGCACTTCAACAAATTTAGCGGCATCCATTCATTTTCTGGAATGCTTTTATGAAAGATCGCCTGTTTCGTTTAAAGATGGAAGATGTTTGGCTTGTAGCAGGCCTTTTTATGAATTGATGTCGCTGTAGTGTTTCCATGGACACTAAAAGCATAGTTCTTTCATTGTAATATTACTGTCATTTGAAAGATTTTTTTTTTGTCTTTCTATGTCATGATGACCAAGCAGCGTCTTTGCAAAATGGTATTGCATATTAAATGAAGACTGTTTAAATGGCATGATCTTTCTCTTAATGCAGGTTGGTGACTTTAGAAAACAGCCCGGCCATCACTCCAGAGCTTCTGAGGATTTTCCAGAATATGTCCGCCCTACTTGGTAGGTAGTTGCCTCTTTAAGTGTCCACTTTCTTTTTTAATTAAAGCTCAAGCTGAAAGCCAGTGCCAATTTAACTGTCAAATGGACATGCCCTGAAATGCAGGTCACAGACTTTTCTAACTAAATTTAATCTCTCAATTGAAATTCTTGTTGACCTCAATCCTTGTAAATCATTTTTAAATGATATATTTTGCCATTATTTATCCATATTTTTCGTCCCTGTGTCATTGCAAACTCAGACAACATCGTGTTTTTTCTCTGGATCACAAAAAGTGAAAAATATCCTGGCCACTCTTTTAACTTTTAATGGAGTTGAATAAGGACTTGAGTGGTTAAGATCCTAAAAGGATGCAAAAGCACCATTAAAGTATCACGAAAGTGGTTCATACAACTTGTCAGGGGTTATCTGAAATTTTACATCTTAATATCTTTAACACTCATTTTAGATAATTCTTTCATAAATATAAACTAATCCCATGTTTTTATAAATGGGCAGCATGTATACTAAAAATAGCAGAGGGCAGATCCTTACGGTGTTCCATACATTACTGGCGTTAACTTAGATGATTCCACTTTATCTTCTGAAGGTCTGTCAGAAGAGCAGACCGAAATTTGTTATTCACTTAAATTGAATTATCTGTCATAGCTTTCCTTTGTTTGTTCATGAGAGAAGTAGTGAGATCCAATTTGTCAACTGATTGTTCTTCTGAGCCAAATAATTTAAAAAAATCTGACTTCAATTTAAAGGAGTGATTTTTAAGGCTTTAGTACACTGAGGCCCAGTTTCACAGACAGGTCTTAGACTAAGCTAGGATTAGGACATTTAAGTATTTTTTTTTTTATAAACATGCTTAGAAAAAAAAATTTGCTGGTGTGCATCTTGAGACAAAACAAAGGCACTGATATATTATAAATCAGTCAGTGTTTCTTTCAATTGAAACAGCTAAGACTTACATTTTAGTCTAGGATTAGACTTAAGCCTTGTCTGTAAAGCCAGGGGTTAAAGTACAACACATAACTTATGGAGAACATTATAAATTTGTTTTTTAAATCCTTTTATGACACTTTTGAAGCTTATTACGGAGAACGTCATACAGGATTGGAACAACATGAGGATGATCATACGATGACAGATTTTTTAGTGAACTTTTAAGAGAATGCTAGAATATGGAATATGTCCTTCCTTTTTGGTAGGTAGTTGCCTTTTTAAATTTGTATGTACAGTGGTGGCCAAAATTATAAGAACACTAGTTTTTCACCAGGTAAAAACTGTTATTTCAGTTATTTCTATCTTTTGCTGTAGTCTGTCAGTAGGAAATATCAGTTTACATTTCCAAACATTATTTTGCCATTAATTGTAATAATCAAGTGTGCTTTTTGTTTGCACATGGAATTTGACAACAGCCAGTGCTCCACATAGGGATCTGATCTCATCATCATCCAGTCTGTCTGGAATGACATGAAGAAACAGAACAAACTGAGACAGACTAAATCCAGAAGAACTGTGGCAATGTCTCCAAGATGCTTCAAGAAACCTACCTGCAAAGCTACAGTATTTTTGTAAAAAATGCTGTAAAATGAAGATGTTGTCAAAAATGTCATGAATAGATTTTCTTTATCAGTTAACTTCTATTAACTAAATTAAATCAACATTTGTTGTGACCATCCTTTGCGTTTAAAGCAGCTTTTATCCTAGGTGCACTTGCACATAGTTTTTCAGGTAGCTTTGCAGGTAGGTTTCTTGGAGACGTTGATACAGTTCTTCTGGATTTAGTCTGTCTCAGTTTGTTCTGTTTCTTCATGTCATTCCAGACAGACTGGATGATGATGAAAACAGATCTCTGTTGAAGCACTGGCTGTTGTCAGACTCCTTGTGCAAACAAAAATCTCACTGGATTATTACAATAAATGGCAAAATTAATGTTTTGGAATGTAAACTGAAATTTCCTACTGACACATTATAGCAAAAGATAGAAATAACTGACTTTAAAGCCATTTCAACTGGTGAAAATACTAGTGTTCTAATAATTTTAGCCACCACTGTATACACACACACACACACACACTTATGTATATGTATTTTTTTTTATACAGATCAACCTAAAAGCTATCTATTGTATGACCTTGAAATGCATTTCAAAGCAGAGAATTTACATCCTCTTCAATTTGCTCACTTCTTGTTGGCTGAATATAAGTTGACCTCAATACTTTAATGAAATGGGTTTTTAAAATTTGAAGTCAGTTTGATTGTCAATCAGCAGCTAATACATACGGTGTGACATGCTTCTTTTATTCATGACCGTGTTATTCAATTAATCGAGCAGAAGGCAATTTCATATCCTGGTTGGTAGTTGTTGAGCTCTTTATTCTGCTCAGCCAGATCCTTTTAGGGGTTGTCTCTAGCTCTCGTGTTTTTAATTCACTTAAATGTTATTTTGGATGTAATAGAACTGTTTCTCAGTCGTGAATACGATGATTTACAGAGTGACTGAGGCGACACAAAAATTGCTGGTTTTGCTTCCCTGGGGTTGTATTAGAATTAGATAATTAACGGTTTGATTGGGGCCCTGTAATTAAATATGCTTGCATCACCGCCTCCTAGCCTCTGGGAAATGTCACACAGAAGTGTGCGCTCAAGAGGAGCCATTCAAGCGTAAGGCCAACACCTCTCATAACCTCAGACGGTCAGAAAGATGCGTAGCTGTTGGAGTCGAGGGTTGGTAGAGGTCAGTACAAGAGAGAGAATAAGAGAAAGCGTTTCATTAAAGCATCTGCCGGCGCATTGAAATGCAAAGAGAGGCGGCTGATTGAAGCGATTTTTCCATTTGCATGCTCATTTCTCCTATCCTCGTCTCTTTCAGTTGCTGATGGTAATATTAGCACAAGGGCCTGTTAAGACTTTGTCTCTTTCATCCATTCTTAGGGGAGCTAGTTAGGAAAAAAATGTAATTTCTCTCTATGGATTGGAATGAGGATGGCCTCTGACCGGAAATGAATCTGTATCATCTAGAGATGTCGAAAGTACTTTGGTTGCAAACGTAATACTAAAAATATGTATATATAACCAGCAGCTTTCCATAGTATTGACTCCGTAACCAGTAACCACTAAATATCATGTACGTTGTATTGCAGTATTGCAGTAGTCTCTGTAAAATTTTGCAAGTATATTTGAAACCTAATACCTGCTGCTCTTACGTTATTATTTATCAAAGAACAAAAAGTACTTCTGCATTCTTTATTTCAGTCCTGTTTGTTGAATGAATGCTTTCAAAAAGCTTAAAGCAACATTTATATAATTGAGAAATTACTTAAAGGATACATATACAGTGCTCTGCGATAGTATTCAAAACCCCTTCATTGTTTTTCACGTTTTATGTTGCAGCATTACATTAGACTGCTTTAAGTAACTTTTTTTTTCCTACATCAATCTACACTCTATACACAAAAAAGCAAAAAATTGATTTGTGACAACTTTGCAAATATATTCAAATTAAAAACTGAAATAAGTACATTGCATAAGTATTCAACACGGTACGTACTTGAATCACCTTTACAGCCTCAAGTCTTTTTGGGTACAATGCGACAACCCTTGCACATCTATGGCATTTATCTGCCGTTCTTCATCTCATCTCTTCACCTCTCAAGCTCTGTCAGCTTGGATTGTGGCAGACACACATTTTCAGGTTTTTCCAGAAAGTTTTGATTGGGTTCAAGCCCAGGCTGTAGCACAGAGTCGTCTATAAGTCACTCTTGCTGTGTGCTTAGGGTCATTGTCCTGTTGGAAGGTGAACCTTCTGCCCATTCTGAGATTCTGAATGCTCTGGACTGGGTTTCATTAAGGCTATCTCTGTATTTTACTGTGTTTTACTGGACTTTCCTTCTACTCAGATGAGTCCTTCAGTCCCTGCCGCTAAAAAAAAGCCTCACAGCATGAGGCTGCAACCACCACACTTTACTGTTGAGGTGGTACTCTGCAGGTGATGAGAAGTGCCTGGTTTTCTCTATACATGATGCTTGGAATCGAGTTTCATCAGACTGGAGAGTCTTGTTTCTTTCATTCTGAGGGTTCTTTCGGTGCTTTGTTGCATTTTCCAAGTTAATTTTCGTGCGTCTTCACTGAGGAGAGGATTGCCACACCTCAGCGATCTTTGTTCTTCTGTAAGTTTCTCCCATCTGCATATATAATCACAGAGCTCAACTAGAGTGACCATCAGCTCCTTGGTCACCAATCTTGCCGAGGTCCTTGTCCATCAATTGCTCAGTTTGGCCAGGAGAACGCCAGCCGTAGGAAGATTCCTGTTTTTTTCCAGGAACTTCTTCCATTATGGATAATGAAGGCTACATGCTTCTGTGAACCTTCAATGCAGCAGAATTTTTTTCGGAACTCTTCCCCAGATGTGTGGCTTGACGCAATCCTTTTTCTGAGCTCTACAGGTGACCTCAGGGCTTGGTTTTTGCACTGATATGCATTTTCAGCTATTAGACTGTTTATTGCAAGGTGTGTGCCTTTCCAAATCATACCCATTTAATTGAATTTGCCACAGGATATATCTACTCGAAGTGTAGTAATATCTACAAGCGATATGTATGCTCCTGAGCGAATTTTCAAGTGTCCCAGAAAAGGGTATGAATACTTATGCAATGGAATCATTTCAGTTTTTTATTTTTAATAAATTTGCAAAGTTGTTACAAACGTGTTAGTTTGTCATTATGGTGTATGAAGTGTAGATCGATGTGGGGAAAAAAGTTCTTTAATGCAGTTTAACATTGTGTGAGGCTGCAATATACAGGTCCTTCTCAAAAAATTAGCATATTGTGATAAAGTTCATTATTTTCTGTAATGTACTGATAAACATTAGACTTTCATATATTTTAGATTCATTACACACAACTGAAGTAGTTCAAGCCTTTTTTTTTGTTTTAATATTGATGATTTTGGCATACAGCTCATGAAAACCCAAAATTCCTATCTCAAAAAATTAGCATATTTCATCCGACCAATAAAAGAAAAGTGTTTTTAATACAAAAAAAGTCAACCTTCAAATAATTATGTTCAGTTATGCACTCAATACTTGGTCGGGAATCCTTTTGCAGAAATGACTGCTTCAATGCGGCGTGGCATGGAGGCAATCAGCCTGTGGCACTGCTGAGGTGTTATGGAGGCCCAGGATGCTTCGATAGCGGCCTTAAGCTCATCCAGAGTGTTGGGTCTTGCGTCTCTCAACTTTCTCTTCACAATATCCCACAGATTCTCTATGGGGTTCAGGTCAGGAGAGTTGGCAGGCCAATTGAGCACAGTAATACCATGGTCAGTAAACCATTTACCAGTGGTTTTGGCACTGTGAGCAGGTGCCAGGTCGTGCTGAAAAATGAAATCTTCATCTCCATAAAGCTTTTCAGCAGATGGAAGCATGAAGTGCTCCAAAATCTCCTGATAGCTAGCTGCATTGACCCTGCCCTTGATAAAACACAGTGGACCAACACCAGCAGCTGACATGGCACCCCAGACCATCACTGACTGTGGGTACTTGACACTGGACTTCAGGCATTTTGGCATTTCCCTCTCCCCAGTCTTCCTCCAGACTCTGGCACCTTGATTTCCGAATGACATGCAAAATTTGCTTTCATCCGAAAAAAGTACTTTGGACCACTGAGCAACAGTCCAGTGCTGCTTCTCTGTAGCCCAGGTCAGGCGCTTCTGCCGCTGTTTCTGGTTCAAAAGTGGCTTGACCTGGGGAATGCGGCACCTGTAGCCCATTTCCTGCACACGCCTGTACACGGTGGCTCTGGATGTTTCTACTCCAGACTCAGTCCACTGCTTCCGCAGGTCCCCCTCTCGTTGTGCAGCGTTTTCTGCCACACTTTTTCCTTCCCACAGACTTCCCACTGAGGTGCCTTGATACAGCACTCTGGGAACAGCCTATTTGTTCAGAAATTTCTTTCTGTGTCTTACCCTCTTGCTTGAGGGTGTCAATGATGGCCTTCTGGACAGCAGTCAGGTCGGCAGTCTTACCCATGATTGCGGTTTTGAGTAATGAACCAGGCTGGGAGTTTTTAAAAGCCTCAGGAATCTTTTGCAGGTGTTTAGAGTTAATTAGTTGATTCAGATGATTAGGTTAATAGCTCGTTTAGAGAACCTTTTCATGATATGCTAATTTTTTGAGATAGGAATTTTGGGTTTTCATGAGCTGTATGCCAAAATCATCAATATTAAAACAAAAAAAAGGCTTGAACTACTTCAGTTGTGTGTAATGAATCTAAAATATATGAAAGTCTAATGTTTATCAGTACATTACAGAAAATAATGAACTTTATCACAATATGCTAATTTTTTGAGAAGGACCTGTAGCAAAATGTGAAAAAAAATGAAGGGGTTTAAATACTTAGAATACATTATACACTACATACACTATAATGCGTGCATCAGTGCTGTGATTCCTAAATTCACTTGTAGCATTTAAAATTATTGATTTTTAGTGTTAAACTTTTTAAAGTGTTTAGACAAAGTTGTATAGAACTGTATACAATATCAACCATTTATCTATTGTCAGTCACATTAATTATGATTAGACAGTAATTAATGGCCTATGGGATTTTGAGTAGCATAGTTTTTGCTGTTGTATCAAAACAAATTCACTGGTATTGATACAAACTGTGACAACCCTAGTATCATCTCAGCAGCTGAATTTTCTTCTCTGAAATTTTATATTCATAGCTGTATTGCTTTTACAAATGAAGTGAAGTGGGACAAGAAAAGTAAAAAATAACTCCCTGAGACAGAATGTGAAAGAAAAAGTTTCAGGTTGTCGCCAACACTCTTGCGATCACAGCGCAGAGCTCGGGCCAGCTTATCTGCCTGAATGATGAAATCTCATCATCTGTTGTAACTCAGTGTTCTTAGCGCAGTTCAACAGGGAGCCGATCTCTTGCTGTGCACCAAACAGCTCACTTTCCTCGTCTCTCACTGCTCACAGCTCCTCACCTGCTGAGGTCTGGGATGAGAGACTCCTGCCATGGCCCTCCTGCTGACTTCACTACTGTCTTTCTCTGAATCTGGAGTGTGTGCGTGATGCTGAGCTGGTTTAGTGTGGCACTCCCATTTGCTTCCTGTTACAGTGAAATGGCTTTAGTGGTGCATTTAGCTTTTAAATGTGGAAATTGGTCTGTGATCACTTGCTAGCACAGTGTAGATAAAAAGCTACTCATTTTAAAGTAGTCATGGTCAACATTAAAGTAAAGAGTTTAATTTAAAAAAAAATTACAGTTTCAGTACAAGTGAAGCTCAATCAAGAGTATTTGTGGCATAAATAATTTAGCTCAAAAATAATTTGTACTCATTTGTTTTTTTTAAAGAAATTTTGAGGAGGACCAGAGGATTTTAAAGCAGATATGTGAGGCATTAAGTCGCTTCTGTTAAATGTTGTGTAGTAGTTGAGCTGTAAAGTTGTTTAAATAATCAGCTTTACAGTTGTTTTAGCCTTTATGGCTTCATGGAGACAAAGTTGTAAAATTATATATAACTGTATATGTGCTGAGCTGTAAATGTGTTGTTTACATCAGGGTTCATACTTACAATGTTAACCCTCGTTCTGATACTCTGTCTAAAAGACCTGTTTTTAAGGGGCGGGTCCTTTAAGGCTTGTCAGGAATCAGCCACTGTTATGACTGGCTAATGTGCATAGAAAATCTACATCCGTATCAACACCCCTTGCTATTGCTTTTTTGACAAATAAATAAAACGGTCATTTCCAGATAAATTATTATGAAATCATTTACTTACAGTTTGGAATGCAGCTGCAGTCAGATCTAGTACCGCTTCATCTTTCAACAAATGTTTCTTTGTGAACTCTCCATGGCACTGTGCCTTATTTACAAACAAAATGCTCTGATCAATCCTCAGGCACAACTAAGGATGCCATTAAAAAGAAATGGTCCACTTGTTTCTTACACTGGAATCCTTCTGATATCTGTACAAAGATGCGACTGAGCTGTTTAAACCAAACGCGTCAAAACGAAAGTTCTGTTACTCCATTTGTCCTATTGACGACAGATTCAAGCACGTGGACCACGTCAGAAAGCGAACGCGCATCTGTATACTGTGTCCATTGTAGACAAGATGGTAGCAGTGATTTTAATTTCTATTTGCTTTTGGTTTAAGAACCTTCTGCGAACCCTGTTACATTTGCTGTTTACCCGTTAACACTGTTAAACACTGACAGTTTGGCCCTATTTCCTTACATTTGACATGCTTCAATGTAATCTAGATTTAAGATGATTATTTATATATATATATATATATATACATACACATATATATACACACACACACACAAATATATATACAAGTACTGTTGAACATGCTGAAGCTATATTATATATACTATATTAGGATACCCCTGGTTTATTATACACAATTACAAAACGATTATAATTATTATACACTATTACTATTATACACCTCAAATACTAAATTAAATAAAATACACCACTGCAGGATACCAAAATATTGATATATATAAATAAATAAAATAAATAAATATATATATATATATATATATATATATATATATATATATATATATATATATAACAAGTTGCTACTTATTTAGCTTCTACTCAACATTCTGTTGACCGTTTTTGATTAACCATAAAAGAAAAAAGGAAAAAAAAATTGCAACACCTCAACACATTTGATATTAACTGTAGTATATAGAGATATTCTGAATGCCATTATTCATTGGGTTGGGTTCATGCTTTACACATTTACTTTGTGCTATTAGACCTGCAAAGTTACAGGAGTTCAGTGACTTTTCCCGTAGCCCGCATTGGGGTTAGAGCCCATAATGGAAATGTTGACACTTGGTTTAATAAGATTTTCAGAAATGTAATGAACTTCTCTATTTGTGACTGCAGAGCTTCATTAGCGGTGTAAATACTCCTACTCCAGAGGATGAGGTCATCATGCGTATTCTCACACATACACAACAGAAATCCCATAATAAGTAGACTTAGGGCCATGAGATTTGCCTTTTAAATGCCAAATCGTTTGCGGCGGTTTTAATAACCTAAGACAATTTTGCACACGTTCGTGTGGCTATTTCAATAGCGCCGGTGAATGTCTGAAATGCCATCGGGCTGATGCCTAAGCCTGTTTGCTTTACTTACAGCAGTTCACGGTGGCACGAAAGTCATTGCTTTTTCAAGAAATATGTTGCTATGGTGAGTTATTTCACTGTTACTGATGGCAGCGATTGATGATCTTGACAGCGCTGGAATTGTCCCTTCTTTCCACCCCCAGTTTTATCAGGCCCTGCAGTAGAAATGTTCACCGAATTGTCTTTTTTTTTTTTGACCCCAGCAGCAAAGGCCTATAGATTTTCTCAAACTAAATTTGACTTCACCTCATGGACGTTTCAACAACCCTTTGACTGATTTTCTGCAGAAGTGGAATAATATTTCTTGACTCTGCCAAAGTTTTAGTCTGTCTCACTTGAAACTGCTGAGCATGCACTAGTGTGTGTGTGTGTGTGTGTGTGTGTGTGTGTGTGTGTGTGTGTGTGTTTTTTTTTCATACTTGCGGATGGTCGTTACTGCAAGGACAAGTAATGAGGCGCCCGCTGTTCTTGACATGCTGAGAAGCACTTTTCACGCTATAGATATGCTGTTTGTCTGGATTTCATCTGATCAAAGGACGCTCCATCTGCCTCTTTGAATCTCTTTGGTAGATCTCCTGACATTTTTTCAAATTAAAACATTGGCCTAAATGCTCAGGCTGTTAGCAGTGTTTATTGGCTATGTCAAAGAGTCATATAGCCACAACCCTTTAGCAAAGATCAGTGCCTATGAGAGATGCTAGAAATGGAGCAGTGTCCACATCTCATAACAAGCCCTCAGAGACATGAAAATTATCATTTTTTTTTTTTTTAAGGACTAAACTTTTAGAAGTGCTACTCAAACAAATAACAACAAGAGGCTATGTACAAAGTCAGAAGCTATAGGAATGTCACTGGCTTTGTAAAAACAAAATTTTAATTGTTTTATAACAATTAAAAAAAAATCTGTCCATTTATTGTTCTCTCTGTCTGTCGTTCTATCTGTCCGCCTGTATTATCTGTTTGTCTGTCATTCTGTTTATGGTTTTGTTGATCTATCTGTCAATCTGCCATTCTGTCAGTCTATCATTCTATCTGTTTGTATGTCCATTCGTCTTCTGTCTGTCTGTACGTCTGTCTGTCATTCTGTTGTTCTACCTATCTGTCTGTCGTTCTGTCATTGTCATTCTGTCCGCTCTTTTTATTGTCTGTCGCTCTGTCTGCCTATTGTTCTGTCTGCCTATTGTTGTGTCATCTGTCTCTTCGTCTGTCTGTCTTTCGCTTTGCCATCCTGTCTGTCCATCTGTCGTTCTGCCTGTCTGTCTGTCTGTCTTTAGTATCTATTGTCTGTCATTCCATCTGTCTGTCACTCTATCGTTCTGTCATTCTGTCTGTTTATCGTTCTGTTGTTCTGACAGTCTATCATTCTGTCTGTAGGTCCATCCATCTTCCTTACCTTTCCATCTGTTGTTCTGTCATCTGTCATTCCATCATTCTGTCCATCTGTCCATTTACCACTCTGTTGTTCCTTCTCTTTGTCTGTATCCATCGTCCTGTCATTCTGTCTGTTCATCTATCTATATCTGTTGTGCTCTGTCCGTCTGTCTTTCTGGAATATCTATTTATTATCTGTCATTTATTGTACTTCCATCCATCCATCTTCTGTCTGTCTGTCTGTACATTCATTGATCCATCCATCCATCTTCTTTCTTTCTGTAAATCTGTCTACCATTTCTATTGTTATATCTGTCCATCTGTCATTCTGCGATCTGTCGTTCTGTCATTCTGTCTTTCCATGTATCGTTCTGTCTGTCTGTCTGAACTATTTATTTGTCTTTTGTTCCGTCTATCATTTTGTCATTCTGTATTTTTATCTGTCTATAGTTCTACCATTCTATCTGTCTGTCATTCTCTCTGTCTGTCTATCGTTCTGTCATTCTGTACGTCCACCTATATGTTCTCTCCGTCTGTCTGTCTATAGTATCTGTTTGTCATTTTATCTGTCTATTGTTCTGTCTGTTTATCGTTATGTTGTTCTGTCTGTCCGTTTAGTTTTTGTTCTGTCTGTCTCTACATCTGTCCAACTTCTGACTGTCTGTCTGTCCATCTATCTGTCATTTCTGTTGTTCTACCTGTCCGTCTGTTGTTCTGTCATTCTATCTGTCCTTTTATACTCTGTTGTTCTGTCTCTTCATCTGTCTATCATTGTCATTCTCTCTGTCCATCTCTTTCTGTCTGTAGTGTCTATTTATTGTCTGTCATTCTATCTGTCAGTTGTTCTCCCATTCTGTCTCTTTGTCTGTGTCTGTCGTTCTACTATTGTGTCTGTTCATCTGTTGTTTTGTCTGTCACGCTGTCATTCTGTCTATCATTCTGTGGTTCTATTTGCCAATCTGCTATTCTGTCTGTCTCCATCCGTCTGTCCATCCGTTGTTCTGTGTGTTTGTATATCCATCTGTCCGTTTATCTCCTTTCTGTGTCATTCTGTCTATTGTTCTTTCTGTCCGTCTATCTGCTCATTTAATTAAAATATTAAATAAAACTATTTTGATTAAATTATAGGTTGAAATTTAAAGGTCACAGTCATGTTTAGCTGTTGCTCTCAGTAGATCACCTTTTACAAAACTTCTGTTTCTGTCTCTTTTGTTTCCAGCCACAATATCTGATTTACAGTAAGACTTTATATATTAAAACTGTTCTGGTGGAAATCTGTGACATGTCTTTTGTCCTGAATGTTCTGTATGTCTATTCATAACAATGGACCATACATCGAGAGAACAGTTCATAACCATCATAACAGTGATGGCACCATTTGAAAATTTGGATCACTTTAATATCCTCCTGCAAGAAATAGTATAAAACAAAGCAGGTTTTTCTTTTATATTAAAGATTTCATTTCTGTGAATAAAAAGATTACTGTTCCTTATCAATTGAATAAGCACTTATATTATGCATAGAAAAGTGTATAATAAAAAATACTATTTTATGCCTTGTAGCTTGTCAAAAGCATTAAAAATGTCTTTGTGGTTTCAACATTATGTGCTTGCTAGCACTGGCAAGCAAACGACCAAGAGTGTCACAACCTTCATACATTTTGAAATGCAGTTTATTAATAATTTTCTCTACAAAAGAAGTTTTTTACACACAGCTAGGGCTCTTCACAGGGTACATCTAATTCTTTACTGCAGTTACATTATTGTTGCATTATCATCACCTCTGTGAAAGCTGATGGATGCATACATGGAGCTTTTGGTTTGCTGTTAACACTAATGCCAAAATGTCTGCCCATTAGCTTGTTTGAGTTCCTTTTAGAAACATGGCTTCACGTTGACCAGACAAATCGTAAAACCTGACATACAGTATTTCTTGTATACATTGTGATATTTCATATTGTTAAAGTAATGTGTTTACTCTTACTTTGGTTCATTGCCTCAAGCTATAGCTGGCATGTGACCTTTTTAGAAACAATTTAATGACAAAAATCCACTGAGGTTGTGCTGGTTCTTCGAGAGGTTATATATCGCTTGTCTTGATTTAATGCCAGTGAAAAAGAATTGCAGCCGTGTGAAAGATTTATAGAATTATGTTCATTTATTTATTTATTTCCCATTTTCACATCTAAATGCATTATCAATGCCCTGCACACATCTGTTCAGCTGACAGATATTTATTTTTTTTTGCCTCTGGGCGCTTTGTGCTTGGCCCTTGGCCGTCTACACTCTTGAGCACTCAACAATTCTGAAGGCCTCAGATCAGCTCTTAATGTCTTAATGGAGCAAGGAACAATGGCTGAATATTAAAAGGATGCTATCTGGCATGAGGGATGAAATTATGAGATTTGTTTCCCACTTCGGTGCACAAGCAAGACCTTGTATCTGTCCCTCACTACTCCTATGTGTTCACATAGCAGCATAACAAGCATTATCCAGTTTTTAGTTTTCTCTTGAAATTCCACTGCTTTTTTTCAGCTTTTCTTAATAGCAATACAACATTTTTCAAGCAAATGTGAGCACTCACTTCCTCATTTATTTTTTTGTCAATGAGGTACGGATTGATCATGATTAGTAAAGTTGAATTTAGCAAAGTTAAGTTTTATATTTTCCTAGTTTATGCTTTAGGAATTATATATGTAGTCCCTTTTCCATCCTCAAGGTTGTTTAAAAAATGAGACGCATATCTCCATCCATTTAAAGAATTGTTGCTGAGAGATAGATGGGTTATTCAGTCTCAACTTAACCAGAGGGGCCCTGGCTCAAATGTTTGATTTTGCTAATATTTTTTCTGAAGATAGACAGACATGTACAGTGATGAAACTCAGACAGGTGCTCAGACAGGTTTGTTCAATGCAGTTGTTTTAATAGAAAAAAGAAACGGATGCATGTCTAGTTTTAACATTATTTGTTCTTAAAACTTTCTCATGAAATGAAAAGAAGTATCATATTTTTGCAGTTTTGAAGTTATGCAGGGCCTTAAAAATGAAGATGCCAAAAGAAAAGTTTATTAAGACCTAGTATATAAAAGGGCATTAAGATATATTTAATATTTGTTTTTTAAGAAAAAAACTTGAAAAGTGCTTTTTCCCGATTTTTGAGTGGTCACCATTGGCACATAATGCAACAAAGATTGCTAAAGTCAACAGATTTTACTAACAGACCTACCCATCTCTGTCTAAAAATAATATTATGATGCAGTGATATTTCTGAAGTCATTTTAACCCCCTTGTAATTTGGCTCTGGCTCTCAGGTGAAAATTTTCCTCTACAAAATAGTGGATTCCTCAGTAAATATTTATCCATGACAATTAATACTTTGCCGTTCATCACTATACATGTCTGTCTATCTTCAGAGAAAATATTAGCACAATCAAAAATCTGAGCCAGGGAAGTTTTTGAAATTTGGTTGATTTGACACGGAATGACCCAGATGTCTTATGCCATTGTCTTACGTCTCACGTTGGTTTTATATGCGTCTCGCCATGAGCTTCTGCTTTTTCATGACAGTGTGTAAAATTAACAATAGTTTAAAAACATTGTTCAGTTTTGTTGATCTCCATCAAGCTGTTGTGTAGCTTTAACTGGTTGCTCAGGTGAAATACTTGCTAGTCCGTTTAAAAAAATTATGTAATTGTGCTCATTTTTATTGCGTTGCTGGTTATATTGTTATATTGGCTCATGTATGAAAATGATCTGTTCATTTTCACCTTTGTAATTTGCATTTGATAAGTCTGTAAATGTGCTTTTGTACCATTTGAGTTACACTGCATGTTTTTTTCACCAGTTTTTTCATGCATTTGCCTTATCATTTAAAGTACTTTGGAAGAAGTTCATAATTAAGGCTATTTAATTTCTATTCAGGTTGCTTATACAGCCTATATAAAACTGACATGAAGCTAGAGGAAAAAAAGATTTGAAGTAGCTGTATAACAGCATGTTTAATCATGCCTTAATGGACTGGTCATTATATTCTCAGAGGGAGCAGGGTTTAGTCAGAGCAGGATTAGCTCATAATTCAGTCTGACTGCATTAGTCTAAGAATTCCCAGCTAATTATGCTCAAACATGGATTTGAATACATGGTCCACAAATATTAATTTTACAGTTCCCTGTGGCATCAGTAATAGATTTCAGAGAATCCCAACACTTTGTTCCTTCCCAGAAAAAAAGTCTTTTATAATACTCAGATTTCACTTTTATGGTCTTCCAAGGCATCTTTACATAAACTCCAGTAATGGCAGTGCAGACAAAATCATTGTGTTTGCCTGAAAGTGGCTTTATTTTGATTTATGTGGGCCATTGTTGTAATGTCGAGTTAATTGACATTACATTGTGCTATCAGACGTTTTTTTTGTCAGCTTTTCGATCAAAAAATGGGATGAAGAATGGCAGCACTGTTAACATTGTATATTTTGTATTAATTGTAATGCATAATGTACCCTGCATGGTGCTGCACAGGTTGGTTGGGCTGATTTATTCAGTGCTACCAGACCTGCTAAATGACATGACATCAGTATATTTTCCATTATAGGCTTTAACTCCATGTGGGCTACTGAAATGTTGACACTTGGCTTAATAAGGTTTTCAGGAATGTAATGAACTTCTCAATTTGTGACAGCAGAGCTTCATTAGTGGTGTAAATACTCCTGCTATGGCATCAGTAATAGATTTAACACTTCAGAGTTGAAAAAAAAAAATCTTTTGTTATACTCAGATTTTGTGGCTCACAAGGCATCTTCACAAAAACCTATGGTAATGCCAGGCTTTTGATTATGAGTATGAAATGACGTTTATTTATTCATATATTTTATGTATTTAAAAATGTCATTTCACCACAGAATTCTAGTAAATACAGTATTGTTTAAAATATGTATATCAACCAATTTCACACTTAAAATCTTCACTGGTAAATTGCTAGTGAATTACTATTACCATAATTTACTGGTATGAGAAGTTGTAACTTTACCAGGAAATCACCAGTAATTTGCTCTGTGTGAACGCAGAACGCGATTTAAATAAATAGGACATGATTGAAGTAGTCCCCAGATTATAGGCCTCTCGCACTAGTTAGATATATTGCATATAATTAATGGTATAAGCACATACAAGTTCAGACCACGCTGATGAATAAAGTCCACTTTAGTCCAAACTGGCCAATCATAGCGTTCTTATTGAAATGACGCTATTACTCTGAGCTGTTTACAAAGCTCCAGTGCTTTTTTTTTTTTTATTTGGTTTACTATGTAAATATATGCTAGGGATGTAACAATATCGCAAATCTCACAAAATGATGATATCATGATATGAAAGTCAATATTAATGCAATATTTAAAAAAAAGAAAAAAAAGACAAATGAACACTGGGGAAAAACAATTAAATTATGTACATTTTAAAGTTCAATTATTTTATCTAATGCACTTTGAGAATTAAAATTAAGAGCTCCAGCCCATGTTCTTAACTAAAAAAGCCTAAGTCAGAAAAAAGTCGAGTGAATTGACTTTAAAAAGGACTCAATATATTATTGTTATTCCTATTATAGTAATAGACACATATTGTAAAACAATTGCACTGTAAAATAAATGAAAATTAATATTTCCTAGGTATGTTATTTCTGCTTTAGACTACAGTAAGGAAATTACAATACTTATTTCCTAATTTCTACATTTGAAAGAGATATTTTGAATTCAGACTGCAGTAATGTTAGCCATTTAAACCGTTAGCTGTCAGCAATTCATACTGAACTTTTAAGCTTTTATTTTGACGGAAACAGCAATAGAGCTTTTATTTTGATGGAGAACTCCAGCTTCAGTAAAACAAAGGTTTCTCACTATAAATTTAGTGAAATGCTGTAATCATCTGTCACAAAAATAAAGCATGACTGGTAAACTGAAAAGCTCACAGCACATGCAATAAACAAGTTCACTGCATTCATTGTGAACTGAGCCGTTCTGAGGCACGGAAAACACCGGATCATGAGCAGATCGGACTTGAAAACAGAAAACATTAATGAAGGGATTACGCCATATTATTCCATGGAATGTCTGGATACTGGATTCTAATTGGCTGGCAGGTATGCAGTAAATCCGTTTAATGCACAGGAAGTTCAAAGTCAGTTTAATGCACTTCGCATCGGGCGGTAATTAGCCTCCACGTCGTGCATTTAAAATCCTTTAATGTACGGCAAACCAGTCATTATCCCTTACTTGTACTTTTGGTTTTAGTTTGTTTGACAGGTACTGTGCCAAAGCACAGTGGGCTAAAACACAACTTTAAAGACATATTATGTTAGAATAAGAAGTTTAGATGCATTTAAAAACTACATTTTGTTCAAAAGACCTATCGCGATAGCGAGATATTGATAATACCGAGTTCTCTTTTCTGTGGCTTTATTGACTTCACTTTGATGGAAATAATGTCAGTCATTCCACTTATATTCATTGTGTCTGTACATACATTAAATCAGATTTGTTTACACATAGGCTGAAAAAAATACCTGCTGGCTAATTATGAAATAGCAGGTTTGTTAGTATGAGCCCTGTTGCAGACTGAAGTTCCTCATCTTTATTCTTTTTTTTCCCTCTGTGTAATAACGGTGTTCATGACGCACTTGTTACAGTGCTCTAGAGGCTGAGCAGAGCTGCTGTTATTCTGATGACATAAATATTCATGGACTGCACGAGATGGTAGAAATTAAATTGTTTCGTACCTCATCATCATTATCCGACTGCGAATCATGGCTAGGGGAAGCAGAGGAGCGTTTTCATTTATTTATTGTGAAATGGGAATGATTTTAATTTTATTCAAATAATTTGAACTCCAAGCAGTCTGCGGACAGCGTTCTCATGATAGTGTGGTGAGAGGAGGAAGCGTAGAGTGCTCTTGTACAGGAAATGGACCACTCAACACTGTTGAAAAAAAAAAATTCCATTTCAGAGAAACCAGCTGCTTTATCTGAACAGTGTGGTGCTGTTTCTTGGTTAAACACACATTACTTACAGAAAAAATATATACTTTATATTTTTACATGAACAATGTAATCAATATTCTATTTATTAAACCTTTTCCAACAATGACTGTATGATTTGGACTGTATGAGGGACTCATTTGCAACTATTACAGAAGGTTCAAGTGTGTATCTCTCTCTCTCTCTCTCTCTCTCTCTACATACATATATATATATATATATATATATATATATATATCAAGTGTATGTAAACTTTGTAATCAAGTGTAATCAAGTGTATGTAATACACTTGATTACAAATCAAGTGTATGTAAACTTTTGAACGGGGTAATTTTTCGTATGAATTCATATAAATTCAACTATTATTTTATCTTGTGAACTATATGCAAATGTCTTTTATGTGAAATATCTTATTCAGTTCAGTACTAAATAAAAAATAACATGCATTTTGTATAATCCCTCTTAATTTGCTAAATAATTAACATTTTGCAGATTCCGAAAGATATGTAAGGTTTTGACTTCTACTGTAGGTAGATTGGTAGATGAATGTACTATGTATTTATTCTTTCAAAATGGCTACTGGATTTTCAATAGTGATTTGTGTATTTTTCTGTCCATCCCGTTGTCAAAAGAGCTTGTGATGTTGAGTTTGAACATTAGCAGCTCAGAAAAGCAATTTTATCCTCTGATCATCAGCTGAGGATGGCAGAAGTGCTGTGTGTGTCACTGTGAGGTTGTGCAGAATGGAGACCCTCTTGACCTTTGAAAAGCACAAAACACGCTGCGGTTCCAGGCACAATTGAAGCAGTGATTCTGCCATCTCTCATTACTGTTAACAATATAAGGGTCACCCCATCCTAAAGCCCTTGAAATTCACCCCAAATCCTGTTCAGCCTTTGAGACATTTTGCGCCATTTTTTTTTTTTTTTTTCAGCTGAGGTCACCATGGCTTTGTGCAAGGTCGCCTGCAAAGGGAAGCCGGGACAGTCAGCCTGATTTTCACACTAACCCCTGGAAGTCCATTAAAAATCATTTGAAAAGATAATATTAACGTCGTATTTAACAGGATAAAGACCACAGTTCAATTCGCGCTCAATAAGATCAGCCACAACATCTAATTGAAAGTCCTGCGTCAAAGTGATTATTGGATTCCATAGCAGCTGTAGTAATAAATAGCAAGATAAGCAGTAGATGAGTGGCTCTGTGGAAATAGACTCATTGTTCATTGTTGTGCCGGTGTGTATTGATGTAATTGTTAGTGTAATTGCTGTATGATTATATCTCTACTTACAGCTTAGTGTAGTGTAATGTGCTTCACTAGACCCCCAAAAGCAAAATAGGGAATTTTGAAAAAAAGGCTAATTAAAATAAATTACATATATCGATTAAAGCTGAGAAAAGTCTCTATGTGAACTTCATTCAAAGACAATGAAATAGACAATGAATAGAGGTCACAAAGTGGCTTTAAATGTCAATATTTTGCCAATTTTTTTTTTTCCATATCGGTGAATCTAACTGTTGTAAGACACTGTGTTATTATCTTATAGTTTTTTAAAAAGATATTCATACTTACATTTATCATTGATGCACTGAATAAAATAAAAGTGAAGGTATTCTGTTTCTGATAAGTTCTTTTAAAATTTTTATTCAGAGAATGTTTAATGTCACCGTTTCCACAAAAATATTGAGTGGCACAACTGTTTTCAACATTGATAATAAAGGAAATGTTTCTTGAGCATCAAATCAGCCTGTTAGAATGATTTTTGAAGGATCATGTGACACTGAAGACTAGAGAAGTTATGCTTTGCCATCACAGGAATACATTTTATTTTAAAATATATTACAATAGAAAATTATTTTAAATTGTGTTAATATTAAAAATATTACTGTTTTATTGGATTTTGATAAATACATCCAGTCTTGGTGAGCATATGAGACTTAATAATAATAATAACTTATGAAAAACAATTTGAGCGGTAACACATGCATAATTAATACCACTTCAATAAATATAAGTGAATAAGTTACAAAGGTGCGATGTCTGCCACTGCAGTTATTTCCTGTTGTCTTGTCTTCTGTCTGCAGGAGTGTGAGTTCTGGATGAGTCAGAGTTGCAGCGTTTGGAGTTGTCTGTGCTCCAGACTGCTGTTTTGTTATATGAAATGTAACCATTTTCCTGTCTTTCCACACACAGCTTCTGTCTCCCTCACTGCTGGTGTTCATGTTCTCTCCTAACTGTTATTTTTCTCTCAGAGATATTGCCCTGTGATATTGCTTCACCCTCGTATCATTCTTATTTTGTTTCTCTATTTCAGAACTGAGCTCGGAGAATGTGCGCACGTGCTTTCAGATCATCAATGCCTACATTTATCTCTCAGCTACAGATTTCTTACAGGTTGGTGGGAAAAAAACACTTCAAATAAGAAGGTATTCAAAGATGGGAATGGATGTATGAACATAACCTTATTTGCACTTTCCCAAAAGATGAATGTGGCATAAATCTGAACAGACTAGTGTGTGATGTTGCAGTTTGAAATATTTTTATAATGAGTGACTTCTATAGGGGTGTTCTTGTTTGCAATACCTTTTTAGACTCCATTGCTTTGAAAAAAATGCAAGTCTATGTGACTTTTTATGCACATAAAAACAGGATAAAGGATAAAAACCTGTGTAACAGGATGGAAATAAAATGTAAAGTAAGCTCAACTGAGGATGTTGGCATGTTTTGACCATATTTTTAACCATCTACTCAAAATTTGACATTACACCAAGTATTTTTTTTTAACAAATTGCTAGTACTTGATGTATATGTTATAAAAAAAAAAAGTTTTTTGTAGGATGGTGTTATTTCTCAAAAAAACAGTTAATTAAAAGTCCATCTCAATACATTAACAGGGTTAAAAATAAATTTAAGGTCTCAAGAACAATCAATTAATCATAAATAAAAGCAATGTTCACAAGACTGTAGTTAGATAATGGGAAAAAATTATGAAAAATCTGGACTATTTCTCATTATTAAAAAAAAAAAGTACTTTATTTTAGTTTATTTTTAAGTAGGACTTTGGAAGTAGGAAATTTGATTTCTCAGTATTAATTGATTGCTCTGTTTAACAAAACAATGAAAAAATGGTTAGACTTTTTCTCAAAATTGCTTGATACAAACTCACAATGGACTTTTCTCAGAATTGTGAGATATAAATTTGCAATTTTGAGTTAAAGTCAGAACTGCAGGATATAAACTCACAATTTTAACTTTTTTCTTCTCAGAATTGTATGAAATAAATTCACAATTTTGAGAAATAGTCAGAATTGTGAGATGTGAGGGGAAAAACTAATATGTTCTGAATTCTGAGTAAGAAGTCACAATTACGAGATATAAACTCGTAATTCTGAGAAAAAAGTTACTATTGCGAGATATAAACTCGCAATTCTGAGAAAAATGTCAGAAATGTGAGTTTATATCTCACAATTCTGACTTAATTTCTGCAAGTTTGCAAGTTTATGTCTCGCAGTTCTAACTTTGTAACTCACAACTGCGATTTGTATCTCACAATTCTGAGAAAAAAAAATCAGAATTGCAAGAAAAAAAGTCAGAATGAGATTAAAGTCGCAATTACTTTTTTTTGTTTATTGTTTTTGTTTTTTTTGGTGGCAGAAACGGACTTCCATACTCAAGCTTGTTTTTTAGTTAATGAACAGAAAAGTGCACCTCCCATCCAATAAATCAACTTAAGTTTTGTGCTTTGTTGCTTTTGATATGAAACAGTCTCAGATTTCACAATCTGTCCATTTTATTATAACATTCAAACAACAAAGAGCAGATCAAACAATAAGTGACAAATCGCTGTAGCACCTCAGTTCAGGAGAAGCGGGAGCGCAAATGACTTGTGTATTTTACATTAGTTAATTTTTTTTTTATTCAGAAAATTTGGCATGTACGTGACACACATCCAAAATTATCAAAATTATGAATTGAATTGGAAACAAAACAAATGACAAGCTTTTAAATTGTGAAATTTGTGTAAAAACCCAGCCCTAGATAGACTGTCATAGCAAAAATGACAACAGACACATTTGTTTACTTAATTAATTCATGTTTTTTTATTACATTCGATTTTATTTTATTTTATTGAAGCAATAAATCCTAAGATGTTAGAACTAGGGGGCTTCGTTACTACAATTACTACGTATAGCTGTCATAAACACAGCAAGCAATTTTCCACAAAGCAATGCAGTTCATCAGCAATGTAATACCAGTGTAATAAGGTCACAAGTGTATGTTATTTTATGTCTTCAGCCTGGAACTATTCCTCTTATAACCAGTATATTAAGACATATGATGTACAGCATGACAGAATTGATTGTGCTCTGATTTTGCATGTGCTCATCTCTCTCTAGAACTATGCTGAAGCCCTTTGCAGATCTTTCTGTGAACTGCTGAGAGACATCACCACAGAAGGCCAAGTCCAGGTTCTGAAGGTACGACTCAATCCTTCCCCGCAAGGCTCTTTTGTGCTCATCTTCTTGACACTCTGTTGTGAACTGACACTACTGCAGAGTAATGACTAGAAAACCCATTCCTCAACCCTGTCGTTTTGGTTTTGAGTAGACCCCAGAGAGTTCAGCTTTTTTTGAATCCCTTCTCAACTTCGCTTGCTTTAGCTAATGCACTCAAGCTCTTAGATCTGACAGAGGAGGCGTGCTTTTTGACACTGTTTCCATACCAAGAGTTGGGGCGGATTTTTACTTTGAAGAAGGGATGAAAGAGCTATGCGCAGGACCCCGATATTTTATTAACTTATTTTCAGCCATTTTAATTCATTTAGTTAGCAATGTGACCGATTGGACCTTGTAGCACATATAATTATCATACAGGGGTCATATGGCTGAAGCCTGTCTGATGTAGGCTTCAAAGCGAAGTTCGTGTCCACACTGCAGTTCCGGTCCTCTGGAGGCGGAGGGACAGAGCGCTGTGGAACGGCTGCCAGGATGCTGCCATTAGAGATAAAGCTTTTCGTTTTGGCCTCCAGCTGCTCCTTCATAGGTTAGCAGATGCTCATCTGGGCCCCCAAGCCAATTTAGAGCATAAAACGCGCTCTGCGCCTCTGCAGGAAGAGCTGGAGTGCTACGAAAAGCGGCATTACCATAGGTTTTGGATGTATTAGTGTCGTATTGTGGCGTCATCGTTGCTTTGTCATCTTTTCAGGGCATTGTGAAACTTTTCTAATTAGCTTAAGCGTTTTTCTCCCTCAATCCTAAGTAGCATGGAGCGCAGGTGTTTGTGTACGTGTTTACCTTCTTCACATCTTCCATTGTGCCAATAGGCAGCAGCTTTCCACAAGAGTGAAGGCAACTTTAATTGGAAAAAAACGAGCCTAAGGTTATCCGAGATGTACATGTATATTTTTTGACAGTTTGATAGAAAGCCTCGTTTTGTGCCTTTTGATGGTGGGGATCTGCGTGTACAGAATGTCTGTTGAAAATAAAAAGTAGGGAATGCTCGGGGAAAAGTCTACAACGTTCGATTGATTTTATTGAATCAGTTTATATCGTACTTTCAGAAGCAATTGTGGTCCTTTTGTCCCCCATTACGTTGTCTTATTTGCTGTCTTCTACAAAAGAAACAATATATAAATTCATAAACTAAATATACAGTCTTTACATTTACATTTAGTTATTTAGCAGACGCTTTTATCCAAAGCAACTTACAAATGAGGACAATGGAAGCAATCCAAATCAACAAAAGAGCAATGCTCTGACAAGTGCTATGACAAGTCTCAGATTAGCTTAGTGCAGTATACATAGCAAGTTATATAGTAAATAAAAAGAAAGCGGATAGAAAAGATAGCAAAGAATAGCAAGCTAGTTTTTTTTTGTTTTTTTTTTGGGGCTATCCTATACATCTATATATAGATATCCTATATCTATACATCTATCTATAGAAAAGATAGATGACAAAAATAATAGAGTAGAGAAATTTTTGTAATTTTTTTTTTAGAAATGGATTAGAGAGTGCTAGATTTAGAGGGCCAAATAAAGACGGAAAAGCCGATTCTTGAAGATGGCTAAGGACTCAGCTGCTCGGATTGAATTGGGCAGGTCATTTCACCAAGAGGGAACATTTAAGGTAAAAATCTGTGAAAGCGATTTTGTGCCTCGTTGGGAAGGCTCAATAATGCACCATTGACTTGCAGAACGTAAGCTTCTAGAGCACATATGTCTGAAGTAATGAATTTAGGTAAAGGGGTGCAAAGCCAGTGGTGGTTTTGTAGGCAAACAGTAATGCCTTGAATTTTATGCGAGTAGCTATTGGTAGCCAGTGCAAATTGATGAAGAGGAGTGTGACGTGCGTTCTTTTCGGCTCGTTGAAAATTAAACTTGCAGCCGCATTCTGGATCAATTGTGAAGGTTTGATAGAACTGGCTGGAAGACCTGCCAAGAGAGCATTACAATAGTCCAGCCTGGACAGAATAAAAGCTTGAACAAGAAGTTATGAAGCATGTTCCGAAAGAAAAGGCCTTATTTTCCGGATGTTGAATAAAGCAAATCTGCAGGCCTGGGCAGTTTTAGCAATGTGGTCTAAGAAAGTTAGCTGATCATCAGTCACAACTCCAAGGTTTCTGGCTGAATTAAAAGCATTATTTACTTTCATCCATGCCATTCTAATTCTTTCCTCCATTAAATAAAACAAGATTTTGAATATAATGTCCAAATACCACATTTCCATACAATGAAAGTAGCTTCTGAGTCTACATTAATCCAGATGCATTTGAAAACAATGTTTTCATTTCAAAACCCTCAAAAAGTTTCTCACCCACACTGAAATGGAAATGTTAAATTCACCTTATTGCACGTGTGCAAAACCTCATAAAAGCTCACTGAGATGATACAGACAGAACAGACATAAGTTTTCACGTAATTCTTCTGGCAGGATCATTTTATTTACGAAAATATCCCACCATTCACTGGCATCCAGGTCGCACTCACTCACTATTACATGTTTGATCTAAAATGCAGCTGTCTTTATGTTTTGCTTTATGCTGCAGAACAGCAATTGAGAGTAAATTTTCTGTCATCTTTGCAGGACTGTAATATAAAGAATGAACAAAGTAACATATCTTTAGCAACAGTGTGAAAGCAGCACATAATAGGCACAATACCGTTATGAATATAGATATGTGTTGGTACAATGTGTCACATGTCTAAACATGCATCATCATTTTTGAATTTATCCACATTGTTTTCAACAAGCTCAGTTTTCCTTGACAAAAGCGCCTTTTCTGTGTGGACGGAAGGCCAAAATAGAGAAAAAGATGTGTTTTCAAGCAAAAATGTATTAGTGTTTGTAAGTCATTTGTAAGTCGTGTTGGATAAAAGCATCTGCTAAATGATTAAAGTAAATGTAGTGTGGAAAAGGCCTGAAACCATACAAACAGAATGTGCTTTCCTTTTTGTGTTCAGTTCAAAAATGGTCCAAAATGTTTAGCATCATTACTCCAGTCTTCAGCGTCACATCCTTCAGAAGTCATTCTAATATGCTGATTTGGTGCTTGAGAAACATTTATTATCTTCAATGTTGAAAACAGATTTTTTTAGGATACTTTGATGAATAAAAAGTGGGAAAGAACCAGATTTATTTGAAATGAAACGTTACAAAAGTGTAACAAATCTTTACTGTCAATTCTATTAAGTTAACTGATTAAGTATGCTTCTCACAAAGGTAGTGAATGACTTCAAAAGACTTATGAAACCACTATATCCTTTTTTAATTCTTGGCAATATTAATCATCATCCACTTACACTATAAAAAAAGCATGAACATTCTGCTTAAAGGATTAGTTCACATCCAGAATAAAAAAATCCTGATAAGTTACCCCCCATGTCTTTCTGTCATCAGCCAAAAAGAAATTATGTTTTTGAGAAAAACATTTCTTTTTTTTTTTTTTATTATGGACTTCAATGGGAGCCAACTGGTTGCAGTCTACACATTCCCAGCCGAGAAATAAGGGTCTTATCTAGAAACGATCTGTCATTTTCTAAAAAAAAAAAAAAAATTTTTACTTTCTTTGCACATTTGCTTTGTAAACACTGGGTCAGTACTTCCACCTATGTCACACGTGACCTTTCCAATGTGATTATGTAATGCAGGAAGTCGAGCTAGTGCAAGACAAGCATTTGTGGTTAAAAAGTATATTTTATATATTTTTCATGTTTTAAGAAAATGAGTGTTTCGCTACATAAGGCCCTTATTCTTCGGATCATGTAGAGCCCTTTGAAGCTGCATTGAAACTGCAATTTGGACCTTCAACCTGTTTATCCCCATTAAAGTCCACTGTGGAGAAAAATCCTGGAATGTTTTCCTCAGAAAACCTTAATTTCTTTTCAACTGAAGAAAGAAACGAACATCTTGGATCACATGGGGTGAGTACATTTTAATCTAGGAGTGAACTTACCCTTTAATATTTCATTTTGTGAACAATTAAAGTAATACAGCTTTGGAATGATTAAATAACTTGAATTGTTCTTTTAATGGTTAGTAAGTTAACATTTTATAAGTCTGTACATATCACACAACCTGTCAGACCCGCACTCCTCCGTTTGCTTCTCAACATGGGAGCTTTTCTGAATACATTAAAGCATTTGTGTAGGCAGTGGAAGTCTCAGACGTGTGAGCAGCCATTCGATTAACCTCACAGAGGGTTCCCTGCCTTCTTACACCCCAGGTAACATGTTTGGTACGTAAATCATCGGGTCCATGGGCAAGAGCTTTGTAACTCCCTAATTAACTGTTCATTTAAATCAGCAGTATCTGGCGGCGCTGCTTTCTCTTTATTGACGTTTTTAATTAACACAGAAAGGAGAGGCCATCTTCTCAGTACAATTTGTTTGGAGAGAAGTCAAAGGCTAAAGGACAATGAGAGATGACAGGCCATTTAGCTATCTGACTGTGTAGACGAATCAAGGGCTTTACAGTTCATGTCCTTTTATGACAGAAATCACCTTTGTCAAGAGGAACTAATTTTAAAGCACTTCTGTTTCAGAGTGCTCAAAAATCAGATAAAGATGTTGCTCACCATGTCGATAAGATTTGTCAGGCTTAAAGTGATAGTTCAGCTAAAAAATAAGTCTTGTCTTCATTTATTCACCCCCATTTCATTTCAAACTTGTCTGAATTTCACATTTTTTGAAAATCTGTGATTTTTCGATTTCATGTAATTTCAGTGAAAGAAACAAGAAACAAAGACATACTTTACAGCAACATGAGGGTGAATACATAATGACAGAATTTGATTTTCAGCTAAACGGTCCTCTAAGAAAACTTGCATGAAACTAGGGCTGTATGTCAGACTAGCTGGAATGATTTCACTGAGCTTTAGGAACATGTTTTTGGCCTTCTATCCACCCTGGCCAGGACATCCGCAGGGAAACATGTGGTAGTTAGTGATTGATTTGAAGAGCAAACTGTGCAGCTGGAGCCAAGTACAAGTGGGAGCCCGTAGGGGCGTCCTTGGATGCTCACACACACTGACCACCAGCTTGCGGACTGTCAGTGCCCAGATCCTCCTCTGAGAAACATTCTTACAACTACTTACACAACTGATGTGGTCAGTGTATTTCTATATGATGGATTGTAAATGTATGGTCAGAGTTCAAGGTCTATCAACAGTTGCAGTTGATTACCACAAGAAATCGTTTTAACTCATCCCACATTTTTCTCAGCAAAAAATACTGGTTAAGACGTTTACTTGTAAACCAAGGGTCTTCAACATGTCACTCATGAGCTATCAGCAGCTTGTGACATGATTGGATGTAGCTCTCTAAGATGTATACATAGGGGGGTGCGATAATATGGTAATTTTTGTTTTAACGATGTGCGATTTGACATTATCGAGTGTATTGCAAAAAAACAAAGAAAATACACCTACAGAGTGCATGCATAACGTAACATTACATGATGAAGTCTAGTAAGTACGCATTTAGAGTGTGTTCTGTCACTGCATGATTCAGTCTATTAAAATGCATTTAGAATGATCACATATTTCAAGATGTGGAGACACAAAATGTATATATTTACATCAGTTCATATAGTTAATATCACACGAAGAGTGTAGTTTTTTCCTTCAAAAATCAGCATGACTACAGATATTGATTTTATACAACAGTTCAATGACCAAGATGTTAATATTAAAAGACTTAAATTTTAGACAGCATATTTCCTGTTTTTGCTCAATTTCGCCAACAGAAATTCATTCCAAACAGCCACAGTACTGTTTTGCATCTCTGAGCAATATGTCAGTGTTTCATTACTGAATGAATCAACCCTTTAAATAATTTGGTTCAATCTAAATGACTCACTTATTAACAGCGACTTGTTGCCACCTACTGGCGGTTTTAATTTCGCATTCATCTTGTCACTTTTAAAATTATTTCAAATATAGCTAAATGCATATAAATGCAACTTCTGCAAAGATGAATTTTGCTGATACTGATTTAATTTGTTTGGTAACAGCCTAAATGTATTATTATTATAATTAAATCCATTTAAACTTCTATCACTGCTGTGAACTGACCACACAAAATATGAAGAATATCAAAAACTTTTCTTTAAGCACAATAACAAACAGCAAAATATTGTCTAATTATCGTTATCGATAAAATCCCAGAAAATATTTATAATGAGATTTTTTTTTTTCAGTATCGCACATCTCTACGTATACTTTTTATCCAATCAGAATGAGCTAATACAGAAAGGTGTCCCTCCCCCTCCAATGCAAATCAAGTCTTAACTGACATATTGCCTGTGATGTTATTTTGTTTAATTTTATTTATGAACATGCAGATGTTGTTACAATATAACATAATAACAACCAACAATAGAACAAAAAAAAATCTGTACGTTAACGTTTCAGTCAAGTGTGTCATCACACTTATATGACTACAAGGAACATGCTGGTTTTTTTTTTCGTTGAATGTGGAAACATGACAGAAGCAGATTTTATGAATTTAGTGAATGCATATTGGGGACAGACTGTCTTTAGAAAATTTTCTTGTCATTTTCTTTTTATTTTTCCTCAGTGTAAAGGTCCTTGCACACTGAGTCAGAATTTTTCTCCCATTAAAAAATAAATGCGACCTGGCGTTGTCAATCACGTTTACACACTGCCTCCGAAACTTTCATCCGTCATGAAAAAATTTAGATGGGGTTAAATTTTCTGTTTTTCACTTCTGTAGCAAGCATTTTGATGAGATGTTTTGAAAATTCAGAGCCATCGTGACGTTCTGTGCGTGAATATGAAAAACGCATTTGAAAATTTTCTTTATTAGACATTAATGCCTAATAAAGCAAAGTGTTTTTAAGCTCAGCACTGCTTTGTTTACTGTGTAAACAGCTTTATTTCTGCTGTTCCATAAACATTGCATTTTCATTCAGCCTGTCTGCCGTTTGTGTTCAGACCAAATGCAAATTGAACAACATTTTTGCTGTGAATCTTAACTGGTAGTTGGAAAACAAGCTGATGTGCATCCTAAAGAATCACAACACTTCAGATAATAAGGTAGCCTATGTAGAATTGTTTATAGAGCAGGTAAAATGCTTATAATTTATCATTTTGACTCATCCTTGTCTTAAAAATGATTTAAATGCTAAAATGTGAAGTTTATCATTTTATAAAACTTTTTTGGTCAAAACTTTATTTGAACATCAGCACATTAGACACGTTTAAAATCTGACCATCGTTATTATTTTGAAGTGCCACTATTATGCTATTTCGATATATATTGCCTTACATGCAGTGTGTAATGTAGCTGTATGTGAATGCAAATGATTTCCAAAGTTGCAAAGCACATAATAAATAAAGTTATTGTCTTCCAAAAGAAAAAAAAATGACTCTGGACAGCCTGAATGAGTTGTTGGTCATTTGAATCTCACTTCCATGATGGCTACATGTCATGGTGTAACACATTTGCATAATTCACGCTTACGTTGTAAGTTGGCTGGCCGCAAACTTCTTGAAAGATGGCTCAGTACCATCAGTTTATTTAGACCAGCTGGCTCCACTGAATCACAACCTCTAAGTAGGATAAATAATAGATGTTTATATTTTCTATTGAGTGTTAAAAATATGGAACTATGACAATGAGTGTATCGTTTCTGACATGCGCTGTATGCAGTAGACTGATCACAACAGACTAGGTCATTTGACCAATCAGAGCAGAGTAGGCTCACAGAAAGAATAAATGCTGCTTCGAATGAATAGTTTAAAAATCACTGGAAAAAGGGGATTAATAATATTAAATTTATGTTTTGAGAAAATGAAAGCATTGACTCCCAAAACAATATTAGGAACCGTAAAAATGTCTTTAATGTTTATGCAAACAAAGAGTATATAGTGCTGCTGTTCCTGTCTTTTCACTGACATTAATTTGAGAGTTACAATACATTATTTAAGAGATTTCAGTATTGTATAACATAGGTAGCTCTCAGCTCTTCATTTTTATGAAGGAGCTCTCAAATAAAATAAGGTTAGAGACCCCTGTTATAAACGGTGCTTTACAGTTAATGGATTGCACTGTAACATGTTTGTCTGCAAATGCCAATAAATTAGTGGCATGTAAGCGCATACAGTATTTATTTATTTTTTAATTTTAAAAAAGTGTTTACAAAAATGTGCATTTTAAAGGATTAGTTAACTTCCAAAATAAAAGTTTCCTGAAAATGTACTTACCCTTATGTCATCCAAGATGTTTAAGTCTTTCTGTCTTTAGTTGAAGAAAGAAATGAAGGTTTTTGAAGAAAATATTCCAAGATTTTTCTCCATGTATTGGACTTCAGTGGTGGCCAACGGGTTGAAGGTCAAAATTGCAGTTTCAGTGCACTTTCTAACCACAAATGCGCGTTTTGCGCTAACCCTGAGATTTACATCTTTGTGCAAAAAGAAAATTTAGAAATTTAGAAAATTAGTCCTTTGAAGATGCACTTAAATTGCAGTTTGGATCTTCAACCCGCTGATCCCCATTGAAGTCTACTATATAGAGAAAAAACACTGTTCTGCTTTTAATATCTTTAGGTTTTTTAACACATACAAATTTAATACATATGCTGATTTCTTTTCTGTTAGTCAACTTGCTACAAATGCAACATCTGCATTATATAAATGGAAGTTAAGATGTAAATGTAAGTGAACCTCAAAACAGTAAAGTGTGGCCAAGTCATTTTACATTTTGCTTTCCTGTTTCTCTTATGCTTTGAAAGAGAAAGTGGTGTAATTCCCACAGCAGTTTGGGAAGGCTGTGCCAGCTCAGGCTTTCTACTCCATCATGGCTGTAATCCAGACGCATCAGACACCTTCGTTTATACATGTTGTTTCTAGATTACCCCTCTGTAGTCACTTAAGTAAAGTTCCGCTCTATGTGCCAGGTTGTTTGTGCACCAGTGGCTTGAAGAAGAAAAATGAAAACTGTAGCGCGCCTTGAGGGAGCGGTTCATCCTGCATCCTGTCAAAGGGAGGCTGGAATAGGAGGGTAATGGCCTTGGGCTGCCAAGATCCCTTCTCAAGCCAATACATAGTCTGACAACAGAATTCACACAACTACAAGCTCCTCTTCGCCTCTTTCAGAACAGCTAGGCGATTTCGCATCATTGAAAATTAGTTGGTTGTCCTCAAGGTCAGAAGTGTGCAGCAGGGCTGGGTGATGTATATAGAATATTTATGATATAGTCAATCTGATTTTGCTGGTGATATAATATTAAACAATGATTGTGAATTTCACAGTAATTTAATGTGCTTTTTATTTGGCCATTTCATTTCCAAAAGGCCATGGCAGTAAGCTTGTTCCAGGACTTCTCCTTGATTCACGATGGTGTTAAAATATATTAATAAAGAACCTGTGGTCTGATTCCTGCATAAATCAAGACTTGAACAACCACCATTGTGCCCTTGAACACGTCATATATGACTTAAGATTGAAGATTTCTTCTCACTCTTTGTTTGTGGTCCTTAAGACTTCAGTTCTCTAATAATAATAATTTTTGGATAGAAAAAAAATAATGATAGATTTGAGTACATTGAATTATTCCCATTTGTATGTTCAAAAAATGTGATGTTGCACTCATTTTAAAATGTGCTTATAATAAATATGTAGGTTATACAGGTGCATCTCAATAAATTAGGAGGTTGTGGAAAAGTTCATTTATTTCAGTAATTCAACTCAAATTGTGAAACTTGTGTATTAAACCAATTCAGTGCACACAGACTGAGGTAATTTAAGTCTTTGGTTCTTTTAATTGTGATGATTTTGGCTCACATTTAACAAAAACCCACCAATTCAATCTCAACAAATTAGAATATGCTGACATGCCAGTCAGCTAATAAACTCAAAACACCTGCAAAGGTTTCCTGAGCCTTCAAAATGGTCTCTCAGTTTGGTTCACTAGGCTACACAATCATGGGGAAGACTGCTGATCTGACAGTTGTCCAGAAGACAATCACTGACACTCTTCACAAGGAGGGTAAGCCACAAACATTCATTGCCAAAGAAGCTGGCTGTTCACAGAGTGCTGTATCCAAGCATGTTAACAGAAAGTTGAGTGGAAGAAAAAGATGCACAACCGAGAGAACCGCAGCCTTGAGAGGCTTGTCAAGCAAAATCGATTCAAGAATTTGGGTGAACTTCACAAGAAATGGACTGAGGCTGGGGTCAAGGCATCAAGAGCCACCACACACAGACATGTCAAGGAATTTGGCTACAGTTGTCGTATTCCTCTTGTTAAGCCACTCCTGAACCACAGACAGCATCAGAGTCGTCTTACCTGGGCTAAGGAGAAGAAGACCTGGACTGTCCAAAGACCTCTTTTCAAATGAGAGCAAGTTTTGTATTTCATTTAGAAAACCAAAGTCCTGGAGTCTGGAGGATGGGTGGAGAAGCTCATAGCCCAAGTCCAGTGTTAAGTTTCCACGGTCTGTGATGATTTGGGGTGCAATGTCATCTGCTGGTGTTGGTCTTCTGTGTTTTTTGAAAACCAGACTCACTGCACTCGTTTACCAAGGAATTTTAGAGCACTTCATGTTTCCTTCTGCTGACCAGCTTTTTAAAGATGCTGATTTCATTTTCCAGTAAGATTTGGCACCTGCCCACACTGCCAAAAGCACCAGAAGTTGGTTAAATGACCATGGTATTGGTGTGCTTGATTGGCCGGCAAACTCACCAGACCTGAACCCCTTAGAGAATCTATAGGGTATTGTCCAGAGGAAAATGAGAAACAAGAGACCAAAAAATGCAGATGAGCTGAACCACTGGTGAAGTAGGCTTCCATAATATATATATTTTTTTTCTTTATTGGTCTTATGAAGTATTCTGATTTGTTGAGAGTGAATTGGTGGGTTTTTATTCAGTCATCACAATTAAAAGAAGCAAAGACTTAAGGTCATTGCACACTGAGTTTGCAGTTTTTCGTATAAATTTGTCACGCACAGAAACCTTGCACACTGAATCCGATGCGTATTGATTCTTCTGTTGCGAAAAAATGTTTGCAAAGCAATACAAAGTGGACTCTTCAAGCAGCGAAGATGATTTGGTTGTCCACACTCTTCTTAAAAAGAGAAAAAGAAAGGGCGCATTATAAGATATCGAAAGGAATGAGAGAATGCTTTTTAAGCGCACCTCTTTATTAATGAGCTGCGGGATTATCCCTGGCGATTCAAAGTTTACTTCAGGATGTCAGTAAACTTTGATGCTTTGCAAGCATTACTGGAGCCACATATTATAAAGAAAACCACTAGTTTCTGTGAACTCAGTGTACAAGGACCTTACAGTGCTTTGTGCTGCGAGACAAAGCGGATGAACTTGTCAGACGCAATTCTGGATTTTGGCGTTCGTTTGTACAGTGGCTCTGAACTGTCAAAACACCTCTCAAAATGCTTGCTATGAAATTGTGAAAAACGCCAAAAATCGAACCCGATACAAATTTATTTATGACTGACTAAAATTTCAGAGGCAGTGTGCAAACGTGATTGACATAACATGAGGTCATATTTATTTTTTAAACATGCGAAACATATGGACGAAAATTTTGGACTCGGTGTGCACAGTCTGTGTGCACTGAATTTATTTAATACAAGAGTTTCACAATTTGAGTTGAATTACTGAAATAAATGAACCTTTCCACGACTAATTTATTGAGATGCACCTGTATGTATGTAGATATATATTTTATAAATTGTCTTTCCTTTCGTTTCTTGTAGGTAGTTGAAATTGCCATAAAAGTGAGTCCTCTGTTGGGCTCCCATATGTTTCAGCCTCTCTTGCCAGCTGTGATACGGGGGATAGTCGATGGCGAAGTGAGTATGAACACAGTACAGTGTGTTGCAGTAGCTCTGTTGCGTTAACCTAGTTTCACTGAAAATGTCCCATTTCCAGTTTTTAATGTTTACGCATGTTTGTGTGTTTGACTGCAGAGGTATCCTGTGGTTATGTCGACATACCTGGGCGTGACGGGTCGGATCCTACTGCAGAATTCAGGCTTCTTCACATCCCTTCTCACTCAAATGGCTGTGGAATACCACCAGGAGGTGAGGATAAATGCTAGGCCATCTGACAGAGCAGTGCATTATAAAATGGCTAGTTCTGATGCAGAACACATGTTCACTGTTACACTGTTTGTTTGTTTTTTTGCTTGTTTGTTTGTTTTTTTTAAGTTTCAAGTAAATAAATTATTGGAATATATTTTACAAGGACATGCTATTTTAGTCTATATTCACTTTTAATTCAATGTTACATGCAGTTTCTTTGTAATTATTTTTGTAATTTACTAGAAGTTCCCAAGCTAAAATAATTTTACTACCAGAGCATGTGAGCGGAGCGGTAATATTTCCTTAAGAGCGCAGAGCGCCTTTCTGAAGATTCCGCTCCGCTCGCTCAATATGCTCAGCGCCGCTCGCTCAACCCAGAATACCCTTTGGTGATTTACTTGTTCACGATCGAGAAGCTGTAGAGATCGAGAATAGTAGAGCAGTTATGGAGTTCAGATATTGTTTCAACAAAGTTGCAAGCCTTATACATAAATGTAAAGTACTACGCAAACATGGTGTAGGCTAAGGTTATATTCGGTCGTACGGAGCCCCGATCATCACGGCATGCAGACAAAATCACGGCCACAAATTTAGAACAGTTCTCTTTTTTTATGCGAATTAAATTCATTTTTTCGTTTAGTCTAAATTATGGCCACGAATTAAGCATTCGTTCTCTTATTTAAGCTTATGTGCATATGTGAGTTTGTCATGCAGTTCTGTTTTTTTTTACAGTTCTGAGAAAGTAACAATTCAGAAAATATAAATTCATACTTCTGAAAAAATTATATTTATATAGTTTATATCTCGCAAATCTGACTATTTTTCAGAATTGTACGTTTATTTCTCAGAATTGAGTTTGTCTCGCAATTCTGACTTTATAACTCAAAATTTCAAGTTTTATCTCACAATTCTGAGAAAAAAAGTCAGAATTGCATGATATAAACAAAATTGTGAGAAAAAGTCAGAATTGTGAGTTTACATCTCGCGATTCTGACTTTAATAACTCATAATTTTGAGAAAAAAAATCACGATTGGGAGTTATAAACTGAAAAAAATGAAAAAAATGTGTGTATTGAGTTTATATCTCACAATTATGACTTTATAACTTCCAATTGCAAGTTTATATCTCACAATTCTGAGAAAAAATTCATAATTGCATGATATGAACTCGAAATTGTGAGAAAAGAGTCAGAATTGTGAGTTTACATCTTACAATTAGCACTTTAATAATGCACTTCTGAGTAAAAGTCACAATTGTGAGATATAAACTTGCAATTCTGAAGAAAAAAGACAGATTTGTGAGTTTATATCTTGCAGTTTTGATTTTATAACTCTCAGTTGCAAGTTTATATCTCACAATTAAAAAAAAACTCAAAATTGCAAGATACAAACTTGTATTTGCAAGAAAAAAGCCAGTATTGTAAGTTTATATCACGCAATTCAGACTCTTCTCACAATTAATATATTGTGCATTCTTTAGAATGATAGTATATTAATAGATCATTTAAGTAATGAGTTTAGGTATGTCATGTAATATTATGAATAGCCATGGCTAAATATCCACTTTAACAGTTGTTATAAAAGCTGTTTGTATATATCAGCCATAAATTCAATATTGGTGCATAACAAATGACTAAATCAAAGAACTCAAGTGCACTTGCCTTTGAGGACTAAACACAGATGGGAAAAAAATCACTTTTCCTGGTAATTTCTTTATACATCTTAACTTTGTCAAGGTCAAATACACTGAGGCGAAAAATAATTAACAAACAAACAAAAAATCCTCAAGCTTGGCCTAGTTTTCTTCTTCTGTGCAGCGTATCTTTAGCTGGGTTTGTGGGAGCTGATCTTACTGTAATTTGTTCCCAGTGGACCCAGATGCTTTGCTGAGCCGCCCACACGGCTTCATTCCCTTTCAACTCTGGGCCGTATCTCCCCACCGAATAATTGAACTCATTTGCACTATTGTAGTCTCAGCATATATCGGTATTCTCCTTAATTTCCTCAATCCCAGAAATATCTTTTCTGCTGAGACCCCTTCATTATTTACAGTATCAGCCAAATAACTTCAAAGATGGAGGTTTTTATATATTCGCCCTGTCAGGCGGCTCGACGTACTCTAATGTTTTCCTCTTATCTTATGAAGGCTGTATTAATCTTGTGCCCAGTGTGCCTCGCTTACCTGTGCCACAGCTAAATTATGAATGAGGATTATGTGAACGAGATTGTTTATCATGGCGATCTCTTTTTCAGGCAGACCAGCTCTTGGGGAGTATGATTGAGATGTGGGTGGACCGCATGGACAACATCACCCAGCCTGAGAGGAGAAAGCTCTCTGCTTTGGCGCTCATGTCGCTTTTACCGTCTGACAACAGGTTTGTCATTTTATAAAAACCTGCAGGATCATCCTATCACATTTGCATGCAAATGTCTGATGTTTATAGAGCAGAAGTCATCAGCAAGCTGTACAAGTGATAACATTTAGACATCATTTGACATTCACCTCAGAGACCAAACAAATAAAAAATCACTTTGTAATGGTGACTTGCCGGGAGAAATGGCTTGTTGGTTCAGCTACGTCAGTAGTTTGGATGTCAGCGATATTACAAGTCATTTAAGGTTCCACACCTCACAATTCAGTTTTTGCAACTGCTGATATAATAGACCAAACAGAAATGGCAACACCTGTAGTAACATTGTTTCGAGTAATGGCAGCCAGTACACACAACCAGTATTAAGTATAAACTTTGCCAAAATGGAGCACTGTTGTGATCTTCCACATTTTTCAATGGCCCTGGTTCTAGAAATATTTTTTCAATGCAAAGGATTAGTTCACTTCCAGAATAAACATTTCTGGATAATTTACAGTAATAAGGGTCTTATCTAGCAAAACGATCAGCCATTTTCTTAAAAAAAAAAAAAAAAAAAAAATCTACATTTGATGTATATCAAATCGTCCGACATTGTTGTTTTACCTTATATATATATATATATATATATATATAGTGTGTGTGTGTGTGTGTGTGTGTGTGTGTGTGTGTGATGCGATCTTGGAAAACGCGTTGGATGTACTGGGATGTTCGAAAAATAGGTTGAATGTCAATTTGTTTTTGTCAAAATTAGGTTTTCATTAAATTATTATTCTATAACATCTTGTCTATCATCTCTGAAAATATCTTGGCAAAATTCACTTGTTTAGTGCAGTAAAATTGTGATTTAATGCAGCAAGCAGAAATTAAAGTGTCTTTCTCTAATGTTAAGAACGTGTTGCGGAGATGCTTTCTCTAAACACCACAAAAACAGTTAACGTATCAAAATAAACCACGTAACATATTTATTAATAAAGGTGTCTCAGTGCACATTTCCCACCAGTCCTGTGTAAACTACAGCACGTAAAGTTGTATTTATTTTTTTTTTGATGCCGTGAAATAGCAGAGCACGAGAGATCAACGCAGTCTAAAGAAGCTGCTCAGTCAAATGATCTAACTTCCTTCAATCTGCTCAATCCTGGTAATGTCAGTGCCCTAAACGATGTTATAATGGACTGAGAAAGAAGGATCAGATGCGGAAGTTACTACTAAAGAGGAGGAGTCCGAAGAGAGTCTGTTAAACGGTGCGCGAACAGTTGTGCTGCGCTCGCGTTTCTACATGTAAACTACAACTACAAGGTACGCTAATTCGTGCTATTTAAACATACAAGGGGTGATCAAAAGTGCAGAGACTATACCCATGATAAACAACGGAAAACGGACGTTTGTTTGTGTAATAATGCAGTATAGCGCTCCTGACAGTTCTCCTTAAACCCGTAAAGTGAAAGCTCAAGCCGTCTCACTTTAAACCCGTTTTCTCAAAATTCCATTCCTGAAAATCATAGCTATCAGCCAACTGCAGATAGCTATAACTTTTGTTACGTTCTAAGGGCATTTTACTTTTTTTTTTTTTGCACATTTGATTTGTAAACCATGGTTCATACAAGGTTCTTAAGTGCTTAGAATACTTGAATTTGACTTTTTTAAAATTTAAACCCTTAAAAATAACAGTATTCCTGAAGATTTAATTGAAAAGTGCTTGCATTATTGAAAGACAAAATAGGTGTTTAATTTCACAAATAAGCACTAATCTTTTGACGCAAAATTCACGCAATTAAAAAAAGAGTACCTTTTTCACTTATTTCAGTTAACGTCGGAAAACAATCAACCGGAGCACAAACCCACCGAAAACTAAGCTGATTACTGAGATATATGTTATAACACCACCACCACCTCCACAGCTGTTAAATTTACTTGGTTATCTTTATTTCCTACAAATACAAAAGCAACTTTTATTCATTTTTCATGTTGAATTTTAATATTCTTCCAATACTTGGTATTGTGGGCATATCCTTTTCATCAGTTCTTCATTATTTTGCAAGCCTTCTAGCGGTTGGCTGAGTAAAATTCAAAATGTTAATTTCATTACTCTAATTAAAAAATGCTAAACTCAGAGTCAGCCTACTCAGAGTGGATTGAACTAACTCAATACAGCTGTTCTGAAACCAAAAACTCTGAGTTTCCCATCTCATGGTAACTCAACTCAGAGTTCAAGTTTAAACTTAGAGTTGGTTGAACCCCTCTTTTTGAAACAGGCCCCAGATCAGGTAGTAGCAACAACAGTGTCGTGTAAACATGGCTGAAGATGCGAAAAGAGTTGAACAGATGAACCTCATCAACTAAATAATTTACACTGGAACCGCTACGATTGATTAAAACTCATGACTTTGATCATTTGTTTCAAGCGTTTCTCTAGCAAAAACCAGATCAAATTAAAAGAGCCATTTAGTTTTGAATTTCAACATCGCTTGTAATGATTTTAGCGATGAGTGAAACAGAGAAACTCTAAATCAGTTAAACCATTGCGTCGCTAAATGATTTACTGTTTTGAAGCACTCACACAATTGAATCGTGTATCATGGTTCATTTGAGTTAGATAACTTTGTGTATTGTGAATCATTTTGTGTATCGCAAATCATTTGTTTCCGATCGGGACTTCAAATCGCTTATCACGAATCATTGATTTAGAGCGGAACAGGTTTGTGAATCATTTGAAATCATTCATGATACACTAATTGAAATTCCAATCTAAATCAAATTATTTATAAAAGCGAAACTCTGATCTAAAATTATTTGGTATACACAAAGTTCCAATCTAAATCAAATGATTCGCGATACACAAAGTTCCATTCTAAGCCAAATGATTTGCGACCTGCGTTTTGAGTCCTGATCTGAATGATGGTTCATGAATCATTATTCAGATTGGGACTTCAGAATGTGGATCGCGTATCATTTGATTTGGATCGGAAATTCGGAGCGGGTTCGTGGATCTTTTGCTTTAGATCGGACCTTTGGAACGGCTTCGCACATCTTTTTTCATATCAGAGTTTCGAAGCAATGTTGTGAATCTTTTTTTCCAATTTTTTTTTCTTAAACAGTACAAAACATCAAACAATTAAAGCAGTACAGTGATAAAGACAAAACAAAGAAAAAAAGAAAGCAAGTATACACAAATACAAATCCCCTAAGAAAATTAACCGTGGTTTTATTATAGTAAATGTGTAGTATACTTTGTAATTCTTTAGTAGTAATACTTTACATGTGCTTCACTTTATTTTTGCAATTTTTTAAATCTGATTAAAGAATGAAAAAGTAGTCCTTGAAAAGTCCTGGAATTTCATTTTACCTTTAGTTTTTACTGGAAAATGACAGATTTCGTTTCTTTTAAGAGCAACCATAAAATGTGGTCATATAAAATTCATTTTGTTTGATAATTTTGTTGGTTTTAGAAACCTGTGATACTGTGTTTTTTTTAGTTGCTTTTTTGATCTGTAAGGTGAATCTTTCTCATAAATTCGATTCTATTGTGAACAAATGCAAAAATAAGAATCTCCGTAGACTAATACATGAGTTATTTTCCTTTTCAATCTTTTCAACTCTGCATACATAGTTCTGGCAGTAACGTTGACACTCAAAATCACATCATTAAGGGACGAGATGTGCTTGTTTACCTCCACAGCACACATAATGTAGTGAATGGTAATAACAGTATACAATGAGGTGGTAATTTGCATGCCAATTTTTTTTTCTAGGAAACAGAGTCAAGCATCCCGCACTGCAGACATCACAGCATATTTTTATGCGATGTGGCACAGTGATTAACAAGATACATTTAAATTTTGTGTCAAAAAGGTTGCTGACCCCTGCCACCTTAAAAACCAGACCATATTGCTTTTCACATGTGCAGACTGTCAGGGGAAGAGAATCGGTGGAGAAATTCATGGCTGACGCTCCTTCACGTTTCTCATTACAATATAAATATTCAGTCTGGCCGGGTGAAAACACTTGAGCATGTCTCTGCATGCAGGCTCGTGTTTGGACTCTTTCTTTTCTGAAGGGCAGCCGGTCGTCTGCAGAGTCTTTCACGCACTGGATTTATCTGATCTATTGTATGTGTTCACATTTTGTATGTATGTATCTGTCTGTGTATGTGCCCATTGTGAAATCTTGTATCATGGAATTGCGTTCGGCACTGTGAAATCGATTGCGGTGCCGCAGCAGGTCTGTTGTCACCTTATTTCATTGAAATTGATCTTACGGGTCATTGTTCTATGAGATCAATAATGGCATCAATACCAAAGCCCTTCGTTGTCAGTCTCCCTCCCACCCAAAGCAGTGATTAACTGGCAACAATGACAGCTCCATCATGGCCTTGTTTTCCTATTGCAGTTTTCAGGACTTTGCCGTGATATACAGGAGAGACTCCCCATGCAGCTTAAGCCTGAGTCTTGAGGGGGAGCGGGATAGTCATGCATCATCACGCTTGTAGAAACAGCCTGGATCCGTGAGCTATATCTCTGAGCCTCAGTCTCTGAAGCGCAGATGTACGATGTTGTTTTCTCCATTATTGCCACATCTTGCCTTCTGCTCGAATCCAATCCAGAGTCAGAAATAAACTTTTTCATTACTTTTTCAGGGTAGGGCTGCACAGTTGTTATTACATAACCATTATAGCACTTATGGCTGCTGTAATTTAACTTATTATTGCAAATTTTCGGTTTCAAAAATATTTATTCTATTTTGAGGTACTTTCAAGTGTTTTTGCCTACGGCATTCAATCAATAATTATAAAAACAGCCAAAAAGTATGTATATTCTATGAATCAACCTTAAGAATTGCAGTTACAGCATCAAAAGCAATAATCAGCAGTGTTTATATTTGTCATACTTCTAGTTCTATTTCATGAGTTTTTTGTGAATTAAAAATTATGCTGAGTCATCGTTTGTCATATACTTTAATTTAATATTTCTTAACATATTTAATAGGGGTGTAATGATACACGTATTCGTATTGAACCGTTCGGTACGAGGCTTTCGGTTCGGTACGCATTACAAACCGAACGATTCAATTCGTTGGACTAATCCTATTAAATTTGGAAAATAAAAGAATTTAGAGTGTGTGTATAACTTTATAATGTATTAAAATATAATCATTATAATGTTCTCAGTGCCACTACGAAACAAGGCAGCCCTAACGACATAAAAGACAAATTGACGTCTGCCCCCTCCCACTCCCAAAGAAAAACACAGTACTCCAGGAGGGTTGTGACGGTGAGGTAAATTCGTTAGAATATCCCTTCTTTTCCTCGCTTTTATTAGTTTTAAACAGCTTGTAAATACTAGTGCGCATTTTACTTTTAGTTTCACTTTTGAATTAGCGCCAATCTGACGTCAAACTGTACGGAAAACTCACTTATATTAAATAGAATGATTAATCTATTATCAAAACGAATACGAATATAGGCTATAGGCCTAATATAAAATAACATATAACTTATACAAAGTTTAAATATAAAACACTGGAGATCAGCAAATGGTGGAAGCTTCCAAAATCATCTTAGATAAATAGCAAAAGTCTAAAATATTTTTAAAGCAGGAGCTTTTGTACTTTGTTTTAAAACAAAAATATTTCGCCAACTAGCCTACTTGTTTTTCTCACCTCACTGGTCAGCTCGACTTATTCTCCTCATGTGATAAATGAAATTCGACCCCTGCCGCTGATCTGAGATGCATAGCCACCGTGACACCACTGTATCGTATCGAATCGAACCGCAAATTTTGTGAACCGTTACACCCCTAATATTTAATCAGAATAATTTGATTTGAAGATTATTGCCTATAAATTGAAATCTGTTCTTAGCTGAAAAGTAATAAGTGTCATAAAATTGAACTCTGGTGCAAACACCAGCAAAAAAGAACTAAAGTAGAATTTTTAAATAGAAATACCCATTAAATTCCATTTTGGAGTTGTTTTTGTTTGTTTGTTTTTTGTAGAAAAATAATAAAAAATTAATACTTCTGTTTAGCAAGGATGCATTAAATTGGCCATAATTAACAGTAAGGGTGTTTATAATAAATAAGGAATGTTTCATCAAAAAAATCCTGCATTTAATTGATCAAAAATCCTGAAAACAATAATATTGTTAAATATTATTTCAGTGTAAAATAACAGTTTTTAGTGTGAATGTATTTTAGACTGTAATTTATTCCTATGAAGCAAAGCTGTATTTTCACCATCATTACGTCTTCAGTGTCACATGATCCTTCAGAAATTATTCTAATATGCTAATTTATCATCTATGTTGGAAACAGTTGTGCTGCCTAATATTTTGTTTAGAAATGAATACTTTTATTCACCAAGTATGTGTTAAATTGATTTAAAAAAGTTTTAAAAAGATTTCTATTTTGAATAAATGCTGTTCTTTTTTACTTTTTATTCATCATAGAATTCAGAAAAATAGTGACAGTTTCCAAAACATATTAAGCAACATAGCTGTCTAACAGTATTGATAATAAAAGTAGTAAATCAGCATATTAGAATGATTTCTGAAGGATCATGTGACACTGAAGACTGGCGTAATGATGCTGAAAATTCAGCTTTGCGTCACAGGAATAAATTATATTTTAAAATATATTAAAATAGAAAAAAATATATTTTAAACTGAAAGAATATTTCACAGTATTGCTTTTTTAAGCCTTGATGAACATTGGAGAATTCTTTAAAAAAAAAAAAAACATTAAAAATCTTACTGATCCCAAACTTTTGAATGACTATATATATATATAATTACAAAAAGTATTTTTAGTTTTTTAAAACTGTAGGGATGTTTGCCCTTAATTTCGCCTCAGTTTCTGACCCTGATCTAAACAAGGAAAATTTTTCTGTCTGGTGTGGCTTAAATTGCCATTTTAATAACATTGGTATTACTTTATTGCAATATACAAACTTATTTTAGAGAGGAATTGTGCTCTGCCAGTCAACAATCATCCTTATTCAAATGCTTTTTCGTCTCTCTTTGGACTCGTGTGACTTGAACAGTGCAGAGAAAATTATGAAAGCAGACTCTGAAAGGATATTTAGCGGCGCCGAGAGGCTTGCATGAAATGAGGCCCAGCATATTAATTTTCACAGGCATTCAGGGTGCTTTGAATGGCATTTTCTGATCCTGCCATTACTATTCTATTTGCTGCGTTCTGACTCCATCTGAATAAACACCTGTGGGCTCACAGCAATGCCCAAGGCGCTGAATGTTTCTTCTCTGAGGCGCAATACGTCACAAATAATTTCACCCCCTAATGAAGTATAACCGCAGTGATGACAGCAATGAAACGATACAGATTTGTCTCTGCTTCAGTCATTTGGAAAGCACAGAATAAACAGATGATGATAATAATGATGTAATGATCTCTGCACATACAGCCAGGCCAAAAATGGAAGAGGGATATGCAGATTGGGTCTTCGCTTTTACACATGCACAAATAGAACGGTTCAGAGTGTTTTCAGCCAGCTGCCTTTGGAATAATGATGTTGGAGTTTGCCAGAACATTTAAACAGTTTAAAGCAAGCTTGCTTGCTTAATTACAACGGGAATACATATTCAAAACAAAGCCAAGTGGATTAAATGATGTAGGCAGTGGTTAATTTAACGTAAATATCAAGTAGCAGTGCCATGAGATTCAGATTTTTTTCTAGACATTTAACTCTTGAATCAGAGGGGCAATGGAAAAAAAAAATCCCTTTCAGATGTAAGCATCAAAACAAAATAAATCGTATTTTAATGTATATTTGATTACACAACATTAATTAAAGTTGATAACAATATCAAAAACAATAACTAACCATTTTAATATCTGTATTATATCTTAATATCTGTGTTGACATTATGGAAGCCCATTCCATCGCTAAATTAGAAATGAAATATGTAATTACGTCTGCTTATCTCACAATTTTGATTATTTTTTTTAGTTTACATCCCACAAATTGTCAATTTGAGAGATATAAACAGGCAATTATAAAAAAAAATGTCCTCAGAATTGCATGATATACTACTTTTGATATAAACAGTTGCAAGATATAAACTCACAATTGCGAGATGTAAAGGCAGAATTGCAAGATATGAACTAGCAATTCGGAGAAAAAAATCACAATTGCAAGATATAAACTGGCAATTCTGGAAAAAAGTCTATATTTAAGTTTATATCTTGCAATTCTGACTTTTGAACCCACAATTGCTAGTTTTTTATCACCCAGTTCTGACTTTTTTTAATTAAGAGACATAAACTCCCAATTGTGACTTACAAAGTCCAGTTCTGAGGGGAAACAAAGGCTGCTATTTTCTCAGAATTGCCAGTTTATATCTCACAATTCTGACTTGATAACTCAATTGTGGGTTCTAAAGTCAAAATTGCAAGATATAAACTTGCGGTTCTGGGAAAAAAGTCTCAACTGTGCGCTCAGGGCATGTCCAGATCCACTTTTGCTAATTTAACGACGGGAAAACGGTCCGTGCGCCCGGGCGCATAGTCGAAATGGGTTGTCCCTATTCTCTTAATAAGTATGGAGTGTTTTTTGTGCGTAACGTGCAATAAACCAATCAGAGTCTCATCTCCCATTCCCTTTAAGAGCAAGTTGCGCTCCTCAGTAAACTGAGGAGTTCAACGAGTGATGTTTTGCTGAAATGACCTGTTAAATGGCCAGTCAATATTTCATTTGTCTGCGTTGGATGCAGGCTTTCAAATAGCTCCGTGCGAGGAGTCAGTTAATATATATGTGTGTATTGGCAGGATTGTTCAATTAATTAGCCAATTTCATTCATCATTATAAGTACTAATAGGCTGAACTGCAAATAGGTAGCCTAATTCTACTACACGCAGTGGCTATCCATCATTACATTTTTATATTTATGTAGCCTACACAATAATATTGTTTTACACTGTAATCCTTTTGTTTTTAATATTTGGCATGTTTGTGTGATGCGCATCCCTGTGTGTAATAAGCAAAGTGAACGCGTGTTGTGGACGCGAGGCGCATGATCTACCAGTGCGCTCTTTAAATAACAAAAAAAAAATATTGCGCCATTGACTTTAGACTTTAGACCAGGTTTGAGTTGGTCTATGGCGCAGTCTATTTTCACTTCCTCAAAATAGCAACGCACCAACAATGCGCCTTAACACACCTCTTTTTTAGACCAGCACGCCAATGGGCGCACAAACAGGCGCAAATGCATTTGCTAATTAAACGACGCGGCGCTGGACGTAAAAATGCAAACTGCGTCGGACTTAAACTAGCAAACACACTTGCGCTGCGCCTTGCGCCGGGTGTATGATAGGGCCCATAAACTCACTTTTTTTTTCAGAATTGCTAGTTTATATCCTGCAAATTTGATTTTATAACTCGTAATTGTGAGTTTTTGACTCGCAACTGGGAGTTTCTATCCTGCATTTCTGACTTTGACTGGCCATTCTGACTTTTTGTTTCACGCGATTCAGAGAGAAAAAAAGTTGAATTGCGAGATAAAAACTTGCAATTACCTTTTTTTATTCAGTGGCAGAAACCGCTTAGAAAAAAAACAGACAATGTAGAAAAAAAAAAACGTCAAAAGGTCAAAAATTCTGATTCCTCAAACATGAAATGAAACACTGAATTATGATATTTTCGGTGCTTGAAAACTTAACTAATATTATAAGAGCACAAAAGAAAGAAAAATATGATTTGATTTTACAGTAGTCTTGGTTCTAATATGTTGCCCTGTAAAATCCTTAAAAAAAAAAAAAAGGTAGAACTACAGGTTTCATTGTTCAAAAGTGCTGGTTTGGGTGTCTTTAGGTGTCATACAGGCCTGTTTTTCAGGTCCAAGCAGAGTGATAAGAAATCTTTAATATGATGCATCTTTGATAGGTTACTAGCGCAGCTCTTGTAGCTCGAATATTGGTGGGTTGAGATAAGATTGCCCCCTACCCTGTATTATACTACAAAAAAAAGTAATATTAAAGCTGTAAACTTTATTAAACATCTAGCTGAGTATATATTTAGCTAGCTTTGGTGCTTGCCAAGTTTGCTTGTAGCTGACTTAAAGGGTGTCTTCAGGCAAAACGGTAATTGGCTTTTCATATATTCTAATATATGCTTAGCATGACACATTTCAAGTTATTTAAAACTTTTTCAGTCATCAGTTTTGAACGGTGAGGGATATGCAATACTGAGAATTGAACTTTTATGTATTAAAAATGAATGAGAACGCAGATAAAATGAAATGAGCACCTCGTTTTGGATTAAGGAAACACTCAATTCCCCAGTAGCAGGGTGCAGATGGGTGATAGGGAGGCACACGTCATGTCACAATTGTAATTTCATACCACCCGTCTTTCATTTCTGACCAATTTCTTGTTATTAAGTCATATCGGCTGTTCCCCTCTCCCTTAGCAGCTACAGTACCTCATCATCTTCCTCCATTTCACCAAAGCAGAGATGTGATTGCTCCTCCAGAAATGGTATCGACTAGTTCATTTCACCAAGCAATGTTTTTGAGATTTAGAACCGACCTTCCTTATCTGGCTTTTCATTGAATGCTGCATGTGAGCAGATCCAAGGCGGAGGAAGAATCGTCACAGGGTTCTAAGTGGACAGTCGAGGGATCTTGTGTGTTTCAGCTCTGAGTGACGAATGAACCAATTTGTATCAGACACTGGGTGGGGTTATATTGAAGACTGTGATGGAAAGGGCCAAACACAGGAAATTTGGCCCTGCCACACATTATAGAAGAAAAATGTGCTGGGAAGGTCAAGACTATAGGATGTTTTCATCTTTAAAGAGATAGTTCACCCAGAAATGACAATTCTGTCAATAGTTACTCACCTTTGTGTCTTGTATTTCTTCCGTGGAACACAAAAGGAGATAAATAATAATGTCATGATTGTATGAAGGACATCATGGATTCTTTAAAATATCAGGCCATTTTGACAAGAAGTGAAAATGTCCAAATTGGGCCCAATTAGCCATTTTCTCTCCCAAGGTCATGTGACTTGTTAGTGTTACAAGGTCTCAGGTGTGAATGAGGAGCAGGTGTGTTAAATTTGGTGTTATCGGCATCACTCTCTCATACTGGTCACTGGACGTTCAACATGGCACCTCCTGGCAAAAAACTCTCTAAGGACCCGAAAAAAATAATTGTTGCTTTACATAAAGATGGCATAGGCTATAAGAAGATTGCCAAGACCTTGAAACTAAGCTGCAGCCTGGTGGCCAAGACCATACAGCTGTTTAAAGGGACAGGTTCCACTCAGAACAGGCCTCGCAATGGTCGACCATTAAAGATGAGTGCGCATGCTCAGCGTCATATCCAGAGGTTGTGTTTGGAAAATAGGTGTATGAGTGCTGTCAGCATTGCTGCAGAGGTTGAAGGGGTGGGGGGGTCAGCCTGTCAGTGCTCAGGCCATACACCACACACTGCATCAAATTGGTCTGCATAACAGAAGAAAGCCTCTTCTAAACATGATGCACAAGAAAGCCCGCAAACAGTTTGCTGAAGACAAACAGACTAAGCAGATTACAAGCAGATTACTGGAACCATGTCCTGTGGTCTGATGAGACCAAGATAAACTTACTTGGTTCAGATGGTGTCAAGTGTGTGTGTCGGCAACCAGGTGAGGAGTGCAAAGACAAGTGTGTCTTGCCTACAGTCAAGCATGGTGGTGGGAGTGTCATGGTCTGGGGCTGCATGAGTGCTGCCAGCACTGGGGAGCTACAGTTCATTGATGGAACCATGAATGCCAACTGGCAGCAGACTGGGCCGCAGGGCAGTATTCCAACATGATAAAGACCCCCAAAACACCTCCAAGATGACCACTGCCTTACTAAAGAAGCTGAGGGTAAAGGTGATGGACTGGCCAAGCATGTCTCCAGACCTAAACCCTATTGAGCATCTGTGGGGCATCCTGAGAAGCACAAGGTCTCTAACATCCACCAACTCTGTGATGTCCTCATGGAGCAGTGGAAGAGGACTCCAGTGGCAACCTGTGAAGCTCTGGTGAACTCCATGCCCAAGAGGGTTGAAGCAGTGCTGGAAAATAATGGTGGCTACACAAAATATTGACACTTTGGACATTTTCACTTAGGGGTGTACTCACTTTTGTGGCCAGCATTTAAGCCATAAATGGCTGTCTGTTGTTTTTTTTAAGAGGACAGCAAATATACTCCTTGATTGTAGCAAAGTGTAATTTCTTCAGTGTTGTCACATGATAAGATATCATAAAATATTTCCAAAAATGTGAGGGATGTACTCACTTCTGTGAGATACTGTATATAAATAATAATAAAAATAACACTGGTATTGATACATTTACAGTTTGACAGACAGTGGTCACCATTCACTTTCACTATATAGATTAGAGCAGCTCAGATATTTATCTAAACTTCTCCATTTGTGTTCCACAGAAAAAAGCATGTTTGAAACAACAAGGTTTTAAATTTTAACATTAATTTCTCTGTCCACTATTCCTTTTATATATCAGACATATGGCTTCAAGGCTGTGAAATGGAGAGATTGTCCTTCATAAAGTGCAGACTGTTGCTGTGTCACAGAAAGCATAAAGAATAGCTGCATTAAGGGTTTAATCTAATGAATATCTTCACATTTATCGGCAGTAACTGCTTCAGATAATATGTGCAGTCTAATGTTCGGGTCCCTTGAGTGTAGTTCAGATTTTAAAAGTCAGTCAGACTGAGTATTTCTCTTAAGCTTATGATTGTTCCCTTGCAGAAAGGGTTTGAGTGCAAGCTATTTCCAGGCTAAAAAGTTTTTTTTTTTGTAAGATTGAAAATCTTAATACCCATGGGTAGGGATGTCGAAAGTACAGGTGCTTTGCTACCAACTCAATGTGAAAACTTAAAAAAAAAAAAAAAAAAAAAGTAACAATAGCAGTCTTTCTAAAGTTTAGCTAGTCAAGTAGCGACTCTGTACCCACGCGCTGTCAGACTGACAGACGACTGCTTTTGAGCGCTCATATGCGTATTTGCCCACATACAAAAACATTTTGGTTTTAGTAATAAAGTTTGTTTCATTGAGAAATACTTGAAGAGTATTGTTTTTATTTAGTTCACTTTTTAACGAAAGTGTTGTCTGACTAGCATATTTATTTCGAAACTGATACTGAGTATTGTGAAATTTCACTCCCTTTGCTTTCGACTACTAAAATTACCACTGTGACATCCCTACTCACTGGCTTGTGAAGACACCTTAAAACATCTTTCTGTCAGCGTGCTCTCTTGAGTGTGAATGATGGAACGTTGTGTTCATTCTCTGAGTAACGTTTTCCTCTGCAATCATTTTTCAGCGTGATCCAGGACAAGTTCTGTGGGATCATTAACATCAGTGTGGAGGCTCTGCACGATGTGATGACGGAAGACCCTGAGACGGCTACCTTCAAGGAGTAAGTTTGATTCTTTCTTTTTGATGACACTTCTCCTCCATAGAGGCATTTTGTCTGCCTAATGACCTGGAAAATGGTGGACAAGGGCACACACTGTCATGGCAGGGTGTTTCATGAAACAAATGCTCAGCTTTAGGAGAAGTGATTGTGATCTGTGTCAGTGTTTTCTGCCTTTTTTTGTTAGATTATATAGTATCAAACCAGGAAAATGGTTTAAACCACATACATCCATGTAAAGTTATGTTGGTAACATTAGTTAATGTATTGAATAAAATGAACAAACAATGAACAATACATTTATTATGCTATTTTTTAATCTTTGTTAAAGTTAGTTAATAAAAATACTGTTGTTCATTGTTTGTTCATGTTAGTTCACTGTACATTAACTAATTTTAACAAACACAACTTGTGTTTTTAATAATGCATTAGTAAATGTTATAATTAATAAATGCTGTAGACGTATTGTTCATTCTTAGTCCATGTCAACTAATGTAGTTAACCAAGGTTAACAAATTGTATTGTGAAGTGTTACCATTATATTTAAATGAATCAAATATATAAAAATCCCACATAGTGTATGTATATATACAATGTATACATATACATATATTTTACATGTGTATGTATATGTAGTCTATACACACATAATAATTAGAATAATATATATTACTTTATGATTATACATTAAATTTATAGTGTTATTCTGCAGTTCCATTTTAATAAAAGTAATTATTTTAAACTATTTTGCTAATTAAATTTTGCCTTATATATGTGTTTGTTTGTATATAATGCTACTTGGTAATATCACTAATAAAATAAATTGTATTTTAATTACATTTAACAAATTATTGTAGTTACATTTATGGTCAATCTCTCTCACTCTCTTTCTAACTATATATTTTTAAAGTTGTAATATTTTAGTTGTATACATTATAAAAATATATATGTAAATATATAAAAATCTTACACAGTGTGTGTGTGTGTGTGTGTGTGTGTGTGTATATATATATATATATATATATATATATGATGTGTGTGTGTGTGTGTGTATGTAATAATACATGTGTGTATATATAGTATCTCACAGAAGTGAGTACACCCCTCTCATTTTTGTAAATATTTTATTATATCTTTTCAAGTGACAACACTGAAAAAATGACACTTTGCTACAATGTAAAGTAGTGAGTTCGCAGCTTTTATAACAGTGTAAATTAGCTGTCCCTAGTGAAAATGTCCAAATTGGGCCCAAAGTTTAAATATTTTGTGTGGCCACCATTATTTTCCAGCACGGCCTTATCCCTGTTGGGCATGGAGTTCACCAGAGCTTCACAGGTTGCCACTGGATTCCTCTTCCACTCCTCCATGACAACATCACGAAGCTGGTGGATGTTAAAGACCTTGCACTCTTCCACCTTCCATTTGAGGATTCCCCACAGATGTTCAATAGGGTTTAGGTCTGGAGACATGCTTGGCCAGTCCATCACCTTTCCCTTCAGCTTCTTTAGCAAGGCAGTGGTCGTCTTGGAGGTGTGTTTGTGGTCGTTATCATGTTGGAATACTGCCCTGCGGATCATGCTCTGCTTCAGTATGTCACAGTACATGTTGGCATTCATGGTTCATGCAGCCCCCAGACCATGACACTTCCACCACCATGCTTGACTGTAGGCAAGACACACTTGTCTTTGTACTCCTCACCTGGTTGCCGCCACACACACTTGACACCATCTGAACCAAATAAGTTTATCTTGGTCTCATCAGACCACAGGACATGGTTCCACTAATCCATGTCCTTAGTCTGCTTGTCTTCAACAAACTGTTTGCCGGCTTTCTTGTGCATCATCTTTAAAAGAGGCTTCCTTCTGGAACGACAGCCATGCGGACCAATTTGATGCAGTGTGTGGCATATGGTCTGAGCACTGACATTTGACCCCCCTAACTATTTAACCTCTGCAGCAATCCTGGCAGCACTCCTATTTCCCAAACACAACCTCTGAATGTGACAATGAGCATGTGCACTCAACTTCTTTGGTCGACAATGGCGAGGCCTGTTCTGAGTGGAACCTGTCCTGTTAAACCGCTGTATGGTCTTGGCCACCAGGCTGCAGCTCAGTTTCAGGGTCTTGGCGATCTTCTTATAGCCTACGCCATCTTTATGTAGAGCAACAATTCTTTTTTCAGATCCTCAGAGAGGTTTTTACCATGAGGTGCCATGTTGAACTTCCAGTGACCAGTATGCAAGAGTGAGAGTGATTAACACCAAACTGAACACACCTGCTCCCCATTCACACCTGAGACCTTGTAACACTAACGAGTCACATGACACCGGGGAGAGCAAAATGGCTAATTGGGCCCAATTTTCACTTAAGGGTGTACTCACTTTTGTGGCCAGTGGTTTAGACATTAATGTCTGTGTGTTGAGTTATTTTGAGGGGACAGCTAATTTACACTGTTATACAAACTGTACACTCACTACTTTACATTGCACCAAAGTGTCATTTTTTCAGTGTTGTCACATGAGAAGATATAATAAAATATGTACAAAAATGTGAGGGGTGTACTCACTTCTGTGAGATACTGTATATATGAAGAGTTCAGATGCAAAACCCTCTAAAAGCCATCTCGGTCAAAAATGAGATAATGATGCTAAGTGAGTAAGTGAATTCTCTCGACACATTATGCGTCCATCAAATACTTTTACTTTAAACTCGGTAAAATCCCAGCCTCAACCCAATCTTGTATATAATTCTAAATAAAATGTAATATATTGTATATATTAGAATATTGTTGTTCTGTAATATGACTAAGATTGATTGTATTTAACTATATTTAACAAATTATTATAGTTAAATTTATAGTTACGCTTCTCCCTCTTTTTACAGGTGTAATTAATTAATTAAGAAATAATAATTCATTATAATAATAATAATAATAACAATACATTTATAAGATAGAATTAATTTGAATCAATTATAATATCTATTTTTTTTATGTGTAATGTATATATTTTGATGTATAATGTATTCATTTTAAAGTATAATTTTATTCTGCAGTTCTTTAAATATTATATAAATTAAATTTTAATTTGTTTTTCTTTCTATCTGTATATCAATTAATTAACTAATTTATAATAATAATTTCTAATATAGAAATCATATGAATCAGTATGTTTGTTTTTATGTGTAGGTTTGTCCAGTGTGTATGCTGGTCATGAAATGTGCATGATACTGCTCGGCAGCCAATATTTTATGACTTGAGGATATGGTGCTATACCCTTAAGTTCACCTCCTAAGGCATTTTATAATTTCCAGGCAGGATGGATACACAACCTGCCTCATACATACTTCAGTGAGGTGTCAAAAGAGTATTCATAAATGGAGTGAGAGATTACACAGCTGCTGGAGAACAGGGAAAAGTGGCACATTTTAGAAATGAAGTGTAACATGAATGTAATTTCTCTACTTTGCCTTCGCTCTCTTTACACACACACATATGCTTCACGACCTTACACACTCTCTCTGGCTGCCTGTCCTCTAGCTGCATGCTGATGAGCCACTTTGAAGAGCCAAAGCTGACAGATGACGAGGAGCCCCCAACAGAACAGGACAAGAGAAGGAAACTGGTGAGTGTTTTATCCCAACTCAAAGGCCACAGGTGTTACACGCACCTATTGATGACAGATGCCACCAGGTTCCTGTTATTGATGAGAACTAGCGGATGCCGATACAGTACATTAAAACTGACTAGACTTGATTGAATTCACTGCATTCCTACTGCAGTTCACAAACTAACAGGTCAAAAAGTGTTTCATCTAAAGAAATCAATTTCTCATGATCAAGATTGATGTACATCCTACCTATATAGGGGGTAAAAGGTTAAAATTGTTTGTCGCTAGGGTTCTGAGACAGTAAATGCTTTGTATGCATTACTATATGTGCACCATAGGCGGTGTTCTGTCATTAATTACTCACCATTTCGTTTCAAATCCGTAAGACCTTCGTTCATCTTCAGAACACAAATTAAGATAATTTTAATGAAATCCGAGAGCTTTCCGACCCTGCGTAGACAGCAGAACCGTGATAGGAAAAGCACCGACTCGTGGGTGGCAAACTGTGTGGTTTGTTGTTGTTTTTGTGTTTCTCTACTTTTTTTTATGGGAAGCGTCTCACCAGAAGTGTTTAGATAAAAACAATAGTGAGAGAATGCAGTGTTTTGGAGAGGATTGTCATGAAATCTCAGTCTGTCTTTTCCTAATGTTATTTTTGCATGACACCCACATGAGCATGTTCCAGCTGAATGGTGCTTCTGATAGAAAAACTGCTAACAACAATAGCTTTCAAACAACAACTGAAAACGAGCAAATGTACTGTGTGAAGTGCAGTAGTTCAAAAGCACGTTGAAGCGTATTTAAGTGAGTCATTTCTCTTAATTGTCTGTGTGATGAAACGGTCCTGGTGGTATTTGATACTTTCAGCCGGTAGCTGGTTTGAAATAAAGCACATTTTTGCTTTGGAAGTCACAACCTTTCACAACCAGTGTTTCTTTGTTAGAGCATGACGTGGGTTGAACCTCAGTGCCAGAGTACGAATGACAGCAGTGAGTAATCAAAACACAACTGACTTTTTGCCTTCAAAACATTCTGAAAAAGTATGTATAGAGAGGTTAATTTTTTTTTTTTATTAAATACAGTGTTGTTTTTTAACCCTCTGGGGTCTGAGGTGATTTTGGGGCCCTTGAGGTGTGCTGACATGCCCTGACATTTGTGCTTATTTCAGCTACTTATAACATACTATTTGCCCATATGTATTTTTCTTGTATTCAGCACACACTGTGCTACAATAATATATGAGAAAGATAGATGTACATGTTTGCATTTTGTAGAAAAAAAATATTATGCGTGGTTAGCACATTTTAGGAAAAAACATTCATCTAAAAGATGGCCTAAAAAAACCTACTGAATAGTTCTGACGAAATCATTTGAGTAATCAGTCTTGTAAGCTAGAATATTTACTTCACAATGATGTGAGAATCATTCCAACCACTTCATCACAAACAAAGATATAATAATTTGAATTTTGAAAGTAAGTTTTTTGGCCAGCATTGCCATATTTATGGGAGTGTTAATAGCTCTGAATATTCATGTAATTCACACAAGGAGAGACAAAAGACACTCCCACAATGGCTAATGTTCCCCCCATCAAAGGTAATGTTCGCCTATCAAGTTGGAGTGCTGTGAAGAAAGAATGTGAGAATGCTCAAAGATTTTCATCTATTTTATTGTAATTCCTCTATGTGGAAAAGTGTTGTGCCTTGCTTGCAGTGCTAAAAATGTGAAGATATATTAACACTTTTCACTAGCAAATCTGTTAAAAAAGGGTGCGCTGCACAAAAAATGCTTTTCTAGCTTAGATTTTTTTGTCTTGTTTCCAGCCAGAATATCTAAAAATTCTTAAATCAAGAAGGATTTTCTAGACAAGTAAAAATTATTGTCTTGTTTTCAGAAAAAATAAGTCAAAATTAAGTGAGGTTTGGCTTAATGATGCTTTGCCTTTGCAAACTACAGTTTGCATCTCTACTATAGCAGTGACATGTAGCCAAAGTGTTGACAGCATTACATTGCAGATGCTTTTTTTTGTTTGTTTTAGGGTGTGTTCACACTTGTAGTTCGATTTGTTTGGTTCATTTGGTTAGGATTTTGGTTCTAATCTGCTTAGTGTTCACACTGGCATTTTTGTGAACAGTGAACCTAAAGATACCTAACCTAGAGGCACAGTGATACGTTCACAACCTGATTGGTTGGGTTGAATGACATATATTTTGTGACGGAACTCACGAACACCCCAAACAAAAGACGTTTTAAGTTGAATACACCAGGACTAAGTGCGCTCACTGTTGCGTGTGCATTTGATTTTGTTTTCACCACCTGCAAACTCACAAAGAGCTCATCAAAGGCACCTCCTTGTTGCTCCACATTTTACCTGTGCTCATTTATGGTCACACCACTTGTTCCCTTCGTGAAATCATGTCACATAACCTTGCATCTTCTTTTTGGTTCGTTTATAAGTATTTGGTCCGTGTTGCATATTTATTTCAAACCGCACCAGAGTTTGTTTTAGTCAAACCACATGTGACAAATTAGAGAAAGTCATTCACACACAATGTTTTTGCGTTGAAGGGATAGTTCACCCCCAAAATTTTTTTTTTCGTAATTTACTAATTTGAGTTGTTGTAATACTCTGAGTTTCTTCTGTTGTACACAAAAGAAGTATGTACAACGGCAGCCATTTACTTTCATAGTATGGGGGGAAGAAATTGTTAAAATCAATGGCTACTAGCAACTGTTGCCAAAAGTTTACCAACATTATGAGGATGACAGAATTTTATTTATTTTTTTTTTTTTACTTGACTAAATTGACATTACTTTTAAACTTATTTTCCATTTTTATGTTGATCTTTTTTTAAACATTTTGTTATACCTTAAATTCTTTAAACTTGTAGATTTTATTTTTAATTTTATTTTAACTTGTAGGGCCCTATTTATTTATTTTTTTCCTGTTTTAATTTAATAAATTGAATGGTTTTTATTTATTTTTTTCTCATAATTACTTTTATTTTTACAGAATTCTGTGTTTTCCATTAATTTACTTGGATTCCATTTTAATGGTTTTAATTATTTTTAATAATCAAAAGTATCTTTAATTATATATATTTTTTATATAATTTATTATTATTGACATTAGTTTTACACTTATTTTCCATTCCAACGTTTTAAAACATTTTATTATACCTTAAATTCTTTAAACTTGTAGATTGTATTTTTTATTTTATTTTAACTTTTAGGGCCATGTGTTTTTTATGTTTTCATTTTTCTAGATTTTTTTTTTTTTTTTTTTACAAAACTGTTTTCCATTAATTTTCTGGGTTTTTAATGGTTTCAATAATTTTTAATAATCAAAAGCATCTCTAAATAATAATTAATTATTATTTTATTTCTTTTTTTATTACTTTTTTTTTTTTTCAAAAATACTGTGTTGTGTATTTACATTTTTCTGGTAAATATTCTTTATCATCAGTGTTGGGGAAAGTTACTTTCTAATGTCAGAAAAGGAAAACAAATGTCAGATTATCTTATACATAAAGGAAATTTGTATTATTTAACAGATTTAATTATTGCAGGTTTGTGGCATATTCTGAGTTGAATTTTACTGTTTTTATTCATTTTGAGGAATACTGGGTCATTTTTTTTTGTGAGTGAGATCAATTAATGCCTGTTCACATTTATTCTAGAACTGAAGTAACAGCTTACTCCCGGTTTCTCTTAACATGGGGACAGGAGAGCTTTTAATCAATAAATGGAGGGGAAAAGTAACTGGCATTACTTATTTGAAAAAGTAACTCAGATATTTTCTTGTCAATTAAAAAATAATGCGTTACTTTACTAGTTACTTTGAAAAAGTAATATTATTACATAACTCGCATTACTTGTAATGCGTTACCCCCAACACTGACTATCATTACATTAAGTAATATATTTCAGTTTCTTCAAGTTGAACCATTTTTTTAACAGATTGCTGTAAAGACGTTTAAGTTTCAGTTTGTACATGATATATCAGTAGCTTTCCTCAAAGAAAGTAAAATACTCATGTAATGAATTTCATCGCAGTTCTAGAGATTGTTGGTGTGTTTATGTAATTATATACTGAGGCGGCAGAGACTGAAAATACAGAGACACACAGAACATGCAGAATTCATATGAAATGGAATTTTTGCAGGGTAATATTCACAGACGCTATTGTGTTTTAATTTAAGTGCACTGACCTACTTTTAATTTATTCATCGCAAATTTGACAAATTCCATGACATTCCACATTATACAGTAAGTTCCTTTTTTATGACAGAATTTTGTGCATTGCGGAAATCATAGGACCTGAAACTTGACTCAGTTGCAGCGGTCAGACATGTCTCTCTAGCTTATGTTTACGTAGAAAAACAAAGACATCCATTGAACAACAATTAAACATTTGCAGATGGACACCTCTGTATACTTTGTGTGTGTCTTTCAAGTACTTCAGTAAACAAAATAACCAGATTATTCATCCCTAATAACTAAACTCACACCTATGTCCCCTGAAAGACTGAAAGTAGGAGGGATGAGATTGACAGGTTATTATCTAGTTAACATGACGTATCCACATAGAGACCATTGGACTCAAATGAGCTTGTGTTTTGTCTTGTTTTGATGCCTTTACTGAACGGACACATACCTGAAGCGCTTTCACGCGGCTGTGCTCAAAAGCAGCTGTATATTGAATTACGTTACGTTTCCTGCAGAAAGTAGTACAGTGTTCAGAGACGTTTTGAAGGAGGTACCGGAGTGCAAATTGCATTGAAGAAGAAAAGCGATGGAGGAAATGGACACGGCGAGCAATCAGTCCGCACATAACAGGCAGTGGGGTGCCAAACAGTCAGTAGATAAAGTCAAAGAGATGTATTACGCTACAAATCTGCCCTGACACAGGGAAGGTGTAAGTTCCTCCTGGTTAATGATGCACAAAATGGATTAAAAGGAAAAATGTCCTTTTTTTTATCACTTCTCCCAGCATGAATGCAGGTTTAGATTTAAAAGGTTCATTTCAAATCATCAGAGCCATTAACCACCCAACTGTCATGATGTTACGGACAGGGTGATATTTGTTCACGAAATTGGTGCCAGCGGCTTTAGACAGCAGGACAGTTCTGGAATGGAGCGACGTTAACCTTGTTTAACCTTGTTTCCCAAACTTGTTAACCTGTCATTGTGTTGCAACTGATGTGCGGTGTCTCTCAGTGCCATTCTAAAAAGAAATAGAACTGAAATGGTTTCACATTGGTGTTTTGCTCTTCCTTTTCTCTGACATATTTTGTAATTTACAATAAACCTAGTTTTTGTATTTCATCCAGACTAATTAAGATGACGGTGTTGCTTACATTCATTCATACTGACAAGTATTTCCCAAGGCTATTTGTTTGAAGTGGATTAGTCCGTTTTTGATGACGTGAACAGGATAGGTGAAAACATGCGTAATCTGTTATTGTTAATGCTGCCTCTTGCATCAGTGTCTCTGTCATATTCAAACTCAATACTGAGGCTCATCCCTGCCTTCTTTTTTCTGTTGTCAGTATCTGTCTTCTCTCATTACTTGTTTGTGTGCTTCAGGGTTTGAAGGTCAATCCAAACAAGAATACTGAATCAAAACCGTTTGCTTTCCGGGATGCGATATTGCATAACGGATCCATCTATTTAATAAGCACATTTCGCTCTGATTTATTGCCCGTGAATCCCAGGGTGTGCCAGATTCAGTTACCCTGTTAAAAGTCTTTTTATTTAATGCTGCTCTGAGCAAAGCACTCCTCATTTCACACGCTTTTAATTTTTCATTTTTCATTACCCTGCGGTGGGGGGTTTCCTTGTTTTTGTTTGGTTTCGAAAAAAAGTGATTGTTTTGAAATTATTAGCATTTGATATCATCTGCATTCAAATATTTCATGGCCTTGTTTAGATCCAAACAATCTTGAGACCAGTATATGTATTTCTTTTCATAAGTCTCTCCAAGACTGCATTTATTTGAAAAACAGTAATATTGTGAAACATTTTTACTATTTAAAATAACTGCTTTCTATTTGAATTTATTTTAAAATGTAATTTATTCCTGCGATCAAAAATGCATTTTAGCATCATTACTCCAGTCTGAAGTGTCACATGATCTTTCAGAAATCATTCTAATATGCTGATTTGCTGTAATATTATTATTATTATTATTATTATTCATAATAATAATAATAATAATAATAATAATAATAAAATTATTTAAAACAGTTGAGTAAAATTTTTCAGGATTATTTGATTAATAGAAAGATCCAAAAATCATCATTTATCTGAAATAAAAAGCTTTTGTAGCAATATACACTGTATATCTAAAGCTTGGAGTCAGTATAATTTTATTTAAAAATTGTTCTGTTTTTGCTTTACTTTAGATCAAATAAATGCAGAAGCAGAAGAGACTTCTTTAAAAAACATTAAAAATCCATGTTCAAAAACTTTTGACTGGTAGTGTATTTGATCAAAAATACCTTAATATTGTTAAATATTATTACAATTTAAAATAACTTCCTACTGTAATATATTTTAAAATGTAAATTATTCCTGTTTTTTTTTTGTTTTTGTTTTTTTTAGCATCGTTACTTCAGTCCTACGTTCAGAATAAAAAGTTCAAAAGAACAACATTTATTTAAAATATGAATCTTTTGTAACATTAAAAATGAATTTTCTGTCTCTCACTTATCAATTTAATGCATCCTTACTAGGGCTGTCAAATGATTAATCTCGATTAATCGCATCAAAAATAAATGGATGTTTACTTTTATGTTTACTTACTATATGTGTTTACTTTGTATATTTATTATGTACATATAAAGACACACACATGCATGTATATATTAAAACAGAATATTTATATGTACACTACCGTTCAAAAGTTTGGGGTCAAGGCTGCATTTATTTTATCAAAAATACAGAAAATAAACTGTAATATTACAAAATGTTATTACAATAGAAAATAATGGTTTTTATTTTCATATGCTTTAAAATATAATTTATTCCTGTGATGCAATGCTGATTTTTCATCAGCTGTTACTCAGTTTCCTTGGCTTAAGTGTCACATGATCTCTCAGAAATCATTCTGATATTCTGGTTTTGAAAACAGTTGTGTCGCCAAATTTTTTTTTTTTTTTTTTTTTTTTTTTGAACCTGTATTTTTTTTCTTTCAAGAACAACATTTATTCAAACTATAAATCTTTTCTAGCAATGTAAATCTATTATGTCACTTTTTATTAATGTAACAATTTATTCGCAATTTATTCATAATAAACATTTACTGACCCCAAACTTTTGAACGGTAGTGTATTTATATATTTATACCTGTATAGAATTTAGATTATAAATAAATATGAATATTTTAGTTATAAATCTCAAATATTTTTCCTTAATATATACATGCATGTGTATGTATTTATATATACATAATGAATATACACCGTACACAAATATATATGTAAACATAAACTTTTATGTTGGATGCGATTAATCGTTTGACATCACTAATCCTTACTAAATAAAAGTGTTAATTAAAAATACATAATATTACTGAATTCAAATTAAAGGATAGTGGCTTATTTCTAGTGTAACTTATTGGCCAGTGGCATTGGAATATTATTGAGAGGAATAAACCTGTGACTTTTGATGTCATGTGCATTCAGATATTTTATGGCATAGTTTAAACTTTTAGCTTTTTTTTCCCAAATCATTAATGTCAGCTGGGTGTCTCCAGTCTGCAGTAGACAGTATTCACTAATGTATTCAGATAGCTGAAGATTTCAATTTATTTTGGAAATCACATAAAATGCTTGATTCTGAAATAACGACAGCTTTCTCCATCTGCCTAGAAAATCTTTCAAGCCTGTCCTGATGTTGTTAGTCTAATTAGATTATTATGCAATTTTTGTCACAGCATAAACGTAATATGATCATTTTAACTGGGCAGCAAGAGGGAGGAAATTGGCATGTGGGAGAAAGACATTCATAACTTTGGAAACTCAGACATTGGTTCAATATAGAATAACGTTTAGTAGGATTGAAGTGGACATTGTGTTCTTGGTCTTTTAAATATTTTGTCTTTTAAAGGGATAGCTCACCCAAAAATGAAAATCACCCCATGATTTACTCACTCTCAAGCCATCCTAAGTGTAAATGACTTTATTCTTTCAGACGAATACAATCAGAGTTATATTAAAAAAAAATTAAAAATGTCCTTGCTCTTCCAAGTTTTATAATGGCAGTGAATGGTTGTTGAGATTTTGAAGTCCAAAAAGTGCATCAATCCATCATAAGAAGTACTCAACATGGCTCCGGGAGGTTAATAAAGGCCTTCTGAATTTAATCGAATGCGTTTGCTTCCAATAAACATTCACTGTGAATTTAATTTTATTTAGCTGCTCTTGTTTGTCACCAATGTACAGTGTTTGTTTTCTCTTCCAGAATATTCAGTGGTTACATGCAACCATTCTAAAGGTCTTTGACCTTTTCCACACCTAAATGAAGAGCTCTCAGCACGTCTCAGACAGCTTAACCTTCAGTCTGTTGATGGGACCATACTGAGAACCCTCTCAAGCGTTCTCTCCGCTCTTCTGTTTTACGTGGCCACGCATTAGCGCCGCTAGCATAACAGCACTCTGTCCTCTAGAGCCGCCTCTTAGGATCGAGCAGCACCTCTCTTTCCTCAAGTGACTGGAGAGGATCGTGTCAGTGGTGCTTTGAGTCAAGTTGATAAGTGGTGTCAGACACATTTTTGCTTCATCTGTTGGAAGTATCATGCAAAACGGGTCTCTTTCTTGAGTTTTCTCGCATTTTTTCAAGTTTTTTGCGGGGTGTTTTTAATTATTTGGTGACAGACTGAGTCTCTGGTATCCAGCGAGCAGCTCTCAGCAGAGTGTTTCCTCCAGAGTCACGACTGACTGTTAAGCTCAGATTGCTCCGAGGGAAGTTTTCCTGCAATTAGCAAATAAGCATTAGTTTACAATGCATCCTGCTAAATGGCTTATGGGGAGGATAGGAAGAGTTGGGTCGTCCTCTTAATCTAGCAAACAGTGGACATTTTTAGTCATGTGACCATTTTTTTATTCATTCATTACATTTTATTAATTATATTTACATTAATTTCTATACAGTTGAAGTCAAAAGTTTACATACACCTTGAAGAATCTATAAAATTGTAATTATTTGACCAAAATAAGAGGGATCATACAAAAATGCATGTTATTTCTTATTTAGTACTGACCTGAATAAGATATTTCACATAAAAGATGTTTAGATATAATACACAGGAGAACATAAATAAATAAATTCTTAATACCGTGTTGTTACCTGAATGATACACAGGTGCGTGTCCTGAACAGTTAAACTGCCCACTGTTCTTCAGGTTCCAAAAATTCTTTGGTTTTTCAGCATTTTTAAGTATTTGAAAACAAAAATTTCCAATAATGACTGTATGATTTTGAAATCCATCATCTCACACTGAGGACCACTGAGGGACTCATATGCAACTATTACAGAAGGTTCAAATGCTCACTGATGCTCCAGAAGGAAACAAGATGCATTAAGAGCTAGGGGTGTAAAATTTTGAACAGAATGACGATAGCCTTTCAGTAGCTACAGAAGCTATGTACATGTTTCCCAGAGGACAAACAAAGTTCAATTTGCCCTGTTCTTCAAAATCAAAAAGTGAATTTGCTCTTAGTGCATCGTGTTTCCTTCTGAAGCATCAGTGAGCCTTTTAACCTTCTGTAATAGTAGCATATGAGTCCCTCAGTTGTCCTCAGTGTAATCTCAAAATCATAGTCATTGTTGGAAAGGGTTCAAATATACAAAAATGCTGAAGAACCACAGAATTTGTGGGTCCTGAAGGACTTTTCTGAATAACAGCCGGCAGTTTAACTGGGGACAAGGGACCCATGAACAACTATCACTAAACAAAACAAAACAAAAACAAAAAAAACAGCTGTGGATCATTTAGGTAACAACACAGTATTAGGAATCAAGTGTATGTAAACTTTTAAACAGGGTCATTTTCTCTTTTGGACTATATGTAAACATCTTTTATGTGAAATCTCATTCAGGTCAGTACTAAATAAGAAATAACATGCATTTTGTATGATCTTATTTCTTATTTTGGTAAAATAATTAACATTTTGCAGATTCTGTATTCTATATTTCTATTTTTTAGAAAGTTATGTCCCCTCAATCTGGCAAACAGTGCTAATAAAATCGTATGACTTTTTTTTTTTTTTTTTTTTTTTTTTTGCTTTTTTTTTTTTTTATTCAGTTAAAGGGTCTTATTTCCAGGTGCTTTTCAACATGCTGAAATATATTTAGACTTTACAATTGACACTACTTACCCTTTGATCACGTACCTAAATGATAAACAATTATTATATCCTTGTTTGTCTGTTAGGTTAAGTAATTGTTTTCAGTTTGTAATCTCTTGTTTCTGTAGTAGAGAGTGGAGTTTTTTGTGCTGCTGCTGTGCCAGAAATGCTAATTTTGACCTTTCATAATCTCCTGCTTCAGGGGTATATTTAGTCTTGAGAAATTTCAAATAAGGGTGTTAAATCTTGAATGTTAACTTCATCTAGACCTCCTTCCCCTCCGTAAAGCACAGCTGTGCGGCAAGGGAAATATAATCCAGATTATATTTTATGATATACTGAATTCACTTTGGCAGTTTCAGTGGATCTCTTCCCAGGATTGATATCCATTTTTGATCTGTGAAGAGAGATGCATTTATCTTTTGATGTGTTAAATTGTTTCAGGCATTTCAATAGTATCATTTAAAAATTTGTGTTCCATATATGATGTCAGACTTTGTAAAGTTTCTTTCTTCAGTTCAGGCAATTAAAGGGACACTTCGATTAAAAAATGAACATTCTGTCATTAATTACTCACCCTCAAGTCGTTCCAAACCTGTAAGACCTTCGTTTATCTTGAGAACACAAATTAAGATATTTTTGATTAAACCCAAGAGCTTTTTGACCCTGCATAGCCAGCAACTCAACTGAAATGTTCAAGGGCCAGAAAGGTAGTAAGGACATAGATAAAATAGTCCATGTGATATCAGTGGTTCAACCAACATTTTATGAAGCCAGGACAGTCCGCCGCCTTTATTGACTATTTTAATGACATCCTCACTACATTTCTATGCCTTGACCGTGGTAATTGCATTGCTGTCTGTGCAGGGTCAGATAGCTCTTAATTTTCATTAAAAATATCTTAATTTGTGTTCCGAAGATGAACAAAGGCCTTACGGGTTTGGAACGACATGAGTAATTAATGACAGAACTTTCATTTTGGAGTGAACTATCCCTTTAAAGCAAATGGGGATTATGTTTGACACATTCTTGTTTTACGGTGTACAATATTGCCAGACTTCTGCTTATGCAGACAATTTGATTACTATGGGGATTAAAGTTAATCAATATGGGGATACCATTTATTGCACGAAGGGTAAAATTGCAAAGTCTTTCTGTCAGTCATCTCTCAGGGTTTAACCAGCAAGACAATTTGCTGTCTTAATTTAGTGAACCAGAACTGTAGTGTCCCAGAAGTGATTTTACCAGTATGTGAATAAGACACAGTGGCTGAATTCACAAAAATCTTTTTGAAGTTGTAAAATTGTTTGTAAGAAAGAAATTCTCATTCTAAAAACTTCACGTCATAATTATGAGCAATCATTGTTTACATAATTGCATATACTGCATATTCATACTTTAGTATGTATTATGTCATTTGTGTTGTTGTACAATGCTTAAAGGCATAGATCACCCAAAAAATTTAAATTCTGTCATTAATTACTCACCCTCATGTCGTTCCAAACTCATAAGACCTTTGTTCATTTTCATAACACAAATCAAGATATTTTTGATGAAATCCGACAGCTTTCTGACCCTCCATAGACAGCAATGCAACTGACCCAAAAGGCCCAGAAAGCTAGTAAAGACATTATACGAGATTTAACATTGAAAAAAAATCTCAGCATAGCTGCAATTCACTGTTTATGCCATTGACCCTACATTAAACATGCTATGATTACTAGGATGCAGTTTTGTGACAAGCCGTTTCCTCTCCAAAGGCTTTAATACTACAGCAGCAGAATTCCCCTCATTATTAAATGATCCGGTGCTGTGACACATCTGTCAGCCAGAGATATTAAAGTCACTGGCCCGAGTAGGGCCACCCGTGACTCCTTTCACTTCTGTATGACCCAGCAGATTAAAGAAATGCCATTGCTTGCCAAGAACACGGAAGGAGACAATGTCGCTCACAGAAGAGGATGATGGTTGATTCTGAATGACTGATGCACGATTTGTATGGGAAAGCGCCGTTCTCATTTAGTCCACGGCCTCTTTGAGTGACTTGATGAGGCTTAAAACTCTAATTAGAAATTCATGAAGCATGGCTCCATCTCTTTGATCCACTCCCTCACCCACACCCTCATTACCAGCCCAGCAAAGTGGATGCAAAGCACACCATTAATATCATTTAGAGTCTATTTTAAGAGCCCGAGGAAGTGCAAAGTAAGCAAACGTGGGCTTAACCTTTCAGACAACTTTGTAAGGTAAGGTAGGATCTATTGGCAACTCGGGAAGTAAATTACAGCTGCCCCATCATCCCTGAAAATTTTGATCTACATAAACAGTCAGGTTGACCTTTCCTTTTGCAAAATGGATTTATGGATTGGCTTTTAATACCTTACAGTGCAGGAGATGTGCAGCTGTAGTCGGTGGGCATACAATTCGCTTTCAAGTTTTGAATGCACAGTTGGGCTTTAAAAAATTGATTTAGTACATATAAGGAAAATTCTAGTTTCATTATATTTTCAAAATTACATCATTTTTTGTAATTGTAAAGAATAAAATAAAGACTAAATTGTGAATATAATAACTAATATGTATTAAATGAATATTAATTGAATAAAGTATCAATCAATTAATGTTTATCCACCTTTTTTCCCCGTAAGAACATTTGTACAGTGGGTACAGAAAGTATTCAGACCCCCTTAAATTTTTCACTCTTTGTTATATTGCAGCCATTTGCTAAAATCATTTAAGTTCATTTTTTTTCCTCATTAATGCACACACAGCATTAATTAACCCCATATTGACAGAAAAACACAGAATTGTTGACATTTTTGCAGATTTATTAAAAAAGAAAAACTGAAATATCACATGGTCCTAAGTATTCAGACCCTTTGCTCAGTATTTAGTAGAAGCACCCTTTTGATCTAATACAGCCATGAGTCTTTTTGGGAAAGATGCAGAAGTTTTTCACACCTGGATTTGGGGATCCTCAGCCATTCCTCCTTGCAGATCCTCTCCAGTTCTGTCAGGTTGGATGGTAAACGTTGGTGGACAGCCATTTTCAGGTCTCTCCAGAGATGCTCAATTACGTTTAAATCAGGGCTCTGGCTGGGCCATTCAAGAACAGTCACAGAGTTGTTGTGAAGCCACTCCTTCGTTATTTTAGCTGTGTGCTTAGGGTCATTGTCTTGTTGGAAGCTGAACCTTCGGCTCAGTCTGAGGTCCTGAGCACTCTGGAGAAGGTTTTCGTCCAGGATATCCCTGTACTTGCCCGCATTCATCTTTCCCTCGATTGCAACCAGTCGTCCTGTCCCTGCAGCTAAAAAACACCCCCACAGCATGATGCTGCCACCACCATGCTTCACTGTTGGGACTGTATTGGACAGGTGATGAGCAGTGCCTGGTTTTCTCCACACATACCACTTAGAATTAAGGCCAAAAATCTTGGTCTCATCAAATCAGAGAATCTTATTTCTCACCATCTTGGAGTCCTCCATGCGGGCTTTCATGTGTCTTGCACTGAGGAGAGGCTTCCGTCGGGCCACTCTGCCATAAAGCCCCGACTGGTGGAGGGCTGCAGTGATGGTTGACTTTCTACAACTTTCTCCCATCTCCCGACTGCATCTCTGGAGCTCAGCCACAGTGATCTTTGGGTTCTTCTTTACCTCTCTCACCAAGGCTCTTCTCCCCCGATAGCTCAGTTTGGCCGGACGGCCAGCTCTAGGAAGGGTTCTGGTCATCCCAGACGTCTTCCATTTAAGGATTATGGAGGCCACTGTGCTCTTAGGAACCTTAAGTACAGTGGAATTTTTTTTGTAACCTTGGCCAGATCTGTGCCTTGCCACAATTCTGTCTCTGAGCTCTTCAGGCAGTTCCTTTGACCTCATGATTCTCAGTTGCTCTGACATGCACTGTGAGCTGTAAGGTCTTATATAGACAGGTGTGTGGCTTTCCTAATCAAGTCCAATCAGTATAATCAAACATAGCTTGACTCAAATGAAGGTGTAGAACCATCTTAAGGATGATCAGAAGAAATGGACAGCACCTGAGTTAAATAAATGAGTGTCACAGCAAAGGGTCTGAATACTTAGGACTATGTGATATTTCAGTTTTTCTTTTTTAATAAATCTGCAAAAATGTCAACAATTCTGTGTTTTTCTGTCAATATGGGTTGCTGTGTGTACATTAATGAGGAAAATAAGTACCCACTGTAAATTTATGGTTCAGGCTTCCGGTCTCATCTGATTCCAGCTATTTTTTAGCTCTACAAAACTGCTAATTTTGTTGCTTGATATTGCAAATTGGTGTCTCTTATCATGTTATTTTAATTTATTATCTTAATTATCAACACACTGGTTTGTAGTGCAGACGTTTTCTGCACGTGGTTATTCTTCTCGTTATTTCCCAATAGCAGATAACTGGTCTCACCTATAGGCTTACTTCCACGTTGAAGAAAAAGGTAGATATAATGTAATGTAATGTATGAATATAATTTTTATGGCCTTGATTATTTTTCTGGCTCATTATCAGTTAGACTCCTGAAGGTCAAGCTTTTGAAACTGTCATCTAAATTGCCGAAATCACACATGGAAATTGCATGCAGATGAAGTTATGCATAATAAAAAAGGTAGTGTAATGTCCATTTTAGTAACTTTGGGCAGGAGACAGAATGAGGATTAAAGTTTACACATGTACGCACAATCTTCTGCTCTGCTTTCATAAACTTAACAAGTGTTTGTAAAGCGTTCATGGGGTTATAAATCTGGAAACTCATATGCAAAATCTGCCACAAAGATTTTTATGCATGAGATCTCGAATCATTTGAATGAACATTGATTTGTATGTAGAGCATTAGAGACTGTGATGTTTGAGATTTTCAGATTGTGTCAAGTGAAACTGCAGTGATTGTCTCAGACATCTTTTCTTTGTGGAGTAGACACTTTGTGGGCAATATGAGAGAGAGCCTATAATCCGATTTTCTCTAATGGCTTTTCTTTACCAAATGTACATAAATGGATTTTGTTTTTGTTGTTTACTTGAGACTGGCAAACCTCTTTTAGGTTAGAAGTATTTTTCTAGGTGTTTTTTAATCTTCTGCAGCCCTGCAGTCACATCAGTGCTCTTTCTTGAACACATAACCAAAAATATCTTCCTAATAACTAAAAGTCTTACTACTATTGCTGTAACTACTATTATTAAATGGATAGTTCACCCAAAAGTGAAAATTCTGTCATTAATTACTCACCTTCATGTTGGTTTAAACCTGTAAGACTGTAAGATTTATCTTCAGAACACAAGATATTTTTGATGAAATTGTTGAATAAAGTCATTATTTTTTGCCGTATTTGCACACAAATTCTTATAGCTTCATAAGATTACAGTTGAACCGCTGATGTCACATGGACTTATTTAATGATGTCCTTACTACCTTTCTGGGCCTTGAATGTGTCGGTTACATTGCTGTTTATGCAGGATCATAATGGATTTCATCAAAAATATCTTCATTTATGTTCCGAAGATTTACATAGATAATAAAAAGTAAATAAAGACAGAATTTTAATTTTGGGTGAACTATCCCTTTAATCCTACATGTTACAAATGTCAATGAGAAGAGGACTTTAGATGCAGAACATCTGCAAACCATGCCTTATTTTAAATCATTATTCATAAAATGTGAAAATTGATGCTACAACAAATCTGACTTTGAGCCTTATTTATGAAACTAGCAGAATAAATTCCTGTGGATATCATGTGTAAAACCATTCATGCATAAATGTTTGCATCTAAATCGAGGACAGTTCACACAAGAATGGATTTATAATAATTTGAACAGAAATTAGTGTTTTGTGTTTTGTGAATATGGCTCATTATTTTTCTTTTTTACCTCAAAGAAGAACAGAAAAAAATCATGTCATTATTAATATTTTATATATATATATATATATATATATATATATATATATATATATATTTTTATCTTCTATCATAATTTCTGTTTTATAAGTTTAACTTTTCTAAATACCTCCTGGGCAACATGCAGGTTTTCAAACAATCTCAAATTCTAGCTTTTATCAATTTTCTAATGTCCTGACTAAATTATCTGTTCAACATATGTGACCCTGGACCACAAAACCATAAGTAGCATGGGTATATTTGTAGCAATAGCCAACAATACATTGTATGGGTCAAAATGATCAAATTTTATTTTATGCCAAAAATCTGTAGGATATTGAGTCAAGATGTGTCACATGAAGATTTTAGTGTAAATTTCGTACTGTAAATATATCAAAACCTAAATTTTGATTAGCAATATGCATTGCTAAGAACTTTATTTGGACAACTTTAAAGGTGATTTTCTCAGTATTTAGTTTTTTTGCAGCCTCATATTTCAGATTTTCAAATAGTTGTCCTATCTTAACAAACCATACATCAATGGAAAGCTTATTTATTCAGCTTTCATATGATGCACATCTCAATTTTAAAAAACATTTACCCTTATGCCTGGTTTTGTGTTCCAGGGTCACATTTTATAATGTTGTGATTTGTTTTATATAATGTATTATAGAGTGAAACTGAGTAAATCTTGCTTTTTTACTTGAAAGCCTGTATGGGGGATCACTGGGACTAAAATATACTGAGGGAAAAAAAAGAAAAAGAGGATCATCGGTCCAGTTAAGCTTAAATATAGATGACTGCCTTTGCTTCTGAGTACAGTTGAGATTGACTTTATTGGCATTTACTCATCTGGTCTTCAAAGTTTTTTTACTTTATTCATTTGATGAAAATCCATTAAAGGTTCACAGTGGCTCGGGCAGGATTTCTTCCAGAGGCCTCTCTCTGCTTTATAGCACTGGCTTTTCTCAGAATAATACTTCAAAGTTCCTTTTCAGAGTGCCTTCTTCCTTAAAGCCATACTTGTTTTTCAACAAAACCCTTCAATTGTTCAAGGTCCTAGTGCTTCCTGTGTCTAACTGCCAATTCTGGGTCTCAACAATGCATAGTCTTTATGGTCTTGGAGGTTTTGCTTATGCAGAAGGATTCGTGTCTTACAATAACAAGCCATTTTGAGGACTTCCGACTTCACTCTTCTTACCAGAACGAATTGATTTTTCTTACAGATAATAATACCCACTCAAATTCAGGGTCTTTCCTGTGTGAGTGGCTTTATATTGTCATTCAACCTACACATATAGCTGTTTTGTGTGTATCACAATTGCATTCTGGTGATCTTATATCACTGCGTTTTTATACTACTAATGACGGCGAACATGTCTGTAACCACTCAATGCTCATGGATGCTTCTTCGAGCGAACAGTGGAGTTTCAAACCACAATTTCTTTTTTCTTTGGAAGCTGTCCAGTCACAATTGATAGATGTATTGATCGTGTTCCTAGGAAAACATCAAGGTTACATCGGATCACTGGAGAGATCTGATTTAGTCTGTATGTACAATTCTGTGTGACTACCAAGGTCACAAGCCCCACCATTTATCTAGAATCAATTGATTCCTGTGTTTCAACTTTGATACTGTAACTATGAGGTTGTTCCTTTAAAAGTGCCAGTTTCCCAGCTCATGGAGTAAAGAAGAGTTTACTTATCAACAGCTGCATTACAGTGAGACGGGATGTGCTGGAGGTTCTTTTTTGATTTTTTGTTTACAACTCATTTAATTTTGTTATGGATAACCTCACTTAAGACCCTCACTTAAGCCGTGCCATTTTACAACATCTTAAAGCTCTTCAAAGGTCAGGTAATTAGCATGAAGGGTCAAATGTGTTTATCATACCACTATGCTGGAAAAGCTCTTAAAGGCTCTTAAGACATGCTCGGTTTGAAACATGTTGATGTCATCTGGTTTAATTGGGTTATAGTTGTTGTAGTGTATGTCATCTGTGTGTGTGTGTAGTCAGCAGTGTGAATGCAATGCCCTGTGAAAACCACTTTTCTCAGCAGTGAAGTGTTTTTTATTTATTTATTTTTTGTAAATCATGTAGCTTTTCAGTAGCAGTGTTATTTTGTTCAGTTACAGGCTAGTGTTGACAGACACTACATGATATTTTACATAATACTATGGTACATAAATGTGCCAATTATTCAGTGCTATCTGATGATCTAATTATCACGGTACCATCACAGTAAGCTACATGTTTTAGAAAGTTTGCATGTGCAGTTGCACTTTTGCTCTTTTACATATCAACTACTAGCAATGTAGTTTGCTGTTTTAGTTATTTTGTAGATATGTTTTGTTTTCTAATAAATATGTTCAATACTGTTCACCAGTTTGGAGTCAGCTTAAATAAATTACTGCTTAAATTTAGCAAAGGTGAATTATATTGATCAATTGATTTTTATAAGGGTACAAAAGATTTCTGTTTCAAACAAATGCAGTTCTTTTGATCTTTCTTTTAATCAAAAATGCTAAAAGTTATCACAAAAATATTAAGCAGCACAACTGTTTTCAACATTGATAATAAATGTTTCTTGCAGCATATTAGAAGGATTTCTGAAGGATCATGTGATAGTGAATACTGGAGTAACGATGCTGAAAATTCAGGTTTGCCATAAAGCAATAAATTACATTTTAAATAGTTTTAAATTTAAAGTTTACTTAAAGAATAATTAATTTACTCACCCAATGTCATTCATTATGATTGTCTTTCTTTCTTCAGTCAAAAAGAAATTAAGGTTTTTGATGAAAATATTCTAGAAGTTTTCTTCATATAGTGGACTTGGGATTGAAGGTCCAAATTGCCATTTCAGTGCAGCTTCAAAGGGATAAGGGTCTTATCTAGCGAAACGATCAGCCATTTTCTACAAAGGCATTTTAGTACCATGTTAAAAAAAAAATCTAAAGTTACAAGTAAAGTCGTAAAATTGAGAATAATGTAGAATTTATGATAATAAAGTCTACATTATGAGAATAGTCAAAATGTTTCTAGAATAAAGTTAAATTTACGTGAATAAAGTCAAAATGTTTCGAGAATAAAGTCGAAATGTTTTGAAATTTGAGTTGTAGCAATTAAATTTCGTGTATAGTCTATATATGCAAGTGGCCCGGATTTAAAGCACCGGGAGAAGTTGTCAGGCCACCGGAATTTATTTAAATATGTGGGATTATTATCAGAAATCATACCATGTGTTATACTCACAGGAACAGTATGCTTGGAAGTAATATTTCACGTCTTCAACTGCATTAATTAGACCTATTAGTACCCCAATAATAGCAATAAGCTTTGTGCTGTTGGTACTTTTAATATAAAGCAAAATCTCAGCTTTCAAAATCTGTCAGCCTTATAGCAAAATACAAACGATGTGTCTTTCAATAATGTGTTTTTCACACTCTTTAATGTGGCAGGACAGATCACTGTAGTCATGGGAATCAGTCGTCTTTTCAATTACAGTACAAGACATTAGTTTCATGAAATGATACCGTTTCACAATAACGTGTGTGCTTTTAGTTGCTTTTAATACAACACAGCTCAGCTTTCAAATTCTGTCAGTTTTATGATGAAATACAAATTATAAATGTGTGTTCCTCTTTAATTCAAGTTTATAGCACAATGTAAATGTGAATAAACATCAGAAGGAATGAAAAAAAACATAGCCTAATTTAATTAAACAAATTACTGTAATCGGAAAGATTCCCATGCTGCTTAAACTGAGGCAAATACAGTGATCGGTCACGCCACATTAAAGAGCGTGAAAAACACATTATTGTAATAGACATATTGTTTGTATTTCGCTACAAAACTGACAGTTTTTGAAAGGTGAGACTTTGGAATATCCCTCGGTGCTCCCAATCCGGGCCATTTTCATTCGCACTAGGCTAAAATATGCTCACAAAATATTATTACTTTAATCTCATAATTGCTATGAATTGATTCTTATAATTTTGACTTTATTCTTATAATATTTTGACTTTATTCTCATAATTTTGACTTTATTCTCATAATTTTGACTTTATTGTTAAAATATTTAGATTTTTCCCTAAATATTTCGACCTTAATCACGAAATATTTCAACTTTAATTTCGTAATCTTAGATTTTTACAAAAAAATAAAAATAAATACAATTTAGATACTTTTTAAACACAAATGCACTAGCTAGTTAAAAAAAAACTCATCTCATGTTTACAACTAAAATCGTCCAGCATCGTTGTTTAAAGGATGTTTGACTTTCTTTGCGTGTTCGCTTTGTGAACGCTGGGTTGGTACTTCCGCCTACATCACGCGTCATTTGTGGCTAAAAAGTATATAATTTTTTATTTTAGTTTAAAAAATGACTGATCATTTCTCAAGAAAAGACCCTTCTTTCTTGGCTAGGATGGTGTAGAGCCCTTTAAAACTGCATTGAAACTGCAGTTTGAACCTTCAACCCATCGATCTCCATTGAAGGCCACTATATAGAGAAAAATCCTGGAATATTGTCCTCAAAAACCTTAATTTCTTTTCAACTGAGGAAAGAAAGACATGAACATCTTGGATGACATGGGGTTGAGTCTATTATCAGGAAATCTTTATCCTTTAAATTGTAATAACATTTCACAATATTACGGTTTACTATATTTTTAATCAAATGAATGAAGCCTTGGTGAGCATAAAAGATTTACAATCTAACAGACCCCTGCTTTTGGATTGTAGGGTATTATTACGCATTGTAGTGTTTATATAAGTACTAGCATAGTGTTAGTAATATAAGATGCTACATTTATACCACTAGGTGTTAATGCAAGACTTAAACAGCTGTCATACTGCCAGCATATACAAGACATTACAGAAATTGCCTCCTCAGAAGACCTTTGGCTTTGAAACACTGTGATTCATTCAGCACGTTGCAGAGTGAGTCTGACTCTGGAATGTTAAAATGTCATCCGGTGTAATTGGGTTATAGTTTGTTTAGTGTATATTACTGTGTGTATAGCCAGCAGTGTCAATGCAGTGCTCTGTGAAATCAATCCATTATGACTCGTAAATTCACTTAGCAAGAAAAATAAGCAGCTATTAAGGTTAAATCCCTCTGGACTAAATATGTTAAGATCTCACACAGTCCATTAAGTTCAGACAACACCAGGTAATCACAGTTATAAATATGATCTCAGGTTTTTCACAGATACAATATCTTTGATTACCAAATATACATACATGGCAGAATCACAGCCATCACAGGTTGAGAGTCAGATGAATCAGTGTGACCAAACACCTCATGGGAAGATCTGAACACAGCTTGTGGAAGTAAGTTTTCTGTGCAAATGTCTTGGAGGGTAAATGTTGAGGCTTGTGTTTTACACCAGTGTTATGTGGAGAGAGAACCTGGTGTGTTAGACATTTGTCATATTTAACCTTTTTGGAGGTTATTACAGTTTGCAGATGGTGGCATTTGGAATCATTACATCCAAAAACGACTTTTTCCTCTTATTTTTCACATGCCGCAGGGTAGCTGCTAGAGTTAATTTAGTGTGAATTATAAATATAATCACAAAAAATCACAGCTGGCTTAGTTAATGCTCATCACATTGACAGATGTGCACCCCATGACATGTCTTAATAAGCATATAATGTATTAATGAGCTGTTTATATAATATTTACAACCATAACATTGCTGTTGAGTTTAACTGAAAGCATCGAGTGTCAATAAATCAATCAGCTAGTGTCAAAAAGAGGGTGGAAATTACACCATCCTAAATAGATTTCCCACAATGATGCATTTACTTTGATTTTTCGAGTCATTTGTTGCATAATAGAGACTGAAGCGTCAAGTTAATGTATGCAACTACAGTATGCTAATTCAGCTCTATTCATGTCCTTACTCCTTCATTAGCAGAGCATTATTTATGTGTTGCGTTACAGTATTCAAGAGCTTTACAGTTTGACACTGCAGGAGTGTCATCAACAGAGACTTTGCCTTCTAAAACATGATCTACTGTATTTTTTAAATTACTACTAAAAATATTACAATATTTTATATACAGGGTCCCCACGGGTCATGGAATTTCTGGAATATCATGGAATTTTAAAAGGTCTATTCCAGACATTGAAAGTCAGGGAATTTTATATTTATTTTGTCCAAGTCATGGAATGTCAGGGATATTTGTTTGTTGCTTTAAAATTTTTGTTTCCATTTATCAAAATGTAATTTTTCTATACTGTATTTTGTTTTATGGGGTTGTTTCACACGTTTGGTTGTGGTGAGGTTATGGTTACACAAAAAACACAAATTTCTGTGGAAATAGTAAAAAATAAATAAAACTATCAAAGTGCAATAATGGGTCAAAGCAAATATATATAATAAATAAATAGTAGTGTATATGTGTATTTTTTACTAAAAACGTCTGTGAACAAGTAAATAAATCTTGCAGATAGATGGATTTGTTCATTATAGGTCCTGAAATTTCAGCTTTTTAGTCAGTAAGTCAGGGGATTTGATATTTGGCTTAGAGTGGGAACCCTGTATATATTTTAAATTTAATGTAAGAAATGTTTACTTTTATTTAGTTTTACTTTTATTGAAAAAAAATATTTATTAATTTGTTTATTTTGATTGTGTGCAATAGACTTACATTGAAAAGGTGATAATTTTTTTCAAAACTACAGTAGTTTGAATATAGCTTTTGTTCTTTCATATTTTTAAAAGTTTTTACGTTTTTTTTCCTCCCAAAACAACCCTGGGCACTCACAATTAAAGCTAAATATAAATATATATAAAAAAAAAATGAATGAATGAAATATAAATGAATAAGAGTGCATCTGGAATCAGCATTGTTGCCTGTTCAGCTTGTGCTCATGGAAGAAAAGCTATTCAGGCAGATGAGGATGTAACAGAGTACGGTTTCTATATCCTACAGCACAATTTGAGTCATTTTATCAATAAACTATCAATAAAATAATCATGTATTATGTTTTCCAGTGTATGACAGAAAGAAAGTGTGACACTGCTTTGTCCGTGCGATGGAAAGCAAACTCAATTAATGAATTCGTCTTAATTATGGTCTAGAAGTCAGCCCTTTGTTTTAGCGCAGGCAGCCACAGCAGTGATTAGCATATAAATGCTGAGAACGAATGAGTGTCTTGTGTTTTCATTTCTGACTTCATGTGTTAAGTTATACGATACGAGCTTGGATCAATGCCTTTGCTTTAACACCAAAAAAATTCTTTCACAATTGCCTGTCGACATGTCTCATTTTCTTTGTTCTTTAACAAATGTGCCAAACAGATATGGATTTTGAAATAGATATTGAATAGATTTGTGAAAGAGAACAGAAAAGTATACTTAAAGGGATAGTTCACCCAAAAATAAAAATTCTGTCATTAATTACTCACCCTCATGTCGTTCCAAACCTGTAAGACCTTTGTTCATCTTCAGAACACAAATTAAGATATTTTTAAGGGAAATCATAGACAGAAAGGGTCCTTCCAAGTTCAAGGCCCAGAAAGGTAGTCCAAAATAGTCCATGTGACATCAGTGGTTCAAACGTAATTTTATGAAGGGAAAAAAAAAAGAATAATAACTTTATTCAACAATTCTTCATCCTCAGTAAGCTCTCAAATCTTAATTTGTGTTCCGAAGATGAACAAAGGTCTTACGGGTTTGGAACAACATGAGGGTGAGTAACTAACGACAAAATCACCCAGTCTTTGAACTATCCCTTTAAGATTATTGTCCAGTACTGGAAAGATTTTGTGCCTTTATTTCTATATATCCACATATCTTACATTAATCACCTAACAAAAACACATTTTTTTTTTCCTCTTCAATAACATTTTTATTTGTTTTGTATCAAAGCAGTTTTTTAACTAACTCAAAAAGAGGCTTTTGTTTTATTTATTTTTTTGCAGAAGTTTTGTTGTTGTCATTGTGCTTTCTTTCTGAGAACGTAGATGTTTTATTGCATAATTCAAATGCTGCGTCTCATATTTCATATAAATAAATATATATATATATACATTTTTTTGGTGGTGTTGGTATGATTTTCTTGTGTTATATGCTTTATTATTTCATTGCAGTTGCACATCCTGATATTAAAATCATCCATTCACACTTATAAAGTCACTCATGGCTTATTCTGTCAAAGAACTGACATTTGGCACATACTAAGTTTAAAATGTAATATTTTTTATTATTCATTTTCCCCACCAAAGAGACACTGAAAAGAAGGAAAATTTACGTCATCATCAAGAGGTCAAAATAAATATTCAGATTATTTTATTTTTTATTTTTCAATAAACTGTTAACAAAATTGTCTAAATTAACACCCTGATTCTTTATTTTAATCAGATTTAATTTATTTAAGATATAATTTTCTAACAAAATAATAATAAAAAAACAAATCAAATAATTTGCATAATAACTTATAATAGGTTACAAGTTTGTAAATGTTTCTTAAAATTATGCTGTCACTCAGGATACATTTGGAAAACAAAAAAACTGTTACAGCTTCTGATGAACTTCTTTCCACTACGTTAAAAGGAAATATTTGTTGCTAATTAATATTTTTTCCTTAAAATAATCTGGATAACAGGGTTGAATGGTTCAGCTTGGTGAGTATTTGTGAAAATTGAGAAGATGGAAAGATATTACATACTTGTCTTCCCATGATACTGAAGAAAAGGTCCAACTTGGTGAATTTAAAACTACTTGCTTTTCCTGCTAGATTAGTTTTGTTAGATAATAGTTTATTAAACACAAAACAAGCCACCCAACAACAAAAAAAAGATGAGATTTTTGCCTAGAATACCAGGCAATTATTCTGGTAATTGAGTGATCGGACAATTATTCTGGTGATTAATCGAGTAATCTGCTGATTATTCTGACAACAATAGCCTTTAAAATGATTACATTTAGTGAGGCAATAATAATTAGTTCAAATAAAGTGTCAAAAGCAAGTAATGGTATGGTTTTATTGAACAAAACTGTTAAAATACGTAATGTATTATAAACAATAGAGCTAACGTACATTACGCATTATAACAAATGACTGCCGATTGTTTTTACACATTAATGCACTAATTCATAAATCTAATTCTTGTTTAATATTGACTAAACAATATTTAATTAAATTGTCCACTTAATCTTTAATATTTGACCATTTCTTTACAACAGAAATGCTACAGCCACTGTCATTTCTTAAATATGTGGACACCAAAACGTGTAAACTCAGAGCGAGTAAACTTTTATTTAGAAATCGCAATGAACAGTTAGCATTTTGAGAAAGATAATGATGTATTCTCCTGTGTTTGTGTAGGTTTATAAATGATTTATCTTACAAATCTGATGAAATGGCACACGTTGCATTCCCAGATGAACGTTATAATACACCCAAAGTCACAACAATATGCGGAGATGGAATTTGAGGGCATATTATGATTTTTAAATAGGTTTAATATATCATGCCGCTTTGGAAAATGGTCTAATGAAGCATTTCATGGATTCTTCAGGTATTTTGCCAGGGAATGTGCAATCGAGGATTTTTTTTTTTTTAATCGAGCGCTTGAATAGAATCAAGGAATCGTGACAGCCCTATACCAGAGTTTTTATATTAGTCGCTACTGTATTAGTAGAAAGTGTCATTTGTGATGCTCATAATGTGTGTCTGTGTGTGTTTTCCACTCTCTATAGCTGGCTCTCGAGGACCCTGTGCACAGCGTCTCTCTTCAGCAGTTTGTCTATGAGAAGTTGAAGGCTCAGCAGATGTTGATGGGGGACCAGGGCTTTCAGGCTCTCATGGAGACGGTGGACACAGAGATCGTGCGACAGCTGCAAGAGTTTATCCACAGCATGTGAGACAGCAGAACCAGTCGTCTGAGACCAGAGATGATAACATTTTAATGATAACCCAGAGAAAAGATCTTCCATATTTTTTAAACACACACTTTCGTTTGCTTCCTCAAACCCACCTTTTTCAAAGTTTGAGACGGGGCAGAGAGGAAATCTACCTAGACTGAAAAAAAAAAAAAAGACACTGTAAGAAAAAACGTTATGATGCCAAGTTTTGTAATGGGAGAAGAGTATAGAAAGCACCATTTAAAGGGCCCAAGAGTCTTCATATAAAAAGTTGTAATTTTTGTATTTATGTAAAATACACTGCATGACAACATTAAGTTTTTTTCCCCTCTGGTGGCTTTTCCCAATCACGTTGCTTCTAGATCAGTATATCAGGAACTACTGAAAAGTCATTAACATTTTTGAGCGAAAGTATTTTCATATCAAATACACGTAATGAAAAATGAATGGATGTAAATGTTTACCTTCCCATAACTATTGCTGCTAATGCTCCAACACTGTACCTCTCGCGTGAGGTTCACAGGAGATCATAAGAACCAAATACATTAGATTAATGAAACAAATATCTATTTTAATCACTAGTACGCTGCAAATGTATGAGTGAATATTCTTACTGCCGTAGCAAGCTTTCTTTTTGTTTTTAAGTACACGCAGTAAGTGCGTTTACATTTCTAGAAATGTTTTTGGTTGAAAATGGGATGTTAAAAAGCACAGTCATACAGTAGAACGGCTGTCACTGTGAAATTAATTTCAAGTCTGAATAAAAGCCTTATGCTTTAAGCCTTATTTATCCACCACTAACACCTGATATTGTATCTGACATCTGTAATAACATGCATATGTTACATTACAGCACATTGCGCTCTGTAGTTTTATTTTCATGTATGAACCCTATTTTTTCATTGATGCAGCTTCAATAAAGTTCAGTACAGTCTGAAAATCACTGCTCACTTGCTTGTAGAAACCTAATGCTTGATATTTAATGTTTACTATGAACTGAAGAAGAGAAATAAGAGTTGAGCTTTTGAATGTAGTATTAAAAATAGCTGAAATAATTAAATAAAACAAAGAAACAAAACAAAAAATATTTAATCCACTTGGGTGAGTAGTATGACTTGTTTTGGCCTTGTAGCTTCCAATGATCTTGCTTTCCCAACTATATAAAAGCTTACACTTTCATGCTGATGTAATAACTAGAAACAGTCCCTGGTGGCAAGATGTGTGAATCACGTCCAATTAAATGTGGCATTTCTGGAATTACTGTTATTATTTACGTCTCTCACTTTCAGCCTCCATAGTGGTCAAGTTCTTGGCTACTACTTGACTTTAAAGCGGAAGTCTAAAGTGGTGCTAGTTATTTAAAAAAAGGCTCGCTAACCTTAAGGCGATCTGTTTAGAAACTGGCTTCTAAGCAAAACGGTTCCTGAGATTGATTTAAGCAAACCCATTGCTGGTTCACTTCTGTTGTTTAATAGGTCTGGCATCAAAGTCTTAAACTATTAGTCTCAACTTCACACACCCACGGGCCGCCCGCTGTCTGTTCACTGACCGCCTCATCGCACTGAGGAATAGCAGAAACTATCAGCAGAGATAAATACCAGAAATCGCAAAGATTACCTTTTGCAAGGAAAGAAGCACGTTTACTATTTTTTGGCTACATCTGCAGTCATTTATGGACTGGGACTGTTCTAATCAGAAATACGCAAGGAAGAACCAGCCAAATAATTCCATTCTCATAGGGACAAACATTTTTATGAAAAATATTGCATCTGTGCTCTCATTTCTTTGGCGGTATGAAATATTTCTGGGCAGTAAAAAGTTACATTTGGGCCTTGATGTTTGATTCAGAATAATAAGATTGGCTGTCTGGATGTGTATCCATACTAGTTGACTGGCAAAAATCAATATTGTTGACTGGTGTCTCATAAAACCAACATGGCAGCTGAACCTTTTTGTTTAATAAAGCAGAATACTGAGCTGAGAGCGTACATTCACTCAGAGACATTCAGAAAATCAGCTAAAACTAACAACTGAACTTACTTTCAAACATTCGAAATTATGACCTTTATGTTTCAAAACATTTTTATTTCCATTATTGATTACTAATACTGTTACACAGTGGTTCTCCACCATTGGGCCGGGACACGCTAGGGGGTCTCAGCACAGTTCTAACGGGGCCAAAAGATGGCTTAAAATTAAGGATGTGCCTGAATAGAAGGTCTGCATTTATGTCACGATTTAGTTAAAGGAAGTTCACCCAAAAATGAAAATTTCCCCATGATTTACTCACTCTCAAGCCATCCTAGGTGTATATGACTTTCTTCTTCCAGGCGAACACTGTCGGAGTTGTTTTAAAACGTATCCTGGCTCTTCCAAGCTTTATAATGGTGGTGGATTATTTTGAAGCTCCAAAAAGCTCATATATCCATCATAAAACTAACCTATACGCCTCCAGGGGGTTAACACATGTCTTCTGAAGTGGATCCATGGGTTTTTATAACAAAAATATTTCCAATTTTAAAATTATAAACTCAAATCACTGACTGATGCACGTTACTGAATGCATTGTTCTGCTAATTTATGCTGTATAAACCACAGAAAAAAAACATGTGGAAGCTGCTAAACTCAGTAAACAATCTAAAGTTAATAGGTGATAAAGATATGTACAAGCAGTATTAACTAAGATATTAGCCTTCTAAGATATAGCCCCTATTTCACCTACCTGACCAGAAATGACCAGAACACGAATGTTGTCAAGATTCTTGCCCTGGAAATCCTGGTCCAACCAGTTAGTACAGCCTAAAACATGATGATAATTGATCATTTTCAGCAGCAATAAACAGCAAAATGCGAGTTTCATTCGGTTCGGTGGCATTGTTTACATTCAGTGCTGCCAATATGGCCGATTGATGACGTGTTGTGAAAACACTCTGTCCACCTTTGTGTTTTAGTCAAATTTACATATTTTCCATAACACTAAACCTATGAAAGTGGTTTTAAAAAGCACATGGTGCTATAGTTTCATCACTTTACAGTGTCATAATGACTTGTCTTTTTGCAGTAACTCACCTGTCATAGTTTAATGAGTGGGTAGATGACATGAAGCAACGGAAGGTTAGCTGCATTAGAAAGAGAAGAGGGCACATGGACAGCTTCCGATCGGGGCATAGTTCGCAGGATTTTGTCCACAATATGGTGACAGCACACATAGTTTAACACATTATTTTATTATTTCACACAGTATTTTAAAGTCCACTTCGAGAACAAAAATTTACAGATAATGGACACTTGTCATCCAAGATGTTCATGTCTTTCTTCATTCGTAAAGAAATAGTTTTTTGAGGAAACATTTCAGTTAGTATAAAAAAATATATACAGGTCCTTCTCAAAAAATTAGCATATTGTGATAAAGTTCATTATTTTCTGTAATGTACTGATAAACATTAGACTTTCATATATTTTAGATTCATTACACACAACTGAAGTAGTTCAAGCCTTTTTTTTGTTTTAATATTGATGATTTTGGCATACAGCTCATGAAAACCCAAAATTCCTATCTTAAAAAATTAGCATATCATGAAAAGGTTCTCTAAACGAGCTATTAACCTAATCATCTGAATCAACTAATTAACTCTAAATACCTGCAAAAGATTCCTGAGGCTTTTAAAAACTCCCAGCCTTGTTCATTACTCAAAACCGCAATCATGGGTAAGACTGCCGACCTGACTGCTGTCCAGAAGGCCATCATTGACACCCTCAAGCAAGAGGGTAAGACACAGAAAGAAATTTCTGAACGAATAGGCTGTTCCCAGAGTGCTGTATCAAGGCACCTCAGTGGGAAGTCTGTGGGAAGGAAAAAGTGTGGCAGAAAACGCTGCACAACGAGAGGGGGACCTGCGGAAGCAGTGGACTGAGTCTGGAGTAGAAACATCCAGAGCCACCATGTACAGGCGTGTGCAGGAAATGGGCTACAGGTGCCGCATTCCCCAGGTCAAGCCACTTTTGAACCAGAAACAGCGGCAGAAGCGCCTGACCTGGGCTACAGAGAAGCAGCACTGGACTGTTGCTCAGTGGTCCAAAGTACTTTTTTCGGTTGAAAGCAAATTTTGCATGTCATTCGGAAATCAAGGTGCCAGAGTCTGGAGGAAGACTGGGGAGAGGGAAATGCCAAAATGCCTGAAGTCCAGTGTCAAGTACCCACAGTCAGTGATGGTCTGGGGTGCCATGTCAGCTGCTGGTGTTGGTCCACTGTGTTTTATCAAGGGCAGGGTCAATGCAGCTAGCTATCAGGAGATTTTGGAGCACTTCATGCTTCCATCTGCTGAAAAGCTTTATGGAGATGAAGATTTCATTTTTCAGCACGACCTGGCACCTGCTCACAGTGCCAAAACCACTGGTAAATGGTTTACTGACCATGGTATTACTGTGCTCAATTGGCCTGCCAACTCTCCTGACCTGAACCCCATAGAGAATCTGTGGGATATTGTGAAGAGAAAGTTGAGAGACGCAAGACCCAACACTCTGGATGAGCTTAAGGCCGCTATCGAAGCATCCTGGGCCTCCATAACACCTCAGCAGTGCCACAGGCTGATTGCCTCCATGCCACGCCGCATTGAAGCAGTCATTTCTGCAAAAGGATTCCCGACCAAGTATTGAGTGCATAACTGAACATAATTATTTGAAGGTTGACTTTTTTTGTATTAAAAACACTTTTCTTTTATTGGTCGGATGAAATATGCTAATTTTTTGAGATAGGAATTTTGGGTTTTCATGAGCTGTATGCCAAAATCATCAATATTAAAACAATAAAAGGCTTGAACTACTTCGAGTTGTGTGTAATGAATCTAAAATATATGAAAGTCTAATGTTTATCAGTACATTACAGAAAACAATGAACTTTATCACAATATGCTAATTTTTTGAGAAGGACCTGTATATACAGGTCCTTCTCAAAAAATTAGCATATTGTGATAAAGTTCATTGTTTTCTGAAAAAAGTCAACCTTCAAATAATTATGTTCAGTTATGCACTCAATACTTGGTCGGGAATCCTTTTGCAGAAATGACTGCTTCAATGCGGCGTGGCATGGAGGCAATCAGCCTGTGGCACTGCTGAGGTGTTATGGAGGCCCAGGATGCTTCGATAGCGGCCTTAAGCTCATCCAGAGTGTTGGGTCTTGCGTCTGTCAACTTTCTCTTCACAATATCCCACAGATTCTCTATGGGGTTCAGGTCAGGAGAGTTGGCAGGCCAATTGAGCACAGTAATACCATGGTCAGTAAACCATTTACCAGTGGTTTTGGCACTGTGAGCAGGTGCCAGGTCGTGCTGAAAAATGAAATCTTCATCTCCATAAAGCTTTTCAGCAGATGGAAGCATGAAGTGCTCCAAAATCTCCTGATAGCTAGCTGCATTGACCCTGCCCTTGATAAAACACAGTGGACCAACACCAGCAGCTGACATGGCACCCCAGACCATCACTGACTGTGGGTACTTGACACTGGACTTCAGGCATTTTGGCATTTCCCTCTCCCCAGTCTTCCTCCAGACTCTGGCCCCTTGATTTCCGAATGACATGCAAAATTTGCTTTCATCCGAAAAAAGTACTTTGGACCACTGAGCAACAGTCCAGTGCTGCTTCTCTGTAGCCCAGGTCAGGCGCTTCTGCCGCCGTTTCTGGTTCAAAAGTGGCTTGACCTGGGGAATGCGGCACCTGTAGCCCATTTCCTGCACACGCCTGTACACGGTGGCTCTGGATGTTTCTACTCCAGACTCAGTCCACTGCTTCCGCAGGTCCCCCAAGGTCTGGAATCGGTCCTTCTCCACAATCTTCCTCAGGGTCCGGTCACCTCTTCTCGTTGTACAGCGTTTTCTGCCACACTTTTTCCTTCCCACAGACCTCTTGCTTGAGGGTGTCAATGATGGCCTTCTGGACAGCAGTCAGGTCGGCAGTCTTACCCATGATTGCGGTTTTGAGTAATGAACCAGGCTGGGAGTTTTTAAAAGCCTCAGGAATCTTTTGCAGGTGTTTAGAGTTAATTAGTTGATTCAGATGATTAGGTTAATAGCTCGTTTAGAGAACCTTTTCATGATATGCTAATTTTTTGAGATAGGAATTTTGGGTTTTCATGAGCTGTATGCCAAAATCATCAATATTAAAACAATAAAAGGCTTGAACTACTTCGAGTTGTGTGTAATGAATCTAAAATATATGAAAGTCTAATGTTTATCAGTACATTACAGAAAATAATGAACTTTATCACAATATGCTAATTTTTTGAGAAGGACCTGTATGTCGTAAAACTCCCATCTAATGTTCTCCCTCAACTTCAAAATCGCCCTACATCGCTGTTTTAACTTTTTTGTTAAGGGTGTTTGATCTTTGCATGTTCACTTTGCAAAGACTGGGTCTGTAGCAATGTAGGATGATTTTGAAATTATTTTTGAAGTTGAGGGAGAAAATATGCTTTGCGATATGATTTTTTTGACATCTGTCTTGAACCAGAATACACAGAGTTCAGGCAGAGCAAGACAAGAAGAGCGTTTAAAAGTTTTTAAGTTGTATTTTTTTAATGAAAATAACCGATCATTTCGCTTGATGAGACCCTTCTTCTTCGGCTGGGATCGTTTACAAACACATTTGAGATTGTTTGAAGCCACATTTTTACTGCATTTTGGAAGTTCAAACTCAAGGCACCATAGAAGTCCATTATATGGAGAGAAATCCTAAAATGTTCTCCTCAAAAAACATCATTTCTTTACAACTGAAGAAAGAAAGACTTCAACATCTTGGATGACAAGGGGGGAGTGAGTACATTATCTCTTGCTGTAAACCATGCTAGTTTTCTTTTTTCATGGTTTATGCATGGCATACAGCGTCTAATATGGACAGATTTGCTGGTATGCAAAACAAGTATTTCACAGGAATTCTATTATGTTTATTGCTGTTAGTGTGGGAGCCAACAGCGGCACAGCTTAACCCGGCGCACATTATATTTAGTTATATTGAAAATGTTTCAGTGTAATTCAGTCAATCTTTTTTAACCTATTTTAACATTTCTATGGAGACTGGAAAATGAGAGCACCCAACGAAAAGTTAAAAAATACACCATGGCAGCCCTCATCGGTTACTCAGGAAAAGGTGAATGGTAAATCCGTATTCAAAAAGGCACGTAAAACGAAAGGACAATGTCGAGTGATATTCAGATCCTGAGCACCACTGACGAACATCTAATTCTTGTAAAATGTGTGGTAAGTACTGCCGCTGCGCAGTAGAAACAGAGAATGTGTGAACACAAATCTTGAAAAATTAAAGTAATGACAGCGCTCCCTGATGTGAGGGAGAGCATTTAAATATATATATCCTATATATTTTTTCTCCCATTTCGTATTTATTCCCTTAGGGGTTCCGTTCAACACTATATTCGGCACATCCCTACTTAAAATTATTTAAAACTAGACAAAATATGCTTTAAAATAAATATGCTGACAATTAAGAGAATTTACATCCTATTTCGTTTTCTCATCAAACCTTCTGTCCAATCAAATGCTCTCTAAAATCCGTAGCGTCCCGCCCCCTACACTATAAATACATGCTGAAGCTGCGGCTGAGATCGTCACTTGTTCACAGTACTTTCCCTATGGAGAATGGCAGGTAGTGCGCAATGTAGGCGATAGGGAACGATTCAGACAGTGTAAATTATGCCTTCCATGGGGCAAATGAGGTTTGGTTTTGCGTTGTTTCACGCGAACTGCGGCAGCGCGAAGTACACTCCGGACATTGACCCCGGTCCAGAGACGCGATAGCACGGAGCAGATCATATACGCGAGTCGGCATGATTATGATCACTATTTTATTAGTAAGAGTTTCATATTTAATCTATGAGGTAATCTGTTAGACTGTGGCTGTCATAAACTGTCAAATGCGGCTCAACCGAGCACAACGGCTCTGGCCCAAACAGATATAAATGAACGCTATTGGCTATTTTAAAAAGTGGGCGGGGCTGCTCGATATGGCTCGCCCTGTTTTCCTGTTTCAGTTGAAATCACGTCACCACGTAGAAGAATGCTGAGTGTTTCAAGGCACTTCAGTGGACCTTTAAAGCTTTATTGTGTTAATGCATCTATAGCGACAGCCTATAGCCGCTGAGAGGCTAAGCAGAAGGAAAGAAATCCATGACGCGTTCTCAGTGTTGCAATCCTTGTTCCCACTGCTCACCCCCTCTCCACACACGCATGCCAAACAGGAAATGCCATCAGGTAAATATCCACCTGCACCCATGTGACCAAACACCGGGAAATACAAAATTAAAGCCAAACATTTTCTGCACTTACAGCATCAAATTTCATTTTTATATGAGAACCAAGATTTTCACAGTATTGGAAGATGTGAGGAAGTTTGTGAGTTAGACCTGGAAAAGATTAACAGACCTGAAAACAATTTAGAAGTAATGTAAATTTCTATACATTTACACCTTTCCAACTTTAATTTTGAGATCCATCTTTTCACAGTGAGGACAACTGAGGGACTCATACACGACTATTACAAAAGGCGAAAATATTTACTGATGCTCAAGAATAAAACATGATGCATTAAGAGCTGGAGGATGTATATTTTTCCTGTTTTGTTTAAAGATCATGCTTTTCATTTAATATTTCCTGTCAGAAGCTAAATAATATAGGCCTACTTATGTTTCCCAGAAGACAAAATAAGTACAATTTAGCCCAAGTATCCAATTCAAAAAGTTTACACCCTCTTAATATGTCATGTTTACTTCTTGAGCATTATTAAATATTTTCACCCTCAGTCCCTTTCAGTCCCTCAGTTGTCCTCAGCATAGAAAAATGAATCTCAAAATCCTACAGTCGCTGCTGGACCAGGTCAAATATGCAGAAAATGCCAAAAGAATGTGCATTTTTCTTGAGTTTATTATATATATATATATATATATATATATATATATATATATATATATTTTTTTTTTTTTTTTTTTGGAACAGCTTGCCATTTGAACTGCTCAAGGCAAACAACTTCACTAAACAACTATCACAAAACATATAAACAGTCGTGGGTCATTCATCAACACACAGGATATGTCAACTTTTGAACATAATTTAAATAAATTCAGTTACTTGGCTTGTAGAATATAGCCTATGTAAACATCTGAAAAACATGCAATTTTCATATTCCCCTCTTATTTTGTTAAACATTTGTAGATTCTGCAAGGAGTGTGTAAAATTATATAACATCAGAATTCACAGAGAAATTATTATATGTGAGGAAAAATAATACTACTGAAACTTACTGGTGTTTATCTGGCACCAAATTTTCTCAGTTATATAACAAACCTTATTTAACTGGCAGCATTCCTCCAATTTTCACTGAGATTACAAAATGGCGGGCCGCTCTGAAAGTGATTGAAAGCCTGCAAAAGGAGTTTGTCCAGATGAAGACCAAAGAGATGACCCTTTCAGCCACTGCAAGAGCAGTTGGTCATTCTAAATCTGTGATTTCTCAAATATTGCAGCTTTACAATGACACTAATTCATTAAAGTCCTTCAAAAAGGCTGGTCGTCCTCGTCCACATAAGACAAATGCATGAGAAGATAATACAGAGACTCTCAGTGGGGAATCAGTTCAACACTGTAGCTGGAATTGCTTGCCAGTTCAGTGATGAACAGGGTAAGGATCTGTCCCAGCATGTATAAGACAAGACGAACTGAAAGAACACTCTGCAGTGACCAAGCCAATAAAAATAATTTTAATACCACTCTGTAAAATGTTTCAAAACAAGCAGCCTTTTTTTTTTTTTTTTTACAGCCAAAGGACCATAAATATTTTCTCATAAATAGTGAGGCTTGGAATATTGTCTTGGACAATAACTTTGAATCAAAAAATAGTGAAAAAACTGCTGTAGTACACTATGTGCACGTTACTGTGCGCAACAACTCATTTGTTTCACACATTTTATGCGACTGATGTAACACATAACAGTTCAGGGCAAGCTAGCTCATCACATTGATAAGGAGACATTCTGCGTCAAAGATAACGACACAAAATGAGGACAGATTGACTTCAGAATGTATAGGAGATGATTATGATATAATTAAATCCCCCTCTGGGCACACAAGCACTGAACAACAAGCATCTTATATGAGCAGTCATTTCAGTTCCCACAATGCAGCGCTGTGTTGCTATTTTAAGAGTGACTTCGGCGTGAGGCAATCACTTGAGAATAATGACTCGGGAATCAATGCTTGACGGCGGACCTTAGGATTCCAGTTCATCTAAATTATAAGAGTTTACTCAATGGTAAATACTGTTATCAATTAAATGAAGTGTTCGGCCTTTCGCCCTGATCGCTTAAAGGAGCAGTCTAAGCGTACACGGATCTGCCGGAGGCTGGGACTAATGCGGAAAGTACTTATTTATCATGTCAGATGTGAAGATAGAGTTTGTGTCACTTATGTAAGGTTATTATCTACCCTCTTGTGAGCATGTTGTGAATTTGTAGTAATATAACCAATTACTAAAACTCTTGAATTTCAGTAAACCATAGAGTAAGAAAAAAACACATAAAAGTAGTGTTTTCCTGGAACCCACAAGTTGTTTATCAGATCCATTACTATTCAGACAAGTTTCTGGCCCATTTCCACCTCACAGCTTGCCCTTGCTTCCCATCATGCTGCTTGTTACAGCGGCCTACTTAAATCAATTAAAGGGACGTTTCTGTCTGCAGTACTAAATAAGTATAAATAGCTTGACAAGTTCAGTCAAACATTTAAACTTAGTTTCCATTCAACTGGGGTAATAATTGTCCAGAATTTGAGATAAAAGTCAGAGTGACTGTGCCAGGCATTGGCAGGGATCAGATTTGTTGGAGAGCTTTGCGCCAAGGGAGATTTCGTGAAGCAGTACATCCTGGAAGACTCTTGTTAGACGCACAGCAATCCAAAACTGAACAACATCGTTCACACTAAAATCACTTTCAGCATAAATGGGGTTTACTTGAAAGTGTTTTAAGGGCAGAAAGTAATGAGTTATCTATATAAAAAGCAAAACTTTTTGCCCTAAGAACAGCAAAGGATTTTTTTGTTTTCTTCTGGGACAGTCGGGTCAGTAGTTCAACTTTTACTTGCCATGCCAATGCTTTCACATTTTGTTTTTAGACACCTATATTTATGTCTCTAAAAAGAATATTTTTCATTTGATTTCAGTTATCTTTTTTTTTCACATTTGAAGTGCTTTTATTGGATTAATGCTTTGTACTGTGGGGTTTTAGATCTTGTTGAAGGCTGCCACATCCATGGACTGCACATAGTCCTCAAAGGCTGTGATCAGTTCCTCCAGCTGGTCTGTTCCAACTTTATCATCCTCCACAACACAGGCAATCTGCAGCTTCTTGATGCCATAGCCGACAGGCAACAGTTTAGATTGTCCCCAAACTAAACCGTCCAACTGAATGCTGTGGACACACTCCTCAAGCTTGGCCATGTCGGTTTCATCATCCCATGGCTTGACATCCAACAGGATGGAAGACTTGGCAATAAGTGCAGGCTTCTTTGCCTTCTTTGCATTGTATGCTGCAAGCCTCTCTTCCTTGATCTTTTTGGCTTCCTCATCCTCTTCCTCATCAGAACCAAAGAGATCAATGTCATCATCGTCTTCATCAGCCGCTGCAGGAGCTGCTGCCGTTGTGTCCTCCACACCAGCAGGGCCGTACTGACTGAGAGGCTTCTTCACACCTGGAAGGCTGCCTTTCTCCTTCTGGTAAGACTTAATGTGGTTGTACCAACGCAAAGCATGGCAGAGGTCAGCTGAGGGGGCGCCAGACAGGGCATCGAACACCGCAATATCAGCCTGAGGGGGCACATAACCCTCGATGTAACTTTTGTCTGCCAGGAACTCATTCAGAACCTTGAGTCCAGCGGGTGTTTTGAGATCACCAGAGCCCATTGTTGGAAGTTACCGGTGGACCTCGTGGAGACGTTGAGCCCTGAGCTTGAAGGAAGAGCGAAGGCTGAAGGAAGAGCGATTTCAGTTATCTTTACAAAAACTTGCTGCTGTATGAATCCATCTTTAATAATAATTCATCAATCAATCATTTTCAAGCTCTTCCTACTGACTTCCAGTACTATCAAAACATTTCTTTCAATCCAACAGCTGTTTAAAGACACCAGACCTAAGTGGAGCTGAATTCTCTGTGTCTGAGAGAGTGAAATGTTTTCTTTTGTGTCAGTGCTGTCATTGCTATGCAGATGATACTCAATTGTATCTCTATCCTCCATTCTGTCTCCACAAATGCAATCTCAAAGAGGATCTCAGCATGCCTCTCTGACATATCAAACTGGCTGCCTACTCATCACCTCAAGCCTAATCTTGACAAGACTGAGCTCTTTTTCCTCCCTCACCAAATCTCTCAATGTCCTAGTTGAAGGTCACATAGCTGTTGCCTCCAGGTGTGCAAAAACGCTTGATGTCATACTAGATGACCTTTGAAAATGCAGCCTGCCAAGCTACAAACTAGAAGTGCAAAGACTTCAGGAAACTCTTTTGAGTGATGACTTAAACAAATCAGTGAATCTTTGTTTGATTCAGTTTGTTCCAGAATCATTGCAAGGTCAGCGTATACCTGTTATCTACCCTATTCTTCAACACGGAAGTAAGCCTATGGACGAGCCTTCCAGTTCATTAGCTGCTATAGGGGGTTTGTACGGATGTAAACAACTCCATGGATTGCACAGTTAATGTGCTACTGAATACGTTGTTCTGCTAATTTATGAAGTCTAAACCACAGAAAAAAATTGTGGAAGCTGCTAAATTATATAGAGAAGGATTTAGTAAGCAGGAAGGGGCGCAATATTGACAAACTAAAGTTAATAGGTGGTAAAGAAACATACAAGCATTTATTATTAGGATATTAGCCTAATATTTCACCTACCAGACTGGAAATGATAAGAACACGATCTTGATTCTTGACCTGGGAATCATGGTTCAGTTTGGCCCAAAAAGAAGTTTATTCAAGTGTGCTATTAGTATACTTCTTTTAAACTAAATAAAAAGTAGGAAAGCATACTTTCAGTATAATTTTTATGTACTTCTCAGAAATGTACATTATATGCTTTATATGAAATTTAAGTATATTTGAGCTATACTTGTTCTCTGAGAACGTATGTTTTGATTGTTATATGCTAGGGGCGCTATTTCACATCTTCTGTACAGAATTTCCAAAACGCAAGTGAAGAAGAAACTGAAACAACGAATGCTTCCGCATGTGATCCGCGCGAATCGCGCCGCAAGAATCATCATGTAAATCACTCGCGCTTAAGGCTTCATTCGCGTCTGGTGTGAACGCACCATAACACAATCGTCAGACATAAAATAGCATCAAAACCATAGATATGTAAAACTGTGTAACGATATGGAATAAAATGTGGACCCATGAAGAGGTAATAATGTCTCCATCTACGTTTTGATTATCATGAATAGTGTTTTAGCCTTTTATTTATTTATTTATGTTTTATTTATGAAACTTACTCACATTCAAGTGTTTATAAAAAAGAATGCTTGAAGCTAGAATAAAATGTTTTTGTTTACAAGCAGATACCCTGTTCTTTCTTTAGATGTTTTGGATGTGTGTTCAGATATTATTCTAACAAAATATATACAAATTAATACCTAAATAGGGACATAGTAGTATAAAGTATGATGTAAAGTTCACTTAAAGAAAACTTACGAGTATACTTGCAGTATAAAACTACTAAACTAGTTTACTGAGACTATATTTCAAAGTGTACAGAATGCATAAAAAAGTATTTAATTAGTAAACTATCAGTATACCTATAAGTGCACTTTTAGTATACTTGCAGTGCAAACTGAAAACATAGATGTAAACTAGTTGTGTACTCAAAGTTTACTACTGTTATACTTAAAGTATACTTTTATATACTAGAAAGTGGGCCAATTTAGCCCTAAACAGTATTGAAATAGTACACCTAAAAGTACACTACTAGTACACTGATATTTGTATACTTACTACAGAAAGTATACTTAAAATGTACTTGAACTTTACTTAAACAACAAACAGCTTTTGCTCCTTAGACAGTTTTTTTGCACACCTCTCCTTGATTTTCCATCTATAATACTCCAAATGTTTTTTCCCAGTCCGACCGATTAGTACAGCCCAAAACATGACAATAATTGATCATTTTTTCAGCAATAATCAGCAAAATATGCCAGTTTACCATTTAGTTCAGTGGCATTGCTTATGTTCAGTGCTGCCAATATGGCCGATTTATGATGCGTCATGAAAAAAAAATCTATAGGGAAATAACAAGAAGAATAACATAGTGCAGTAAATGGTAAAACTGTTTGTAAATTGCAAACCAGTATGTTTATAATTAAGATAATACATTAAAATAAGATGGTAAGACACATCAATTTGCAATATCAAGCAGCAAAACGAGCTGTTTTGTACAGCTAGTTTATTGGTGGAATGAATTTCTGATAACAAAACAGGTAAATTACTAGGCACATGTAACTCAATGTAAATCACTTATGTAAACCAAAACTTTAAATCAGTTTAGTGACTAGTTGATATAGGACTTCTATTCATTCACAATTAAAAGTTCATGGTTTTGAAAAGACAGTATTTATATGAAGCCAGGTGTTAAAGATGAGCACATTAAGTCCTTAAAGCCTGTTTTGTCTGGCAAAGTATGATTACATAGAAGCTCAAACACAGCTTTCATTGTGACAGGAAAGCCATCTTTTATCCATTCGAGTGTCAAATCAATTTAAAGTTTCTAAACTGGAGAAGGAACAAAACGGTGTGTTGAGGTGTCAAAACAGAAATGGGAAGCTGGTGTACTTGGTTTGCAGACGTGGGTGGCTCGAATCTTTTGTGCGCTAAAGACGGTTGACCTGAAATGTTTTTCAGTTTATTCATGCACTTGAAAAAAGAAGCTAGAGCGACACTAAAGACAGACGTTTTCTCCTTTAGGCTGAATTTGCAATTTACATTCAAGAAAAAAAATAGAATCTGCTAAGAACAAAATGTGGATCTACAGTTTTATGTAAATAATCATGTACTTAGTGCAGGAAAAAAGCAAATATGGGTTATATATGAAAAATTAACATTTAGTATATATCCCAAAGTGTCAATCTACAGTGAAGAAGAAAATGAACTATAAGAACTGATAAAAAAAAAGTCATGAAACATGTTATAATTATTGTATTGTATGTATATTTTAAAAGTTGTTTCTATTTTAACAATGTCCTTACTACCTTTTTAGGCCTTGAATGTGGTAGCTGCGTTGCTGTCTATGCAGGGTCAGAAAGCTCTCGGATTTCATCAGAAATATCTTAATTTGTCTTCTGAAGATGAACAACATGAGGGTGAGTAATTAATGACAGGATTTTCATTTTGGGTAAACTATCCCTAATGTGGGATAGTTATAATAGGATAGATAATAAAGCTAGAAATCTGACATTTTGTATTCACTTTACATTATTATTGCAGTGTAAAAGTAAGTCTAAAAAGTAAAAATAAAAATTGTGGTAATGCACATAATAATATGTTCAGTATATTCAGTTCTATATTCTCTTAAAAAATAAAGATTCTTCAGTGGCATTAATGGTTATATAATACATCTATGGAATCTTTCTGTTCCACAAAAAAATCTTTATAGTAGGTTCTGCAGACTAAGAAAGATGTGTTTCTTTTAAGAACTGCTCAAGGTTCTTTGGGGAACTAAAAAAAGTTCTCCTGTTGCATTACTGAAAATTCCCTTTTGGAACCTTTATTTTTAAGAGTATGCAGGAATAACATTATCCCTAAAGTGTTTTTGAGAGTGAAAAGATGTTATATTAATGTTAGCAATCCTTGTGGCTCTGTGGGACTCCACTCGCTGTGTACTACTGCTGTTAGAGTTAAAAGTTGCAATTAAGAGTCTGTGTAATTGTGCAATTGAAGTGAAGCAAATGATCGCTCCAGGTGTTGTTGAACTCATTGCACATGAACACAACAATGTGCTTAATCAGTGCTGTCTCTTTCTTTATGTTATGAACAGCCAGAAGAATTTAGTTATGTGACATGTCTGGAATAGGTCAATACTTTTTCATTAACAACGTCTTTGTGCCTTTAGGCTCTCAATGTGTCCATTCATGCCTCCAGCAAAGCTTATTAGCCGCATGCACCCCGAGACTCCGACTGCATTCAAGAGCTATCAGAGATTTCAAATGATTCATTTGTTTGGTTTCATCTCTCTGATGTATTTTGCAACAAATTGTGGTTTAATTTTTTATTTTTTTTACATTATCAAATGGATTATAAATAAATAACAGCTGGTATAACACGTGAACGAAAAAATAGTTGCTTATAAGAGGTCATTATAGTATTTTTGTGATGCCTGTAGGCAGTTAATTAAGACCACAATCTCGCAAAGTTCATTTCGCAGTTTGTTTCGAATGATTATAGTTCTTTTGAAAGTGATAAACCATTTTTTGAGCACAAACATCAAACAGTGACTTGATTATTCTCTTTGATGTCATTCTCAAACTTCTGAGTCAAGAGCTTTCCATATAGTGATGTCAGGAGTTGAACTCTTAAGCTGCCGTTGAACTGTTCAGCTCAGGTCTGATGATTTCTGATTGCACTCATGTTTATCTGCACCAGGCGTCCTCCCACCCTTTGATTTGCACACTTTTCAATCATGTTCCTATGATTCCTTTGGGGAATTACACAGCTCCCCTATGGTTAAGAGATGAGGAAATGACACCAGACAGCCACCTATATTACTCTTCTCTCCTCAATTAGGACCTGGAGATGCTGCTCTTGATGAGACATTTTGACTCCAAAAGAATTCATTACAGCTCTTTTGACATGAGTGTCAGTGATCTGTTAGCTCCCTGAGGGGGTGTCTGTGCTGCTGGAGAAGCATGTGTTCTTTCGCAGTCATCAGAGACTCGCCGTCATATCGCTGTAATCAGGGCTCAGAAATGCGATGGGGGGATTGTTGAAGCCGAAACATCTCAGCCAGGTCAACGAAAGGGAATTTCACAAAGTGAAATGGTATAGCACAATTTAGTGTCAAACGATGCAAAAATATAATTCGTTTTTTTCTGTTTATTTATTTGACTAGAAAGACAGTAAAAATGGTGCCATGCGAAAGTATTCATATGGCTGGCAGCCATATCACCCTGTAGCCCGGGACTGGTTGCCCACTGAGGCTAAGCAGGGTTGAGCCTGGTTAGTACCTGGATGGGAGACCTCCTGGGAAAAACTAGGTTGCTGCTGGAAGAGGTGTTAGTGAGGCCAGCAGGGGGTGCTCACCCTGTGGTCTGTGTGGGTCAAATTGCCCCAGTATAGTGATGGGGACACTATACTGTCCAAAAAAAGCACCGTCCTTCGGATGAGACATTAAACCGAGGTCCTGACTCTCTGTGGTCATTAAAAATCCCAGGATACCTTTCGAAAAGAGTAGAGGTGTGACCTTGGCATCCTGGCCAAATTTGCCCATTGGCCTCTGACCATCATGGCCTCCTAATCATCCCCATATACTGATCGGCTTCATCACACTGTCTCCTCTCCACCAGTAAGCTGGTGTGTGGTGGGCATTCTGGCGCAATATGGCTGCCGTCGCATCATCCAGGTGGATGCTGCACACTGGTGGTGGATGAGGTGACAACCCTCACAATGTAAAGTGCTTTGAGTGTCTAGAAAAGCGCTATATAAATGTAATGAATTGTTGTTATTATTATTATTATTATTATTATTATTATTATACCCCTTCATTTTTGCATTTTTTATGTTGCAGCCTTATATTAAACTGCTTTAAATGACTTTTTTTTTCACATCAATCAACACTGCATACACCATAATGACAAACCACAAAACAGATTTGTGACTTTGCAAATTTATTAAAACTAAAACACTGAAATAAAGACATTGCGTAAGTAACTCAGTACTTAGTTGAAGCACCTTTACAGTCTTTTTGGGTATGATGCGACAAGTTTATCAGGGAATAGCAAAAGTTATCGAAACCAAGTTGAAGTTCCATTCTCGGTCGGAACAGGAAGCAGAAATGTTCGCCTATAACTCATGAACGGACTGAGATGTCTTCACCCAACTTGGAACCCATATGAAAGAGCTCAATATTTGTTCAAATTACAAAAACAGGGGAGTTTAATCACTTGGTGGTATAACAGAAAAAAAAATCTTGAAAATGGCTGTAAATATTTATGTTACATTTGTCATGCAGTGTCTTTGTCCAAGGTACCACCAATATCAACTTTGAGCATCTATTAGACAGGCCAATTAGAACGAAACTCAATGGGTCTGTTTGACTCTTGGCTCTAGAGGTCTATTAGAAATCGGAAAGAAATCAGCCACTGGGAGATGCTATCATGGTTTACGCCTCATCACATGTTTCACACATACACACAATATTCATATCATATGTTAGATCTCCTAATTTGGAACAACTTTGCCTTTAGAACTTTAGAAATAACACACAAGTGAATTTGACAAAGAGCTTGCCAAAGTGGACATGAGACTATATCTCCTTGGGGTTTGTTATGACAACTATGCCCTGAGGTTACTTGAACAGCACAGTGGCACCTAGGTGTCAGGAACTATGAAAAGTGTCATAATGGAAATAAGGCTGTTTCTCTGCTTCGGCATATTGGCACCAAACTATATGTGTGTCATCATCACCCCCATTTAACCACACTACATTAATTTGGGGGAAGCGCCACCTATTAGTCAAAAGTGTTAAATAATTAAATAATATTTCTGATGATTTTATTTATTATTTTTCAGCCTTCTTGGGTAAAATTATCTTAAAACATCTATAATTGCTCAAGGGTCGTAAAAAGCTTGAACCTCGGTAAATGCTGCTTGCAGCTATATTTTAAAATGTCATTTATCCCTGTCATGGCAAATCTATGCAATAGCAGTCTTTAGTGTTACATGGTCCTTCGGAAATGATATGTACATGCTGAATAGAAAATCACAAATAATATCTTGCAAAATAAATATTTTGTAACATTATACATGTCTTTCCTGGCCCTTTTTAAAAGCTGTTAATGCATTTGCTGAATAAAAAAATAATAGTGTCTGTAGCTCAACACCAAGGTCATGAGTTTGAAAGGCACATGCTAAAAGTAAAGTTTCCCTTAAATGCACTCTTATATATATATATACTCTTGTAAAAAAAAAAAAAAAGCCAAATTAAGGAGTTTTATGTTGCTAAAATATGAATTTCATTATATTTTACCATGACAAATATTTTGGCAGTCTGTGCATTTATCTAACAGCAGGTGGTAAAAGACATTTTATCTGAAGGTAATTCAACATATAAGCCACTCTCCATCACTTTGACCAGTATTTCATCTCAAGCAATCTTAAATAAAAACCAAGGACTAACTTTTAAATTACTATTTACGAAATATGCTCTACTGGGTGTCTTTTGCTTTCAAACATATACTTTTTCTTGTCTTAGCTAACAGTGGTTATTTGTTCATTTCAAAAGCTGTGTGAACATTCTGTCATCATTTATTCATTCTCATGTCTTTTGAAAAACCCATATAAACACGAAGGGCGAGAAATGCTGAATGTACTGGCTGAATGTACTCTTTTCAGAGCATTACAATGAAAAGGGACTGAGGCTTTATGCATTAAACAATGTACAAAAAAGGACTGAAGAATCATAAATGTGATCCATAGGCTATGTATGCTATGCACTGTATGTTAATCTAATTTGTTAAGAGGAGCAAATATACTTTAATAGACACATAGAATGCATATTACATTAAGTAGTTATATTACATTTGGTTGTGTCTGTAATAATGTTTGGTCTCTTATTCAATAATGACTCAAGTTTCAGTCTGTTCCTATATTGGTATCTAGCACACATGGACCAATTTTTATGGTGCGTTTGCACTCTTTTGAAGCTTGAAAGCTCCAGTAATAATAGGGACTGATTGTATAGAAAAGGGTGGAAGGTACAATTCATTAAAGCTGCTCCTTTTGTGTTCAGATAAAAAAGTCATGCAGGTTCTGAATAACATGATGTAAGCTGAGGTAAGTAAATGATGACAGAATTCCAATTTTTGGGAAAACGTACCTGATCTCTCATCACAGCATGGGCTTAGATTCTTGCTGGATGATAAAGCTGCAGTATTTCTTGTGTCTTAGTTTTCTGTGATCTTGGACTGATCCTGACAGTTGCCCTTTGCGTCTCTCCTGCAGCTTTCTGACCCTCAGTTTCATGTCGGCTTCAAAGAGCACACAGTCTTCAAACTAGTGGCAAGGTTTTAATACTTATAACTTCAAATAACCTCCAGCGCGTTGCTGATTGGGTGATTTCCAGAAATGCTCCTGTGGCTCGCTGTTAAAAGGAAGTCCCCTGAGAGCGCTGCTCAACAGGCAAAACTAGAAGCAGGCTTTGTGGGATATATTGCAGGTGGCATTCCTGCTGTAAAAAACTCAATTGCCTTAACAAGTTGCTATTAGACACATAATTACTGATTATCAACGGCTTGTAAAATCTGCAGAGTTCAAAAGGACTCATATTCTATTTACACTGCCAATAATCTTAACATTTAATACATGGTTTATTTTACATCAAAGACATTTGTATATAGTCCACAAGAGAAAATAATAGTAGTTTTAAAAAAAAAAAAAGACTCTATTCAAAAGTTTACATACACTTGATTCTTAATACTGTATTGTTACCTGAATGATCCACAGGTGTGTTTTTTTTATAGTGATAGTTGTTCATGAATCCCTTGTTTGTCCTGAACAGTTAAACTGCCCTCTGTTCTTCAGAAAAGTCCTCTAGGTCTGCTGTATGATTTTGAGATCCATCTTTTCACATTGAGGACAACTGAGGGACTCATAGGCAACTATCACAGAAAGTTCAAACGCTCACGGATGCATCAGAAGGAAAACGGTGCATGAAGAGCCGGGGGTGAAAAGCTTTTGAATTTGAAGATCAGGATAAATTGAACTTATTTTGTCTTCTGGGGAACATGTAAGTATCAGGGCAGTACTAAAAGAAAAAAATATGATATTCAGGCAATATAAGAAAAACGTACACATCTTCGTTCTGTTCAAATGTTTACACACCTGATTCTTAATGCATCGTTTTTTTCCGAGCATCAGTGAGCATTTAAACCTTGTCGTTGTCGCATGAGTCTCTCAGTTGTCCTCAGTGTAAAAAGATGAATCTCAAATTATAGTCATTGTTGGAAAGGGTTCAAATACACAAAAATGCTGTAAAAACAAAGAATCTGTGGGACCCTAGGGAAGAACAGCCGACAGATTAACTGTTCAGGACAAACAAGAGACTCATGAACAATTATCACTAAACAGAACTTAAAAAAAAAAAACAGCTATGAATCATTCAGGTAACAACACAGTTTTAAGTATCAAGTGTATGTAAACTTTTGAACAGGGTCATTTTTATAAATTTAACTATTATTTTCTCTTGTGGACAGTATGTAAACGTCTTTTATGTGAAATTCAGGTCAGTACTAAATAAAAAATAACATGCATTTTGTTTGACCCCCCCTTATTTTGGTAAAATAATTAGCATTTTGTGGATTCTGCAAGATGTACACTTTTGAGTTTGAGTTTGACAACTGTATATGGACACCCCCATCTAATTAATGGGTTTAATTAACATTCTTAATTCTGCAAATCTTTGTTGTGGCATACAATTGCATTATAGAGGAATGAGCGCTTCCTTCTTTACTGCCGCAGTTTAGGCAGGACACTTTTCCATTCCAGCCAAGGCGAAACTTGAAAACTTTAATTAAATTTAGCTCTATTTTTCGTTTACTGAAAATCATTCTGAGAGATCAAGTTTCCAACTCCAAGTAATTTGCTTTGGGTTTAACAAGCTTTCCCAAGTTTAAGTTCAGATTTGAAAGCAATATTTTCAGGTCCATGTAGGATAGATGACAAATTTAGGTGGATTAGCTCAAATACCTGGATCATAATCACAAAACTCATGTGTCTGACTCGTAGAGTGCCAGACGTGCCTATGTGTGTCTTGACTCTGCAATGCTGTCTTTCCATTCATAAAGGAAAAATGCAGCAATTTTTGTTGTGCTTATATTTCGTGAATAACTTTTAGATTTATATAATGTCAGATGAATGGGGCTTCATTTCCTTGCAGCTTTATTTTTGCTGCTTTATCTTGTTATCCTGGTGGTGTTGGGTTCTGAAGCAATTGTTTGGTCTAGACAAATACAATCTATTCCTGGACCGCTGGTTTGTTCCCCGTTCTACTCGTTGTTTGCATAGACCATAAATCCACGCAAATACAAAGTCAGAGCGAGTGCTTTAAACTTAAAACTTTATTTTACTATTATTAGTCCTCCTATTAGTTTTATGAGCCATTTTGAGTTCTGAGTGGCAGAACTGAATAACAAAACGTTTTTATGTCTGGCTACCCACATCTGTACCTTTGTGTTTGTCAACTTGCCACTGCATTTCTCAGCCATTTCCAGCAATGTGTGTATGATATAAAATATAAAATGCCCTGTGGTGTCGCATTTACTTAAGGCTGGATATACTAAATGTCCCATTTAAAGCTGCTTGTGTGCAACAAGCTGTACTTTTAAAGGTTGGTTTTAAGTGCTGAGGTTCAGTTTCCATTTTTTTGAAGTGGTAGCAAGCTGGAAAATTGTCTGCCAGGACTACCATAGCTCTTACATGACACAACGTAAGCAAAAAAGAACATCAAGGCCAGCTACGAGACAAATAGCTCTCTGAGTGAAAAACAAATGCCTCCGTCGAGCTCTTGAGGAACCGCGCTGACATATTTCAAAGATGTTTATGTTTCATGACTCCTGGCTGATGCCTTCTGACAAACTACGAAGCAATAGGGTGAATGAAACTGAAGTGTAAAAGTCATGCACAGAGGCACTCAGTTCATTGAGAATTCACCTTTGGTAATATTGTATGAGGAAATCTGGAAATTACACTGGGGAAAAATCTCAGTGGAATTGTGATTATGGAAATGATTTTGATATGACTCAAGGCAACATTAAAATTGAATGAAGCATGCATGAGCATAACTGACATATTCACATATTTAAAACCCACACAAACACAGAGTTCATGAATAAGCGGGCATGCAATATTAAACTCGTCTTGGACTCATCTGATTGCTCTTGCTCTTGTGTTCAGTTGATTGGAGGCCGCAATTCCACATTCAAGGTCTGCTCTCTTCCTGGTGCATTTTGTCATTGCCTTCTTACAACAACTAATTTTCTGTTGGGACGTCTCGGCATGACAGCAATGCAGCAAGTCTTTATCCCGCCACATGAGGAATATTTGGCCCTCGGTTACACAAATCAATTATTAATAAGAGTGGCCTGCCAAATATATTTTGTGTGGACTTCCATCTTATATTTCAGAAGATGAAGCCACGCTAACCAAGGTTAGAGAGTTGCAGGCCATCTTTTTAAAGATTTAGCACTCTGTAATGCTCTGTCGGTTGGGATATTAAAAGCTTCTAATTAATTTTTTCAGCGTAGACAACTTATTGATTACTGCTTCTCGCAATCTCGTTCTTCTTCCTCTGCATGCTCTGATCATCTAGCAGCCTGGGTGTTTTGTCAGTCATTGCGAACGCTCGCCGCCTCGCCTGTTTTTAATCCAGGTCACATGGTACTGATCGATCGTGCTACTACATTATGGAAGATGTTGTTCAGAGGACCTTGACATAATGTACTGTGCTTTAACAAAACCCCGTTTGTCAGGTTTATGCCAGGAGGTGATTACTAGTAGTGCTGTCGCTGTGCACTTGTTGGCTGTTGAGCAAGTTCTTATCACAGACAAGTCAATGCATCGCTGTGCTGAGAATGAATCACTACATCTAGGATTATGGGGGCTTTGTTAATTTAAACAAGAAGAGACTTGAATCATGGTTCAATTTTCAAGAGAGGGTATGGTCTGAATGAATTGATGAATTTTGACCTTCCGGCGAAGTGAGTATACTTAGTTGCTTTTCAGGATCAAAGAATCACTTTATTCACGGTTATGTAGTGACAGTAGCTGGGTATGATGCAAACATCAGGCAATGTTAGATGGACGTGATCTTGTCCGGTTTTTGGAATATTTTGGGCGAATTTCCAAACTTTCGCAATCTTGAAGGTCACTGCAGGATGTAAAGTATATAAGTCAACTAATGAAAAGAAGAAGTTTTGTCATTTATGATCATTGATCTTGTGCATCTTGTGAATAATAAGTACACTTTAACATAATCATTTCTGACACTTAATTGCATGTTGATTGCAATTCAATAAAAATGAGTTATAGTTTATATTTATAAAAAGTGCAGCTCAACTTGAGTGTTTTTGACCCACTGGAGTAACACTTAAAGTTCACCCAAAAGTGAAAATTCTGTCAATAATTACTTACCCTCATGTCATTGCTAAGCCATAGTCATTTGTTCATCTTCAGTACACAAATTAGGATATTTTTGATGAAATCCAAGAGCTTTTTGACCCTACATAGACAGCAACACAGCTACCATGATTTTATGAAGCTAAGAGAATACTTTTTGTGCACAAAGAAAACAAAAAGACCTACTTTATTCTACAAGTTCTTATACACGACACACATATGTGGTGCTGCTGACACAGAAGCCAGCGTTCTAATGTAGAACCTGGATGCACTGCACCTTCTTTACAAGCAGAAGAAAGAAGCATGCTGTACATAAAACAGTCTTCATAGACATGTCTGAAGATTTCGATTGAGAGGATGACTTGCAATTTTTTTGCCCAGCCTTACTTATTTGAACTAGAACAGTGGTTCACAAAGTGTTGTATGAGTACCACTAATGGTACATTTGTGTACTTTATGTATGCATTTAATTTAATCATTATTCAAGTTTTTTTTTTTTTCCTGTATGTAAGCATGTTCAAACTTTGTATATACAATGTTAAAGTGGCTGACAACAATACATATTCTTTTTAGGAATTAAACTGCCATGTTTTTGAGCTGTGCAGAGCTGTAGCTGAATAGCTAGGCCTACCATGCTATTTTCTGAGGTGGTACTTGGTATAAAAAGTTTGAGAACCACTGAATTAGAATATACAAACAATGAACTAAGAGAGATGGGCATTCTACGACAGAACACCGGCTTGAATAAAGTCGTTATTTTAGTTTTCTTTGCGCACATAAAGTATTCTCATAACTTCATAAAATTATGGTTGAACCACTGTTGTCCTTATTTAACAATGTCCTTAATATTTTTTGGGCCTTGAACTTTCTCAGATTTCATCAAAAATATCTTCATTTGTGTTCCAAATATGAACAAAGGTCTTATGGGTTTTGAACGACAGTAGTGAGTAATTAATGACAGAATTTTTGTTTTCAAGTGCATCTTTGTACTGTATGTAATTTCGTTATTGCTTCTATTGTCTTTGAAATATGGTTGAAGTGGAATAAACATATATATTTTTATTCCATTTTCTTAGTTCTGTAATAATTTGATACTTGTATTGTGCCTTGAGATGCTTGTGCTTTTCCTTAAACAAAAAAAAAAAAAAGAATTATTGATGATCTAAACACCCATGTAAAAAAAAAAATATATATATATATATATATATATACACACTACTGTTCAAAAGGTTGGGGTCAGTAAATGTTTATTGATTCTTTTTTTTTTTTTTTTTTTTTGGAAAGAAATGAATAAATTGTTACATTAATAAAAACATTATATTATATTAAGTTACATTATATTTTAAAGTATATGAAAATAAAAAAAAACATTATTTTTTATATCATTTTGTAATATTACAGTTTAATTTCTGTATTTTTGATAAAATAGTCTTACTGACCCCAAACATTTGAACGGTAGTGTGTGTATATATATATATATATATATATATATATATATATATATATATATATATATATATATATATATATATATATATATATATATATATATATATATATATATATATACACTGCCCGGCCAAAAAAAAAGTCGCCACCTGGATTTAACTAAGCAAATAGGTACGAGCCTCCTATTGGATAATTACTGCATGGGCGATTATCTTTCAGCTGGCAACAAGTTATTTAACCCCAACTGGTGCAATGAGTTGCTTCTCATTTCCTAAACAACCATGTCGAAAGACACATCAATTTGCTAGGGAGCATAAAGATTGGACTCTGGAGCAATGGAATCCAATGAGTCCAGATTTGCCCTGTTCCAGAGTGATGGGCGCATCAGGGTAAGAAGAGAGGCAGATGAAGTGATGCACCCATCATGCCTAGTGCCTACTGTACAAGGCTTGTGGGGGCAGTGCTATAATCTGGGGTTGCTGCAGTTGGTCAGGTCTAGGTTCAGCAACAGTATGTGCTCAAAGAATGAGGTCAGCTGACTACCTGAATATACTGAATGACCAGGTTATTCCATCAATGGATTTTTTCTTCCCTGATGGCACGGGCATATTCCAAGATGACAATGCCAGGATTCATCGGGCTCAAATTGTGAAAGAGTAGTTCAGGGAGCATGAGACATCATTTTCACACATGGATTGGCCACCACAGAGTCCAGACCTTAACCCCATTGAGAATCTTTGGGATGTGCTGGAGAAGGCTTTGCGCAGCGGTCAGACTCTACCATCATCAATGCAAGATCTTGGTGAAAAATGAATGCAACACTGGATGGAAATAAATCTTGTGACATTGCAGAAGCTTATCAAAACAATGCCACAGCGAATGCATTTCGTAATCAAAGCTAAAGGCGGTCCAACAAAATATTAAAGTGTATGACCTTTTTTTTTGGTGGCGACTTTTTTTTTGGCCAGGCAGTGTATATGGTTGAGGTGCACTGCTGAATGCACTGAAAAACAAAATATTAAAATAATATTCTATTAAAACTTTTATGTGATTTTTTTTTTTTTATAAGTTTAGCACATCCTCTGTTTTTGAACTTTAGTTAATTGAGTATTTAGTTGAGTGAACATCTATAATTGTGATCTTGAGGCCATCAGCATCTACTGACCAGCAAACTTAAATAGTGCCCTACTTTTTCCCTTCTTTGTCTCATTTTAAAATTCAGATTTTGAAGATTCTTACAGAAATGTGATATTTTGACCTTGCATGTCATTTTCTGTCTTGTTTTTTCCCCTTGTCTCTGTTTCTTTTGTGTGTGTGTGTGTGTGTGTGTGTGTGTGTGTGTGTGTGTATGTGTAGAAGTCAGTGTTTTAGCTGATACTTTAAAGAATGAGAGACTGTGCTTCTGAATGCTGCAACACAAATGTTTTTCAAAATAACCTGGAGGAGCTAGAGCTTTATTGCTTTATGAATCTCTAATTAGATCAGATAAAACACTGCATCCAAGATGATCATAAGTATGTACTGTGTAGAGTTTTCTGTATTATACAGTACTACTAATGTAATAAAATAAAATATATTTATTTGTAAAAATATCAGTAATATAAATAATGAATTTCCTGTTGTATGTGCATGCAGATTTTTTATTACAGTATTGTTTTGATTGTCCCCATATTCTCAATAGGAAATTCTGGATGCCTCAAGCGCAGAGAGGGAAAACAAAACAAGCGGATATGATTGCAAAGGTATTTTACACAAGCCCCAGATCCTGAAACAGTGTTTTGCCTGGGATTCACCTTATTTCAGAAAGCAAGATCAGACGAACAGGAAATGAAGACTTAATTCACAAAGATTAAAATGGATTTGGACAGGTCTGTTTCCTTGTACGTGACCAAACATAATGTGCTTTCAGAAACACTTCCTTTTTAAAGCAAAAGAAGCTAATTATAGTATTTTTGAGCAAGCAGCCAACCGTCTTATACATATTAAATAGTACATATTAAAATGCCAGTATTTATTTTGTGCCTATAAGGACAGACTTATTCAAATGATTGTCTGAACTATTAAAGAAGTAATTACAGCTCAAAAATACCTCAAAGGTAGCAAAGTGTTCTTGGCGCTGAAGGATGTTATTTCATTAAACTACAGACTGTGAAGCCTTTTATTGTGCGTTTTTTCAAAGCCTCTGAGTGCTCTGAGTATTTTTTTATACTTTTTTTTTTTGCTCTGTCTGAAGCCCAGTTCATTCTTTTTTCTTTCAATTTTGACGGGTTTCAAAAGTGATCTACGTTGGGCTCTTTCAGCTCTGAGTGAAGTACTTTCATTATTTTTCTTTCTGGCCCCCACAATGTCCTCCCACCGCTCCTTACTTCTTTAAAATTAAATGTGGTTATGCTTTACTTTAGTCTTCATGTTGGAGATTAATTGCATAAGTACTGAATAATTTTAACACACAACATTTAATTATTTTGGTTAACATTCTTTAATTACACTTGATTGTTGCTTTTTGTATATAATTAATTATATTAGTTGAATGATAAATGAGTAAATCTTAATAATAATACAAAATAAAATATGTGACACCTTTAATGAATTGGTTTTGTGATGCATTGGCCAAATGAAAAAGAAAAAAAAGACTGAACATAAGGCCTTAAGCATGCTTTCATGCACAGTGTGAATCCGTTTCCTTTATGAGAATAAAAGAACTGAGAACTCACATTTTCTCTCTTACATTTAGTATTGCAGTGTCAAAATGGCTTGAATGAAAAATGACTGCATGCATTTGCACTTTCTACTAAGTAAAGTTTCAGCGCTTGAATGTTTTTACCAGTTTAGAATCAGGTTTATTCTTTAAGGAGAAAGAAATATCAGTTGAAGATTTGCATTGACATAAAGGATCTCTTTTCTCAGTTCTCATATGCGTTGGGTTCTTCATTTCCTCTCGCTGTCAGTCTCTTTCTGTCCCCTGCCCTCCTTGAGATACAGCCGCGTTTCTCTTTACCCCGAGTTCCTTACTGTCTGCCACCTTTAAGGCTTCTGCTTTTTGAGCTCCAGGCAAAGGAACTCGCAAGAGGGATTCGTACCTCTTAAAAGGATAGACTACAAAGAACAAGGGAACAAGGCCCAGTGACTCAGAACAGAGCAGCGAAGGGAATAAATGAATGCGAATGGAATCCCAGAGAATCCCGTAATGATCATGGGATTGACTGGGGGTAAAATTTGATGGCTTCAAACAGAAAATGTTATTAGTAAAGTGTAATGAGACCCAAAATCAAGGTGAGCCACCAAATTGAGGGTTTCCATTTGAACTATATACACACATCAAGCTCACTATGACCTATATCCTTTTTAAATAGCCTACTTATGATCTTGAACTGAATTGTAAAAATTATGTAGTATTTAGGGTTGGACGATATCTACATTGAAACATCACAATGGATGATGACATGCGGCGAGGGGCAGGCGCAAGGGTGTAACTTTGGTTTGAGAAGTGGGGGGACACAAAATGGGGGATCATAAATTTTGAGCTTCTAGAATGTTTAACCTCCTAACTGAGGTTCTTTTCACATATTCACCAAAAAAATAAACAACAGAGTTATTTCTTAGTCGTATTAAGAGCAAACAATAAATGCAGCCATAATCACAGTAGGCTACTCTCTTAATATTCAAAATGTAATGTAGTGTGGGGGAATTACGCCCCTGGTCAGGTGTATTTATAAAGGCATGGAAACTAAAGGGACATTTGTTATCGCTTACAAGTGGTAGCCTTTACATTACAGTACATAAAATTTCACTTACCACCGATAGGACTATGGCGAATGATTTGCACATCCTAAATACCACTGATAACATTACCACTAACCCTAACCCTAACCTTAACATCTAATCTTGTAAAATGTAATGGTATCTACCACCGCTCCGTAGTATTGAGTGTTTTCACGATGTGTTATCAATCGCACTGAATGTAAACAATGCAACTTAACTAAATGGAACTCACTAATTTTGCTGATTGTTGCTGCTGAAAATGGTAAATTATTGTCATGTTTTGGGCTGTACTAATTGGTCAGACTGGGAAAAGCATTTGAAGTACCGTAGACTGCCAAAAGTTATAACAAATGAAGGAGAAGAGTGCAAAAACTGAGGAACAAAGGGCATTTGACCTCACTGAACCAGGATTTCCAGGACAAGAATTTTGACAATATTAGTGTTTGTTCTTATCGTTATCGGTCAGGTAGGTGAAATATTAGGCTAATATCTATAATCTATCTATAATTTCTTTACCACCTATTAACTTTAGCTTGTCAAACTACTGCGCCCTTTCCTGCTGACTAGGTCCTTTTTAAATGGCTACTTCCACACGTTTTTTTCTGTGGTGACAGCATAAATTAGCACAACAACATATTCAGTAGTACATTAATCTCCAAAATGGCTGCGCATCCGGGTAACTGACCAAACGGTGACATAAGTGCAAACCTATCCATCTGAGTAACCGATGAGCAGTTCAGTGATGGAAACTTCTATTACTTCTGTTACTTTCGTGTTCCAGTATCTGTAAAATTCCATGTTTAAACAGGGTAAAAAAGATCAACTGAATTGAAACTTATTTCAATAGAATTATATATAAAAATGTGTGCGGTTTAACATTAAAGGGATACTCCACCCCAAACTGAAAATGTTGTCATTAATCACTTTCCCCCATGTCGTTCCAAACCCCTAAAAGGTTTGATCATCTTCGGAACACAATTTAGGATATTTTGGATGAAAACGGGTACCTTTTTGACTGTCCTATTGACTGCCAAGTAAACAACACTGTCAAGGCCCAGAAATGTATGAAAGACGTTGTCAAAATAGTCCATCTGCCATCAGTGGTTCAACCATAATTTTACGAAGCTACGAGAATACTTTGTGTACAATTAGTCAACAATTAGTCTCCTCTATGTCACCGTAGAGCCATTTTGGAAAGTATCCACTGGACGTAAACAACGTACACTGTTCTGTGTCAGCCACAACACGGATAAGTTTTCTATGTGTATTTACGCTTTGATTCGAATGAAAACAGCGTATCCGTGGCAGATGGACTATTTTGACAACATCTTTCATACGTTTCTGGGCCTTGACAGTGTTGTTTACTTGGCAGTCAATGGGACAGTCAAAAAGCTAGCGGTTTTCATCCAAAATATCCTAAATTGGAAGGACATGGGGATAAATGATTAATGACAAAATTTTTATTTTATCCCTTTAAATTTTCGTCTTGGAAAATATGTTAATTTGACCAAAACCAGAAATATAAAGCACTGTTCCAGTCAGGCAAGACTTCCGCGTTCAAAAAAGGTGGATAAACAGAGTAGGCTACGTGGGGTCGCGTAGTTCTAAAGTGAAAGTAAAAATCATGCATTCAAAAGCGATTTCAATTCATTTCCTTTCCAAACACAGATTCTGCGGGTGGTGGGAGGAATCAAGTTGCCATTTCAACATTGTGTTGTCTGTCGGAGACGGTGGCATATGCAGAGTTGCCTGCATATTAAATTGGGATAGGAATATAACAAAAATCACACTCCTCACAGTTAAGTCTTTTTCTTTTCCTCTATTTTGGTAGTACAAACTTGGAGTCCTGGCTAAACACACATGCTGTGGGTGAGTAGCCTATGTGCGAGTGCTCTCCTGGGGTAAGTGCGCTGTCTCTTAAAATCAGTCAAGTCCTGTGAAGAAGTGCTTGTGTTTTCTACCATACACTCAAAATGGAGTTTCCTGATAAGAGCTGAAGGGATAAGGTCTGTTCTTTAATGGCCTCTTCTAGTGCTTTCCACATAGTAAATCAATCTAAAATAATATAAATAGCCTCACCATAATAGGAGACAAACGTCATCTATTTGAAATCAGTTTAAGGTTAGTCTTCCAGCTGTGCGATAAAATCGTTTAAAGTCTTTAAAATTGAATCAGGTTGGGAAGTTACTGGACCTCTGAGATTTTCAGTTCAGTTCAATGCAATTTATTTGTATCGTGCCTCCAAATACAGTGTTTCAAAGGAGCTTTACAAAGATAATGTTTATTTGAACAAGACATTTAATGAAATAAAATAATCTAAAATGTAGGTAAAAATTAAGCAAAAACGTATTTGAAAAACTTGGCCAATTATCAAATATTATTAATTACATGTCAATATGATGAGTTTTTCTAAAATATGTATAGACTATGTATGTTTTATTAATTTATATTTCAGTGTTAGTTTTAGTACATCAAGATAAAATAAATAAAATGAGAAATGTTTCTTTGGCAAATAGCTAAAATATAAAAGAAGTTTAAGATTTTTTACAAATATTTTATTTCAGCTAAACTTTATTTCTTGTAACAAAACGTTTATGGTTTTAGTTAGGTATAATAAATTATCATGGTATAATATAAATCATAATATAAGTAATTATAGGTTTATTCAAGTGCATTTGGGTAAAGACATGATTAATAAGCTGGAATATTTTAATTTAACATTTTATCTTTACTAAAATTCGTTTAATCAGAAGTGTTAAAACTAAAGGTCATGACCTTGAATGGTAAACATTACAATCTCTAGCCTGTCATAAATACATCAGACATAATCCGCTATGAAGCCAGATTCTCATTAATAATTTGGTTTTATCTGAGCACAAACTTGTTCAGTCTTGTTTCTGTTTATGCATTCTGTTAGTTTGATGTCTCTGTGTTGCCTGTAATCATGGTAATCCTCTATATATATATATATATATATAGCAATTACAGCTTCCAGGTTAATAATGCAGAGGCTTTTACAGATCAAAGACATGTAGAAAAGAATTATGATATATTAATCTGTGACATTTTATGCCACATTATGCAAGCATTTACATGCAGAAAACATCACAGGATAATTTTTGCTTTCTAAAATTTGCGTGAAACTTTTTTTTTCTCCGGCAAGAAACTTTATGCACAATAGCTAAAAGCACTGACTCTTAATGCTTGACTATGAGATATGTTATCTATTGCATGCAGAACAAAACATCCACTAACAACAACAGGATTATAAGAGAGGAATTTGCATTGTGAAGCAGAGTTAATTATCACTCTTTGTATAAATGGAGAGACGGATACAGGAGGATTAAGGTGTGTTGTTGCTTTACTGACTGACTCAAGCAGGTCACAGTAGGGGATGAACGTGGGGTGTCACAGGGAGCTGTGTGATCTTGCTCTTTGTAGTAACAAGCATGTGCACTGTGTGCAGAGGCTATTACTGCTACCCCTAGGGCATTAAAACTTTAAAGGAATAGTCCACCCAAAAAATGCCTTTAAAGAAAGTTTTTATTTATTTTTTTAACTCAGAACAGATTTGGAGAAATTTAACTTCTCCAATGGATCCTCTTTAGTGAGTGGGTACCGTCAAAATCGGTGTTAATTTCATTGACGAATAATTTTCGACATAATTTTCGTCAACGACATTTCTATCACAGACGAAAATGAAACGATAACAAACTAAAATTATTTTTGAATGACAAAAACTATGCCAAAATCTACTGCTATTTTCATCAACAAATAAAAACGAGACAAAAATGTTTGGGAGGGATGATTTGGAAAGAGATTTATTCAGAAAAATCTGTTGCATAGTAGAAGGTTAGATGCCTACAAAACAGCGGGATTTTAGACATATGGATAAATTTGACAAAGCAAGTGAGAACTCAATTTCGGTCTTTTTTTTCTGAGCACAGACATCGAAGCATAGACACAGAAACTGAGAAATACACACAAAATGATTGATTTAAAAATTGATTTTATTTCACTAATTCCATTCAAAAAGTGAAACTTGTATATTATATTCATTCATTACACACAGAGTGATATATTTCAAATGTTTATTTCTTTTAATTTTGATGATTATAACTGACAACTGAGTATTACTTAAGACCAATACAAAGAAAGGATTTTTTAGAAATCTTGGCCAACTGAAAAGTATGAACATGAAAAGTATGAGCATGTACAGCACTCAATACTTAGTTGGGGCTCCTTTTGCCTGAATTACTGCAGCAATGCGTCGTGGCATGGAGTCGAGCAGTCTGTGGCACTGCTCAGGAGTTATGAGAGCCCAGGTTGCTCTGATAGTGGCCTTCAGCTCTTCTGCATTGTTGGGTCTGGCATATCGCATCTTCCTCTTCAAAATACCCCATAGATTTTCTATGGGGTTAAGGTCAGGCAAGTTTGCTGGCCAATTAAGAACAGGGATACCATGGCCCTTAAACCAGGTACTGGCAGCTTTGGCACTGTGTGCAGGTGCCAAGTCCTGTTGGAAAATGAATACTGCATCTCTATAAGGTTGGTCAGCAGCAGGAAGCATGAAATGCTCTAAAACTTCCTGGAATATGGCTGCGTTGACCTTGAACCTCAGAAAACAGTGGACCAACCCCACTTTACAGTTTTGGCATCCCAAACTTTACACTGGACCTCAAGCAACATGGATTCTGTGTCTCTTCTCTCTTCCTCCAGACTCTGGGACCCTGATTTCTACAGGAAATGCAAAATTTACTTTCATCAGAGAACATAACTTTGGACCACTCAGCAGCAGTCCAGTCCTTTTTGTCTTTAGCCCAGGTGAGACGCTTCTGACGCTGTCTGTTGTTCAAGAGTGGCTTGACACAAGGAATGTGACAGCTGAAACCCATGTCTTGCATACGCCTGTGCGTAGTGGTTCTTGAAGCACTGACTCCAGCTGCAGTCCACTCTTTGTGAATCTCCCTCACATTTTTTAATGGGTTTTGTTTCACAATCCTCTCCAGGGTGCTTGCTTGCACACTTTTTTCTACCACATCTTTTCCTTCCCTTCGCCTCTCTATTAATGTGCTTGGACACAGAGCTCTGTGAACAGCCAGCCTCTTTTGCAATGACCTTTTGTGTCTTGCCCTCCTTGTGCAAGGTGTCAATGGTCATCTTTTGGACAACTGTCAAGTCAGCAGTCTTCCCCATGATTGCGTAGCCTACAGAACTAGACTGAGAGACCATTTAAAGGCCTTTGCAGGTGTTTTGAGTCAATTAGCTGATTAGAGTGTGACACCAGGTGTCTTCAATATTGAACCTTTTCACAATATTCTAATTTTCTGAGATACTGAATTTGGGGTTTTCATTAGTTGTCAGTTATAATCATCAAAATTAAAAGAAATAAACATTTGAAATATATCAGTTTGTGTGTAATGAATGAATATAATATACAAGTTTCACTTTTTGAATGGAATTAGTGAAATAAATCAACTTTTTGATGATATTCTAATTATATGACCAGCACCTATATGTATAAAGAATGCATAATTAGCCTATGTTACTATTGGTATTTCATTAAAAAAAGACCATGTTCATTATAAGAAGTGGTTTTATTTAATTTTAATATTGAGGCATGTTGTGTATCACTGCAGTTAAATCATGTATTAATCACAATAAAACCTTAATATCAAACCTATATAATGAGTTTGGAAATTTTTGAGAAATGCTTAATAAATGCATTGCACTGTAACTAAACCCATTAAATTTTAGCAGACTAAATTTACTGTAGATTTAGTAGACTAAAACTAGACTAAAACTAAAAACAATTCAGATGACTAAAATATGACTAAAACTAAATGGCATTTTAGTCAAAAGACTATGACTAAAACTAAATCAAAATTTGCTGTCAAAATTAACACTGGTCAAAATGAGAGTCCAAACAGCTGCAGTCCATCAATTAAAATCCTGTGAATCAAATCAATTTTGCAGCTTTTCTCTTCATAAGATGTTAAATAATGGACTATAGAGTTGTGTGGATTATACTAATGTTTTTTCTTTAGCAGTTTGGACTCTCATTCTGACGGAACCCATTCACTGCAAAGGATCCATTGGTGAGCAAATGATGTGATGCTAAATTTCTCCGAATCTGTTTTGATAAAAAAAAAAAAAAACTACATTTTGGATGGCCTGAGGCTGAGTACATTTTCAGCAGTTTTTCATTTTTAGGTGTACTTTTCCTTTAAGGGAGCGAATCTTAAGCTGACAGACCTCTCAGTGAGTTTGAGAAACCCATTAGCAGATGTGTCAGTAATTGAATTATGCCAAATATAGTGTCTGATTGAATAAAAATGATTAGGTTTGTTCTCCCAACTGTATGTCGCTTTGGACAAAAGCGTCTGCCAAATGCCTAAATGTAAATGTAAATGTAGTTTTTTTTTTTTTTTTTGTCTATCAATATTTGGCAGATTAAATGGCTGCAGAGCCAGTCTTGAATAGAAGAAAGAAAGTCAGACAGGTGTGGAATGACATGAGGGTGAGTAAATGATTTTCATTTTTGGAACGATGCCTTTAAAGCGAGACTTGTAAAGTGTCATATTAAAAGCAATAAGTTTGACTGAGAGATCAATAGACTCTCTCACCCTTTCATGTTTTATAAATGACTTCTGCACATGTTTTGGGTCTCCCTTAATGAGGACAACACGATATATAGAGCCACTGTACAGAACATTGCCCACTGGAAATGTGGCTTATACACAAGATTACCCTGAATGCGGTTTTCACCTTAGACAAGATGAACAACACATTAGCACTGCTGAGTAATAAACAATGATGTACTTTAAAGTAGTTCATAGTTTATTAGACCGATCATTTGGATTCAGCTTGACTTTTTGTGCACTAATTGCCAGGACAGGTCCCACTGGAGCAACGTGATGTTAAGTAGCCCAAGGACACAATTGTGTTGAAGACTGTGATCTCAGTGACTCAATTACCGGCCGATCCCTCTTTAGAACTGAACTAACATCCTGTGTTCCAGTAACTCAGACTTAACCACTAATGGTGTGTGCACACCAAAAGTGAATTTAATTATTTGCACAAGTAGATTACATATGTGACCCTGGACCACAAAACAGTCGTAAGGGTAATTTTTTTTTAACTGATTTATACATTATCTGCAAGCTGAATAAATAAGCTTTCCATTGTTGGAATCTGAAGGTGCAAAAAAAATCTAAATATTTTGAAAATCACATTTAAATTGTCCAAATGGAGCGCAGCGTTAGTTCTGGCAGGTCACGTTAGTCAAGCTCGCATCAGCTGATTCACGTCTACCTATTGGACCTTTTTGTCAGACCACTAAATTGTTGTTGAATAAAATAATCACTTACAACATTAATGATATCTGCTACTTTAATCATTAATGTTGGTTCTGTTCTGTTTACCCTAGGGGGGTTATTCATCCTCTCCCTGTTCCTATCCATGCTAGGCTGCATGGATGGTCAGGGAGTGTTTGCCCAGAACAGAACCAACCTAAAATACATGCTAATTGTAAGTTATCTTTAACGATAGTGGTCCTGACAGAAATTAAGTTCTTAGCAATGCATATTACTAATCAAAAATTAAGTTTTGATATATTTCCTGTAGGAAAATTTTCTAAATATCTTCATGGAACATGATATTTCCATAATATCCTAATTATTTTTGCATAAAAGAAAAATCGTTCATTTTGACCCACAGTGTATTTTTAGCTGTTGCTACAAATATACCTGTGCTACTTAAGTCACATAAAGTAAAAGCAAATTCACGCTGGGTAACGAGAATGACACGAATTGGCTGATGGCAAAAAAAAAAAATTGAAGTAGACACACTGTCGCATAAGCCAGTCAAGTTTGACACGTCAGGTTGTACCAGAAAATGGAGAAGAGCATTATTATGGTTTCATTCAACAGGGACTGTCCTCAAAAAAAAATATGACCCAATTTTAAGTTTTTTTTATTTACCTTATACGACCCATTTTTACGTTTTAAAGTTAAGCGTCCTCTAGTGGGCGTAAAAATAATAGTGTCGCGTTGGATCTGACGTCATAAAATGATGTATGAGTTTTTACACCGATCTCATGGTAATTCAAACATAATTTAGTAGGTGTAATTCGTATGAATGACCACACCTAACGCCACCCTAAACCTACCCCTTACAGAAATAGTGCAAAATCATGATTTATAGTTCATATTCCAAAAAAAAAAAAAAAAATCATGGTATGTGAAGGTTCTCTGGTATCAAACCTGTGTTTGTATGATTACACCACTTTGTAGTGCAACTCTCTACCAACTGAGCTACACTTAATCCTGTGAGTGTATTGGATACCTGTTGCTGATAGGGGAGCAATTGTTGTATGTGCTCTATGGAGACGTATTTTGAGGATTTGTGAAAACGACTTACGTTGGGCGTGTAAATTCGAGGACATGTTGGAAAATGGAGGAGAGCATTATTATGTTTTAAGTGCGTGTGCGAGTAAGTGTGTGTACACTAAAAGTGAAATGAATATTCTCATGGCATGATGTGTGTACACTAAAGAGCAAATTTAATTATTTGCACACGTAAATTACTGACAGACTATATAGAGGCAAACACGCAAATAGATGCAAATTGTCACCTGGTGATGAGAAAATTTTAACTGGAGCAGAAAATTTGCATGACGCACTGTCGTGTGAGCCAGTCAGCAACGAGCTTCTTGACAGCCAATGCAACGCAAGTCAATGCAAAGACACAAATAGACGTGAATTCGCTCCTCAATCACGTCTTCCACACAAGTTGAAAAATTCACATATTGTGTCACATGATGATACTCACCGAAGAGTTTGACACGTCCGGTTGTATTAGAAAATTGAGCATAGCATTACATGATGATTTAATTTGCATAAGTGACAGAAAAACCCGCAAGTAATCTAGATCTAGAATATTTGCATTGCGTTTGGTGTGCACACATAACTGTTATATTTATATTACTGTTGTATGAATGTATGTAATTATATTTTAGAATGTAATTTATTCCTGTTATGGTAAAGCTGAATTTTCAGGAGTTAAATATTAAATATATTATTAACATCTTTACTGTCTGTTTTGATCAGTTTATTGCATCCTTGTGGAAGCTTACTTTTTTTAACAGTTGTTTACGTATTTATTAGAAAAAAATATATAATCTACAAAAATGAAATACAAACATACTTATTCACATGCAGGAACAAAGGTTTCTCAAAAAATGTCCAAAATGCATATTTTTTATTAGCAATGAAAATGTGTTTTGCATTATTTAGTTTAAAAATTATATTTTTGTCTTTAACCACAGATGAAATATTTAGCTGATTTGTTTCCTTGCATATACAGTAAGCAGCATCATTTTGCCAGCTCTCTTTTTCTCTCATGTTGGCATTTTAGAGGTTATTGCTGTGATGAAAAATGAGTTTTGTGCATGGGAATGGGTTGTGTTAGGTAAAGTGACAAATTTCAGTGATCATTGTTTAATTTGCTATAGTGTTTGCAACAGTTAGCTAGTTATTAACCTTTTAATTGGCCGTTTTTCCCTCACCCCAGTTGAATTAAGTTGACCCGGAAAGATCTTGTTATCGCTATGTCACTGTAAGGAACTGTTGGTACTCGTTGTACCCTTGCAAATAACTTCTCAGTGTTAACAAGAACGGTCTGCTCTCCCAGAATGCTTCAATAATGTCGCTAATTTCCTTCGTTCTCCACAAGCGTAAATGTACTTCCCAGTACATCAAACATTGTTTACTCTTAACATTTGATTTGCATCCTGCTGTTGCTCTCTGCTCAGCGGACATGGAGTGGAAATTTAATGCAAATGAGGAGAATCTTCAGACTAATTTGTTTGAAGCCTGTCTGTCCTGCATGCTTCTATTGTGCTGCTGAAGGGCTTTGATGTCATCAGGTAATTGCTCCCTTAGAACTGCAGAGGTTCGGCTTTAGAGCATCTCCATGGTGACCAACACAGCTCTCAACACTGCCTACAAGTATCCAAATAGCTGGGTATTATTTCTTATGAATGGGGAGAGAAAAAGGACACAGCTTATGCCACAGACATTTCTGAGCACCACGAGGGGTCCAGTCTAATAAAGTACAATACTTCTTGCATGTTCAGGGTGGCAGTGATAGCAGTGGCTGGAGAACAGCTCTTGGTGCTTCTCGTCTCAATCAAATTTGAGTATTGTACCCTGCATGTGGACAATTTAAATAGATTAGCATGTCATTAAACACAATCCACTGCCTAACAAAGTCAACATGATACAGGAAGTTGTGATATTCTGTTTTTAGAAGACTCTGAGAATTTTACTGTATTAGGTACTTTAATGAATGTAAGTAATAAAATAGAAAATGATATGAAACATTATATCAATCCAAGCCTAAAACCAACTTGTAATTTCTAAACTTTTTAGTTACTTAAGTTATTATAAATAGTATGTTGTTTTGCATATTATACATTTATTTTGTATATTTTGTATAGGTTATATTATTTATAGAACAGTTCTTGTATAATTGTTACAAATATATTTTAGCAATTATTTTATGTTTTAAAAATGAATGCATTGTTACTGTAAATGTTACACATTCAAAACATGTACCTGACTGACTAATCACTGTTTTTGATCTTGGCAAAACTCAATGCAATTACAAAGTATTATGATTAATGTGACATGAAATGTACAGTGAGGCCATACTGTGATTATTCATCAGCTACGCCTTCTCTGTGCCCCACATTCTCCGTCTTTTAATGTTCAGACGCACTCTCTCTGAGCAAACCACTGGCACTTAGGGAAAGTTGGCTGGAATGTGCTACAGGCCAATAGCAGAGAGACCTTCAGCTGAATCTTAAATGGCTGGGTCAAATGTGTGAAAGAAAGCTAATGGAATTACTCATTTAATGGCGCTGGTAGAGCAATCGAAATTGTGCGGCTCGGTCCACGTGAAGCCCAACACCGTGTAGACAAAAAGAGCAGTGAAGAAAATCAGTCTCACTTTAAAAAAAAAAACAGTCTGTATTCAAACTTTAATTACACGTCAGCTGTATTGGTACAAACATTCATTTAAGATAAGAATAAAGAGTTCAAGGCACCACACTCTGAAGTAAACAAGAGCGCCGCAGCCCCGGAGTCAGACAGAGGGAAGCAGAAAAACGTGACTTCAGTGGCGCTCAGTGAGGACTGTAGCTGAAGAGGTGACTCATGACCAATCACACAATGACATTATTGTGCCCCTTGGCTGGTCTCTATAGAGATGCAAAGAAGACGTAAAATTGCTATTTTTTGCTGTTGCTAATTTTTCTCAGTTCATTGTGTTCTTTCTCAGTTCATTTCAGCTGAAGCACCGTGAATAAGAGAGAGAGAGCAATAAGGAAACTTTACATTTTGCATTCAAATGTAAAATGTCTTTCAGATTCCGTCAAACTACATTACTTACTCACTTGTGTTTTTTTTTCTTTTCTCCTTTTCTGTTGTATCTATAGGCTTAAATTAAACAATCTAATGCCATACATTAAATACAACATTCATGTAAAACAAAAAATATACACAGTCAAAAGTTTTTGGACAGTAAGATTTTTAATATTTAAAAAGAAGTCTCTTCTGCTCACCAAGCCTGCATTTATTTGATCCAAAATCAGTAATATTGTGAAATAAAGCAGTCTCAGCAGTCTTCAGTGTCACATGATCCTTCAGAAATCATTCTAATATGCTGATTTGCTGTTTGACACATTTGTTTTTATTATCAATATATTTAAAACAGTTGAGTAAATTTTTTGAAGGATGATTTAAATTGATCAAAAGTAATGAAAAAAGAGCATTTATAATGTTACAAAAGATTTCTGTCAGATAAATTCAAAACTTTCTATTCATCAAAGAAAAATAATAATAATAATAATAAATGTTTTTTAACCAGCAAATCAGAATATTAGAATGATTCGGAAGGATCATGTGACTGGAGTAATGATGCTAAAAAGTCAGCTTTGAAATCTGTTTTAATGGGAGACACTGCAGGCAAAAACACAGTTTTACAGTCACCTGTCAAATTTGAGATTTTGGGCTTTTTGGTTTTTCATAAAGTGTGTTTTTAGACTAGTGGAAGGAAAACACCCAAAAGACACTGTTAAGTGTTTATTTTATAGCACTTTATCTATTTGTGTCAATAGATTTCAGTTACAATACATATTTTAAAGGCTGTTTTCTCAAAATGAGTTTTTTCTCCTACACTGAGCCATAAATCTCGACTTCAGTAGCACTTACACACACCAAACTTGACATTTGTATACCCGTCTATATCCTGAAGGTTTTTTCATATATAATTTGCTTGATTATATACAACATTTTATTCCCCCCAAAATTGTAAAAAATACACAGCTTTTTGTCTGTTCAAAGTATCTGACATACCCAAAATCCCCTCTGTAAAAACATTTGACTCTAATATGCCAAAAAAATTAAACAAGAAATTTGAAACTGACTTCATCCAGTGTTTAGATTTTTGTACTAGAAATCTATGCAAATTAGTGCATATTTCAATAAACAGTGCCTCATTTGCATATTTAAACCTAACATTTTAGAAAACTTGTAATACAAAAAATGTTTGCATTTATCAATGTAATCAATCAACTGGGTAAGTAAGGTGATAACTATTAGTTTTTTTGTTTGTTTGTTTTTTTTACCCTATTCACCTGCAGTGTCTTGCCTATAGTAAAAATATTTTAAAATGTTACTGTTTTTCAAATAAATGCAGGCTTGGTGAGCAGATGAGACTTCTTTAAAAAACATTAAAAATCTCACTGTCAAAACACTTTGGACTGGTATATAATATACATTTGCCTGTGCAGAACAGAAATGTTTGTCTGTTTAATGAACTAGCTTGCATTCTGGTTATTTTTGAATAAATGTTGTCATGATCCCAACGGAGGACTTTTGATCCCATAAAGCTCTTTGGTTTGACCCTCTCCAAAACCAACACTGAAACCGAAGCTAAAGTGACTGAGATAATGACTCTCCAAACATGCATTAGTGTGAACTTATTTTTACATTAGCGCCTTTTACTTTAACAGCCTTGAAAGGAGTTTGTTGTCATCCCTCCTGTAAATTTACCTCTGAAATTAGCTCACTGAAATACCATAATACGACATTTGATAAAACGTGCTGAAAATGCCATTGGGAGAAATCAGTGCATTGTTTATTTATTCAATATATTTAAAAGAGTCTGGTCTGTTATTTATATTCATTTTTATATGACACACACAGAAAAACAGAAAATATTCAAACTTTTGGGGATTTTTCTATTATTTGTTTATTTACACTAAAAATCTTAGTTCAAAAACTTTTGACTAGTAATGTTTTTCAAAGAAGTCTGCTCACCAAGCCTGCATTTGACCCAAGTACAGCAAAAAACAGTACAATTATGAAATATTTTACTATTTAAAATAACTGTTTGTCTATTTAAATATGTTTTTGAATGTAAGTGAATTGTACTCCAGTCACATGATCCTTCAGAAATCATTCTAATATTCTGATTTGCTGTTAAAAAAACATTTATTATTATTATGTTGAAAACAGCTGAGTAGACTTTTTCAGGTTTCTTTAAAAGCGGCATAACACACTTCACTTCACATTTCAATCTCAATTTTAATCTCATGTTAATCTTGAGTACCTATAAAGTCCTTCATTCTTCATATATCCAAAAAGTCTTTAGTTTTATCATATTTACAAAAGAAAGATACAGCTTTACGATTCTCTCCGAAAAACAGCTGAGCTCCTGGAGACACGCTGTGGGCGAAGTTAAAGATTGACAAGCACTCACTCAGTGATTGGCAATAAAAACACATACATTTGATGCCGTTTCACTTACCATCTGCAGTTCTGAGGACCGCTACATCTTTCAGTATCAAACGATGTGTAAATCCAACGTCAAACTGGGCCTCGTTTATAAAACGTTCGTCAACAAACACACTTACAAAACTCTGTTTCTGCCCCAGAAAAACAAACTGCACCCACTGTTCAAGTAACACTGAGTTCTTTGGGAAGTGGAGCAAGGTTATCTTTGCCTTACAACCAATACCAAACTTCTTTAGAGACATTTTTCCAGAGTGAGTCCCGCAAGCAGCAGTTGATGTGTGCATGGGCGTGCTCTTCCGGAAGAAATGCCCATATAAGGAGTTCCACCCTTCAGGACTTCATGATTATATAATTTACATTTGCCATTTCCTACAATAGTTTTAATATGAAAATCAAAAATGTATATAAATGCTTTAGAAGTTACAAAATGTAAATGAAAATGTATTACCCAATGTGAATAGGTGTTTTACATGTCCAAGCTGAAACTATAGCAAAATTATCATTTAAATGGTGTTTGTTTTAGACTTACGGATAGGACACGTGAGATTGCATTTTCATCATAATACCGTGTGATAACTGTAGCAAAATGCAGTGAGAATTCCAGAATGCATTCTGAGCCAAAGGTGCAGTATTGTAATGAAAATGCAATCCAGTGTGTCCTATCCTTCAGTCTAAATGCATTTAGGAAAAACGCCATTTAAATGATAATTTTGCTACAGTTTTTGCTTGGACATGTAAAACATATCTAGTCAATTTGGGTAATACATTTTCATTTTAATTTTGCAACTTATAAAGCATTATCTTTTTGATTTGCATATTAAAACTAGTGTAGGAAATGGCAAATGTAAATTATATAATTGAATTTTCATATTCATTTTGCACTAAATGTTGCACATATGTGTTGGAAAATGTAAATTGAAATACAGAAATACATTACCATTTTACATATTGTATTGCCATTTTGCATATGACTTTTCAAATTGAATTTCGCTACCCATAAGCTTCCATATGTAAGAAACCCGGAAGTGTGTATTGGGCAAAGAAATACTCTGTTATATGTCCAAATCGTTTTTTAAAACTTTGGCATGTTTTTGAAATGTTTAGCATGAGAATCCAACTCTTTAACAATGTAAATAATTTAACATCCATGGACATTGGACATGCTGAAAATTTAGCTTTATTTTAAAATATTTCAAAATGTTATTGTTTTGCTGTACTTTGGTTCAAATAAACACAGGCTTGGTGAGCAGAAGAGACTTCTTTAAAAAAAACATTAAAAATCTTACTGTTCAAAAGCTTTGAGTGTGTTTTTTGTATATTTTAATTTATTTAAAAATGATAATGCTTTAATTCAGCAAGGACACATTAAATTGATCAAAAGTGAAAGTAAAGACATTAATAATGATAGAAATTAATTCAGTTTCAAATAACTGCTGTTCTTTTGAATTATTCATATTGTGTTATGTTGTTTTGTATTTTTGTATAATTTATGATGTTTAATAGATTGCAAAAAAAGCACTCTACAGTTTTAACTTTTGAGCTCAGTACAATTTTTTTTAAGTTAATGCTTTATTTCATCAAGGACGCAGTAAATTGATCAAAAGTAAAAGTAAAGACATTAATAATCTTACAAATGAATTCTGTTTCAAATAACTGCTGTTCTTTTGAACTTTTTTATTCACAGAAAATCCTTAAACATTTATCATGGTTACCACAAAATAACTTTTTAATAGTAGTAAACATAAAAAAAAAGGTTAGCTTGAATTGTAAAGAAATTAATCATCCATTTGAGCTGCTGATTTTCTTTTCTTTTTATTATCCAGAATAATGTTTTAAGTTAAGACGTTCTGTTAATACGAACACTCATCAAGGTCAAGTGCTATGGTCCATAGATCCAACACTGCGTTTGTTTTTATCGCAACTTATCATACAGATACAGCTTGTTATAATAATTTCCTATATGCTTTTTACATGCTAGTTAGCAAGGGAAAGATCAATAGAGTTTGTTTAAGTGGAAGGAAGTGATGATTCATAGGTTATTGACAATATATCATATTTCTTTAAAGACAAACATGCAACTTTTTCTCTTCTTAATACTCCAAAGCAAAGGTCAACTGAGTAACTTACAGCTACATTAAAAGACTAGCCACATCTCTAGATTGAGACTTTCCTCAGAGGATGAGAGTGACTTCAAAATGTTCTTTTCACTTGTCATTTAGCCTCACAAATAGTTGTATCAAGGTTGGATTGACCTTGTGAATGTCCCTCATGGCCATTTCAATTTACTCCAGGGCACAAGGGGGAGGAATACATATTGTGCCTTTCCCCTATAGTTTCCAATCAAGTCAAAGTTAGTGGCTGGCCATTTATAACTCTGACACGAGGTCATGACCACTGTCATCAGAAGCGCCAGTACATTTCAAAAAATGTCACAAGTGAAAATGGGTAAAATTAGTTCATGGGCCCTTTATGTGCTAAAGGAATGAGTCAGCAAAATTTCACTCCTACAGAGGATATTACAGCGAGCGCTTTGTGTTCATTCACAATATCCATTGTCACGTTATCAATGCTGTCAGCTCCTCTGAACATCCTCGTCGCATGGCAGTGTGTCAGTTAAACAGCACGTTTACAAATGTATGGGGGAAAGGCAAATCATAAACATTACGTTGAGTATTTTCCATTTATCTTTTCTGACATTTATATTTTGCCCGGGTTCTGTGTGGGCAAAGCCTTAGGATGTTATTTGAATAACATTTCTGCACCATTGCTTCTCCCATCACACTGTGCATGTGGCCACTGACTTGATACACTGAAATGTCACTGGAAGTGGATGAGGTTTATAAGCTATAGGACTAGCTTTAAAGAATGAAACATTTGGAGACACATGTAAAAGATGTTTGGGATGACTTAAGCCAATTCAATTTATGAGAGGAGGTCTGTATTGACAGCTCATGCACCCAAACTGAAAATTTGCTGAAAATGTTCTCGCCATTTAAAATGTAGATGAGAACAGATTTACATCAATTTGGCATTACATCAGTGGATCCTCTGCGGTGAATGGGTGCCATCAGAATTAGAGTCCAAACAGCTGATAAAAACGAGTTCAGTCCATTAATTTGTCTTAATTAGAATAGTTTTGGAGAAATTTACCATTACATCACTTGCTCACTGGATTCTCTGTAGTGAATGGGTGCTGTCAGAATTAGTCCAAACAGCTGATTAAAACAACACAACTTCAGACCATCAATGAACAACTTTTGAAGTCAAAAAGCTGCATGTTTGAAAAATCAAGCTCATTATTAAGGCTAAAGTTTAACTCTACACTATCACTTCTGGTCAAAATAAGTTCATAATCTATAATAATGTTTCCTCCAGTTTAAAAGTCCATACATTTTATCCTCACATCAAATTTCACATACGTATTTGTTTAGATCTGAGTATATTTCTCTCCTGATTCAGACGAGACTTTTAAAAGTTACTTTTTAAAAGTAATGCATTACAGTATTGCGTTTCTCCCTAAAAAAGTAACTAATTACGTTACTTGGTTACTTTTTATGGAAAGTAATGCGTTACATTACTTTTGCGTTACTTTTTAAATCTGGGCAGGGTCTTGCTTGTTTGTTTTTAATAACGTTCGATTTCTTAGCAAATGTAAAAGCCCTTTCACACCAAAATGAAATTAAGTGAATAAACCTAAGGCTAAAGAAAAATTTAACTGATGTCTGTACAGTAGAACTGTAGGAAAAGAAAGGTCAACACTTGCAATGAGGGGGAAAAAAAGCACAAATGTTAGTTAATCTAAAGTAAATTTTGCTTATTAGTACACTGCAACAATTGCTTTTCTTACTTAGATTTTTTGTCTTGTTTCCAGCCAAAATATCTATTTTCTAGTTTTTTCTGAAAACAAGTCCAAATTAAGTGTTTTTTACTTGAAACAAGCAAAATAATCTTGTTTTCTGTTTTGAAATAAGCTCACCCCATTGGCAGGTTATTTTGCTTGTTCTAAGCAAAAACTCACTTAATTTTGACTTGTTTTTTTTTTTTCTGAAAACAAGAAAATAATTATTTACTTGTCTAGAAAATCCTTCTTGATTTAAGAATTTTTTTATATTTTGGCTGGAAACAAGACAAAAAAAAAGTATTTTTGCAGTGTACGGTTGAATTGGATCAACAAAGGTCAGCAGCAAAGTCTCTGGTTAATAAAATTGGATTAAACATTTAAAGGAAACAAAAAGTAACTCAGATATTTTCTTGTAAATGAAAAAGTAATGCGTTACTTTACTAGTTACTCGAAAAGAGTAATATTATTACATAACTTGCGTTACTTGTAATGTGTAATGTGTAACCCCCAACACTGATTACGAATAGAGGACTATTTTAGCCTAAAGTAACAGTTTGGAGTACAAAAAAAACATTTTAATGATAGATTTGTTTCTTAGAAACACACAGCTTCATATTCGATTTGATTCAGGGGAGGTTAATTGGTTGTACAGATTCCTTGTGGTGTTTTTATCAGCTTGTTCTGACGACACCCATTCACTGCAGAGGATTCAGTGAGCAAGTGATCTAATGCTAATTTTTTTATAGTTTTTATCAGCTATTTGGACTCTATTTCTGATGGCACCCATTCACTGCAGAGGATCCATTGATGTAATGCAATTTTTTAAATAATTTTTATCAGCTGTTTAGACTCTAATTCTGATGGCACCCATTCACTCCAGAGGATCCATTGATGTAATGCAATTTTTTTCAAAATCTGTTCCAAAGAAGAAACTAATCTACATCTTGGATGACCTGAGGGTGAGTATATTTTCATTAATTTCTCATTTTTGGGCAAACTATTCCTTTAATTGGGGGTATTAGGCTGATTAAAACCTATGAGAACAACCAGGAGGGCTTTCATTTTTAATCACTTGAACTGGTTTACGGGTTCTAAGTTACTTTTTAATGCAGTGTGGCATGACTGCAGTATTAGAGGAACAAAGGCCCCATGGGTAATGGCCTAACTGTGCCTGAGGCAAACTGATCATTGCGTACTTTCTGCGTCTCTGATACTAACCGTCACTGACATTTAACACACGCTTTGTAGTGCTTTGTTATCTAGGTGCACATATTTGAAATTTACATCCATATGCAAATTAAATCTTTTGGGCTTACCTAAAGCTTCTTTATATGCCAAATGAAAAAAAGAACATAATCCTTTTATGATGTTTGCGTTATACTGTTATGCTAACTTGTGTTTAGGTAAATCTAATTTCTATTTTTGTTCATGACTTTGTAAAAAAATAAATAAATATCCCCATAACACCCCAACTGCAATGATTCAAATACAGTCCATTTTTGTGATCTAGATTTATATTTTTATTTCAAGGTATTCCCAGTCAGTCCATGTCATGTAAGAAAACTTCTGAAAATAAATAGAAATGAGAGAAATGGTTTCACATTACATTTTTCTACATAAATGATCTGCTGGATGGTGACATCTCTGTGTGCTTACAATCCCACCAACAGCTCCCTGCTCGAAGAAAGGTGGCTTGCTTCATCATATACATTAAAATAAAAACATTTTTTGTTTAAGGGCTTTATTATTGAATGCACACAGCTGGTCTGAGAGTCCTGGTCTAATCTGAATCCATCCATTGTATATGCACATTGTTTTGTGGTGGAAGCAGATAAACTTCACAGATAAACAAATACACAAGGGCAGAGCTCTACCTCTTCTTGTGCTGTACTGTCCCGCTCTGGGTCCGTTCGTATTAGTGCCTTTAGAGCAGTTCTTTAACAATCAATATCTGCATATTAGCATCCGTTAAATAGCTTCGTTCACTGTCTAATACATTTGCATTTCAAGATCTTCTTGAATGCGTTCTGGAAGTCTTTATTGAAGTAGGCGTATATGACGGGGTTCAAAAGTGAGTTGGAGTATCCGAGCCAGTTAATGACTGCCCTCAACCACTCAGGCATTAAACAGTCTTGACAGAAAGGCAAAACAAGCGCCACGATGAAGAAGGGCAGCCAGCAGAAAATGAACGTGCCCATAATGATTCCCAGAGTCTTGACCGTTTTGCGCTCTCTCGCCAGAGCCACTTTGCGCTTTGCTTCCGTGTTTCTCTCGTTTCGGTTCTCGAAGCACGGCTGAGGGTTGTTAGGCAGGCTCAGGTGGTTTCTGGAGACGGTTTGAACTTCTGTAATCTCGAACGACTCTCCGTCGTCCGAGTGTTTCAGCGCTCCGTTCACGCAGGAGCCCGGCTGGGGCTCCACGCTTCGCCTCCAAGTTTTGCTCACTTCGCCGTTCGCCTTCCTCGGGAACAGCGCCGGAGACACCGCCAGGCATTTGTCCGCGATTTTGGCTTTCTCGGTTTTCTTCACCGTTTTCCTTATGCGAAACCTCGCCGCTTTGAATATCCGCCCGTAGAGGACCAGCATGAGGATGAGGGGGATGTAGAAAGCTCCAAAAGTTGAGTAGATGGTGTACCCGGGGTCTTGGCTGATTGTGCACGCGTCGGGATCTGCCCGGTCCTCCGCTTTCCTCCAGCCCAACATGGGAGGAATGGAAATGGAAAATCCTATTAGCCAAGTGAGGCTGATCAAGATAGCCGCCCGTCTCGGGGTCCTTTTATTCACATAGTCTATGGGATCAGTAATGGCCCAGTATCTATCCAAAGCGATTGCGCACAGGTGCAGGATGGAAGAGGTGCAGCACAACACGTCTAGAGAGATGAATATATCGCACATCTCCTGTCCCAAAGTCCATTTGTTCAGAACCTGATACAGGGCTGCCATGGGTAGCACCAGAACCGACACCATGAGGTCTGTGACGGCCAGGGAGCCGATGAGATAGTTGGCCACATTCTGAAGCGATCTCTCCAAGGCGATGGCAGCGATGACACACGCGTTTCCCAATATGGCAAACAGAATTAGCGCGGCCAAGAAAAGCGAGCCGATGATTTGGTAAGTCAAAGCAACTTCGCTAACTATCGTCGCGTTCCCGCTCCAGTCTTGGCTTTCTGTGGTGTTGTTGTAACTCTCCATGGTGAGAGCGGTCACTCAGAAACAGACCTTCGCGCCGGTCACCTCGCTGCTCTGAAGACGCATGGCGGGCTCCGGGCTCAGGAAGTGCCGCACGCTCGAGCTGCGATCATTGGCGCCCAGTGACGAAGTGAATTCATTTATACGAGTCGTGCTAAGTGCGTCAGAGATGGCTGAGAGGTTGGCGCGCGCACTTTGCAGAGCAGCCGCGCAATCTTTACAGCAGGACAAAGTTGTCCTTTTGCATGTTAGCTTGTTCTAATACAATATGTTTTGAGGTATTCAACTGTTGCTGTGGTGAAAGTTGAGCAGGCAAATTCAACAACGTGCTGCGTCTGTAATATTATTTCAATAAGTGACTTGTTTTGCTGACAAAGGCACGTTGTCAGCAAACATATGAAAATCGATTTCATTTCTTCACACAGCCATCTGAAACATTTTCATTTGTTTACAGTTTTGCAGTGATAAAGTACTTGCACCTTTGCCACCAATTTAAATTTAGTTACAGTTCTGTAACTAAATCTACAACTTGAGAACAAGTGGTTGGAAATAAAGATAATTATGATGAAATTATAAAAGAATCCGTTATAGTATAAATCCATAAAATAAATTATAGTGAATTAAAAATGTGTATACAAATAATGTAATTTTTTTTAAATATATAGCTGTTAATGTTATATGATAACTACACCATAAAACGCTATAACGAGCCGTTTTTACCTGTTTTAATTCAGATACAAATGAGTTTTGTTTGTATTAATGTATTTGGGGTGATTCAGTGATGCTAAATAATATATGTATATTATAAAACTAGTTAATTTATGACCATTTTAGGTTACTATTTTTGTTAAGATATATATTATAACAAACAGATGATTATTCTAATAAATGTATTGTAATCGTGTACTCTATATGGCTTTTGTTGCAGAGCTGCATCGGGAAAATGCACTTTCAGCACCGCGGACAGTTCCATGTGTTCCCCAGAACGGAAATCTGCTGCCATCTGGTGAGAACATGGCAAAAAGATGAAAGACGGCGTGTCGAACGAGGCCACGCTTCCCAAGGATTCAGTTCACTCTTATCTCCATGCAGCACAGTCTTTCCGTCCCACCTCATTTAATACTGAAAAAGCGCTGGAATATAAATAATATCAAGGCATTTTTATAACTTTTTTTTTGTAAGCCAACAACATCGGGTGATCAATAGAGCAAAATGTTAGCTAACATGGTTTCACATGCATTATTAATATAAAAAAAAACATTACAAGTATATAATATATAATGCTTAACCTATCATTACCTTGTGCAATAACATTCAACTTGTGCGTCTTTGAAAACATGCCAAAGTTGTGAGAGGTGTGAAAAATAATAATAATTAAAAAAAACTAAAAAAAAAACTGAGCTCAACGAAAGTTGCATATTCAAAGCTCTCCAGACGACAGTTAAAGAGACCGTTAGAGGGCATAAGCTCAGACAGTTTGTCACACAAAAAATATGATTAAAGTATTATTTACAGTTGAAGTCAAAAGTTTACATACACCTTATAGAATCTGAAAAATGTTAATTATTTTACCAAAATAAGAGGGATCATACAAAATGCATGTTATTTTTTATTTAGTCCTGACCTGAATAAGATATTTCACACAAAAGACATATAGTCCACAAGAGAAAATAATAGCTGAATTTATAAAAAATGACCCTGTTCAAAAGATTACATAAACATAATACTGTGTTGTTCCCTGAATGATCCTCAGCTGTTTTTTTGTTTGTTGGTTTGTTTGTTTAGTGATAGTTGTTCATGAGTCCCTTTGGAATTCTTTGGTTTTTCAGCATTTTTGTGTATTTGAACGCTTTCCAACAATGACTGTATGATACTGAGATCTATCTTTTCACACTGAGGACAATTGAGGGACTAATAGTGCAACTATTACAGAAGGTTCAAGCGCAAATGAAAAATTATATTTAGACAAAATAGTAAAATGTGCACATCTTCATTCTGTTCAGAAGTTTACACCCCTGGCTTTTAATGCATTGTTTTTCCTTAAATAAATAAACAATAACATGCATTTTATATGACCCCTCTTATTTTGATAAAATAATTAACTTTTTGTAGATTCTGCAAGGTGTATGTAACCTTTTGACCTCAACTGTATTTATTTGCTTGCTATTAAGATTTTTATTTGTTTCTATAAGTGAAGTTTATAATTAATGTAATGTAATCATAATTGAATAATCTATTATTGTTTAATATTTGCAGTGTTTTTTGTTAAAAATTAATTTGTAGTAACTTATAATTGATTTAACAGTTTATTGAAATAACCTAAAACAAATCCATATGAACAACCATTTTATCCACTGTAAAATGTCATTTTAATTAAAATGTAAAAACATGATTAAAATATATCATGCATTTTAAAATATTTTTATATTTATTAAAATATTAAGAATGAAAATAAATACTAATTATACATTTGAATTTATACAAAAATTACGCTTCGAGTAAAAGCCACACATGCAAACTGTATAAAATGACATTTCGTCTCGATCAGCGTGACTGTCCGATTCTCATATGCTGCCAATTATTCAGACAGAAAAAGAGCTGACAGTGTCTGTTGAAAAAGGTTGGTCTAGTTATTTCACCTAATTTTGCCACCCTTATAACACAATGCATGCATTGTGGGTTGTTTGAATTCTATAGGCCCCCAGAGACAATCGGGTCGCTGAACTGCCACTATTTAGGGGGCTTTACCTTTGTCAACAGTGCAAAATGCCTCAGGGGGCCAGTATGTTCCTGCTCACCTCTTCAACAATGAACTCAAATGTTTCCTGGCCTACTGCAGAGTTGGCTGCAGTGGGGGTGAGTGTTCGTTTAACAGTGAGCTGTCCGACCTGAGATGGACTCACATGGAGAAGAGGACCTTGGACGTACGACTGAGGCCCTGTGTTTGGAGGTCAGGCCTCTGCAGCGGGCCAAACTCGGAGTCAGACTAGCCCACAGGAAGACAATCAGTCTGGACTACACGAACGGACATCGGGAGGCTCATTACAGGGTGCGAAACTCCCCACGAGGATACTCTGATCTCCAAGCAGGACATATGCTGAGGTCTGCAGCCACCCAACAGGCCTCCACTTCCCCATGCCACAGGACAAGCCCTCCTCCCTATAGCAGAGCTGTGATGCTTTCGAGGAGGTCTGATCTAGAACCTGTGAGGTCGGATATTATTAGAGGCTCACGCATCTCTCGTGAAGATCAGGAAGCAGGCGGCTCCTTTAGCCGCAGAGCTCCTCTGATGTCTCTCAGCAGCTCTGAGGAGGAACAGGAGGCTGGAGAACAGGCTGGCAGAGCTCCAGCAGGGCTCAGCGTGGCTTCATCCCTGCTTACACCCACTCCCACTGGGGAACGCAGACTGGGTAAGAAAGAGAGGAAACGACTAAAGAGCCTGAGGAGGAGACAGAGGAGAAGAGAGCGCTGCAGACAGAGCCAGCAGGAGAATGTGCAGGTGAAACAGAAACGCAATCAAGCATGTGTTCACACACACACACACACACACACACACACACACACACACATACATATATACATGCTGTCTGAGCTGTAAGAGGACTGAAGCTTTTCTGTCAGAATATTAGCTCTCTTTGGCTGCATTTCTAAAGAAGTGAACACTGACTGCAAATAATAATAATAATAATAATAATAAAAAAAAAACTATTTGCAATTGTTAAGTCTTTGTCAAATGAAAGACAGACAATGCAACAAATTAAAGACAATATTCTATAAGGTTGTAATATTTTTCTGTAAAGTTAGTGTCAAAGATTAAATTATTATAGAAATAAATAACTTGTCTAGTTAATAAATAAAATGAATTTAATTTATTTATCATCAGCTTTTGTACAATGAAAAGCTAATTATGAAATAAATATTAAAGTAAAATGAAACTAAACACTTTAAAATGAAAATCTAAATCTGAAATCTAAATGTAAAACTTTTTAATATTACTTTTATGATTTTGTTTTTCTGATTGTCTTGTTACATGATATCATGTATTGTTTGTTAGGATATAACTATATTTGAAATTTGAGGGTGCAAAAAAAATCAAAATATTGGGAAAATTGCCTTTTAAATGTTTCCAAATTTAAGTTCTTGGCAATGCATATTACAAGTCCAAAAAAAAAAAAGTTTTCATATATTTATACAGGAGGGAATTTACAAAATATGTTAATGGAACATGATCTTGACTTAATATCCTGATGACTTTTGGCATAAAATTATTTATATATATATATATATATATATATATCGCTAATTTTGACCCATGCAATGTATTGTTGGCTATTGTTACAAATGTACCTGTGCTATACTTATGACTATTTTTTGTGGTCCAAGGTCACATATATTCACATACTCAAAATGTTATTCATTACTTCTTCCTTTTTTCTCTAGCACAATATAAAGCGGAATGATCACTCACAGATCATTAATTCAGAATTGATCATTTTCCAGCAGAGGGCATCTTTTAACAATCAGCAGGTTTTGCATTAGTGGTTCTGAATTCACTGCAGTAAACAGTCTTCAGCAATACGGCTCATTCTATCATTGATGTAACATTTTAAGTAAAATCAAATTAATCTTCATAACGATTTTGATGCACAATGCACAACACCCCAAAGTGTTGCATATAAAATCAAAAACTATAGAAAACTGCTCTTAGAAAGCACATATAATTACTGGTTTTGGTCTGATTTCTAGTACTCAAATGGCCATTTGTAAATTTTATGGGTGTGGCTTCTGCTCTCATCTGTGTCCAGCTATTTTTAACTGTACAAAACAGCCCGTTTTGCTGCCTAATATCGCAGATTGGTGTTACCATATTATTTTAAAGTATTATCTTAAATATGAGCCACACTGGTTTGTAGAGCAAACGGTTTTACCGTTTACTGCATGCGGTTATTCTTCTCATTATTTCCCTATAGCGGATAACTTAATGAACTCAAAGTCTCACCCATAGGCTTACTTCTACGTTGAGGGACAGGGGGGATAACTTCATTATTGACTGCATTTGTCTGCTATTAACGGCTTAAGCTTCCGTTACAGGTCTACAATGACGTTTTGAATTTAGCAATTGTGGTGTTGGATGAGATACGTAAGAAATTAATCCTACTCACAAGAGCGATAAGGACAAAAACTTGACGAATGTCTGTAAATACAACATCTGTACGAAGAGGAGGGGTTTTGACTTTATTACCTTATTCTTCAAAGCGGAAGTAAGCCTATGGGCGAGAAACGGTAAAACTGTTTGCACTACAAAACCAGTGTGTTCACAATTAAGATAATACATCAAAATAATATGGTGGAACACACCAATTTGCAATATCAAGCAGGAAAACGAGCTGTTTTGTACAGCTAATAATATGTGGATGAGAACAGACACATAAAATGTACAAATGGCTGCTCTTATGGCAAAAATAAAGTGGATTGGCATTAACAGATTCCATGTGAGATGTTGATGTTAAGATTCTGGTGTCCACAGGAAGTGTTCCTTGGTTGTCAAGTGGGATGTGGAGGCTTTTTTGAGATGTGTATTTGGTGATAATGACACACCTAGGGAACGACGGGCATGGGCTCTGGAGGTCCCCATAGGTGGGAGAGCTGTAATTATGCAGACAGGCCCTGTGCACCAGAGGAGTCATGTGTGGGACATGCCACCCCTGTGGGCTGCCTGTGACACAATCCAAAACAGAGCAGTTCAGGGAATCTTATGTGCTTGATAGTCCAACAAGCAAGTGTGTTAAAAGTCAAGTTAAAATATTGTTTATCTGAACCATCAGCATAACACTGCAAGCGATGCTCCCTGGTAAAGGTGAAGCTCAGCAGATTGTTGAGTTGAATAGCAGCACTGACTCATCTCTTCTCTTCTCTCCTCTCACTCTGCTGAAGAGCTCTACAGGGAACCCATCTAGCAGCAGTGAGGATGAGGAGCTGCCGGGCCGTGATCGTGAAGGCTATATCTGTGCTGTGTGTCTGGATGTCTACTTCAGTCCATATATGTGCCATCCCTGCAGCCACGTCTTCTGTGAGCCTTGTCTGCGGACACTGGCCAAGAACTGCCCCACCAATACACCCTGTCCGTTGTGCAGAACCACCATAACACACGTCTTCTTCCAGAAAGGTGTGTTTCAGAAAAAAAGAAAATTTTCTGTTTTCTTTTTTGCAAATGTGAGGAGAAGGAATAGTAATAGTAATAGTAATAGTAGTAGTAGTAATGTAATTTTCTTTTTTTCTTTTTTCTTTTTTTTTTTTTTTTTGAAAAAATTTGGTCAAAAACAGTTCAATCCAAGAGTAAAAAAAAAAAAACTAATACTAATTTATTTGATAATTTATTATTATTATTATTGTTGTTGTTGTTTTTGTTGTGTTTTTTATATTTTGGGGGTTTGTTGTTATTTAACTAACAATTATTATTGTTTTTGTTGTTGTTGTTGTTGTTGTGGTCTTTTATTTTAAAAACTTATTTGGAATTTGTCAAAAACAGCTAATAATATTATTATTTGTTAAATATTACTATTATTATTGTTGTTGTTGTTGTTGTTGTTGTTGTTATTATTATTATTGTGATATACCTTTTTGACAAATTCCCCAAAATAATACAACAAATAACAATAATATGTTAATTTTTTGCTTTTGTTAATAATGTTAATGTTAATATTAATATTTAACAAGTAATGGTATTTTATATATTTATATTTGGTATTATTATTAGCTTCCCAAATAAGATTAAAAAAAAAATCACAACAACAACGGTAATAATAAAAAAATATATATTATTATTATTATTATTATTATTATTATTATTATTATTGTTGTTGTTGTTGTTGTATGTTTTTTATATTTTGGGGAATTTGTCAAAGAGGTTTGCTGTTATTTAACTGTCAAATTGTTATTATTATTATTATTATTATTACTATTATTATTATTATTATTATTGTTGTTGTTGTGATACTTTTTTATTCTTATTTGGGAATTTGTCGAAAACAGCTAATAATAATAATAATATTGTTATTGTTGTTGTTATTATTATTATTATTATTGTGACAAACGTCTTTGACAAATTTCCCAAAATATTCCAACCAAATCACAACAATAACAATGTTGTTGTTGTTGTTGTTGTTGTTGTTGTTGTTATTATTTGCCAAATGATAATAATATTGTTATTAATATTAATAATAATTAATAAACATTACTTAGTATTATTATCATCACTTTTCATAAATTTAAAGCAATTAAATAAAAAAAAACTAATTATATTGACTCTAAGCTTTTGAATGGTATAGTGTATAGTATAACAAAAAAAGCTTTCTATTTCAGATAAATGCTGGTCTTTGTATCTTTCTAATCATCAAATAATCCTGAAAAAAAATTCAACTGTTTTAAATACTGATTATAATATAATAATATTTAACAAATAATGATATTATTATTAGCTGTATTTGACAAATTCCCAAATAAGATTTCAAAAAAATAATCATAACAACAAAAGCAATAATAATAATAACAATAATAAACAAACAATTATACTATTATTAGCTGTTTAATCCAAATGAGATTAAAAAAACACAACAGCAGCAATAATAATAATAATATGTTAGTAAATAACAAAAAAACACTGTGATTTTTTATTATTATTATTATTATAACAATAACAATAATTTTTCTCCAAAACTCAAGGACACAACTATCCAAACAAATGTTGAGCAGAATATACACAAAAAAAGATTAACAAGGAAGGACAACAAAAACATAAAATGAAACTACATCAAAAGGGAGAAACGGGAAAAAACCACAGAGCACAACAGAGCTCTTTGCTTTGTAGTCCTAAAACCCTGTAGACAATTAGGATTTACAAGCAATCGATTTCCTCTGGAATTTCCTATGGGTTTAGATAGCGGTTTAGATTCATGAGTAAAACGAGGTCTGTGGTTCATGTTACTTCAAGAGATTTTCACATTATTTCAAGAACTAAAATACACATAGTCATATCTCAAGCCTGAATTTTTTAAACCTTTGTGTCCTTTATAAACATAAGTGGCTAACAAGTTGCTACATAACAAATAAGAGCGGCTAAATAGACTAACAACCCATTAGAAATTCCCAAGTGAACCCATGTAGCATTAGCCTCCTGGGTTGGCCTTCAAACAGTTTTGCAAGACAAAGATTAACAGTGAGGAGAGGAAATGTGCTGTGAGAATAGAGCTTAAGCTCAGATCTGAGGGAGGAAGTTTATGACAGTGAATAATCTACTAATGGTGCTTTTCCACTGCATAGCACGGTATGGTTCAGCTTGGTACGGCTTGAAATGAAAGGAACTAAGAGTGCTGGCATGTAAAGATAGAGGTCAGAGAAGGTCAAAAGAACAAACCATATATGTATGGACTGCTGAATATTTGAATAAGTCTGCTATAATGTTTTGCAGAGTAGTGCATTACAATAATAATGTTGTGCAGTAATATTGCAAGGACAAAAGCATCTCTATAGCAAAGGATGTGGCATAGAGATATGTTACAAAGATATTAAATGGCAATTCTAATAATGGATCTAATGTGGGCTTCAAATGTAAGGGAAGGAACAAATGTAACATCCTTCACTCACATTACAGACGTTTTACTTGGACTGAGCTCAAGAATGAGTGCACTTTTTCAGACACTTTGTTCTGGAAGTACTTTTTCCATTTATGTTGTCCATAGGGACAGAGATGGATTTTTTTCTTTTTTTTCATTCATTTATTCATTCATTCATTCATTTACACAACCAGTCAAAACAGTAAACAGTTTTTAAACAGTAAGATTTTTAAAGAAGTCTCTTTTGTTCACCAAGCCTGCATTTATTTGAAAAATATTCTGAAATATTTTTACTATTTAAAATAGCTATTTGAAAATGTATATCACATAATCTTTCAGAAATCATTCTAATATTCTGATTTGCTGCTCAAAAAACATTTATTGTATTATTATGTTGAAAGCAGCTGAGTAAGAAATGTTTCTGTAATGGATAGAAAATTCTGAAGAACAGCATTTATTCTAAATATAAATCTTGTGTAAAATTGTAAATGTCTTTATCATCACTTTTCATAAATTTAAAGCATCCTTGCTAAATAGAAGTATCCCCCCCCCCCCCCCCCAAAAAAAGAAAAAAAATATGCTGACTCCAAGCTTTTGAATAGTGTGTAATTCTACAAAAAGCTTTTTATATCAGATAAATTCTGATCTTTCTATCTTTCTAATGATCAACGAATCCTGAAAGATCTATTCAACTGTTTTAAATATTGATTAAAATAATAATACAAAATGTTTCTTAAACAGCCAATCAGCATATTTAAATTCAGCTTTGAAATCACAGGAATAAATAACATTTTAAAATATATTCAAATAGAAAACAGTTCTTTTAAATAGTAAAAATATTTCACAATACTGTTGCTTTTGCTGTATTTTAGATTAAATAAATGCAGACTTAGTGAGCAGAAGAGAATTATTTAAAAAACATTACAAATCTTACTGTTCAAAAACTTTTGACTGGTAGTGTATATCACAATGTATTCTAGTAGTGGAATCTAGAAAATAATATACACTGTAAAACATATTTTAAATTAAGATTAGTGTAGGACATTTTAGAATAAAACTTCAAAATTTCATGTTTAATGCACTAATTTCTAAGTGAAATTATTTCTACACCAGATTATTTTCACTGTAACATAGTCTTAAAAGTTTATGCAAAATTGTTAAATATCTGTTTTGAATTTTGAATTTTAGTCACCCACTATGGTTTTTCACAGTAAATGGACAGAAATGAGACTCTTATATTGATTTCAAATACTAAAAATGACATCAATGACATTAAATAATGTAAGAAACTAGCTATATGAGATATGATTTATCTGTTTAAAATGAGTCTGGGCTTGCTGAAAGTAATGCACATTGCATTTAACACACTAATGATTCACAGATAAATAAATTCACACTTCCCACTCTTCACAGAACTGAACCATACAGCTCGTACATTCTTCCCAAAGGAATACCTGTCTCGGAAGCAGAATTTCCAGAAAGCGGGCTGTGCAAAATGGCCTCTCCCTAGCTGCCGTAAACTGTTTCGAATTTTTGGAGGTAAAACTTCTACTTGTATTTTAACATTTATTCTATATCTTCATATGGTAGTAGTGCTAATTGTTCTTTGTCTTGCTCATTTTGTTCTCTACAACTCTCTCTTTCTTAGGCTTTCAAAGGCAGGCAAGTCCGATCGGCAGACGCCAGTTCCCTCACGGGGGCTACCAGCTTGATGCCTTCAACTTTGAGGATGATTCGCATGGCTGGCGATTTGACATGGACATGGTGATCATCTATATATACTCCGTCAACTGGGTCATTGGCTTCATTATCTTCTGCTTCTTCTGCTATTTCTTCTTCCTCTCTTTTTAAAGAGAGAAGGCACAGGGAAGCTGTCTTTCAGACAGGTGTTTCAGATCTTTAGGACAATACAAAAGTCGGCAAGAAGGAAATCACGCACTGCAGCTGCTTCTGGACTATGAGTAGGAAACACCAACCAATCAGAGAGAAATGAATTCATGCAGCTCAAATTCCAGCGTGATGATCCGTTTACTGTAAAGATGAAATGTGATTTTTGAGTTTGTGGTTTGCCTAATGTCTGTTTGCTTTTAAACAGAATTTTGGCCGACTGCGTGGAGAAGCTTTGCATGGATAATCACACGAGTGGACTATTCATTTCAATACAAGTTGATTTCATATACTGTACACTACCAGACAACAGTGTTTTTGAACGGTAAGATTTTTAATGTTTTTTAAAAAATTCTCTTTTGCTCACCAAAAATGCATTTTATTTGATCCAAAGTACAACAAAAACAGTAACATTTGTTCCATTTTTTTTAATTAATACCTAACTTTAAATTAATACTCTTATTTAGCAAGAATGCTTTAAACTGATCAAAAGTGATGATAAAGACAATTATAATGTTACAAAAGATACCTATTTCAGATAAATGCTGTTCTGCTGTAACTTTCTATTCATCAAACCTAAGAAAAATTCTACTTAGCTGTTTTTTAACATAATAATAATAATAATAATAATAATAATAAATGCTTTTGAGCAGCAAATCAGAATATTAGAATGATTTCTGGAGGATTATGTGACTGGAGTAATGATGCAAAAATCACAGGAATAAATTACATGTTAAAACATTCAAACAGAAAACAGTTAATTTAAACAGTAAAAATACTTCAAAATGTTACTGTTTTTGCTGTACTTTGGATCAAATAAATGCAGGCTTGTTGAGCAGAAGAGACTTATTTAAAAAAAAAAAAACATAAAAAATCTTACTGTTCAAAAACTTTTGACTGGTAGTGTATATTCAGTGTGAATACATTTGTAAAGTTCTTTTCTTACAGCTAATTTCCAAAGGTTTGTAAACTAAACTATCCATAACTACCGCTCAGCTTGATGCTGAGATAAGAACATCTCATTTGTTTTAAACCTTTCTTGCTTGCTTTTACAGTATTTCTAAATTGGACATTAAGGTTTCGTGTCTGGTCTCAATTCCTAATTCCTAGTCTGTTGTCTTAGATCTGTAATTAAACTGTTATGTCAAATATAGACTTTTGCAATGCTACATAAATAAATTAATTAATAGATTAATGAGACTAAAGACTGTTAGGTTTACCCAAAATGGAATATATCTCATGTTTAACCACTACAGAGACATCAGAACCATCTGTAAATTCCAGAAGATCTGACAGAGGTAAGGTAACCCCATGTATTTGAAGTCTAAACAAGTATATTCTTGCCTAAAAACTACATTCTGTGACACAAAAACAGCATTATTTATAAAATTATGGTAGATTTAGGTGTCTGCTAAGACACTCGCTGTGAGAAATATGGCAAGCAGAGCGATACAAACAATAAAATGGTTTGAGTTCCAATATCACTAGAATATCACACTCCTCTCAGCCAATCAGATTCGAGGACTGGAAAGAACTGTACATATATACAGTTGAAGTCAAAAGTTTACATACAATTTGCAGAATCTGCAAAATGTTAATTACTTTACCAAAATAAGAGGGATTATACAAAATGCATTTTTTTATTTAGTACTGACTTCACATAAAAGATGTTTACAAATAGTCCACAAGAGAAAAAAAATAGCTGAATTTATAAAAATGACACCATTCAAAAGTTTACATACACTTGATTCTTAATACTGTGTTGTTACCTGAATGATCCACAGCTGTGTTTTTTTGTTTAGTGATAGTTGTTCATGAGTCCCCCTGAACAGTTAAACTGGCTGCTGTGCTTTAGAAAAATCCTTCAGGTCCCATAAATTCTTTGGTTTTTCAGCATTTGTATTTGAACCCCTTTTGAGATCCATCTTTTCAAACTGAGGACAACTGAGGAACTATTACAGTTCACTGATGCTCACTGATCTTTTAGACAACTGTCTCAAAATCATACATTGTCAGAAAGGGTTCAAATACACACAAAAAATGTACACATACACATTATTATAATTTTTTTATTATTATTGTTTCATATTCAATGGATTATATATTATTAATTATTCTTTTTTTTTTTACATGAAGCCGCAATAAAATCTTTTCGTAGTGGAAATCTTTTCCTGCACTTGAATAAATGTTTCATGTTGAAAGCATGAAGCATCATCCTTTGGAAACGTGTCCAGTCCATGTTGTTAACACAAGCTGTCTTGTTCTGCAACATGTTCCAAACGTGTTGTCAAGACACTCCATACCGGATCCATCACATCAATTGTAGTCATCTCATGCACACACAAACAGTATCTCAAAATGCAGTGGTTTCTGGTGATTTGGCAGAGTACAGGAAAACAGGCTGCCATTAGCAACTCATCCAATATTACGTCTAATTGTGCTGCTTGCTTTTTATACAATTAGGATTTGGTACGATAAACAGTATGAGTCAACCGCTAATAGAACATTTCCTAATAACCAGCCTTAAGATACTTTTATGAATATTTAATAAGATTCATTTGAAATGACTTACATGAGAAAGGTTTTATTGATTACACACACATAATAACACATGATGTGACCCTGGACCACAAAACCAGTCGTAAGTAGCACGGGTATATTTGTAGCAATAGCCAAAAATACATTGTATGGGTCAAAATGATCGATTTTTCTTTTATGCAAAAAAATTATTAGGATATTAAGTAGAAAGATCATGTTCCATGAAGATATTTCATACATTTCCCACCGTAAATATATAAAAACGTAATTTTTGATCAGTGATATACATTGCTAAGAACTTTTTGGACAACTTAAGTTAATTATATATATATATATATATAGGCCTATATATATATATATATATATATAATTATAATGTCGTCCTATCCTAACAAACCATACATCAATGGAAAGCTTATTTATTTAGCGTTCAAACCTCAATTTCCAAAAATGGACCCTTATTACATATCGTTTATTATATACTATATATAATATTTATTATTTATGTTATTTTATTTATACACCGGCTAAAACACTTGACACCTGTCTAAGATGATTTGACTTCCAGTCTGATCTCTTTGGTTTAAAAGGGGTTTGGGCACTTTTCACACACCAACACCAGCTTGACCAGACTAGAAGACCATAACTTGGCTTTAACTTGTTTTTTTGCCCAGCAGCTTACTTGTGTATTTTTACTGCTTCTTTTCAGTGGCACATTTGATGAAGCCGTGAACACACTGGAGTTGGTGAATCTGTTGCATTAGTATTCTCATCCTATGAGAGTGCAGTGTGTTCAACCACGTCATGCCTCAAGCAACTGCACCTATCAAGGTTAGAATAGCGCTCTTAGATCACCTTCTGCTACCTACTCTCAATAAACGCCACATAGAGTTTATCATTTCAACTTGCGGTGCACATTAGTCTGTTTCGAGTAGCGATTGCTGTCGCGGGAAGGTGTTTTGTTCAAAAGCGGCTGTTATTTCTTCGTTGAAGGACTGTACGGGGCATCAAGACATGTTTGCATCTGGTTCTTTGTTATCGCATTTCTCTCTGCTGAAGAAGACGAAGCCCTGCAAGGACACTTCAGCTCTGTGCTGGAGTGAATGAAGGTGACTCGGCTTCTGCATCGTGGCAATGCGGAGAGAATCCAGGAGCAAGACACGGGCAGATCGATCAATTGAGTAAGAAATTTTCCAAACGAGTGGCAGCGCATTGATCAGCCAGCGTTTTATATCAGGGCAGTTTCTTCACTTGATGTGTATGCATGAGTTCTGCACCGAATGGGCGCAAAAACCGCCCCAGAACTGCCGGGACCATTTTCCAGATTGGCAGTAAGCCCCCGTCCAGAGAGTCTGAGCGCCGGGAGAGCAGCGAAGCTCTGCGTGCCGTAGCGGACTGCAGAATGGTGCGTATGCCTGCGTCATGACCCACAGCATTATTCCGCTCTGAATCCTGCTGATTGTTCAAGCACTGTTTGAAATTCACGCAGGGTTCTGCAAGTGCCAACATCCTAAATGTGTAATGCGACACTAGGGACGTTAAATATGGAATGATTTGGCTTGGAGGTCTGCGACTTGTCCTGTGGTGCGGCGGTAGTTCCAGCTTCATTTTCTCGGGCTGATTTTCCAGAAAACAACGTTTCGTTTGGCAGATTATGGCGTGTAGAGTTAGTACTCCATTTTGGGTTAAAACTGCGAGCACATTTGGAAAGCAAACTGGCTTGTGTTCTGTTTTTTGAAGAGTCTTTGCCCCATTAACAGGCAGAAGGCTTGTGGCAAGCCGAGTTAACATTGACCGATTGCTTTAAATATTTGACACTGACTTTTGTGGTGCAGATATTAGCTGTTTATTTATGACTAATATGTATTCTAGTTGTTGCTGCTAACTATTACAGTGTTGCTAGTAAGTGCTGGAGTATTTGTAAGCTACTTTAAGAAGTTGACATCCTTCCCACAGATTTCTGTATAATTCAATGACGAAAATATGTATTATGTATAATGTAAGTTGCTTGTCACTATAGTAGTGAGTGAATAAGCGCTACTGACTGTATAGAACAGTTACTAGTCACCACTGAAATAAACAGCCTAATTTCTAATAAATAGTTAGTCACTGTGAGATTACTTATGACTAATTAATTCCATTTAAAACATGCAGGTAGCAATAGATTCTAGTTAAAGGTATTTATGTTAAAACAGCTTGCCGTTGAATGCTTCCTTTCTACCAAATATTGATAAAATGGCATGAGCATCTGTCGCCTGTGGCGCTGCTCTACAACAAATAGCCTGTTTTACCTTCGTGACATTGTCTGGTTGTTTCAGTGTTCAGAATGGTAACAAATACTTGACAAGAATACCTGTCATTTCATCAATGTTTGGTCACGTTTTCCTGTTAAAAAAAAAAAAACAGCATTTGCTGGTTAGGTAGGTTTTGATGCTGATTTTAGCTGGTTTAGGCTAGTCTTAAACTGGTTTATGCTGGTCCTAAAATGGTTTATGCTGGCATAAACCATTTTAGGACCATCATAAACCATAAACCGTCTTAGGACCAGTTTAGAACCAGCTAAAACCAGCATCCCAGCATCAAAACCTACCTAAGCAGCATATGCTGTTTTTTTTTCAACAGGGTTAAATTTATACGCCTCATACATTTTCAAGGTTAAAATGGTTTTGTGAGCCTTATATTTCTCAAGATTATTATATATAATCTCAGTTTGCATTTGTTTTTCTTTCTTCCATCAGGTTGTCCAGGAGTTCAATACACTGGTGGCCCTCTATAGGGAGTTGGTTATCTCTATTGGAGAGATTTCCGCTGATTGTCCCTCTCTTCGTGCAGAAATGCACAAGACACGCACAAAAGGCTGTGAGATGGCACGCACCGCACATCAAAACCTTTCTGCAATATCAGGGTAAAAACATAGTTCTGTACATGCACACTGTACATGCTTTATGTACATATAGGTACATGGGTAATGTATTCTGCCTCTAGAAATATCAGTGCTTTCATTATTTTACAGTTATAAAAACACAGTGCTGCGGTGCAGTTTTTGCATGGTTCTCAAGTGTTTGATTATGGATGCAAAGAGTCATATATGTTTATTACATAGCCTATTAACATAGTTCATTTTACTTTGGGAGGGTGAATGAGACATTTTAGGTAAACATTAGTTTCTTCAGCTTTGTTTTAGTGTTCAAAAAAATATATTAAAAAAATTGCAGTACCCCTGTGTCCCCCCTAGGGGTCATGGGCCCCCTATTGAATTCATGCTATATATTATGAAACTGACAAAATTTCACCTTCACTGCACTATTTAGGTAATAAATATCAGCTAATGTTGACTAGCATGTCATGCACTATATTTGGAGAGCAGAGTAAATGCTAATTAAGTTGGAAATTATGCTTTCTAATGTGCATTTACCATAAATCACAGGGCTGTTGCATGATTTTTTTATTCTAAGAACACAATACTACAGCTCTTGATTAGAAATGGCCAAATTGTACACCCCAATATTTGAAATTCTTTCACTGATCTGCTTCACTCGATTACACCCCACTCTGTTGTTAAGGTGACAAAAAGTTTTTTTTTTAAAGTTGCATTTATTAGGCTGGTCTGCATCAGGTCTCATTGTCAATGTCAAAATGATTGAGATGGTCAATCAAATTTAAGAAGGTGAGGTTGACTGTACACAGAAACCCAGCGTGAATTTCAGTGCCAAGCTTTAGTTTATATATAAATACTGTATACATATATATATTAGGGCTGTCAAAAAAAAAATATATATATATTTTAACTCAGTTAACTCACTGATCCTGCCCCTAGACCTGTACACCATCTTATATTTCATAACAAATATTGACAAATATATGCAACAATTTATATATCCATAAATGCAGTTATGCCCTAAAATTTAATGGTAAAATATTGGTGCAAAAAAGCCCCTGTATGTGTTTTGTCTCATATTTATATATATCACATATCACACAATATCACACAGGCAGCATGAGCCTATGACACAAGTGCTTTTGTCCCGATCTATCACGAGCTTAAATGTGATTTTATAGCCTACAACAGTTCAGTAAGAAAGAAGTTGATATTGTGTTATATTAAACACAATATCAGGTGTTTTTGCTATTTTTTTCACAAAACAGATTAGCCTACCTTCGAAGCCATAGCAGAATTGTTGTGCATCTCTGAGCAACACAGCAGTGTTTAGTTTCTGAATGAATGAGCGTTTTAAACTAATCGATTTAAAGACCCATTCATAAAGTGAGCTATTTACTTAATTCCTGAATGAATCAGCTGTTTAAACTAGTCATTTACCGCCACCTGCTGGCAGATTTAGTTTCTTATTTAGAGTATTATAATAATAATACAAAAATTAAAGATAGCTCACCCCCCAAATAAATCTGTCATCATTTACTCACCCTCATGTTGTTTCAAACCTTTCTTTTGTAGAACATAAAAGAAGGCATTTTGAAGACTTTGTAACAAGGCAGTTTTGGTTACCAGTGACTTTCATTGTATGAACAAAAAATACTGATATGTTTCTTAAATGCTCTTCTTTTATGTTTCATAGTTTACATTAGACTGTTGCAACCTAAATGTTTGTGTAATAAATTTTATGCTGAATGAAATAAAATATTTCTTTCTAAGGCTTCAATTTGTAATGTCTACTTGATACAAGGGCTGGGCAAAAAAAAAAAAAAAAAAGATTTTTCGATTAAACATTTTTCGTTTTTAAATGACGTTGATTCAATATCGATTCTCAAATCCGCAAATTGATCTTTTCTGATATTTACTTCAGCAAGCATTTAAAACAAGATCTGATTAATGTGAATCTTATCATTGGTCTTCACTAGATGTCACCCTCTTATTTACATTGTCATTCATTTAGTGCTTATGTCGGAGAAACTATTGACAAGAAACAAGAACAAAGGAATATGCATGATTTGCAATGCTCAGGGGAAATGCTATAGTATTACTACAAATCTGCAGAAATATTTGACATCACGCGTAAAGGCGCTATATCCGCATGGAAATTAATGCATGTCGGATTTTGTTTTGTTTACTACACATAATAAACCATGGACGACGTTCAGCTTCTTCTGTCTCTCTATACGACGATATGAACACACGATATCATCTCCAGCTGAGAGTCACGTCGTTAGCATTTCACCGTTTCAATAGAGAAAACTACCATCATATCACTAGGCTTACACAGCAGCTGCAAGTTCTTCACAGCAACCTGTCAAAATAAAAAGTTTTAGTTTAACGTAAAAAAAAAAACTGTCAGATATTTAGCAGTCTTAAGATTAATGCAACAACAATGCCACTACTACTACTGAATATTAATAAATCTTTATTTCTAAATAAGTAATCACATTTGTTTTCTTTTTCATTTTTACAGCAAACATTGTTGTGCAGCACTATGTTTGCCCAAAAATAAAAGGGTTTAATTTTCATTTGATCAGGATAAATTAAATTATTGTTTTATGCCTTCATCTGATTACCAGAAAAATTAAGATGTACATTTTATTTTAAAAAAGGACCCTATACAAAAAAAAAAAAAGGTTTAAAATGCAGGCCTGTGGCTCTTAATTTCTTTTTATTAATTCACCATTTGTAAACTGATGTTAACTGTTCCTTTTTTTTTTTTTTAGAAATATCAATAGCATTTGTATTAAAACTATATTCACTGAATGTAATAAAAAAAAATAGAGAATCATATCAAATCGAAAGCTTGAGAATCGAAATCAAATTGAATCGAGACATCTGAACCCAGCCCAATTTGATACTTTCTAATTCAACACAAAAATAGCTTTAAATCAATTAATTAATCGAAACATCATGTAATTAATTAGATGAAACATTTTTGAATCGACTGACAATATATATATATATATATATATTCCAGTAATGTAAAGTGATGCAGACTACCCTAAAATTTAATCAAAATAAATCATTTACATGACTGAGGTAATTATGAACTCTATGTGATGGAATGACACACATTTAGCATTTTCAACATGAGGATTCAAATAAGAGTGTATGTATGCATATTTTAAAATATTATTTGTGAATCCTCCAAAAATGATTACAGCTAAAAATAGACCTAGAATTTCCCTCAGCGTTCTATTTCTTTATACTTCATGGTGGCCTACAATGTGGTTATGGCCTTGCTTCATATGATTTATCTTTTATTCATGCATTTGGTGCATCTCTGTGTTCCAAGTAATTCAAGAACAGGAAAATAAAGTATCCGCCATGCCACAGCATTACACCTGGGAATTACAGAGCAGTAATTACAGGCGTAGGATTCTGAGAAATACGATTTTCTGAGAATTCTCACTCGCCACTGAGCTACTATGTTTAGAGCTCTAGATTGTCTGTACAGCCTTGTAAACATGCTGCTCAGAAACATCAATGTAGGGAGAAATACTGAATATTTATGATATATTCACAATGTTTTTGCTGGGGATAGGGAATATTGCCATGGGCTATTTATTTGGTCATTAAGTTTCAGAAAGACAGTGCCAAGACTGATACTTAAATAGCAAAAATAGTGGTAGGTTTGATCTATTTCTGTGATGTATTTCAGTCAAAACTCAATATATTTAGTGAAAACAGTGTTAAAGATGTGCCATGATTATTTTTCATTTGATTTTTACTGTTTTAGATTTTGAATCTACAGTGGCTGTTCTACAGATTGGATAAAGACACTGTTGAGCCATTTCAGTGCAAATAATAAATACAAATATATTAAATCTCATCAAAAGGCTGAAAAATACCAAGATACACTACCAGTCAAAAGTTTTTCAACAGTAAGATTTTTTATGTGTTTTAAAGAAGACTCTTCTGCTTACTAAGGCTGCAATGAATTTATCCAAAATACAGCAAAATAAGTAATATTGTGAAATATTTTTACTATTTAAAATAACTGCTGTCTATTTAAATATGTTGAGTATTTTTTTTTCAGGTTTCTTTGATGAATAGAGAGATCCAAAGATCCGCATTTATCCGAAATAAAAAAGCTGAGTTTACGTTATACACTATATCATTCAAAACAAAAGACTGGAGTCAGTATATATATATATATATATATATATATAGGTAAAGGTATTATAGAAATTAATACTTTTATTTAGCAAGGATGTTTTAAATTGACCAAAAGTTATGATAGAGACATTTATCATGTCCAAAAGATTTCTATTTCAGATAAATGCAGTTCTTCTGAACTTGCAATTAATCAAAGAAACTTAAAAAAACTATTCAGATGTTTTCAACATAATGACAATAAATGTTTTTTGAGCAGCAAATCAGAATATAAGAATGATTTCTGGAGGATCATGTAATGAGTAATGATGCTAAAAATTCAGCTTTAAAATGACAGGAATAAATTACATTTTAAAATATATTAAAATAGAAAAAGTTATTTTAAATTGTACAAATATTTCAAGATTTTACAGTTTTTGCTGTATTTTGGATCAAATAAATGCAGGCTTGGTGAGCAGAAGAGACATCTTTAAAAAAACATTAAAAACCTTACTGTTTAAAAACTTTTGACTGGTAGTGTACAGTAAATGCTTTAGCTATATCGCCCAGCATGATTTACAATGTACCTTATGATTTCTGTCAGTGGTCACTTGTTGTGGACTGTGAGGCAGAGGAACGCAGGGATATGTAACTCGTGAGAAATTAGACAGGTTGAAGCGCAGGGCTCGAGGCCAGAACTCTGCAGAATCCAGATCTAAGATGCATTATTGATGCTTTTTTTTCACAGCCCAGAAGATGGAGAAATACATCCGGAGATCTGCCGCCTCTTCATCCAGCTGCAGTGCTGTCTGGAAATGTACCTGACGGAGATGCTGAAGTCTGTGTGTCTGCTGGGATCCCTGCAGCTCCACAGGAAAGGTAATGCTGTGAGGGTGCCCCTGGGCTCTCAGCAGGAAACAGCCACAGCAGCGACAGGAAATTGATGTTGATGAAGCCTGGATTGTCCAACTGTAGAGCTTTCCAGTGGCTCAATGTTTGCAGGAGTTTCTGTGATTTGAGCCTAGTTTCTGGATGCTCTGGGAGCAGGTTGACTTTTGCCCTGGGGTCAAATCTTGAGCTGACATATTTTGGCCATTTCTGTTTCTCTAGAGTGACGTCTCACTGTTTGTGTTGCAGGAAAACATTATTTAGGAGCTACAAAGATAGACAGTAAGAAAGAGGACAGCTCTGACATACCAATCCTGGAAGATACATCCTCCACTCCGCCGGACTGTCCGCAGACATACTTCCTGGTGGCGACAGACATTGAGAACATCGAGAGGTGAATAATCTGAGCTGATGAACAGGATCTTCATTTTTTTTTTTTTTTCAGTGAAACTGACATTTTGAATTTGAAACGGTTCCTCGATGTTCTAGGGATATGACAGAGATGAAAAATCTGCTAAGCAAACTCAGGGAGACCATGCCTTTACCACTGAAGAACCAAGGTAATATCTTTCAGCTTTCTTAATGTTGGCTTTCTGAATATTTTGCAGACAAATTCACTGATGGCTATCCAACAACAATCTTTCAACAATATTATCAAGGTCTGCTTTACTGTTTAAATGTCTGGACATTGTTTTTGAAGGAATAGTCACCAAGGCTGTATTAATTTGATCAAAAGTTTTATATTTTCTAGTATTTTTGTAAACTGTTGTCTAGTTTAATATATTTTTATAATGCAGTTTATTCTTGTGATGGTAAAGCTGAATTTTACGCACGCATTACTACAGTCTTTAGCATCACATGAACCTTTAGAAATGAGAAATTATTATTTTCAGGATTTTTGATAAATAGAAGGTTTGGTAACACTTAAAAATAAGGTTCTTTATTTAACATTAGTTAAGATGAACTAAGAATGAACAATACTTCTACAGCATTTATTAATCGTACTTGATGTTAATTTCAGCATTTATTAATGCATGATTAAAATCATAAGTTTGTTTGTTAACATTTGTTAATGCACTGTGAACTAACATGAACAAACAATGAATGACAATATTTACTAACATTAACAAAGATTAATAAATACAGTAATAAATATATTGTTCATTGTTTATTCATGTTAGTTAATACATTAATGTTAATAAATGATACCTTACTATAAAGTGTTACCAAAGGTTTGAATATTTTGTAACATTATAAATGTCTTTACTGTCATTTTTTTAAATGCACCCTTTTTAAATAAAAGTATCAAGTTCTTCTTCTCCTTCGAAATTAATATTTACAGTAATAATAATGCAGTTGCATCACCAGTGGCCAACATTTTTTCCATTTCGCAAATTCGCAATATTTCGATTTTTTTTCCAAAATTAAGTTTGCACCTGGAGCTAATGAAACATTTTTGAATGTTGATTTACATATAAAGTTTAATTACATGTATACTAGGGATGTAACAATATCAAATCTCACAATACGATAGTATCTCAATATGATGTCCATGATATGATATTATATTGCAATCTATAAAAAAAGACAAATGAAGACTTGGTAAAAAATTAACATTTTGTACATTTTAAAGTTAAATTATTCTATCTAATGCACTTTTGAGAATTCAAAATGAAGAGCTCCAACCCATGTTCTTCAGAAAAAAGTTTACACTTGCTTTCCACTACAGTAGGGAAATTACAATACTTCTTTCCCAACTTCTACACTTGAAAGAGATTTTACATTTGGACTGCAGTAACGTTACTCATTTAAACTGCTAGCTGTAAGCAATTCTCACTGCACTTTATAAGCTTTTATTTTGACGGAAATGACAGTAGAGCTTTTATATTGACGAAAACAGGCTTACAAAAACGTGTCTCACTACAAATCTAGTGAAATGCTGTAATCATCTGGCTCGAAAATAAAGCATACTGGTGGCCGTTGCATTCCAAAACGTGCGCTAAACTCACAGCACATGCAATAAACGAGTTTTCTGCATTTTTCTGCACGGAAAACACCGAATCACGAGCTGAATCACTTTGAAACGCGCAGCAAAAACAGACTTGATGAAGGGAAGCCATATTGTGCTTTCGGTTTTAGTTCATTTGACAGATACTGTGCCAAAGCATAATTGCCCAAAACACAACTTTTATGTTAGAATAAGGAGTTCAAGTATTTTTTAAAAACTACACTCTTTGCTTGGAAGACCTATCATTACATAGCACAATGAAATCTCTTATTTACATTGCGTCTACACTTGGTTATAATGTAAAGATCCGCCAGTTTCCAGAACTCAGGACTGAACAAAAAATTGGCGAGTGGACTCTGACTAACTGAAACGGCATTGACTAACTTATTGGCCATTGCGTTTTAGAAATCAACAGATATGTCTGTGATTGGCTACAATATTTACTACTGCAAAACAGAGTGCAAAATTCACGTTGGATTCCATGTGAGGCAGCTACCGCTTAATTTCGCTTCGTTGTTTATGTTTATTTAGTTATTAAAGTTAATTTTGCCGGTTCCCGCTTTCCTCCTCCTCGAATCTTAAACTTTGCACATACATACAAATAGTCTATACAATGTTCTCAGATCATCCTGGTGACCCATTTTTTATGTCTCGCGACCCAGGGTTTGAAAACCACTGTATTAGAAACATCCCTAATGTATACTGTATGTAATAGCCAATGAAAGACCAGATCCTTGTTTATCTCTTTTTGTATCAATACAGATGACAGCAGTTTGTTGAATCTGACGCCATACCCATTGGTCCGGCAGAGAAAGCGGCGTTTCTTTGGCCTCTGTTGTCTGGTGTCCAGCTAAGAGCTCTCTCTCTCCCAGAATCTAGTCACAACTGACTGCGTTTTACTCATAACGTGTGACACTCACCAGTCCACAGTACTACTGCCATTTCCCTAACCAGTGCTTTCTTTTGGTGAGTTCTGTCCAGTTTCCTACTGCTATGAGAATAAATAGTAATATCTGTGTAACATCGGTAGTCATGCAAACACTATATAATATTTGCTCAATACGACAGATTTTCATTTTGAACTGAACGTTTGTCTACATTATGCTTAGTAAAGAAAATGGTTTGTAGTATGAATACTGCTATGTTTGTCCACGCCATTCATATGCTGTGCTTTTTGTCAAGACAGGTGTTGTAATGAGGCGTTCAAGAGTGCTAATTAGAGCAGAGGTTATGCTAAACATTTATGATTTAAAAAAGAAAAGAAAAATATACTGCAACATGAGTGAATGTGGTATCTGTTGGTTTTTGATTAGCTTTTATTTTTTATTTGGTTGCTGTTACCATATTTTTACTACAGTATTATTTAGTCTTCCATAAACCGAAATCCTGTAACTTTTTCTTTTCGTTTCAGCCTTTAGGAGTATACAATACCTGAAGAAGCCTTTGTAAATAAAGAATATATCTATAAATGGAAATTTTAGAAATGTACATATACAATGTAAACCTAGCGCTCTGAATTATTTTTCAAAACTGTGATTCCTTTAAAGAGATTGTCAGTAAAGGGTGGCATGTCTATCCATCTGGTGTGATATAAGTCCAGATTGGAGGGGCTCAGCATGGGTCTTGCTTATTAATAACAGTTCTAAATGTGTCAGGCATGGTGAAGATACTGTAGTGTTTCTGAAAAGGCGCAGTGTCGTTTTACATTGGTAATAAACCTTTTTTTAATGATTTAACAAAACTGGAACGTTGTGTCTTGTGTTAAAAATTGCTTTATTTAGCATACAAAATACCGTAAGGTACAGAAATAAAATCTGTGGAATAATAAAAGTCAGTAGCAATACTCTGAAACAATATAAACCATTGGATATTCACACAGTTCTCAGAACAACCCTCTGACGGGTCACAGGCTCCAATTTCAACGTCTCCCATTAAATTTATCACGTTTGGATCTCAGTCAGTTATAGGTAATTGGATTTGTTAACACATTAATAAGGAGGCTGTGAAATTCACACCTGGCAGCAGTGCCTACCCTTTTACTTTCTCGCAACAATGCTGAAGCAGTAATGGAGGGTGGAAAAAAAAAGCGTTTACAGGAACAGACATGGTTTTCAGGTTAATTATTTGGCTGCAATGCTGACGCTGGACAAGCTGTTGGCGGAATCCAGGCTGGTTGTCAGGAGTTTGGCAGGACGTCTGGCGCTTGCTCAATATGATGCTGTTCAGAGCCCAGTGGAAGTCCAGAATGGGTTGACAGGAATACACAGCAATGTTGGTTTAACTTGTGTTTTTTTTTTCGCTGGTTATTAAGCTAACCAAAATGTCAAAAATGAAGAAGACACATTGGTTTGCTTAATTTTTGTCTTTAACTGGTTAAAATAAAGTCTTCAAAAATTCCATGAAATCAAAATGAGAGTTTTGTGGCTTTTAGCTTTAGAACTAATACACATCATCAATCTATATGCTAGCTCCAAAATGTTAACGAAATGCACTTTTAGCAGATACACTTGTCTCCTTTCCAGAAACAAAAACATGATGAAATCCTGCACTACACAGCTTTTCAATCCACCTTATTTTCCCGTTAAAGCGGACGTGGCCATTTGTAAATTTTATGGGTCTGGCTTCCACGTCTCATCGGCGCCAAGCTATTTTTAACTGTACAAAACCGCTCGATTTGTTGCTTGATATTGCAAATAGGTGTGTCTTACCATATTATTTGAATGTATTATCTTAAAAGGGGTACTCCACCCCAAAATTAACATTTTGTTATTAATCACTTGTCGTTCCAAACCTGTCAAAGCTTTGTTCATCTTCAGAACACAATTTAAGATATTTTGGATGAAAAACGGGAGGTTTGTCACTGTCCCATAGACTGACAGTTAAATAACACTGTAAAGGTCCAGAAAAGTTGGAAAGACATTGTCAAAATAGTCCAACTGCCATCAGTGGTTCAACCATAATTTTACGAAGCTACAAGTACTTTTTGTATGCAAAGAAAAGAAAAATAATGACTTCAACAATTCGTCTCCACAGCGTACACTGTTTTGTATTAGCTGTGTTACACGGATAATTTTTTTACATTTATTTACGCTTTGATTCAAACGAAAAAGCATATTCGTGTGATGCAGCTGAAACAGAACAGCTTGCGTCCAGAAGATACTCTCCAAAATGGTGCTACAGTAACGCGAAGGAGACAAATTGTCACTGTCACTGATAGGCAGATATCTGATAGGCAGATATTTCATCCAAAATATCTTAAATTGTGTTCCGAAGACGAACAAAGCTTTTACATGTTTGGAACGACATGGGGGTAAGTGATTTACACATTTACTGCACATTGTTATTCTTCTTGTTATTTCCCTATAGCGGCTAATGAACTGGAAGTCTTGCCCATTGTATAAACAATATCAGTAAATATGCCATTGTGATTATTGTTAAAGCATTTATCTTGAAAAAAAGCGGTTAAATGGGACTACATACAGGGTTTAGTTAAATTCAAGGCCATAAAAAGTCTAGAAATTATGATTCTAATTTCAAGAAAGTCTTAGATAGCACAGTATTCAAATGTAAACATTTAAGACAGTAAAATATATTTATGGTTTATATAAATGGTTTAAAGGCTGAAATGTGAAGCTTATCATTTTATAAAAATTTTTGTTTTTGTGAAAACTTGTTTCTGAACTAAATCATGTCATTTTACAATTTAATACCTTACCATAGACATTGCCCTACCAGGCTCATATGGTATTCATTTTTTTTCTTCTGCTTTTTAAAAATGGCTTAAAGGAAAAGGTCACTTCCAGAACAAAAATGTAAAGATAATTCACTCACCCCCTTTTCATCCAAGATGTTCATGTTTTCTTTAGTTGTAAAGAAATTGTTTTTTGAGGAAATTATGGATTTCTCTCCATATATTGGACTTCTATGGTGTCCACGAGTTTGAACTTCCAAAATGCAGTTTAAATGCAGCTTTAAATGGCTCTAAACGATCCCAGCCGAAATCGGAAAATCATTGGTTGTAGCGAAATCATCGGTTCTAGTGAAATCATTGGTTATTTAAAAAAAAAAACCAATTTATATAGTTTTTGTAATTCGGTTCAAAACAGTTTTTTCTAATTTTCTCTTCCAATTTCAAAATCATCTTCAAAAACTACATTGCTGTTTTACCTTTTTTTGTAAAGGGCGCTTGATCTTTTTTTGCACATTCACTTTGTAAACACTGGGTTGGTACTTCTGTAGCGATGTAGAATGATTTTAAAGTTGGAGGACAATAATGAGATGGGAGCTTTTCTTGCACCAGAAAACACAGAGTATATGCAGAGCTAGACAAGATGAGCATTTGAGGTTAAAAAGTATATAAATGGACTTTCAAAAAAAAAAAAAAACTAGATAACATCCTTCTTTATTGTCTGGGATCATTTAGAGCCCTCTGAAGCTACATTTAAACTGCATTTTGGAAGTTCAAACTCATGGGCGCTATAGAAGTCCACCATATAGAGAAATCCTGAAATGTTTTCCTCAAAAAACATAAATTCTTTACGACTTGATGCAAAGAAATTGTATTTAGGCTTCAAAATTCAATTTTAGTTTATTTGTAAAGACTATAATGATGAACAAAACGTGTAAGAATAAAAAACTTTTGTTGGTTACATAGCAAATTTTCAGCAAAAATTCAAAGCCATTGGAAAAAATTTTTTCCTAAGAGCGAACGCAACCATTTGTAAATTTCATGGGTCTGGCTTCTGTTTTTAGCTGTACAAAAAAAGCTTGTTTTGCTGCTTTATATTGCAAATTGGTGTGTCTTACCACAGAAGTTTAATGTATTGTCTTATTTATGAAGACACTGGTTTGTAGTGCAAAGTTTTAGCATTTGCTGCACATTGTTATTCTTCTCCTTATTTCCCTACAGCGGCTAATGAACCAGAAGTCTTGTCCATAGGCTTTCTGTGTTGAAGAATAAGGTGGACTGGGTTGAGGGAACAAGGGTGATGTTAACTTCTGCCCAAACTTACTGTTTTACCATTTTTTAAAGCATATTCATTGTGTTTTGACTGAATCCTCAGTCAAAAACTGTTTTCAGGGTTTAACATAAATTGTTACACTATTTAATTCATTAGTGAGCCTCTGAGATTATGACTGACAGGGTTGAATGCTGACAATGCGGACAGCCTCTCCTCTGCATTTCCTCACAGCCGCCTCACATTCTGTCATTGTCACTGGTGCAGACGCTTCTTCCTGCTGCACGCACACTTGGATCCAAGCATCCGGGGATGAGCATTCCTCACTTGTCTTGCAACGGCAGCTGTTCGTTTGCTCTGCAACGACACAATTGATACAACCAAGCATTCCTGAATATTGACTAGTTAAGTCTTTAAAATAGCACTTTCCTGACTGGGTTCGAAAATACATTAGCAAGAATTTACATTTTCAAGCCACAGGTTCCCTCAGGGAACCCAAATGGGTTTTTTAAAATGTGGTTTCTGATTTCTGTGGCTAGCATTTTTTGAAGAGACTTAACTGATGCACTGTGGTACATTCACGTTTGGGTATGAAAGCATGTTCTTCATGTTGTAAAACAAAAGTCATGGTAACCACAGAACTTCAAGATGTCAAAATGTCTCAGATTTACATTACAACATGACCCTTGTGAAAAAGAAGTGTGCTTAATTGATATTTTAAAGACAGTAGAAGTTATGAAATGATATTTAACTATTTTAACAATGTCCTTACTACCTTTCTGGGCCTTGAACGTGTTAGTTGCATTGCTGTCTATGCAATGTCAGAAAGCTCTCTGAATTCATCAAAAATATCTTTGTCTGTATATCATTTGTGTTCCGAAGATGAACGAAGGTCTTATGGGTTTAGAACGACATGAGGGTGAGTAATTAACGACAGAATTTTCCTTTTTGGGTGAGCTATTTTTAAAAGTATGCTACTCTTTTTCACAAGGGGGTTTGTGTCATTTATTTTGGATTTTACAATCCCTCACCATCACACATCTCCCAGGGCGTGCAGTGCAGGCAAGCAGTGGATGAGCGATGTGGCCACTGGCAATCACTGTCTTCAGCAAGAGTGTACCGATGTCCCAGACAGTGCATAGCTTGTATTTTACACAGACTCAGTGTCCGTGTCCGACCACGCTTCTCATCAGTGGCACATATCTCCAAGGAAGTCCTGCAGAAGAGAGAAAACACAACTCTTTAGTAAACTGAAAATAAAATATTCTAAAGCCTTCCTGTCTGTGAACATACTTGCACTCGTGGGGTACTTTACAGACACATTTGTCCTTCGCCAGGTTCTCCCATGGTTGGCATTGCATTGGCACAGTGGTTGATATAAAATCTAGTGAAAAACAATTAACTTTTACTCACTCAGTAATATAGCTTAATTTTTATGCATCAGTACTTTTTAAAATTCGTCAAATGATCTTGTAACGATTGTTCCTTCACAATGTTTGAGTAATGTGTCTACATTTCCTTCATTTAGACATAGTGTACAAAATAGAACAACTTCCACTCTAGTTTTATACCTGTGAGACACCTGGTTTCATGTGGTTGTGGAGACCAGGAAAGGCCAGCGTTGCACTGAATCTCAGCTGGACCTTCTCTGACTTTCCCTTCAGGGCAGGAAAGTGAGACAGCTTCACCGATGTTATAGCTAAGCTTCCTCGGGCTTTCAGTGACATCTGGAGGAAGCTGAGGTGGATCACATAATGTTTCTGCACACAGCAAGCAACATTTATTATACAACATGTATAACTTCTATACACTACCAGTCAAAAGTTTTTGAACAGTAAGGTTTTTAATGTTTTTTTTTTAATGTATATATATATATATATATATATATAGATGTCTCTTCTGCTCACCAAACCTGCATTATTTGATCCAAAGTACAGCAAAAACAGTAACATTTTGAAATATTTTTATTTAAAATAACTGTTTTCTATTTGAATATGTTTTAAAATGTAATTCATTCCTGTGATCAAATCTACATTTTCTGCATCATTACTCCAGTCTTTAGTGTCACATGATCCTACAGAAATCAATCTAATATGCCGATTTGCGGTATTATTATCAACATTTAAAAGAGTTTAGTACTTTTTTTTTTTTATGATTCTTTGATGAATAAAAAGATCCAAAGATCAGCATTTATCTGAAATAAAACGCCTTTGTAACATTATACACTATACCATTCAAAAGCTTGGAGTCAGTATAATTTTGGGAAAGAATTTATAGAAATTAATACTTTTATTTAGCAAGGATGCTTTAAATTGATCAAAAGTGATGATAAAGACATTTATAATGTTACAAAAGATTTCTATTTCAGATAAATGCGATTCTTCTGAACTTTCTATTCATCAAAGAAACTTGAAAAAATGTACTTAGCTATTTTCAACATAATAATAATAAATGTTTTTTGAGCAGTAAATTAGAATATTATAATGATTTCTGAAGGACCGTGTGACTGGAGTAATGATGCTAAAATTCCATTTTAAAATTCCATTTTAAAATATATTTTAATAGAAAACAGTTATTTTAAATAATAAAAATAATTCAACATTTTTCAGAATGTTACTGTTTTTGCTGTACTTTGAAAATTCAGGCTTGGTAAGCAGAAGACTTTGGTTTAAAACTTTACAAATCTTACAGTTTTCACTGTTAGTGTATGGTTTCTCGTTTCTCAAATGTAAAATATTAAAAATTCAATACAATTAATTGATAAAATTTGTATTTTAACAATAAAAAAACAGTCATTCTAAATATGCAAAATGCATAACATTATGTATTTATACTATAAAACATAATAATATAAAAATAATAAAAGTTATAACAATTTATACAATAATAAATTGCTTTAGACATAATACTACAGTTTTATAATATAATACTACAATACTACACTACAAATTATTCTTTATTTTTTATGTATTTATTTATTACATTTTAAACATTATTTAAAATTCTATACATAATATTAAACAAAAATATATTTAACTATTTATCATTTAGTATTTCTGAAACATGGTTTCTCATGTATAATTTAAAGAGTTAATAATTGTATACAATATGTAAAATATATAACAAAAAGAGTTATGTTTATATTATTTAATATTTCAAAGAAACGTAAATAATCTTAATAAAGTTCTTCACTAAGAATGATTCATTAAGTATTTATGAAATATAGTTTATTACTAGTATATTTAATATACAGTGCAGCTTGAAAGTTTGTGAACCCTTTAGAATTTACTATATTTCTTCTTAAATATGACCAAAAACATCATCAGATTTTTCAAGTCCTGAAAGTAGACAAAGAGATCCCAATCAAACAAGTGAGAGAAAAATATTTTCTTTGTATTTTTTTTTTTTTTTATTATCCAGTGTTACATATCTGTGCATTGCAAAAGTATGTGAATCTCTTGGATTAGCAGTTAAAGGTGAAATTAGAGTCCATCTGTGCAGATGTGTCAGTGAAATGTCAGTATGTGGCCTGTTTTATTTAAAGAGCATGGATCTATTAAAGTCTGATCATGTTTGTGGAAGTGAATCATGTTATGAACAAAGGAGATTACTGAAGACGTTGGAAAAAGAGTGGATGTTGCTCATCTGGCTAGAAAAGGTTACAAAACCATCCCTAAAGTGTTTGGACTCCACAAATCCACGGTCAGACAGATTATGTACAAATAGAGGAAATTCAAGACCCCTGTTATCTTCCCGTGAAGTGGTCGACCAACAAAAATCACTCTAAAGCAGAACGTGTAATAGTCTGCCAGGTTGCAAAAGTTCCCAGGGTAACTTCTAAGCAGCTAAAGGCCTTTCTCACATTGGCTAATGATAATGTTCCACCATCAGGAGAACACTGAGCAACCATGAAGAAAGCCACCGTTCTCTAAAAAGAAAACTGCTTGCTAAAGATCATGTGGACAAGCCAGAGGACTATTGGAGAAATGTTTAATTGATGGATGAAACTAAAATAGAACTTATTGGTTTAAATGAGAAGCTATTATGTTCAGAGAAAAGAACACAAGGAACTTATACCATCTGTGAAACGTGGTGGTAGTATCATGGCTTGGGCCTGTTTTGGAATGGCTGAGTCAAAGTCCAGACCTTATTCTAAACAAAATGTTGTGGAAGAACCTAAGCAAGTGGTTCATAGGAGGAAACCCACCAGCATCGCAGAGTTTAAGTGGTTATGTACTAAGGAACTAATCAGCATTTACAAGAAACTTTACCTTCAGTAAAGTAACTACCTTAGTTAAAAGGGGTCACACCAGATACTGAAAGCAAAGATTCACATACTTTTGGAATGCACAGATATGTTACACTGGATCATTTTTCTCAATAAATAAATGACAAAGCAAATATTTTTCTCTCACTTGTTCAGTTGGTTTCTCTTTGTCTACTTTCAGGACTTATAAAAATCTGATGATGTTTAGGGTCATATTTATGCAGAAATATAGAAAATTCTAAAGGGTTCACAAACTTTCAAGCAGCACTGTACACACACACACACACACACACACACACACACACACATTATATATATGTAAAGATACACTGAAAATAGGTACTAATATCAGCATACGGCAGCTCTAAAAAGTCATATACACTTACTCTTGCACTCTATTTCATGTCGCAACCAGTCTAGATTTTCTTTGCATTCTGCTATAGGATCTCCGATCAGGTGGAAGCCCTCAATACATGCATACTCAATCTTACTGCCTACTGGATATGCATCTTTGGGGTACTGCAATTAGGGAAAAACAATAATATTATAACATATCAAAAAAAAAAAACATTTTCAATCACATTTTAATGAAAAATATTTAAAAAAAAATATTTTTACCAAAACAAACCCATTAGCAAGGAAAGGGGGTGATTTACAACTTTTCCTAGGCGTTAATGAATCTTCAAAGCAGTGAGGCTCCATTGTACTGAAAATAGGTCAAAACCAATAAGTCAGGTTTCCACATAGTGGCAGTGTTGTTGCACACTAACAGTATCTGGGTCTCTAGCACCTTGTAAAGAACAGCTTATTACAGCTTTTCAGAACAGAGATTTGTACTGTTGAACAGGCTGGTGACCTTTCCTCACCGGAGGTAATCTAATTCCTGTGCTTCATCACAGGCTGTCGTCTCCACAGTGTTCCCAATACAGTCCCTGCCGCCTGAAGGAGCGGGACGACTGCAGGAGCGGCTTCGGCTTTTCTGACCTTCCTTGCAGGTGCTCCATGAAGACCAGCAGGCCCAGTCTCCGTGAATTACTCCTAAGATACAAAGGCATGAATGAGTATAGTGACCCCAAAAACATCTTTGGATACATAAAGGGTTAGTTCACCCAAAAATGAAATTCTGTAATTAATTATTCAGCATAATTTTGTTCCAAACCCTAAAGACCTTCATTTATATTTGGAAAACAAATTAAGATATTTTTGATGAAATCCGAGAGCTTTCTGACCCTGCATAGACAGCAACACAACTGACACGTTTAAGGACCAGAAAGGTAGTAAGGACATTGTTAAAGTAATCCATGTGACATCAGTGGTTCAACCGTAATGTTATTAAACTACAAGAAGGATGCTTTTTGTGTGCAAAGAACTTTAGTCAACAATTTCTTCTCTTCCGTGTCAGTCTTCATTGCGCGTTTATAAGAGTACCACAACGCATACATCATGGTACTCTCATGAAAAGAATAAATTGTTGAATAAAGTCGTTATTTCTGTTTTCTTTGTGCACAAAAAGTATTCTCGTAGCTTCATATGAGACAATGTCCTTACTACCTTTCTGGGCCTTAAACGTGGTAGTTGCGTTTCTGTCTATGCAGGGTCAGAAAGCTCTCGGATTTCATCAAAAATACCTTAATTTGTGCTCAGAAGATGAACGAAGGCTTTATGGGTCATTAATGACAGAATTTTTATTTTTATGTGAACTATCCCTTTAAGCCACACTTAAAAATGAATAATTTAAACATTAATTAAGCATAAATCTCACATCATACACTAAAACATACACTGAAAATAAAAAAAAAAAAAAAAAAAAAATAAGTGTGTTTTTAGTTATTATAAAAAGAAATGTTTAAGTTTATAAATTAATACAATTAAATATATAAAATACAAGTGTATTTTTTTAAAGCAATTACACTATTGTTTCATTATGATTTCTAAAGACTGTAATTCACAATTATTTTATTGACAGACATATTTTATTTTCTTTATGTTTATAACATACAGAATAACAGTTCTCTAAATATGGATAAAAAATATACAGTATGTAACTTAATTTATTCATCTCTTTATGTCTCTTGACTCGACCTGAATTCATTTAAAATGTCTACATTTTCTCTTGAGATTGGGTTGGGATCATCATATTTTGAGGTCTGTGGCTTTAAAAAATTTGAAAACCCCTGATCTATGTGACATTAATTGAGGTAATTAATCTGTACCTGGCTGTTCTTCATGTGGTGTCCCATTCTCACACGCCTGGCCTGTGGTGCCTGGTTTGCACACACATTTACAGATGTCATTGTCAAGCACACGCAGCCCGTTGTTTTGGCATGCTCTGCAGTGACATGGGTGTTTCTCACTGAGGTACGTCTCAATCGCGCGCTTTAAGTTATGCTTTTTCACCCCCGCACACGAGACCTCTTTCACCAGCTCATGGAGAGGTCTGAGCTGCATAAATCAGAAATTCACACATGGTTTCTCATATAAGAATGAACTCATTGGGTCGGTTTATGGTAACAAAGGTTTCTATGATTAACATAGCACACATTCTTCGTTATATAACAACCTTGTTTGCATACAATAACAAAGTATTTATAATATATTGGTTTTCCAAACCAACCTTCGGTTTGATGACTTTTGGAAAGTCCTTCACCGAACCTGACCACTGTGAGAAAGTTCTGCCGTTCTCCACTGGTGTGTGTTTGCTTAACATTGACAATTTTGCTATATGTCCAGGAGCTCCACCAATGATATCTGTGGTCAAATCATTTTTTGGTATGCTTTTATCTGTTTGGGAAACATATTGAACACAAAACAGAATATTATTATACGATCGCATGTATACAGAAACTAGTATGAAATTATGCATGCATAATTTAGTGCCATTGTCTCCCAAAAGCAAAATAAGGCTTCAGACTTACAAAATGATTGAGATTCCTCAAAGTTGTGTTCACTGCACTTTTCTGTGGTCCACCTGATGAAAATCAGGATAGAATGGGAGGTTCTGACACAGTGTTTATAGTTTCTTTGCACAGATTCTAAGAAAAAAGAGATAACAGACAACTGTTGGACAGTACAATGATCTTGAATGAAACACAAAATCACCAACTTCTCATGTAATAGTGAAACAAATATGTGACATACAGACTACTCACTCAATTTTTTAATGACATCTTGGCTGGCCATCATAAATAATCTGAATTTGCCCCCAAGAGTGCCCTCTGAAATATAGTGGGTCCCAAATCTCTCCAGCACATTGCAATAGGCAGCATAATCATATGTGACAGGTAAGGACAGCAGTGCTTTCCAGAACTCTTCTGAAAGTGGCAGATATTCTGGGGCCTGGTTTTGGAACTGGGCTACATCCACATCACTCTTCATGATCAGCAGATTTTTGGACTGAAAGGAAAACAAAGTTTCTTAAATGAATGCCTAAATCCTCATGTTAACTTTAAAAAAACAGACAACCAATCGTAAACTGCCTCACACTTAGCTCATGTACAGTTGAAGTCAAAAGTTTAGACCTTGGAGAATCTGCAAATGTTATTTACCAGAATAAACAGGTTCATACAAAATGCATGTTATTTTTTATTTAGTACTGACCTGTATAAGATATTTCACATAAAAAATGTTTACATATAGTCTACAAGAGAAAATAATAGTTACATTTAGAAAAATTACCCTATTCAAAAGTTTACATACACTTGATACTTCATAGGGGAAAGTGGGGTAAGTTGTGCCAGTTTTTACTCAAAGTGACTTTAAAGTGAGGCCATGACAGTAATGCCTTCAACTTAAGGATGTACATATATTTCAGGATATGGTACATCCCTGAGAACAATAACTTTGGATCTGAAATAAATTGTTTCAGAAATATAGCTTTTGGGGAAAAAAGTGGTCTCGTGGCACAACTTGCCCCTGGTGTGGGGTAAAAACTAGCATGATCCACCAGTTAAGAGCTAACATCATGCTAACTGTATAGACTCATTGTGTAGCCTGCTAAAGCACTAAAACATGTGTGAAATGTTTTCAAACCTGTCTATAATTTTTCAGACACTACAATCAAAAAACCTTAATCATAGAAATCACAGAAAAACTGTTTTTTGAGCTAAAATGTGTTACCTCTCATGCCATGTGTCTCTCTTATTTGGAGGATGAGTAAAATGGATGGCTTTTCAAAATTATGTGGTCTTATGAACAATTTCTTCTATGGTTTTCCAGAAACAAGGGGTGGAACTACTTCCCCCCTGGCACAAATCACCCCACTCTCCCCTACTGTGTTGTTACCTGAATGATCCACAGATGTTTTTTTTTTTAGTGACAGTTGTTCATGAGCCTGAACAGTTAAACTGTCCACTGTTATTCAGTGCACATGCACATTTTGCATGTATCCCTTATTTAACACACCTGATTGAGATCATCAGCTCATTAGGAGAGAGATCCATAAATTTAACTGATGAGCTGGTTTAAAAACTCACTGATGCTTCAGAAGGAAGAGCCGAAAACTTTTGGAATTTGAAGTTCAGGTTAAATTTAGTTTATTTTGTCTTCTGGGAAACATCTAAGGGCAATAATAAATGAAAAAAAAAAAAAAAAATTTAGGCAAAATAAGAAAAATGTACACATCCTCATTGTTTTTCCTTCTGAAGCATCGATGAATGTGGTTAAAAAGTCATTTTATTTTTTTCTTTTTGAAAATGTGCAATCATTTTGCTAGATAAGACCCTTATTCCTCGGCTGGGATCATGTAGAGCCCTTTGAAGCTGCATTAAATTTGCAATTTGGACCTTGAACCTGTTAATCCCACTGAAGTCCACTATATGGAGAAAAATCCTGGAATGTTTTCCTCGAGAACCTTAATTTCTTTATGACTGAGGAAAGAAAGACATGAACATCTTGGATGACATATGGGTGAGTAAATTATTAGGAATTTTTTATTCTGGAAGTGAATTAATCCTTTAAAACAAAAAGGGTGGATTTGTGTCAGCATGTACACAATCACAGGTCCCTTGCTGTACCTCTCAATCAATGGTATTTACCACATACATATGCAAATAAGAATATTAAATGTATAGAATCTGACAGGCCAGGATGAATTAATGCCAATATTATGTAGTGAATACAGTATGTCGTAACATAGTACCTGTGAGTTGAAGAGCTCATCATGGAAGACGTAATCGTCATGCCCATAAGATGTGCCTGTTGTTCTTGAATGGTCTTCATAGTGATTAACGTAGTGCCAAGAGCTGTCAAAGGATTCATCTGAAAAATCATTTTTTGCAGTGACCTGGCAAAAACAAATGCAGAATCCAAGACAAAAATCTTCATAGATATTATCCCCAGGTTATGCTCTTGCACTGGTAACATTTGTATTTCTTTGTATGTCAAAAGTCTATATATCTTAGTCTATTAAATTTTGAATTTTGAATTGCCTGGAAAGTGTATCTGAGGACACTTTGGGGAAGTCTGTATAGATCCATGTGGTCTCCACTGAAGGTCTTTTTACACAGGCCTCCAAAGCTTTTAGTGTTGATGACTGTTCCTCTTGCCTCTTTCCTCACTGCATCAAACCTATAGTGCAAACATTCACAATCATAGTGGCTTTAGAGATCGGTGTCTGTGTTGAACTGAATATGGAAACAAGCAGATGAGAGATATTGTTGCATTACCCTTGACCAGTGAGCTCTACATTTGGTGGAGGCTTTTGCAGATCGCAGAGCACTTTACTGTCACATTTCCACTCATCTGAGCCATCTTCACAGTCCTGATCTCCATTGCAAACCAGGGACTGGCTGATACATTTTCCTTAAGAGAAAAAAAGAGAAATTATTCAACACCTCTTAAAACTTTTTTTTTTTACCTTTTAAAGATGTTCAAATAGGAAAAAGCTGAAATAAGTACCAGACTGGCAGCGAAAACGTTCTCCACAGCCCTCCTCTAGAGGACAGACCTGAGTCGGTATGCATGACTGAGTGCGGGTTGAGCTCCCAGTGCAAGGCTGACCACCAAACTGAGGGTAGACTGCAATGGAGCGGCTCTGTGTCTGTAATGTCCACATATGTCAATATACAGATACCACAATTGCATTTACGTATATGTATTCAGCATGCTAGACTGCATGCAGTTATTTAGTGTGAGATAAATGTACACTTTTACAATGATGCATGTCTATAAACAGGTCAGAAACAAAAAGCGCTATTCCCACCTGTGTTTTGGAGCAGCCATCACAGGCCGACCAGTTTTCAGGGGACCAGGGTCCCCACTGGCAGTGCACAGGATCAGACACAGACCTAATGGACCTCACTGACACTGCACTGATTCAGGAGCAAACTCAATGAAAGTATGTCATCAAAAATATAAAATATGACACATGTACTGTGGTGGCTACAAGAAGTATTTGGACATTTTTACATTATATAACAGAATTTCAAACCAAGTGGCATCTGCAAACAAATTAGACTGGAGCTTTTCTCAAAACAAAAAAAAAACATTAGTATACATTAGTTTACTACAATATAAATATGTCACAAAGTATTCAAATTAATTTAAGGAAAAAAAAATCTATGAATTCATCATGTAAATAACTAAATTAAATGTTTGTTTTCACATTTTACATTGTTATATAATGTAATGACATTTTAAAGTGTGACTTCAGTGTTAAAACACTTCTGGATGGATAGATAATATCTTATGCTTTTATCCAAAGCAAAGCTTAAAAATGTATCCAAAAAATGTAATGTATTTAATTTCATAAAATTATGCTATGCATTTATTAAATATATACATGCACACATACATAAATAATATTTCTTTGATGCTTTTATCTAAAGCTTATCAAAAACTGCCATGCATATAATTGCATAAATAAATAAATATTTGATGCTTTTATCTAAAGCCTTATCCAAACATGCAATGCATTTAAATAAATAAATATTAATTTGATGCTTGTCAAAAACATCCAAAAATGCATTGCACTTAAATAAATAAACATTTTATACTTTTATCCAAAGCTTATTCAGAACGTCATCCAAAAATGCCATGTATTTAATTTCAGAAATAAATCATATTTATTTGATGCTTTTATCCAAAACTCCCATGCATTTATATATATATATATATATATATATATATATATATATATATATTATTATTATTATTTTATCCAAAGCTAATCCCAAAACTTTATTCAAAAATGCCATGCCTTTAATTTTTATAAATATGTATCTGATGCTTTTATCCAAACCTTATCCCAAACTGCCATGCATTTAAATAAATAAATAAATAAATAATATTTATTTGATGCTTTTATCCAAACCTTACCCAAAACTACCACGCATCTAATTTCCTAAATATATATATATATATATATATATATATATATATATATATATATATATTTATTATTTGATGCTTTTACCTAAAGTTTATCCAAAAATGGCATTTAATTTAATTTAATAAATAAATAAATAAATAATATTATTTGACGCTTTTATCCAGTTTATCCAAAACTGCCATGCATTTAATAAATAAATACATAAATAAATGTTTATTTCATGCTTTTTTATCCAACAATAAATGAATAAATAAATACAATTTAACATTTTACATTGCATTCAGGCTATACAGATTAGATAGATAGATAGATAGATAGATAGATAGATAGATTTTTTTATTTACTTACTATGTGACTGCTGCTGAAGACAACAGAGAGACCAGAAACACTTCATTGAGGAACACACGCTAAGAACAAAGTGAAATGAAAAACAGTTTTTCTCCTAATAATCCTATGCTAAAAGTGTTGAAAAATAAAATACATTTTAGAATTACTGCATTAAGCTTGCACTGAAGTACATCATTTGCATCAATATAAAACTAAAAGCCTCTGACATTAGTATTGCTACATTAAAATGATGCAGGAAAGTTTATATATCTGTTAAAAAATCAAGAGTGCTTACCTTCATTGTACTAATCTAAAGCAGCACGTACATTTCTCTCCAAACTCTCTGTCTTCACTGTGTGCAGGCAACTATAGGAAACACTCCCAGCCCCTGTCTTAGCTCATGAAAACAAGCCATGAGCGGGAAATGATCATTTCTCTGCCAAAAGTGCCTGTAACAACACAATCCTCATTTCACTGGAATGTGAGTCCGACTCAGGAGATAGAAAGAGCACATAAATCTCTCTAATGACTCTAGAGGATTTATGGTGCATGCCGAGAATTAAACGGTCATTTATGGATGTCCATTTGAGTAAATAGACAGATTAAATCATGTTCGCTAAGGTATCTGTCATGCATCTAATGAGAGGCTGACATCTACATTGAATTATCTATGTCAAGTAGGTATACACAGTAAACACTTGATGGAGACAAAGCGCCATTTGGCATCCAGTCCTACACCATTAAAAGAATACTTCACCTCAAAATGAAAATGTGCTTAAAATGTACTCACCTTCAGGCCATCTAAAGTGTAGAAGATTTTGTGTTTACACTTTATAGTCTAATTTAGGCATTGTGCTAAGTATTGTTTATGGTCAGGGTTAGGGATAGTAAAATAAGTTAACATGCACTTGTGAAATTATTTATGGTCAACAGAATGTCTAAAGAGAACTTTTTTAGTGTTACCGTGTTGGTTTCTTAATACATTTGGAGAAATTTCTCCACTTGGATCCTCTGCAGTGAATGGGTGCCGTCACAATGAGAGCTCAAACATCTGATAAAATCATTACAATAATCTACTAGTAATCCACACAACTTCATCATTTAACCTTTGCTATGTGTTTGTAAGAAACTAATCCTAGGACATTTTAACTTCAGAGCAGTTGTACGAGACGAGACGAGACGAGACGAGACGAGACGTGAGGCCAAGTATGGTGACCCATACTAGGAATTTGTGCTCTGCATTTAACCCATCCAAGTGCATACACACAGTAGTGAACACACACACACCGTGAACATACACCCGGAGCAGTGGGCAGCCATTGCATTGCTGCGGCGCCCGGGGAGCAGTTGGGGGTTCGGTGCCTTGCTCAAGGGTAACAAATACCCTAACAAATACCCTAAAAATTTGTAAACAAATACAGTAAGTTGATGTGAGAGGACAACAGGGGATGATTACATGTGGGTTATTGTAGTGCTTTTTTATCAGATGTCAATCTGACGGCACCCATTCACTGCATTCACTGTGTAATTCAAGTGAAGAAATTTCTCCTAACAAACATAGTAACACTTCAGTAGTCATCAGCTAAAGTCATGTAGATTACTTGTGGATTATAGTGATGTTTTAATCAGATGTTTGGACTCTCATTCTGATGGCACCCATTCACTGCAGAGAATCCATGTAATTCAAGTGAAGAAATTTCTTCTAACAAACATGGTAACACTTCAGTAGTCATCAGATGAAGTTGTGTGGATTACTTCTGGATTATTGTGATGTTTTAATCAGATGTTTGGACTCTCATTCTGACGGCACCCATACACTGCAGAGAACCTGTAATTCAAGTGAATAAATTTCTCCTAACAAACATGGTAACACTTCAGTAGTCATCAGCTGAAGTTGTGTGGATTACTTTAAGATTATTGTGATGTTTTTATCAGCTGTTTGGACTCTTATTCTGACGGCACCCATTCACAGAATAGGATCCATGTAATTCAAGTGAAGAAAATTCTCCAAACAAACATGGTAACACTTCAGTAGTCATCAGCTAAAGTTGTGTGGATTACTTGTGGATTATTGTGATGTTTTTAGCAGCTGTTTGGACTCTCATCCTAACGGCACCCATTCACTGCAAAGGATCCACTGGTGAGCAAGTAATGTGATGCTAAATTTCTCCAAATCTGTTCTTATGAAGAAACACACATCGATATCGGTATGTTGAATGGCCTTGAATGGAAAAAATTTCCAAAAAACTTTCATTTTTGGGTGAACTATTTCTTTAAGAAGCTGCAAATTTGGAGTGTTTAATATAATAATTAATAATATATATAATATATATATATATTTTTTTATATTTCAGAAGTTTGGTTTACTGTATAGGTCACTGTATTTAAAAGTCAAATCTCCTGCTGTATATCCTAAGAGAACCTTATATAGATGCCTGTGTGAATAATAATGCCTTATATTGTCTCTGGGTCAGGGGTTAATCGGCATGCTTTTCCGCTCCTTAGACCTCAGGATCCACAGTTCCTCTGAGGATCTCATTTGCATAATTAAAAGGTAATTGAGTTTCTCAGTGAGCCCCTCATCAGCAAGCTGTTATTAGCAACATGTTCAGCGGGCAGGTAATGCATCATAAATTCATGTCAGAGTCGTACGGTCACAGAGTCCTCTCCTGCAAGCGTTTACACAAAGAGAAATAAAAACATACAATATCTCACATTGAAATGCACAGAGCAGGAAATCTACAGCTAGACTTAGGAACTCTGATATGTTTCTTCATTAACAGTTAGATGTTCCAAATAACTTGCATCTTGGTGAAAGAACGGGAGCTGAATAAAGGAATATTTCTGAACTATAATTAGATCTTTTGATAGGAACAGCTACAGCATTCTTTGAATCACTCATTATTCATTTAAAGGTCATGCATGTTGTTCAGTGGGGTCCAAAATCTGAGTAAACCAGCAGTGAAAATGCTTCTGTTTTTCATTATCTAATTTAATTTAATTTGAATGAAAAGTTTAATTGAAAAACTAACAGGGCGTGTTAGTTCTTGGTGTATCTTTTTTTATTTAACGACAGCAGTACTCAAACTGCATGAACTTTATAAGTTTATTTTACAATCTGAAGATCATGTTCACCATAGAACATCTTGAGCATCAATGGGAGAACATCTGACAGTCTGTACATAGAGTTCCAAACTAGTGACCTAGAAATCTGCAGAATCTGGATTTTTTTTCCAGGTTCCAGTTAGATTTTGAATCTCATTTCCAATGGGGTCCAAACTTGTGAACCTATTTAGTTCGCTAGGTTTCAAAAAAATATAAAACTGTTTTCAAACATTGATAATAATAAGAAAATTTCCTTGAGAAGCAAATCAGTATCTTAGAATAATTTCTGAAGGATCATGTGACACTGAACACTGGAGTAATGCTGAAAATTCAGCTTTGCCATTACAGCAATAAATTACATTTTAAATGTTTAAATGTTTCGTTAAATTGCGATGCTATGTGCATCAGCAAGTCAGTTTATGAGAGTCTTTTAAAAACTGATAGTATATTCATGTACCAGTATATATACATAATGGAATATTCAAGTAATATTAAATAGTATCTTCATCTACTTTTTTTGAGCGCTCTTTAATGAGACTAGGAGCATTAGGAAAGGAGCATTCGGTTTGCGGTTGTGATGACACAAAACCAAAGATTTCAGCTTAGAGTAAATCTCATAGTCAAGTTTGCAATGTCTGACAGCTTGTGGAAACAATAGATTCTGAAACACTAGCAAATTCAAGTAAGCTGCTTTGAACTGTGACACATGCAGCAATATTCAGTAGGCCTATTTAAATGATTCAAATCACTAAAATGTGAAAAAAAAAAGTTATTTATACAGTTACTTTTGTGTTATTTGACTCAATACGAGTTGTAAATGGCTGCTGTCAAACTAGGATGTTCTAACTGGGTAATATTGTTCAGCTGCCTGTCTGAAAGCATGCTGGTATTAGGAAAACTCTTATCTTACACCAGTGCTGCTTTCAAAATGGTGCCACGCTGCTCGTAATTACACTGTGGACCGTGAATGTGAGGTTTATGCCCAACCTTATTTGGCAATCTGAATAGCGTTTTTAATAACGCTGCAGGCAACTGTCAAACACGAATAGATTGAGTTGGCAGGAGAAAGAGCCAGTCAGACAATGTCCACTCTTAATCAGAAATGGAAACTGACTAATGATTATATCATAATTGCCTCCCACAACAGGTTTTTATTTATGCCCGAGAGAAACATTTCTCTAGAATTATATACATCTAGAACTGGGAATTATTGCTGATTAAAAGATCCACTTCCAGAATACAAAATTCATGAAAATGTACTCATCCAATTTCATCTAAGATGCTCATGTCTTTTCTTCAGTCGAAAAGAAATGAAGGTTTTGAAGAAAATGGTCCAGGATTTTTCTCCATTTAGTGGACTTCAGTGGTGATCAATTGCTTGAAGGTTTAAATTGCAGTTTAAATGCAGCTTCAAATGGCTCTACACGATCCCAGGCGAGGAATAAGGGTCTTATCTAGAGAAACAATCTGTCATTTTCTAAAAAAAGTTACATTTTATATACTTTTAACCACAAATGTTCATCTTGCACTAGCTCTGCGTCCATGACTTCAACGACAAATTATTATTATTATTATCAGTAATCTATAATGATCATAGATTCTAAAATATAAATTATTATAATGCAATGTAATAATAATAATAATAATAATAATAATAATCATAATAATAGTTGCTATTATTATTATTATTATTATTATCATTCAATTTTTCCCCCACCAAATAGTGGCAAACTGGTTCAGTGTAATTTATAAATTGCTGAGTTAAGGATAATAATCTGCTGGCATTTATTAAGTTCTCTATTTTTTAATGAAAAGTGACAGTCACCCAGATGGGGGTCTTGTGCCCACAGGACAAGGAAAAAGATGGATGATTATTTAAAGACAAGCACAATTTAAATTTTCTTAGCAAATGTAATGGTTCATGGAATTACTCTCTATATTACAACAACAAGCATTCTAAAATATTAGCAACTAACATTTATTTTAGCTAAATTAAAGTAGTTTTAAATGATTTATTTAGAATGTAGTAAATGTCCACATAACCTGACAGATATCTCTGTGTCCTGTCAAATAAAACATCTTCGTGTCAGAGCTAAAGGCTAAGCTAACCATATAGGCTCTGTAAACAACAAACATCCCTCAGAAAACAAGCCAGTCATAAAGGTTTTCAGCCTGCCATTTTAAATGCTCAGGTTGGGTGACATATCTTTAGAGGATGGTTTTGGATAAAGATTGTGAGGTTAACGGGCAGAAATTAGCAATTTGTCTAAAATCAATTAAAACACCTTTAAATGAGAAGTTCACTTCTGGAACAAAAATGTACAGATAATGTACTCACCCCCTTGTCATCCTAGATGTTCATGTCTTTCTTTCTTTAGTCGTAAAGAAATGATGTTTTCTGAGGAAAACATTTCAGGATTTCTCTCCATATAATGGATATCTATGGTGCCCCCGAGTTTGAACTTCCAAAATGCAGTTTCAATGCAGCTTCAAATCCTGACGTTTTCCTCAAAAAACATAATTTCTTTACGAATGAAGAAAGAAAGACATGAACATCTTGGATGACAAGGGGTGAGTACATTATCTGTACATTTTTGCTCTGGAAATGAACTACTCCTTTAAGCAGTAACATCTCCAAAAAAGGTCAGTTGCATTATAACATGAACCCGTTGAACAGCAGAGATGGTTTATCTCCTGTGCTCTAATTTAGCGAATCACAGTTACAGCAACACTTCTTAGTTGCAGTTTGAAAAATACAATCAGCAGACTAACAGCTTCTACTAATAAGCTCACAATCAGAAAAGAGAGCACATAGTGCTCAGAATAAGTGAAAGAGAGGTTTTTCACAGCTGCATAGTGCCATTGTCAAAACAAGCTGAGCGGACCTCTGCCAGCAATGAATAGCTGTAATTGAGAAAGCAAGTAATGAGGCCACGGACTCTGCTCTCGGCATGACAGAGAGAGGGAGAGAATTGGCAAACTGCGCATCTCTGCAAATGTTACTTTTTCTATCGTTATTTATTCAAAATAGCTTCTCATCTGCATTTCAATAGATTTCAACAGTCATGGCTCATTTGGTGGAGGATATCATAGAAGACCTGGAGCAAGAATTTCAACACATGCAATTTAACCGTATTTAACTGGCATTATCAGTTATGATTGTACAACCATTTGTATAGATAACGACCCGATCTCATGAAAAGGCATTGCTGTTTGACATTTTGATGGAAAAAAACTGAGGTCTACCTCTAAACCTAACCCTTAGGGATAACTATCCTTAGGGATAGTTCACCCAAAAATGCAAATTCTGTCATTGATTAGTCATCCTTATGTCGTTCCAAACCCATAAGACCTTAAAAAATGCGCATGTGGTATATATGCAGTATTTACATTTATTGTACACCAGATTTGTCAGAAATGTTAGATTAGGACATATACCCATATAAAGTTTACGTACAATTTATCGACCTAGACAACTACATGCAATTTTATACTGTACAAAGGCATGATTAATGCATTCACACAAGTCCATGCTCCGGGTTGGCCATGGGATTGTCACATTAATTAACATGATTGAAACACTTCAATGAAGAAACAATGCTGCAAACTTTCTGAGTTGGTTTTCCAGTGCCACATGACTGTAAAATGGAGAAGGCAGCAGAGTGGGACATTGTTTCATAATGTCATATTAAACAAATTCAATTACTTGGCATCAGTGTGATTAAAACATCAGCATGGCCATTTACCCAATTAGTCTGGCTAATTAGAAAATGGTGTCATAATAAGTCTGTTCACACCCATTAAGTGAGTCGTGTTTGTTTATGTAGGTATGTTTACAGTTGAATGCAAATTGTGCATTACTGGATTGTATGTGGGGGTTTTCTGAACTTCAGTAGCCACTCTTTAACAGTCCACAGTCACAGCAGTGCAAATTCAAATGCAATCAATATTTATGTTGTTCACGGATATATAAAAGAATCTGTTGGATAAAGTAAAGGACGACTACAAAAATGTAGATACAAAGCCTCACTTAATAGTGTTGATAACGGCAGAAAGGCAAAAATGCGGTTACATACAACTGCAGTTTTTGGTTGTGAATACAAACATCTAATAGTTCACTTCTTCAACATTGTAAGACCAGACCGAGGCCCCCAAAGGGAACCTCAACTCTTGACGAATGTTTGGGCATGACACATAGTGAGCAAAGTTACAATTCAACAGGTTTACAAGTATTTACAACTCGACAATCATACAAGTTACTATGACCACTAGAAATAAACCTACTATAGATTCAGCATCACATTCACTGTACAAACGATATTTATTCCCATGAAATGAGTTAATGTTACTGTTACTTTGATCAGAAGCAAAATTGGGGAACTTATCAAGGTTTCAAGCATGTGTATCAGTAACTAGTAGTCCAACATATCGGAAGCAGAGAAACACGGGAAAAGGCCAGTCACCTTCTTTTTTTTGCCCAGAAAGAAATGAAATCACGATCTGCCCCCATTCATCCTCAGACAGAAATTATTTCACCTGACCGTGTCTGGTCTCTACTACCATTAGCTCTATTACCATTAGCCCTAAAAATGTCACGAACAGAGCCTCTATGATCCAAAATATAAATAAAAATCAATAAAACAAAAATATGGCAAAGAGAGAAGGAGCAAGTAATTGATACCACAAGCGATGTGGGAAATTTGGAGGTTCAGGTGGCGTTCTCTTCCTCATCATCCAGATAGTAGTTGAGGGTGATAACAGCGCTGATAAATTCCCCCAGCTCCACAAAATCGGCCGTGATGATGTTTACTCCGCTTTCCCCAGGTCGCTGTGAGCGGATCCACTGCATCATGCCAGGAAGAGCCCTGAGAAAACATAAAAATATAGTCCGTTTCAATCCGAACAGCAGTGAACAAAATAGCTCAGTTTCAAAATATAGTGAGCTGCCTCGCTGTCGCTATTTAAGGCAGCATCCTGAGTGAAATGTAACTTTATAAGTGACCAATCTGGAATGTAAGCTGCAACACTGTTATGCCGTATAATTAGTGCTCCTCATAGCGCGCAAAGTGGACTTGCATGATTAATTGTTAAAAGATCGCTATTTCGATTTAAACACCCACGCAATCTCATTTCTAAATGACAATGATTCCCTGTGTCTTTTAAGCCTTTGAAAAAGTCTTACTGAAACATTCAAATCTGTGTTCGCACTGCCACTGACACAGAGAATAGACAGTTACCATGTTTAGGTAAGAAATAGATTCACAAACAGTATTAATACCAAGTATTATTTCTGTCTTATAGTCATTCATATTATCACAGAAATACTGGGATTAAAGGTCATAGTTTGGATATGAACACTGATGTCTATGGTAGTGATTATAATAAAGCACGTCATCTTTTTAAAATAATTGACACTTCAAATAACGTTTGTGTCGATTGCACTGTTTCGCCAATAACGTTAGGTGGCAACAAATAACTGTTAAAAAATATATCTGTCATTGAATCATTCAGTCAAGAAATTTGTTCAAAACAGCTGGTTCATCTAGTAATGGAACAAGTGAAGTATTTATGAGTGAGTCATTGAATCATTCATTCAAACCACATTCAATTGTAATATTTTAATATAATAAAAATTGGTGTATTATATATATATATATATATATATATATATATATATGTATATATATATATATATAACACACACACTACCAGTCAAAAGTTTGGACACACCCTCTCATTTAATGTTTTTTAAAGAAGTTTTTTATGCTTATCAAAGCTGTTTTCACTTGATCAAAAATACAGAAAAAAAGGTAATATTGTGAAATATTATTATGATGTAAATCAACGTTTTCTATATTAATATACACTATTATACACTACTGTTTAAAAGTTTGGGGTCACTAAATTTTTATTCTTTCTTTTTTTTGAAAGAAATTAATACTTTTATTCACCAAGGATGTGTTAAATTAATAAAAAGTGATCATGTATTTACATTGTTAGAAAAAAATATATTTTGAATAAATGCTGTTCTTTTTAACTTGTTATTCATCCTGGAAAAAGTATTTGGCAGCACAACTGTTTCTAACATTGATAATTGTAATAATAAATTAGCATATTAGAATGATTTCTGAAGGATCATGTGACATTTAAGACTGGAGTAACAGCTGATGAAAATTCAGCTTTGCATCACAGGAATTAATTATATACACAGGTCCTTCTCAAAAAATTAGCATATTGTGATAAAGTTCATTATTTTCTGTAATGTACTGATAAACATTAGACTTTCATATATTTTAGATTCATTACACACACCTCGAAGTAGTTCAAGCCTTTTATTGTTTTAATATTGATGATTTTGGCATACAGCTCATGAAAACCCAAAATTCCTATCTCAAAAAATTAGCATATCATGAAAAGGTTCTCTAAACGAGCTATTAACCTAATCATCTGAATCAACTAATTAACTCTAAACACCTGCAAAAGATTCCTGAGGCTTTTAAAAACTCCCAGCCTGGTTCATTACTCAAAACCGCAATCATGGGTAAGACTGCCGACCTGACTGCTGTCCAGAAGGCCATCATTGACACCCTCAAGCAAGAGGGTAAGACACAGAAAGAAATTTCTGAACGAATAGGCTGTTCCCAGAGTGCTGTATCAAGGCACCTCAGTGGGAAGTCTGTGGGAAGGAAAAAGTGTGGCAGAAAACGCTGCACAACGAGAGGGGGACCTGCGGAAGCAGTGGACTGAGTCTGGAGTAGAAACATCCAGAGCCACCGTGTACAGGCGTGTGCAGGAAATGGGCTACAGGTGCCGCATTCCCCAGGTCAAGCCACTTTTGAACCAGAAACAGCGGCAGAAGCGCCTGACCTGGGCTACAGAGAAGCAGCACTGGACTGTTGCTCAGTGGTCCAAAGTACTTTTTTCGGATGAAAGCAAATTTTGCATGTCATTCGGAAATCAAGGTGCCAGAGTCTGGAGGAAGACTGGGGAGAGGGAAATGCCAAAATGCCTGAAGTCCAGTGTCAAGTACCCACAGTCAGTGATGGTCTGGGGTGCCATGTCAGCTGCTGGTGTTGGTCCACTGTGTTTTATCAAGGGCAGGGTCAATGCAGCTAGCTATCAGGAGATTTTGGAGCACTTCATGCTTCCATCTGCTGAAAAGCTTTATGGAGATGAAGATTTCATTTTTCAGCACGACCTGGCACCTGCTCACAGTGCCAAAACCACTGGTAAATGGTTTACTGACCATGGTATTACTGTGCTCAATTGGCCTGCCAACTCTCCTGACCTGAACCCCATAGAGAATCTGTGGGATATTGTGAAGAGAAAGTTGAGAGACGCAAGACCCAACACTCTGGATGAGCTTAAGGCCGCTATCGAAGCATCCTGGGCCTCCATAACACCTCAGCAGTGCCACAGGCTGATTGCCTCCATGCCACGCCGCATTGAAGCAGTCATTTCTGCAAAAGGATTCCCGATCAAGTATTGAGTGCATAACTGAACATAATTATTTGAAGGTTGACTTTTTTTGTATTAAAAACACTTTTCTTTTATTGGTCAGATGAAATATGCTAATTTTTTGAGATAGGAATTTTGGGTTTTCATGAGCTGTATGCCAAAATCATCAATATTAAAACAATAAAAGGCTTGAACTACTTCGAGGTGTGTGTAATGAATCTAAAATATATGAAAGTCTAATGTTTATCAGTACATTACAGAAAATAATGAACTTTATCACAATATGCTAATTTTTTGAGAAGGACCTGTATATATAATATTTTTTATGCATACTATATATATATATATATATATATATATATATATCATTCTCTGATATTTTTCCGAATTTAATTCATTATGAGTGTATTTATAATCAACAAATTATATTGAGCGAAACCAATGTTTTTTTTCTTATGTGACAGAAATGGGCTTTCCTAGTCTTTGTAGGTATCATGGTTAAACCGTGTGTTTATGATACTGTCTAGTAGGGATGGCTCGATACCATAATTTTGGCTTCGGTACGATACCAGAATGTAATACTTCGGTATCGATACTAAATCGATACTGTAGTAAGTAATGTTAATAAACTAAAAATTTATTAGTTTATTTATAATTTATAAATAAGTATTGACCTAGATTAATAAGTGCTGTAATACTGTTAGGTCAGCTCAGGTCAAGGTTTATTTACTGTAAAGTGTTATTCTAACAGTCAAAATATAATAATAATAATAATTAAGTCTCTGTCTTTCTGATTGTTTTTAGATTTCAGACTCTGAAAGTTTTTACTCTGCTTTTAAAATACTTTTCAAGTGTCTGTACTTTAGTAGTTTTCTTTAGAAAACTTTGCTTCACAACATTCCAAAGCATAATATTGTACTTTTTAATTCACTCTTTCATATTAAATATTTAATACTTTATTACATTAGAATTATATTACATTCTTACTTTTACTCAAATAAAAGTAATTCTAAAATTTACTTGAGTACAAGAAAATACTACACTGTTAATATTCTTAATTATCAAAGGTAAAACAAACAACAACTTTTATTTATAAAATGTAGTTTAGAAAAAAGTATGACATTATGCTTTGGAATGGAGTAAAAATTTTCCAAAGAAAAACACTCTGATAAACTACAGATACTTTTTCAATTTACTTGAGTAAAGTAAAAATACTTCACTACTGTCCACTATCATTTGTGAATAAAAGTTATTAAAATCTGAATTTTTGATTGATGCACTCACCTGTCGATCTCTAAATTAATCGAAAAGATCAGGATGAGCAAGTGACAATTGCTTGGTGATTTATAGCAATGTTTGCACACAGGTGCAGTAAGGTCAGTTTGTTCACCTTTGTCATCAGTTTTGTATTCAAAATATAGCCATATTTCACTTCTACGGTTATTATTTACTAGTTTTGAGCGCGTTGATGGAGTTTCATCTGTTTGGCGATCCATCGCATTTTTCTTGTCACATTTTCCGGTTTTGCAGCAATTTGTGCAGTACTGCCGCCTACAGGTGAACATCGGAACTGCAGCTTATGAAATACCGAACTGGGCAAAATGATGATATCGAACCGTTTGAAATATATTATATACCGGTATTTTTCCATTACCGGTATACCGCGCATCCCTACTGTCTAGACAGGCATCTCACTAGATTTAGGAACAAATCTAATGTGCATTGTTTGCTGGGTCTGTCTATAAATGGTCTGCAGGTGGTGATGCACCTGAAGTGGGGTCACATCGGCAGACACAGACTCATTCCTGTGAGGGCTATGACTCAGGAGTTATCTCATGCTCTGCTGCTCACTCCTAGATGATGCAAGGGCTAGAAGGCTTTATCAGCTAATAAGACGCCATGCTTGTCAGATTGCAGTGTGCTGGCAGAGGCCGTATCGTTTTACTCTCTGTGCCCCACCTCTCCCCTCATCTATAATTAATTTGCCATCAAGCACAGTTGATGCAAAGAATAACGACACATTTGTCCAAACTATCACTTTGGCTTTGGCATGGATAAAATGAACTTAAACGCATGCATTTTCCTTAGAAAATAAAAATGTGATGCTTAAGATGTTGCTATATGCTGAGATGAGACTTTTGAATGAGTCTTCCAGTAAGCAGGGTGACTAACGCCGGTGTCAGCTCTGCCCTTTAGCTAATGTTCCAGTTACACTAAGCAGAAATAATGTGCTGCTCCTCACCAAATACCCAGGGGGAATCAGCTACGTATGTGGATAGCATGAAGGTGGTATCATAAGGTACAGTTGTAGTAAAGTTGTGGTACAATATGGTCCCACTACTTTAAATAACTTGACCAAATGATGCTCGGTTCTGTTAAAGAACACTCCAATTTTTTTGAAAATAGGCTCCCCTAGAGTTAAACAGATGAGTTTTACCATTTTTGAATCCATTCAGCCAATTTCCGGGTCTGCCGTTAGCACTTTTAGCATAGCTTAGCATAAATCATTGAATCATCATCACTCTTCTGTAGTTACATTAAAAGTTGTGATTTTCTAGGCTGATATGGATAGGAACTATACTCTTATTCCGGCGTAATAATCAGGAAACTGCAGCCGTACCATGGGTGCAGCAGGTGCAATGATATTACGCAGCGCCTGAAATAGGTTCCAGGTTGGTAACTTCCAATGTGACCAGCACTAAGCCACTAATGTAATAGTAAAATAGCTGGGGACTATATTCAGGCACTGTGTATTATTACACTGGAATGAGAGTATAGTTCCTATCCATATCAGCTTGGAAAATCACAACTTTTAATTTTCTGTCGGTCTTTGTACATGACGTAACTACAGAAGAGTCAAGTTTAAAATAGGAAAAATATTGAAAATCTTTGGTCATTTTTGAACGAGATGCTAATGGTCTAATCTGATTAAGTGATTTATGCTAAGCTATGCTAAAAGTGCTAACGGCAGACCCGGCGATTGGCTGAATGGATTCAAAAACGGTAAAACTCATCTGTTTAACTAAAGGAGAGTTTGAAAATGATCCTATTTTCAAAAAAAGTGGAGTGTTCCTTTAACGAAATCAAACTAATTTTTCTGCAGACTATTCATTGGTACCAGCAACACTGCTACTGAATCTACACTACTGTTCAATAGTTTGGGGTCAGAAAGATTTTTATACTTGTATTGAGCAAAGACACAATAAATTGACAAAAATTAGCAAATAAGTGTATAATGTTTAAAAAAATTTCTATTCCAAATAAATGCTGTTCTTCTGAACTTTCTATTCATCAAAGAATCCTGAAAAGAATGAATCATGATTTCCACTAAAATATTAAGCAGCACTGAAAATTCAACACTGATAATAAGAAGAAATAATTACTGAGCAGCATTTCAACATAACAGAAGTTATGTGCTGCTGAAAATTCATTTTTAAATATGTTTAAATAGAAAATAGAACATTTTAAACTGCAATAATACTTCTGAATATTACTGCTTTACTGTATTTTGATCATATAAATGCAACTTTGGTTGAATTATTTTAAAGACATTAAAAGATCATACTGATCCCAAACTGTTGAACGGTAGAAATATAAGTGTAGTTCAATTACTGACCAAACTACTCTTAACTGGCTCTTATAATGCATTAAAACCATACAGCAGACTAATATTCAAATGACTCCCAAACAAATGAGCTGCTTCTTTTAATGAATAAAACTATATTGTAAACTGTAATTTTTTCCCCTCAGTATTTAGTATTGCATATTTAAAAAGGTCATGAATTAAGAAATTACATTTTGACCAGAACTGCATGCACATCATGGTGGCAGAAAAACACTGGTAACAAGTGGAGGGAAATGGGTAAAAGCCATGGAATAAGAGATAAAGTGCCTTTGGATGTCAGAATCGGAATGCAAACCATTTTTATAGAATACTGTCATCAAAGATGCCATTTGAAGCTAAACGCAGACGTTTAAATGGACAGACTTGGATGAAACCTGCTATGATAACTCTACTTTTAAAGCATAAATTTGCTTTAAACCATAGGTTTACATACATATGCAGTTCATAGGGGGCATACTGTATTAGCCCTACAGTTACAGCATGAAATACTGTTTAAAACAGTAACAGATTACATACACTGCCCTCTAAAAGTTTGGAAACACCTTAGAAAAGTGGGGTTTTGGACAATACTGGTATGAATCATTTTTAATTTGTGATTTGTAATTACGAAAACATATTTTATTACATAAACAGTTTATATGTAGAAAAAAATACAATTTTTGATTAATCAAAATATCCACCATTAGCAGCTATTACAGCTCTGCATAATCTGGGCATCCAAGCTGTCAGTTTATTCAAACATTGACTTCATATATTACTCCAAGCTTACTGAAGGATTGCCCAAAGATGATTCACACTGGTTGGACACTTCTTACGGAACTTCTTATTTGCACCAAAAAATGATAAGGATTTATGCTGATATTGTCTAAAACCACACTTTGCCTGTCTTTTTTTCACAGGGGTGTTTCCAAACTTTTGGAGGGCAGTGTAACATTTACCTATTTTATCTCACTGTTCTGACTTTTTATATACATATATATAACTTGATTTAACTCAACAATAGCAAGTTTGTCCATTCTGAGGAAAAAAAAGCCAGAATTGTGGGATAGAAAACTTATGATTTTGAGCCGAGGAGAAAAGAGAGAATGACAAGTTAATTTTTTTAATCTCGGAATTGCAAGAATAAAGTCAGAATTTTTAAATATAAACTCAAATTTTCCTTTTTTTAATTCTTTTATTTCGTGGCTTTCATAGACTGCTACAGTAATGGTGAGTAACTGTTTTCATTAGGTGGTAACTATTGCTTTGTCTGTTTTAACAGATTGTTTCATATATACTGAGTATTTATGCTATATTTTAACCTAAATCACAGCAACATCAATCTACGAAGGATGTAGGCTGTCAGACATACACAACTGTTAGCCAATCATATTCAAACAGAGCGTTCTAATAACAGGATAGAAAATAGCCTATTACTTAAATTATGATGTTTTGATGTAAACATTTTGATACAGTTTATAAGTGGACCTGCGAGAACAGTAAAACAAAGGCAGTTTATGATCCCTTTAACACAAATTTTATAGTCATAAGACTATGAAGAGTCATTTAAACGTCTGGGTAAACACATCTTTTGCAGGAACTGTTCTAATCAGCTGGAAAAAATATATATTTTCCAAATATTTCTTTCTTAGAAATACTAAAAGAATCATTCCTTTAAGAAACCAGAATCACTGAAAAGAATCTAATTATTACATTTCTTTACAATTCCAAAGCCTACTTATTATGGCTGTGCTGAGCTGCATGCCCAGTGGCACACTATATATCATGCCTGCTGACAGGCGAGAAAGAATAACAGAAAATCATCTTTTGACAGCCACGGATGCCAATGTATTCCATGCGGGAAGCAGAAAGACCCCCTCTCAGTCATTTGAATGAGCAGAATATTGGTGCCCTCTCGAATTAATGCACTGAATTTGTCGTTCTGTCATTCAGAGCCATTTTGAAATCTGCTTTCTGCCAAGAGTTTCATGTTTCTAACCAAGCCTGACAAATCCTGATCAGTAAAGCCCAAGAGACTCTGAGCAACGGCTAATAACTGTAATGAGATTAAATTGGGACTGTAAAAAATCTGCCTGGCGCTGATTTGAAGATAGCAGAGAGTGAGATCTAATGAGTCAACATGAGTTAGATGCTACACATTTCACAGAACAGATTTTGCAACATACAATAGCTTACCTCTCTGTGATGGTCTCCCTTAGACCGCTGGTGACACCCTTCATGACGGTGCTCGCTTTCGGAGTCAGAACCACTTGGGACACAAAAAAGGTGCCCTTACGTCTCCGATCCTTTACTGAGGCTTGAAGGAACTGAATGAGCTTCTCAGGATCTGTGGTATTGGCCCAAGGAGCGGGCATCATCTGACCGGGCCACAGGAAAGGAACCTCCAGAGCCATGGGATTGTGATAGAAGACCAGCACCTGATACTCTTTCTCCCAGAGGTATTTCAGGCTTACCTCTTGAGCAAACACTACCGGACAGAGTCGGTCCCCGAAGATGGTGCGCAGCATCTGGACCAACTTCTCGTGATGCAGGTTCTGTACGCCGTAGAAGTGATTGAAGTCCAGGAACACGACCTCACGAGCATGGGAGGCCAGGAAGGTGCTGATCTGCTCCAGGCCTTCGCGTACGGTGGCGCTGAACAGGCCGTGTGCAAAGTAGAGCTCGTTGTCGGGGTCTCTGGGTTTGGTGGATATGCGGAGGTCAAAGAAACGAATGCCCCCCTCTAACTGGCTGGTGAAGTTCATGGTCTGTGTCGCCAACCACTTCCTCATCAGCTTCTTAGCCACTGTGCCAAACACAGAGACAAAGTTCTGCACTGTCTCGGGCTGCTCCGGCCCAACTGGTGAGGCTTCGTCGATGTAGAAACTGAAGGAGTCATGGGAACCTGGACGAGAAGATTTCTGAGTTAGTGATATTCATTAAGAGAGAACATAAAAAAATTATGATGACAACTGATTAAACAAATGCAACTGAATAGTTATTTCATGTACAATACAAAAATCACCAGTCTTTGTGGAATTATAAAGGCAAAATTCACAAAATTCAAGGCTAAATAAAAAATTTTAAGAAAAGAATACTTTTAAATGAATCAAAGGTGACAGTAAATAAATGTATGATGTTACAAATTTCAAATAAATGCTGTTCTTCTGAACTTTCTTTTCATCAAAGAATCCTGAATAAAATGCACCATGGTTTTAAACACTAATAAATATTTCTTGAGCAGCAATTCAGCATATTAAAATGATTTAATAACATTAATAACATTTTAAAATAAAGTAAAATAGAAAACAGTTATTTTATATAAATAAAAATTCACAATATTACTGGTTGTACTGTATTTTTAATCAGTAAGGCTCTGGTGAACATAAGAGATGAACATGACTGACCCCACACATTTGATAAATGTATTAGTTGTGTACAGTATACATATTTAATAATACAGAATTATTTTGTGGATAATTCATCAAAAAAGCGCGGTTAGAAGCTGCCTGGAACTACGTTCGCCGTGCATTTCCCTGAAAATAATGCACACCTTCAGAACATTCATCAGCCAATCAGATTCAAGCATTCAACGGCTCTGTAGTATAACATTAGTTAATGCACTGTAAACATGAACAAACAATTAGCAACTATAACATAAACAAAGATGAATAGATAGTATAATAAATGTATACTAATGTTAACAAATTACACCTTGTTGTAAAGTGTCACCAAAAACTGTAGAGAGAAGCTTTTCATAGAGCGAATATTCTGGCTGGCATGTCCCCCAAAATATTTAATTTTGGCTCCTTGCTGCAAAAGTTATAAAACAGCCCTGCTTTATGATTTTATGGACTACACAGGCATGCACAAGACTATGAGTGCACATTAAATGTGCCATTTGTTACAGGGCCATCTGCTCTAATAATGATGAAAACAATGATTTTAAGGTGACTTGCTCTTAAAAAAAGACTCAAATCTAGTACAGCCTGACAATCTGCAGTACTTTTGTACAGCAGGAACCTAAGAATACATATAATGGCTGTTGTAACGGTTAAATGGAATAATGGAGTAATGCAATAGCCAACACTTGCTTCCAGACTGCAGCAGGAGGAAAAGCGTTGCCAGGGCCTACAGGATAATAACATGGAGTTCACAAGCACGCTTTCAATGTAAATACAGAGTAAAGCCAGGTGCTATGTTTGATCTCCAAAAATCAAAACAACTATTTAAATAGATGCATTGCTAATGTAATTAAATGAAAGCATTAAGCAGTCTATAACCGGTGCATGCGAGAGAGACGCTCCGAATATTATTTTTGATGAATAAACAATGCAGCTCTGCATCTGAAGGCAGCACTGTAGCCATCAACATTCACCATGGGAAAGGGCCATTAGGCAAACAGCTGTCTGCTCGGCAAAGACATCTCAGCATCACCACAACAACAAAACCAGTCGAAATGATGGAAGCATTAGATGCTGCTTTTAACAAGCCAAGGAGAGAAAGAGAAAGAAAGAAAGAAAGAAAGAAAGAAATAAAGAATTACAGCCCGCAGAGATTTGCTACTGTTTTCCCAGTGTAAGGACAATCTGTCTCTATTATGACAATAACATGTGTCATATATCTAACGAATGTTCATTAAACAGATTGGCCTGGAAATATACAGATTTTGTTGCTGTTACCTCCTGTGTCAAATTCAGATTAATGAGTAACTGTATATGTCTTATTCCCCTCCTTGACATAGCTAATGCCTTCTGGTATGGGAAAACGGAGGAAAGTCTCCACTAACACAATTTCCATGTATGTCTCATTGAATCAGAGACTGTGAAGGGAGCTAAGATGTGAGTGTAAATGTAAATCTGTTTTTTATGAAAATTCACAGCACTATATACTATTTTAACATATTTTCTCATTCATTTTTATCCTCTTCTTATTAAATTTTTTAACATTATAACAACTTAATTAATAGCAACTTGTCTTCTCTTCTTACGGTGTTTTGCAAAAACGTAAAGAAAACAAGATTACTATAGTTACTAGGGCTAGGTAAAAAATATTGATTTCGTTATTGTTTTTGATTGTCATTTTTATGAAACAATATAGATTTATAAATCCCGTGAACCAAGCATTGTAGCGCATCTCCCAATAAATCGCAATAAGCTTTGTGCTTTTTACTTTTGATATGAAACAAAGTCTCAAATTTCAAATTCTGTTCATTTTATTACAATTCAAATAATAAATACAGTTTTGATGCTGTTTAATGTGAAGTAACAGATCACTGTATAGCCTCAGTTTAAGAGAAGTAGAGGCAAAGAGCATGTGAACTAATTGTTTCTTCTGCCTTAACCAGTTACAGCACGAAATAAACATAAATGAACGTCCGAAGGCATGTACAACATACTAAAATCTGTAACCTGTCTAAAGTAATCGTTTAGTGTTTCAACTGCGGATAAACAATATAACAGCTTGTAAACAATGTCACGTAACATCACATTTACCTCAGAAAAAAACATATTCGGTGACCATACTCTTGTCAGTCAGCTAGAAAAATTAACACTATGAAGAGCATTTTCACAAATATATGCACTATATAAGATGTATTATAATTCTTTACTATTCTTCAATGTTTAATTTACATTTGAATAAATCTGTCAAGCTTTTGTGATAGTCACCATTTAAATGTTAAATTTTCAAAAGTAGAAAGCAGAAATATAATTATGTAATTGTAACTTTATTATAAAAACTTCATTGAATGTAATTTAAGCGCTTGTATATAAATCAGTTAATTTTAAAGGAACCCTCCACTTTTTTTGAAAATAGGCTCATTTTCCAACTCCCCTAGAGTTAAACAGATGAGTTTTACCGTTTTCAAATCCAATCTTCGGTTCTGAAGGTAGCACTTTTAGCATAGCTTAGCATAAATCATTGAATCTGATTAGACTGTTAGCATCTGATTAGACTGTTAGACTGTTAGCATCTCGCTCAAAAATGACCAAAGAGTTTTGATATTTTTCCTATTTAAAACTTGGCTCTTCTGTAGTTACATTGTGTACTAAGACTGACAGAAAATTAAAAGTTGCGAAATTTTAGGCTGATATGGATAGGAACTATGCTCTCACTCCGGAGTAATAATCAAGGAACTTTGCTGTCGTACCATGGGTGCAGCAGGCGCAATGATATTACGCAGCGCCTGAATATAGTCCCCAGCTATTTTACTATTAGCTTAGTGGCTTAGTGCCAATCACATTGGAGGTTACCTAGCTGGGGACTATTTTCAGGCGCTGCGTATTATCTTTGCGCCTGCTGCACCCATGGTACAGCAGCAAAGTTCCCTGATTATTACGCCTGAATAAGAGTATAGCTCCTATTCATATCAGCCTAGAAAATCACAACTTTTAATTTTCTGTTTGTCTTAGTACACAGTGTACCTACAGAAAAGTCAAGTTTTAATAGGAAAAATATTGAAACTTTTTGGTCATTTTTGAGCGAGATGTTGATCAAGGTCAAGGTATACTTTATTGTCCCTGTGGGAAATTTGCCTTAGGCTCTGAAATACAATCACCATATCACATAAAACATATAATTACCAAATAACACAACACAACATAACAAACCTAAAAAAAAATAAATAAATAAATTACACAATAATAATGGTCAGATTCAATGATTTATGTTAAGCTATGCTAAAAGTGCTACTGTTTAAAGTGTTCCTTTAATCTATTAATATTACAGTAATGTAGTGTCAACAGCATTAGTTGAGAATTTTTTTTCTTTGAGAAACTCTGGCATGTACTGTATCTGATATACAGGTCCTTCTCAAAAAATTAGCATATTGTGATAAAGTTCATTATTTTCTGTAATGTACTGATAAACATTAGACTTTCATATATTTTAGATTCATTACACACAACTCAAAGTAGTTCAAGCCTTTTATTGTTTTAATATTGATGATTTTGGCATACAGCTCATGAAAACCCAAAATTCCTATCTCAAAAAATTAGCATATTTCATCCGACCAATAAAAGAAAAGTGTTTTTAATACAAAAAAAGTCAACCTTCAAATAATTATGTTCAGTTATGCACTCAGTACTTGGTCGGGAATCCTTTTGCAGAAATGACTGCTTCAATGCGGCGTGGCATGGAGGCAATCAGCCTGTGGCACTGCTGAGGTGTTATGGAGGCCCAGGATGCTTCGATAGCGGCCTTAAGCTCATCCAGAGTGTTGGGTCTTGCGTCTCTCAACTTTCTCTTCACAATATCCCACAGATTCTCTATGGGGTTCAGGTCAGGAGAGTTGGCAGGCCAATTGAGCACAGTAATACCATGGTCAGTAAACCATTTACCAGTGGTTTTGGCACTGTGAGCAGGTGCCAGGTCGTGCTGAAAAATGAAATCTTCATCTCCATAAAGCTTTTCAGCAGATGGAAGCATGAAGTGCTCCAAAATCTCCTGATAGCTAGCTGCATTGACCCTGCCCTTGATAAAACACAGTGGACCAACACCAGCAGCTGACATGGCACCCCAGACCATCACTGACTGTGGGTACTTGACACTGGACTTCAGGCATTTTGGCATTTCCCTCTCCCCAGTCTTCCTCCAGACTCTGGCACCTTGATTTCCGAATGACATGCAACATTTGCTTTCATTCGAAAAAAGTACTTTGGACCACTGAGCAACAGTCCAGTGCTGCTTCTCTGTAGTCCAGGTCAGGCGCTTCTGCCGCTGTTTCTGGTTCAAAAGTGGCTTGACCTGGGGAATGCGGCACCTGTAGCCCATTTCCTGCACACGCCTGTACACGGTGGCTCTGGATGTTTCTACTCCAGACTCAGTCCACTGCTTCCGCAGGTCCCCCAAGGTCTGGAATCGGTCCTTCTCCACAATCTTCCTCAGGGTCCGGTCACCTCTTCTCGTTGTGCAGCGTTTTCTGCCACACTTTTTCCTTCCCACAGACCTCTTGCTTGAGGGTGTCAATGATGGCCTTCTGGACAGCAGTCAGGTCGGCAGTCTTACCCATGATTGCGGTTTTGAGTAATGAACCAGGCTGGGAGTTTTTAAAAGCCTCAGGAATCTTTTGCAGGTGTTTAGAGTTAATTAGTTGATTCAGATGATTAGGTTAATAGCTCATTTAGAGAACCTTTTCATGATATGCTAATTTTTTGAGATAGGAATTTTGGGTTTTCATGAGCTGTATGCCAAAATCATCAATATTAAAACAATAAAAGGCTTGAACTACTTTGAGTTGTGTGTAATGAATCTAAAATATATGAAAATCTAATGTTTATCAGTACATTACAGAAAATAATGAACTTTATCACAATATGCTAATTTTTTGAGAAGGACCTGTATATCTAAAATAATCAATATTGAATCGGAAATCGAATCACAAGCTTGTGAATCGAATCATAAAATTTGTGTCAAGCCCCAGCCCTAGTTAGACTGAATTCTGTATTATGTTTAACAGAAGAAAACAAGGTAAAATTCAACAGGCCTGAACAACTTCAGCTCTATGAGGACCCAGTGCATTTTTTTTTTTTTTGGCATTTTAATAGCTCCTCAGCTAAATGCAAATGAGTATCTCCTTGTTATGAGATCCCTGCTTTGAGATGCACTGAGGTGATATTAGGAAGGTTTGAGGGAAATTATTTCTGGGAAAATGGACCATTTAACAAAATGAAAGCAACCGACTGGGCTCATGTTCCACCTCTGAACTTCTGAGAGGAGGCACATTAGAGTGGATTAAAGACATGTTTTTGAAACATGCAATCCTGAGATGATTATTGAAACAATGCATTTTGTCGTGCAGAGTCACAGACCTGTCTACAGTAAAACAAATAAAAAGCCAATATTATCACACAAACAGAAACTGTATAAATTAGAATAATTATATAATTATCAATAATAACAAAACACCTGTTCATAGCATCACTGAACAGAACCTAGAAGAGCAAGTGCTGAAGTGTTTTCATCATAAGCCTTTATCTTCTGATTTAATGTGTGTCAATGAAGGCTAGCATGAATTATTTTCCAATATGATCTTTTAAAATCTCCCTTGGTTACCTGTCCAACATCACAAATCGCAGCTCAGAGACATGCTGGTCATACTAAAAAACAAACCAGCAACAGCAACACGTACAGCAGATTCTATTCAAGGCTTTATTGTGAAGCCTTAGGCTGCTGTGTGATGATGTAACTACTTATCACAGAAGATTGACATGTCACTGTCAACCACAGGGGACGGCCTCTCAGTTCAGCAGAAAAAAAAGTCATCATTACAGGAAAAAAGTGACTCTTTTCCCTATGGTGACTGTGCAATTTCATGTCTGGTCACTTAATCTTTTCCATTTATCTTGTTTATTGAGACATGGCAAGCTAAAAATCCACTCTTTTGGGTCTAAAGTGCAGGATTAATGGATGAACAATTGGATGGATGGACAGATTTAAAGATGAATCAGACGAGAGCAAACGGTGCCTTCGAGGTTTGAATCCATTACGATTTTTCATGCCTCTAGTGCAACTTTAAGTAATTGAAATCATTTTGTACTGTGTGTGCACATGTACGTGTGTGATCTGTCAGAAAATATATAAATAATTCCTACACTTCACCGCAGGAGTCATTTTGGGTAGGCATTTTTGACATCAAAGCAACGCGATGCTCTACTATGAAGAAAAATGAATGATAGGAGAAGAGAAAAATGGGTAATTAAAATAATTTTCAGAGAACAATTATCTGCGACAAAGATGTGCCTCGAGTTGAGATGATTTTTTGGTTTCCAACTGAGCATGTACAACCAATCCAAGTGTTTAGCCAATAACTGGCCACGGAAAGACTCGGCATAGCAGATGAGTTTCTAATACCACTCTCCTGATGCCTCAAGGTCAAATGTCTAGACCGGTCAAGAGCGCTTCTAACATACCACTGCACTTAGATTACGAAGCCTCGGTGAAGCTCATCAACAAAAAGCTCTGGTTAGTGGCGTAATCCCACTTATTCTTCATTAATGAATAGGTGGGATTACATACGCTACCAGTTATAAAAATAGGGCAAGATAACTCCAGTTGTGCCCTGCTAAAATGTTTAGTTCATATAACAAAACAATATGTTTTTAAAGTGTTATTTTTAGCAATATATTTTTAAATATATTGATTATTTATAAGTAATATATAAATTGCAAGCAATTAAGAAAACAATTTTTGAAATAGAAATGTTTCATTTGCAATAGCAATACAAGTAATACACAGATAGTATAAATCCATAAAAGCTTTATTCACAAACACTTTTCAAAGAAAATTATAGCACATAATGCAAAACATTACTGACTTTTCTTAGTCATACTTTTAACACTATCACTCACTATAAACTTATAGTACATTAAAGTACAGTTTAAAAGTTTAGGGTCAGTAAGTGTTTTTTTTTAATGATAAATTATAGGGCCAGATTTACTAACAGCTTGCGCTGTTACGTTAAAATAGTACTGTCAAGATTTACTAAAGACATGCAGTGAAGAATTAGAGCTGAAAAGGCGTGGACACAGGGAAGAGATGCAGTCAGAGCGAATTTCCTGCCAGGTAAAGAGAGTAAATGTGCACATTTGAACCTACTAATCTATATGGTGGGATATAGCTTAGCGTACACTTGCTGCACGTCTCATAAAACTTAAAAAAAATGTCAACATCTGTGAGTAAGAGAAGAGCAGGCATGCATATAGATAAATTTGAAAACCGTGAAGACGCGAAAGAGAACTCAATTTGGTCTAGTTTTTTGAGCACACACACCCAAATCACACATACAGAAAAGCGCTTCTCAGCATAAGAGTATTAACTTCAGTTCTTTTGTCTTATCACAAATGAACAGAGAATTATGCACAAAATGGAGTATTTATGTAAATACACTCGGGAAAATATCAACTGTGTATCAGTATTGCGTCAGTGCATTTGGTCTTAAAGGGACAGCAGCCTAATTTAGTTGATGATGTCTGTTGTTAATGTTAATCAAACAACAAACAAAAAAATCACTTACTGCTAATAAGGATTAAAAGAAATTTAATTAATATAAATATATATGTCTGCTTGAAAGAATTAAGAATTTTGTAAGCAAGTTGTTATAAAGAATGTATAATAAAGCATTGATTTTTCTTTGAAAAGAGGACCATTTTGTTTTATTTAATTTTAATCTAAAGGCTGAATGTTGTGTCTCAACAGTTACTACATGTTCAAACCTTAATATCATTAATGTTACCGAGAATACCAGGTTAATAGATGTTTTCTAAAGCAATATATATGCTTAATAACTGTATTTCATTAACTAAACCCATTCAATTTAGATTTAGTTGACTAAAACTAAAACAATTCAGATGACTTAAATATGACTAAAACTAAATGGCATTTTAGTCACAATGACTAAGACTAAATCAAAATTTGCAGTAAAAATTAACACATTATTCAGTAAGGTTACATTAGAATGGTCAAAGTGACAGTAAATATATTTATAATGCTACAAAATATTTATTTTTTAATAAAAAGCTACTTTTTTGATCTTACAATTTTTAAAAGAATCCTGAAAAAGTGTCATGGTTTCCACAAAAGTTTTAATCAGCATTTTAAGCTACCATTTTCATCACTGATAATAATAAGAAATGATTCTTAAACACCAAACCAGCATATTAGAATGTTTCCTAAGGGATCATGTGACACTGAAGACTGGAGTAATGGCTAATGAAAATTCAGCTTTTATCATTGGAATAAATTACATTTAATTATTTCATTATTTTAAATAAGCACATAAAAATCTTACAGATTTTGAACAGTAGCGAAACTTTTAATCAGTGAAATTTGCCCTGTTTACTGCATTTCAGAAAATAAAATGTTTACGTTTGTATGGCATAACATTCAAGATCAAAACATGCTAAACACTCACAACACAGATTTGTCTGTTTCTACAGTGTCTGTCTTTGGCTGCCACTCAAAAGCTGATTACATGCTAAATATGATTAAGGGGCAGAGACACATTCCCTTATGAGAGCCGTAGCATGAATATCAATTATGGTTCTCCATAAAACCTAATGAGACCAGGTTCCATGTCTGTCTCTGAACTGCAACACCCTGCGCACTTTCAAGGCACAGGTGGCAGATAAAACAGCGGTGTCCTGCTTATTCTGTGGGCTTGTCACTTCAGCCCAGACGCCCTCAGCACTGACACAATTCCTCTGCCCCGGTCCATGCCGCCTGTGCAGGTGACAATAATGGCAACAGTAACGGGGTGATGACCTCATCAAGCCAGCAATCCAGCAGAGCTCAGTAGTGTATAAGAGCCACACAAAAGGCCGCCTCTGCAAAAAAAGCATTTCTCTAAGATGCTTAGCAGAGGCACGCAGGTTTATTATGTACATAAACACTGTTCAATGTCCACAACAAAGGGATAAATGCATCCCTTGGTGACAAAAATCCCCACTGACACATACAATATGCAGGCAGAACGTAGAATATCTATTCTGTTCAGTAATGGTACGCTTTATGTCTGCCCCCCTGGGGACTTGTTTGCCAATAGGAGAATGATTCATGTTTTTGCAAGTGTGTATGTGGAGGACGGCTAACCTCCAAAATACTGCCAATATCGATGCTGCAAGTAAACAATGTTAAGTTGCAACAGGAGGATCAGTCAAATCTTTAATCTTGGAGAAAGGTTTGAGAGGCTACAATGATTTCTTGAGCCTCTTAATTTGGAGCGACTATAAAAAGAGTTCCGACAGAGGAAATAAAAGACACACTAGATTCTCTTAGTGCAAGCATTGACCTTCACGCCGCAGGAGGTGGCAGAGCCAGTTTTTGAGTGGCAGTGCTTAAAAATATCAGGCTCTAGAATCTGTCCACATGCTGACTTTGATGACGTTTGAAGCAGATGGCTTTCTAAAATGATTGTATAGGAAGGAATTAATATTAGAAATTAGAATGTCAAGATTCACTAATAAGTTGTATTTCCAAGGAAATGTTAGGTGAGGTTTGATTTTATCCTAAAATTGATTGGATTGTGAAAAGTGAATATTACATACCCAACCTCATCTCATGACAAAAACGTACCTGTGGGAACTTTTTCACAAGACAAGAAATATGTACCGCCAACTATGTTTCGTGATATATTTGATGTGAAATGTCTACTGAGTAGCACTAAAAGAGTGCGTTTTTGTTCCCTGGAACAGATGAACGTACATATGATACGTTTTATGTGACACTGGTTTTGTACGTGTCACCGCAGTTCTGACTTGAAATGTCCGTTGAGTGGCGCTATAACTCTAATGCTCTGTGACGTTTTAAAATAACATACCATCTGTACTACACCTAAACCTACACAATAGTATGAACAAAAGCGAATATGACCTAAAACGTCTAGGTTACTTAGGTAACCCACGTTCCCTGAAGGAGGGAACAGAAACGTTACTCCCCATCCAGTAATGTCATAGTGAAACGACTGAAGAGGAAACACAATCGCAAGCATGTTGCTTTAGCTTGTTTTTCAGTTTTTCAGCTCTTTTATTGTGAGTCATGTTTTCTGTCCTGGCTGAGTTACCGAGCAATCTTGTTAGGTTCGAAAAGCGAAATATATAGAGCTGTAATCAAAACAGTTACAAGTCTTACAGCCTCTAGTGCTCATTTCTGTTGGAAACTGCAGTGGTATGTACTTACTTGTGAAAAAAATCCCACAGGTATGTTTTATCATTAGATAGCACATACCAGAATGGAGGCAAACCAAAAGCAAATTTGTAATTGGAATGCTATAGAATGCATTAGTGGAGTTCTGGAAGCACAATTACATTCATTTTCTCCATAGAGGAACTTGATTTGAATGATGACTAAAAATTGTTAAAGACAGTCCAATACTGTGTTTCAACTACAAGGTTGTTAATGGTATGCTTTGGTTGAAGACATAAAAAACGTATTTCTTAAAAATAATCTTGTTAAACACTGGAATTCTTGGTGGAAAACTACACTATCCCTGATTCTGAACAAAAATCTCCACTGCGGCAAGCAAATCGCACCAAAAGAATTCCGGAAACTTCCAGGAGGCAAGTTTCCCTACACTCTCAAACTACTTATATACTAAATACAGGTCCTTCTCAAAAAATTAGCATATTGTGATAAAGTTCATTATTTTCTGTAATGTACTGATAAACATTAGACTTTCATATATTTTAGATTCATTACACACAACTCGAAGTAGTTCAAGCCTTTTATTGTTTTAATATTGATGATTTTGGCATACAGCTCATGAAAACCCAAAATTCGTATCTCAAAAAATTAGCATATTTCATCCGACCAATAAAAGAAAAGTGTTTTTAATACAAAAAAAGTCAACCTTCAAATAATTATGTTCAGTTATGCACTCAATACTTGGTCGGGAATCCTTTTGCAGAAATGACTGCTTCAATGCGGCGTGGCATGGAGGCAATCAGCCTGTGGCACTGCTGAGGTGTTATGGAGGCCCAGGATGCTTCGATAGCGGCCTTAAGCTCATCCAGAGTGTTGGGTCTTGCGTCTCTCAACTTTCTCTTCACAATATCCCACAGATTCTCTATGGGGTTCAGGTCAGGAGAGTTGGCAGGCCAATTGAGCACAGTAATACCATGGTCAGTAAACCATTTACCAGTGGTTTTGGCACTGTGAGCAGGTGCCAGGTCGTGCTGAAAAATGAAATCTTCATCTCCATAAAGCTTTTCAGCAGATGGAAGCATGAAGTGCTCCAAAATCTCCTGATAGCTAGCTGCATTGACCCTGCCCTTGATAAAACACAGTGGACCAACACCAGCAGCTGACATGGCACCCCAGACCATCACTGACTGTGGGTACTTGACACTGGACTTCAGGCATTTTGGCATTTCCCTCTCCCCAGTCTTCCTCCAGACTCTGGCACCTTGATTTCCGAATGACATGCAAAATTTGCTTTCATCCGAAAAAAGTACTTTGGACCACTGAGCAACAGTCCAGTGCTGCTTCTCTGTAGCCCAGGTCAGGCGCTTCTGCCGCTGTTTCTGGTTCAAAAGTGGCTTGACCTGGGGAATGCGGCACCTGTAGCCCATTTCCTGCACACGCCTGTACACGGTGGCTCTGGATGTTTCTACTCCAGACTCAGTCCACTGCTTCCGCAGGTCCCCCAAGGTCTGGAATCGGTCCTTCTCCACAATCTTCCTCAGAGTCCGGTCACCTCTTCTCGTTGTGCAGCGTTTTCTGCCACACTTTTTCCTTCCCACAGACCTCTTGCTTGAGGGTGTCAATGATGGCCTTCTGGACAGCAGTCAGGTCGGCAGTCTTACCCATGATTGCGGTTTTGAGTAATGAACCAGGCTGGGAGTTTTTAAAAGCCTCAGGAATCTTTTGCAGGTGTTTAGAGTTAATTAGTTGATTCAGATGATTAGGTTAATAGCTCGTTTAGAGAACCTTTTCATGATATGCTAATTTTTTAAGATAGGAATTTTGGGTTTTCATGAGCTGTATGCCAAAATCATCAATATTAAAACAATAAAAGGTTTGAACTACTTCGAGTTGTGTGTAATGAATCTAAAATATATGAAAGTCTAATGTTTATCAGTACATTACAGAAAATAATGAACTTTATCACAATATGCTAATTTTTTGAGAAGGACCTGTATATATTCATATTTATTAATACACATAAAATATACTGTTTCAATACAATCTTTAATCAATAGTTTTTCTTTGTTTTTAAATTCAGTTATTTCTTTTGTAATGCTTTTTGGGAAGTTTGTTCCTTCTTTAAAAATGTTAAGTGCAGTCTTGTATCTGTCTTTATATCCAATTTTATATATTCTTTTGCTAAAAATCCAAAATTGTATCATTGTGATTTACTGTGTAGCTGTTTGGTTTGGTTTATGGCTTTAAATGGATAGCTCACCCAAAAATTAAAAATCTGTCATTAATTACTCACCCTCATGTCGTTCCAAGACCTTCGCTCATCTTCAGAACACAAATTAAGATATTTTTGATTAAATCAGAGAGCTTTCTGCCCCTGCATAGACAGCAATGTAATGACCACATTCAAGGCCCAGAAAGTACTAAGGACATCATTAAAATAGTCCATGTTTTAAAACTGCGAAACAAAAGAAAACAAAAATATTTTTATGAAACAATTTCTTCTCTTCTGTGTCAGTCTTCAATGTGTTTTCCATCAGAACATGCGTTGTGGTACTCTCGTGAACATGCATCAAACACTGACACGAAAGATAAGAAATTGTTGAATAAAGTCATTATTTTTGTTTTCTTTGTGCACAAAAAGTATCCTCATAGCTTCATAAAATTAAAGTTGAACCATGTCACATGGACTACATATCTTAATTTGTGTTCTGAAGATGGGAATGCACTAGAATAACCAGCATAACACAGAAAACCAGAAATTAAGAAAGTAAATAGGTCGATTCTGGTTTCATGGTGTCTTTAATATAGACTTATAAAGTAAAACAAAGTGTATTATGCAAGTTGCAAAAACAAAAATATTCTTTTTCTGGAGAATCATCCAAACCTCCAGCAGCCTGACAATATGACAGTATGAGAGCAAAAGTGCCTCAGGCTGAAATAAAGCTCTGCTGAAATATGCATGAGACAAAGGCGAAAGATCAATGATTGTGTTTTTGGAATTGATCCTGAGGAGCTAAAATGACCATTGCTTTCTCTAATTATATCTGTGTACAGCTAAACTGAAAAACATACTCGATTACCAGTGACTAACATGGGGTCACAATAGATGAAGAAATGAACCCACAAAAGCTTTCACTGTTGTAGATGATAAATATATTTCTAAAATATTGGATGGGTGGATGGATGAACAGACAGACAGACATACAGTGTCAGTTGTATACAAGCCCCTGGGCAGCTTACATTTTAATTGATCTTTCTTCCTTGTCTCTAAGAGTTAATCTTAACTGTGCATTGTAAGATCAACTCAAAAGCTTGCAGATTTGCAAGATATCTGTGTGGGAGTGGTACGTGCCCAGAATTCCTACTGAAGGCTTAATTCGTTTAGAGCTTTTTGATAAACAGCTGCTACACTACAACTTTTCATCACCCACCCACAGCCTCGCTGACAACACTGTTTTGCAAAAGTTTTACAGAAGAATGATGATGGCAGTGGGTCAAGTTATCCTTAAGTAAGCTACTGCTGGAACGATGAATCCAGCACAGTATCGGTGGCATGAGGTCATCTTCTCCACTGCAGACGTCCATGCAAATGATGCAGTTCCGTTTATACAGTATGTTGAAGTCAGAGCACTTACTGTATAGTACGATCAAGAAATCTGAATCTATAATTGATGATTAGTAGATGATTTGGAGGTGGCAGGCCAGTTAATTGGTCCCTGTGGCGCAGGGTCGAAATCAGCGACATAGACGTTAATCAGGGGTTTTAATCAGAGCTGTCCAGGCTGATTGCTCCAGACTTTGGTGTGGTTCAACTATCCATTCTCAACTATAAAAACCACTAAATTTCTTACTTTCAGAACCATTTCAGAACTATGCAGGCTGCAAAATGAATTTTAAAAGCACACAATGAAAACGTTTGAAATAATAAAGTCATCTTGTTCTATGTTTGTTCATACTTTAATCATGGTTAGTAATTCATCTGCATTAATTTGGCATTGCAGTTTGGGGCAACAACCCCTGCTCTCTTATAAAAGCTGCACTAAACCCCTGAAATGTTGATTAACACTGGGTTTAAAACATATTTGACTCAGGGTTAAGCAAAGTGTGAAAAGCCTGCATTAAGGTTCAAAGGAACAGTTCATTTAAAAATTAAAATTTGCTGAAAATTTACACACCCTCAGGCCATCCAAGATTTTGTTTCTTTATAGAAACAGATTTTGAGAAATATACACTATGAATCAAAAGTTATTGAACAGTAACATTTTCAATGTGCTTCTCACTAAGCCTGCAGTTATTTGATCCAAAATACAGCAAAAGCAGTAATACTGTGGAATATTTTTACTATTTAAAATAACTCTTTTCTATTTGAATTTATAAAACGGATAATTCCGGTCCTTGATTCTGACTGGTTGAGTCGTGTCGTGTACAAACATGCACCTTTGTTTACATTGGTGTGTTAATTTTTTTTTTGTTTGTTTTAACAACACCCCTTAGCTGTTAGAAATTCACTGTAAACCATGGCTTCACATGGATTATTGCTTTTATAAAACGGTTATTCCATATACATAGTAAGGTTTCACAAATTGATATGTAATGATATTAATAAAAAACATTACTTTTTTCCGCCAAACAATGTAGTTCCTCAAAACGGCTGTGGTTGCATTACAATTTTAACACACCAATGTAAACAAAGGTGCATGTTTGTAGTATGTAGTATGTAGCATTTTTAAAATAATAATTTATTCCTGTGATCAAAGTTACATTTTCAGCATTATTACTCCTGTCTTCAGTGTCAAAAGATCCTTCAGAAATTATTCTAAATATGCTGTTCAAGAAACATTTATTATTATTATTTTTTATCAATATTTAATACAGTTTTTTTCAGGATTCTTTTATGAATAGAAAATTAATACTTTTATTTAGCAAGGATGTTTTAAATCGATCAAAAGTGGTGATAAAGGTATTTAAAATGTTACAAAAGATTAAAATTTCAGATAAATGCTGCTCTTCTGAACTTTCTATTCATCAAAAAAAAAAAACCTGAAAAATACTACTCAGCTGTTTTCAACAATAATAATGTTAAATGTTTTTTAGCAGCAAATCAGAATATTAGAATTATTTCTGAAGGATCATGTGACTGGAATAATGATGAATAAATTACATTTTAAAATATATTAAAATAGAAAAGTTATTTTGAAATTTGCTATACTTTGGACCAAATAAATGCAGGTTTGGTGAGCAGAAGAGACTTCTTTAAAAAACACTACAAATCTTATTGTTTAAAAACTTTTGACAGGTAATGTAGCGTTACATCACTTTTCACAAGACATTAATTGATGGACTGAAGTCGTGTGGGTTATTGTAATGTTTTACCATCTGTTTGATCTGTTGAGGATCCATTACTTGTAGGTAATCAAGTAATGCTAAATTTTTTATTTATTATTATTATTATTTTTTTATCTGGGGTGAACTATTCCATTAAATAGATTCCTACAAGTAATGAGAGCTCAATCACTCATTATATTTGTCTTAACAGAAAATATTGACGAACTTTCAACAAGTGATGAATCATTATTGGTTGTACACCATGAACATGGACAATGTCTGTATGCAAATACAGTCTTGCACCCTCTGATGCCTTCCAATTTATTTTTATTGCTCTGCACTTCCGGACAGTGTCAACGAACACAGTTTCTATAATGCACCGGTATATTTGTAGCAATAGCCAACAATACATTGTATGGGTCAAAATTATCGTTTTTTTATGCCAAAAAATCATTAGGATATTAAGAAAAGATCATGTTCCATGAAGATATTTTGGAAATTTCCAACCGTAAATATATCAAAACTTAATTTTTGATGAGTAATATGCATAGATAAGAACATTTTGGACAACTTTAAAGGTGATATTCTCAATATTATGATTTTTTTGCACCCTCAGATTCCAGATTTTCAAATACTTATATCTCAACCAAATATTGTCCTATCCTAACAAACCATACATCAATGGAAAGCTTATATACAGCTCATATATTCTGATGTATAAATCTCAATTTCAAAAAATTGACCCTTATGACTGGGTTTGTGGTCCAGGGTCACAATGTGCACAGTTGGAGCATATTATAGGAAGTATTGTCTGTGATTTTTGGATATGATGGAGAGAACTAGCATTAAATAAGGTGTCTTACATTCTTAAAAATATAGGTTTCTAAAGTGGGTTTTCGCAGCATACTGGGTTCCTCAAATAACCTTTCAGTGAACAGTTGAGAGTTCTTGTGAAGAACACAAGTGGAAAGGTTTTATATATGTGAAAGGTTCTTCACAGAACCACGGATGGCAATAAAGAGCCTGTTAGGCATTATGAAAATTATTGATGTTTATAAGGTGTTGAGGGTTTTTGAGAGCATTTCCTGTGATTTAGATGTTGGGTAAGGTTAAAAAGCATTTGTTCTTTACTTCTCTGCTTATCTAACTACAATGTGGGTCCATATATAATCTCTGTGTTATTTCGTAATACTGTATCTGGTCAAGGCTGTGGCGCACGTGTAGTATGTCTCTTAATCCATCGCAGGGACGGATTTCGAGCCCCGAGCAACAAGTGTCCTATTTAATTTCTGTCACACGTCTTAACATTATTATAAACTCGCTAGATTGGAGCAATATTAATGTCGACAACCTATTAGTCACACAATAGCTTATGTCATAAGCTGAACCCATTTTATCTACGTTTGAATGACCTCAGTGCGATGCGCGTTTTGAACAAGAGTTGATTGAAATAATACTACTAAAAAACTTTTGTTGAAATGGTCAGTTAAGTCATTTATGAACCTGATCCCAAGCATTATATTTCATTTATATAAAACCTGCAGCAATATTCTTACAGTCCACAGTTGGTATTCCTCCCATACGCGCGTTAAAAGGCAAAATAAGCTTACCCGGTATGGCGAGGTTGGTAAGAGGAATACTGTGCAAGGTGTCCGGTAAACTTGACATCCAGTCCGCATAACGGAGTTCGCTCTTCCCCTGAGACGAAGCCATGCCGTCGGTTCTCTGGTGCTCGGTGTCCGCGCTTCGCTCTAAGTGCTCTAGTATTCAGCGCCCGCGCTCGCGTGAGTTCACAGCGCGAGCATCACCACACCCCCGAGACGGCGCGCGCCGCTCCTACATCACAATTTCTCCAGCCTTCTGGATTTAAACGGCGTCTTTACACACACACACACACACACACACACACACACACACACACACACACACACACACACACATATAAACTCGTTGCGTGTAAGATGTCTGAATTGCTCCCTCCCATGTGTCTGCTGGATGTGGGCGCAATTAGACAGACTTCGGCGCACGATTTAATTAATTCATTTGATGTTATTGAACAATTACTGTTTGTGCCGAGAAACAGGGCAAGTGGATACTGGATCCGTGCATCCGTTCATCATAGGCATTCACCCTTTCATTTTAGATATTAGATATCAACTCAGTCGCTGAATGTCTGTAATTTATCTGAATTGTGAAGTGGCGTTAAGAACAAGCGGTTGTGCAACAAGTGTAAACAGATACAATACAAATGACTAAAATAACTAATCACAGAGCTTCTATAACTATTTTCAAAGAATCTGATAAAACTTGATAAAAAAATGTGATATACAATTAAAAGAGAAGTTCACTTCCAGAATGAAAATTTTCTGATAATTTACTCACCCTCATGTCATCCAAGATTTTCTTTTTTCAGGACTTCTCTCCATATAGTGGACCACAATGAGGATCAAGGGATTGAAGGTCCAAATTGAAGTTTCAATGCAACTTCAAAGGGCTCTACATGATCCCAGCAGAGAAATAATTGACTTATCTAGCTAAACATTTAGCCATTTTCTAATATATACATATATATATATATATATATAAGAAAATGGCTAAATGTTTAGCTAGATAAGTCAATTATTTCTCAATTATTTATATAATTATTATATATATATATAAATATAGTTGAAGACAAAATTATTAGCCCCTTATGAGATATTTAATTATTTTTCAAATAACTCCCAAGTGTTGTTTAACAGAATGACGATTTTATCAACACAGCATTTTTAAACATAATACTTTATTCAGGAAGCTTTTAGGGTTTGTAATACAAATAGAAATAAATGTAAAACCAAGAATTTTAAAAAGTCTACTGGTCAAAATTATTAGCCCTCTGATGTTAATAGTCAATAGTGTATCCCTTTTGCTTGATAACAGCCTTTAGTCATTTGCTGTAGTTCTCAACAAGTTTTAAGCATGTCTCCTGAGGAATGACAGCCCATTCTTCCTTGGCAAATCTCTCAAGCTCCTCCAGATTTGTTGGTCTTCTGGCACAAACTCTGGACTTTAGTGTGCCCCACAGATTTTCTATTGGATTCAAGTCTGGGCTTTGTGCAGGCCAGACAAGTACACTCACTTTGCTCATTTGGAGGTATTTCTTCACCATGCTTTGGGTCGTTATCATGCTGGAAGACAAAATGTCGACCCAAACCAAGTTTTCTTGCAGACTGTCTGAGGTTGTCTTTCAAAATTCCCAGTTCCAAATGCACTGAAACATCCCCACAGCATTATACTCCCACCACCATGTTTCACTGTGGGAACAGTTGTTTTGGGGTTGAATGCCTCTCCCTTCTTTCTCCAGACATAGGCAACATCTCTATGGCCAAAAAGCTCTAGATTTGTCTCATCTGACCAAAGGACACGTTTCCAGTATGCATCACATTCCCCCAGGTTGTCCTTAGCAAGCTGCATTCTAGCTTGGAGGTGTCTCTTCTTCAGAAGTGGAGTCTTTCTTGGTCGGCAACCTCACAGTTCATTCCTGTGCAGGGCTCTAGCGACTGTCTTCGTTGAGACATCAATTCCAGACTTGGCTAGGTCATTCACTAGTGTCTTGGCAGTTGTTCTTGGGTCTCACCTCTCTCACTAGTTTTCTTTCCAAAGTTTTTGAAATCTTTCACTTCCTGCCGCCTCTGCCCATCTTGTTCTCCACTGTGTTGGTCTCTTTAAACTTCTTGATAATGCATCTTACTGCAGTTCTTGACACTTGAAAACACTTTGATAAACGTGTGTGTCCTTCTCCATCTTTATGAACATTAACAATTCTTTCTCTCAAGTCCAAACTAATTTCTTTTGTCTTTGCCATGATGACAGTGCATATTATTTTACTAGTTGCTTCGCAAGATAGTAATCCTCAGCTTAAAGAGCAATTTAAAGGCTTAACTAGGTTAATTAGATTAGGTTAATCAGGCAAATTAGGTTAATTTGGCAAGTTGGCTAATAATTTTGTCTCCAACTGTGTGTGTATATATATATATATATATATATATATATATATATATATATATATATATATATATACACACACACACACACACACACACACTTTTCAACCACAAATACTCATCTCGCACTAGCTCGACCTCATGCATTATGTAATCACACATAACGTAGGTGGAAGTACAGGCTCAGTGTTCACAAAGTGAATGTGCAATGAAATTCAAACTGCTCACACAAAAAGGTAAAACAATAATGTTCAACAATTTTTAAGCTGGAGGAGAAAATGAGATTAAAGTTTTTGCCCCAACCTAGCTTTCTGAACTGAAGTACACAGATAAAGACTAACTACATGATGACTGGTCATTTTCTTACAAATATATATATATATATATATATATATATATATATACACACTGCCCTCCAAAAGTTTGGAAACACCCCTGTGAAAAAAGACAGGCAAAGTGTGGTTTATCAGCGTAAATCCTAATAATTTTCTGGTGCAATACTTTAAAGTAACTTGACATCATCATTGAAGACCATCATGTCTGTCATGGAATGGCCTCCCCAATCACCCGACCTCAACCCAATTGAGCTACTATGGGAGGAACTGGACCGTGATGTCCGTAAAAAGTGTCCAACCAGTGTGAATCATCTTTGGGCAATCCTACTGGAGGCTTGGAGTAATATATCAAGTCAATGTTTGAATAAACCGACAGCTTGGATGCCCAGATTATGCAGAGCTATAATAGCTGCTAATGGTAGATATTTTGATAATCTAAAATTTAAGATTTTTCTATGTATAAACTGTTTATGTAATAAAATATGTTTTCGTAGTTTGTGTTGTCCCTTATCAGTGCAAAATTATCACAAATTAAAAAGGATTCATACCAATATTGTCCAAAACCCCACTTTTCTAGGGCGTTTCCAAACGTTTGGAGGGCAGTTATATATATATATATATATATATATATATATATATATATATATATATATATATATATAAAACCACATTTTTAAACCCCAAAAAATGTGACTTCTCACATTCTGTAGTCATGTTGGAAAGGTCAAGCATAATGTATAGGCAGAGGTACCGGCCGAGTGTTTACAAACCTAATGTGCAAAGAAAGTCAAACGGCCTTAAAACAACGTCAAATGATTTTGAAGGAGAAAACTGGAGGAGAAACTTTTTGAACTGGAGTAGATGAAGATCTAACCATGCCTCATTAGCATTTGTGGTTGAAAAATAGGTACATTTTTACTTTTCCATGAAAATGACCAATCTGTTTAATCAATTTAAAACTGCAACTTGGACCTTCAACCTGTTGGCCACCATTGAAGTCCACTATATGGAGAAAAATCCTGGAATGCTTTACTCAAAAACCTTAATTTCTTCTTGACTAAGGAAAAAAAAAGACATGAAATTATCATTCTGGTAGTGAACTTTTCCTTTAAGTCATACATATAATAATATGAGGGTTCAACTAACTGCAGTGAACGCATATAAAATCACAAGATGAGTTTTTGCTTCAGTCATGAACAGACATTTATTGCTTTGTACAAATAATATGTACACAGAATTCTGTAGACAGAACATTTAAGGCCTCTGACCTGTAAAGTTGAATTAGATGGGCAAATGGAAAATGTAAATATGAAAAGTAGACTGATTGTTCTTCTACAATACTTCTTGTTTAACCTATTGACAATATTCTATACTCGATACCTATTGACAATATTTTAACAAATCCTCTGCATATAAATAAACTGATATTGACAAACTAAATCAACCTTTCAGGCTACTGCACATTCATGGAAATGATTTCAACAGATGAAGATACTGTGATAGTTCGATGACCTTATTCAATATTTGTTGTTTTGAACATGCTTCAGTGAAATTTCCTCACAAATCTTCAGTTGAAGCCCTAAAAGGATTTGCGTGGGGGATTTAACAAGTGTGTGGTTTCCATCAGCTGTCTAAACAGCCTAAAGCGTTTTTTCTAAAAGCGTTAAATTTGCTGCATTGGTTTCAAGTTAGGAGAGACCTGTTTGGAAGAAAAAAAAAACAAGAAAATAAGCAGGAGAGTCAAAATTATGACATTGTATTCTGGATAATGCTGTTAGTTTTCATTCAAGTAAGTATTAGAGGTCTTTGTTGTGAAATAGTAGAAACTACAGCTGAGGGCAAAAGTTTACATACACCTTGCAGAATCTGAAAAATGTTAATTACTTTACCAAAATAAGAGAAATCACACAAAACGCATGCTATTTTTTATTTAGCACTGACCTGAATAACATTTCACATAAAAGGCATTTACATATAGTCCACAGGAGAAAATAATAGTTTAATTTATAAAAATGACTCAAAAGTTCAAAAGTTTACATATGCCGGATTATTAATACTGTGTTGTTAACTGAATGATCTTTTTTGAATGAGCTGTTTTTTATTTTATTTTTTGTTTAGTGATAGTTGTTCATGAGTGCCTTTTTCAGCATTTTTGCGTATTTGAACCCTCTCCAACAAGACGACACATGAAGATGTGTACATTTTTCTTATTGTGCCTAAATATCATATTTTTTCCATTTAGTACTGCCTTTCAGATACTACAGAAGATACTTACATGTTTCCCAGAAGATTTTAATTGAAATTTACCCTGATCTTCAAATTCTTAACGCATTGTGTTTTCTTTCTGAAGCATCAGTGAGCGTTTGAACCTTCTGTAGTCGTTGCATATGAGTCCCTCAGTTGTCCTCACTGTGAAAAGATAATTCTCAAAATCTTACAGTCACTGCTGGAAGGATTCAAATACACAAAAATGCCAAAGAATTTCTGGGAAGCATTTTTCTGAAGAACAGCGGGCAGTTTAACTGTTCAGGACAAACAAGGCACTCATGAACAACTACCATTAAAAAAACAGCTGTGGATCATTCAGGTAACAACAAAGTATTAGTAATCAGGGATATGTAAACTTTTGAACAAGGTCATTTTTATAAATTAAACTATTATTTTCTCTTGTAAACTATATGTAAACATCTTGTATGTTATGTTATCTTATTCAGGTCAGTACTAAATAAAAAATAACATGCATTTTGTATGACCCCGCTCTTATTTTGATAAAATAATTAACATTTTGAAGATTCTGCAAGAAGTATGTAAACGTTTGACCTCAAGTGTACATGGTGCAAAGTGTTCAATACAATGTTTGTGTAATTCATCAATTGTGTCATTGACCTCAAAGTCAGTCCCTGTGCATTTCTTAATGTCATCTGGTGTCAGACCCTCCCAAACCTCAATCAGGGTTAAACCTTTGTCCTTGTCCACATCGAATACCGCCTGGAGAAGAAAGGAAAACAATGTGACCATGACAGAAGTGCCATCAAATGTGCAGCCATGTGTAAGTGAACTCCTCTGACCTTGAGGATGTGGTCAGACGGGGTGGAGAAAGGCAATGTGGTGAAAAAAAGCACAGAAAAAGGCACTCTGTGATGTGATAAAATAAAAACAATGTATCTAAAAAGTCTGAGACCACACTGGAAAAATAGGAATATAAACCTGTAAACTACTAGGGACGTATTTGGCATTTCTTTTGTGTTCATTCAGCTGTTTTATGGGCTTAAAATATTTGAGCACACCGTTAATATAACATTTTATTCTATTATTGTAATAATAAAGCAGTATGTTGTTAATAAACATATTTGTTAGTCAAGACACGTACATAAATTTGGTTCACAATGACCTGCAAGAGGTCAAATGCATGCATTATGCATGCTAAAGGCCATTACTGAACCAAATCATGTATGTTTGCATGAAACCAGCAGGCTGTTGTTAGCGTTCAATGTGACCCAAATCCAATGTTGCTGTAGTCCCATTTCACCCAATACCTGTGGAGCACAACCTGCCACAGGCAGCACGCTTGCTGTCGCTTTGCCTTGAGCCTGCTGTCTCTGTATCCTCTCTTCCACCTGAATGAGATTCTCTAATTGCTCTAGGATTTGCTTGGGTGTGTAACAATGTAGGCGATAGGATTAATCTACCTGCCAAAGTCCCAGCCGTAAACTCTTGACAGTCCCCAAAAAATTTTTTCCCCTCAGAGATATTATGCTGCATGCTTGTTTATTTTTTTCAACAATCAGGGGAAAGCGAATTGAACAGTCAAATGCGACAAGATGGATGGCGTAATCACATCACAGCTTGCCAGCAATATTTATATAAAAACTTCCATCGCTGGAGATATGCGTGCTGCTGAGATGACAAGTGGCAAATTGGCTCAGAAAGCCATTCTTGGATTCATATGCATTCTAGGAAGGAAGGATGTTTGCCCTGTGTTGATTCTATTTCTATGACAACACCTCATAATGAAACATCTTATAATGAAAATAAGTCATGAACTAACATATGAACAACATAGTTTAGGTTTTATTCCCTGGCACTAACAGTCGCTTGTTCTTGTTAATATTTTTGTGAGAGGTTTGCAAAAGCAGCTTAAACCTAATGTTTTTTTTTTTTTGGTTTGGTCTCAGTGATGTGCAGTGCATTCAAAAATAATACTAGTAATTTCAAAATTAACATCTTTTTTTTTTTTTAATTCTATTAAATGCTTATGTTACCCAATTAAAACATATGTAGGAAGATGTTACTGAAACTTTGGTAACATTTTACATTGGGGGGGGGAGGGGGGGTACAATGGTGTAATCGTGTATTCAGAGTTGTTTACAGTGTTAAAGAGTTAGATTCTCATGCTAAACATGGCCAAAGTTAAAAAAAATAATTTGGTACTTCCGGGTTGGTACAAGTTTCGGCTGGGTTTTTTTTTTTCGATCGTGGCTGTAATGACGTAGACACTGGTGGAACTTCTTTTATGACCATTTCTCCTGGAAAAGCGTGCCTGCACACAGGTAGACTACAGCGAGAGAAAGAGTGCACCCATCAACGCGCTTCATTCGGCTGCACTGCTGCAAGGGATTCACTCTAAAGAAGTGTGCTTTTGGTTGTAAGGCAAAGTTAACTTTGCTCAGCTTCCCGAAGAACCCAGCGTTACGTGAACAGTGGATGCAGTTCCTTTTTTGGAGTTTTGCAAGTGTGTTTGTTGATGAACGTTTCATATAGGCCCAGTTCGATGCTGGATTTGCACATCGTTTGATACTGAAAGATGAAGCGGTCGCAGCTACAAAAGATGCCTGTAAGTGAAACTGCATTAAATGTCTGTGTTTTATTGGCAATCCGAGCACGAGTGATCGTCGAATTTAGCTCCGCCCACGGCGCGCCTCCAGAAGCGCAGCTTTTTCCGGAGAGAATCGGAAAGCTGTATTTTTCTTTTATAAATATGATAAAACTAAAAACTTTTTGGAGATATTAAGGATGCAGTACTACTCTGTAGGTACTCAAGATTAACATGAGATTAGGTGAAACTGTGTATGTTATGTACCCTTTAAGGTTCAGTTAGTTAAAGCATTAGGAATCATAAAGTAGCTATACTTTTCTATATATATTAACTCATTTTTAGTATTTCAAATTGTTTTAATTTAAAACAAAACATGTATTATGAATATTTTTTAAGATAAGTTTCTATTTGGGCTTATGGTACAGAAAAATATACATTACCATTCAAAAGTCTTGAGTCTTGAGAAATTCTAATTTTATTTAGTAAGCACACATTCAATTTATTAAAATGTGCCATTTAAGACACTTATAATGTTAAATAACAATTTATATTTCACATAAATTATGTTCTTTTAAATATTTCATTCATCGAAGAATCCTTGAAAAATGTTTTCAATATTAATCATAATGCTAAATGTTTTTTCAGCCATAAATCAGCATATTAGAATGAATTCTGAAGGATCATGTGTCACTGAAGAATAGAGTAATGATGCTGAATATTGTCTTTGCCATGACAGAAATAAATTACTACATATATTTTAAAATATATTCAAACAGAAAACAGCCTTTTTAAAGTGTACAAGTATTTCACAATATTACTGTTTTTAATAAGCTTTTGATCAAATGAATGTAGTAAATTTTGGTCTTGGTTTTTTCAATTTTCAATTTATTTTTTCAGGAACACATTTTTAATACAAATCTCCGCCATCACAGAAATAAATATTTATATCAAATATATAATATATTTCAAAATACACTACTAGTACATGTTTTTTAAAGAATTCTCTTCTTCTCACTGAGCCTGCATTTTTTTTTATACAAAATACATCAAAAGCAGTAATATTGAGTAATATTGTTACTATATTGTTACTGTTTTTTTAATTATTACTATTCCTGTGATCAAAGCTGAATTTTTAGCATCATTACTCCAGTCTTCATATGCTGATTTGCTGTTCAAAAAACATTTATTATTATTATTATTATTATTATTATCAATATTTAAAACAATTAAATTAAATCAATATTTAATTTTTTTTAAGAATTAAATTAAGATAAACAGAATGATCCATTATAGAAATTAATACTTTTATTTAGCAAGGATGCTTTTATAATGTTACAAAAGATTTCTATTTCAGAGAAATGCTGTTCTTCTGAATTTTCGATTCATCAAAAAAAAAAAAAAAAAAAAAAAACCTGAAACAAAATCGAATTAGAATGATTTCTAAAGGATCATTTGACTGGAGTAATGATGCTGAAAATTCAGCTTTAAAATCACATGAATAAATTGGCCAAAATTGTACTGCTTCTGCTATACTTAGGATCAAATAAATGCAGGCTTGGTGAGCAGAAGAGACTTTTTTAAAAAACATAAAAAAATCGTTTTTTCAAAAATCAAAAAACTTTTGACTGGTAGTGTATATTCACAATATTAGTGTTTTTAATAGGTTTAATAGGTTTATCAAATGATCATTTATAAATATATCATTTTGTCATTTGAAGAATGCTATAATTTGAAATTATATTCAGTACTTTATAATAAGTTCTCACAAGATTAAAAAAGCCACCAAGTATCAAGGAGATATCTGAATGCTAAAATGTTTCTCAAGCTATTAAAATGGCCTTGGGGTCTTGAAGAACATGAGGGTTAAACAGCCGAAAGGTTCTTCCTACAAGCGAAGCTAAAGCTCAGCTTGTTAGGCTGACAGACAGGGGCTGTGTTGAACAGCAGGGTAGCATGACAAACACAGGCTGAACAGAAGGTGGTGGCAGTGTAGCTGGAGAGGTCTAACCTTTCTAAATGTTGACAGAATCCTTTCATTGGAAACCACGGTGTGTAATTGTTACAAAAGCAAACGCTGGCAAAGCATACAAAGACGAAGCAGGGAGAAAGAGAAGAGGTAAGGAGAGGAGGAAGACTGCTGTTATACAGTCCAGCGAGATGAGAGGTCGACTCAACAAGTCCATAAAAAGCAGCAGCTATGAACAGCAGCATCAGTCAAGGGCCCCTGAACCATCTAGTGAGGCTCTTTGATGAGAGCACAACAAATCCTTAGTCTTCACCACCCAGCTGGGATCTCCAAACCCAGGCCATGTGGCAGGGCTGATAATAATATTATTAGGTAACATTCACATTAAGGAGCTCTGGGTTTTGAAAAAACAGTCGATATGTAATGTCGCTCCGATCAGGAGATTTGATTAGGGTTGGCCCAATAATTGGATTTCCATTTTCCACTGCTTATGTGCAGTGTCATAACAATTCGTCATGTCCCCTTATGTCTCTGCACATGCGTTAAGAGAAAAGAGCAAAGCCGTTTTCACAGCTTTTCACTGTGGCGACTGAAGTTTTATCCGAGGCTGATTCGCTATATTGATGAAGTGATAAGCGGCTGAATAGATGACATTTATTCTGTACCAGCAGAGTCTGGTTAGACACGGTGTGGGCTGTTGATTAAAGCAGTCTCCTAATGTTAAAAGGGCAAAATCAATGACTCTTGTAAATCAAAACCCACCTTTTCTGTGATTATACGGTCCACACACTGTTTGCCGGTCAGAGGCAGATTGCACTTCTCCAGAATCTTGTGTTTGCCACCCTAGGAAAGACAGAGCAAAACAAAGACTATAAAATATCATGCTGAATATTTATCTATATTAGTAATAATATTTATATTTATATTATAATTAGAATATATATTAAAACATATTACTGAGAACTCACAAAACACAAGAACTGCATTAGTCTAACACAAGTTTTGCAAGCAAATAATACATAATTACATAATTAATTTTGAGTACGTAGTTGTATGTCATTATCCTCTTGTAGAATATGTAGAATTTTTTTTTTAATTAAACATACTTTTGTAAATTATAAATAAATTAAATAATATTTTAAAAATAATGAATGAATATGAAATTAAATGTATTCATGAAATGAATATTCATTACATTAGAGCATTCTGGGTGGGAAGTGTTCCTCCACTAATATATATGTATATATAGTATAGTAAGTAATTCACAATTAATAACATAACCAAGTAATTAGTAATAATAGTAATATAATTTGATAAATATTACAATAAATATTATTTACAATAAATATTAAAGATGCATACTTATATTTTTGTATTATTAATTTGCTATTTATTAATGTATATTTAGGTATGATAGTATAAATAGTTATAAAATAAATTACATTAAAAAAAATATAAAATACATGTCAAACTATTTTTTGATCCAATTATAAATAAATTAGATTATATAGCAAACATAATAAATACATAAATACAAATTGTATTTATGAAGTTAATATTCATTACATAGAGTAATTAGTAATTAATATTATAACAATAAGTACTTAGTAATATAATAGTAATACTTTGATATTATATTAAATATTACTCCTATTATTTACAATAAATATTAAATATGCATACATATTTAATATTAATTTGATGTTTATTAAAATATGTAAGTATGATAGTTATAAGATAAATTAGGTAAACATTATTAATATTTTTTCAATGTAGAATATTTTTATTAAATATACTTATTCATAAATTATAAATAAAAAAATAAAAACATAAAACATAATACATTAATATCAAATGTATTCATGAAGTAAATATTCATTGCATTAGAGCTTTTTGGGTACGATGTGTTCTTCCATAAAATAACGTTATATATATTATTATTATTATTATTATTATTATTTATTGATTTAGATTAATTTTATTTTTATTATATTTATTTATTTATTAAAATATATTTAAAGTATGACAATATATAAACAGTTATTGAAAAAATGAGGATAGACATTAATAATTCATTTTCCCATGTAGAATGTTTTTGATTACATATACACATGAAAAAAAAAAAAAAAAAAAAAAAAAAAAAAAAAATATATATATATATATATATATATATATATATATATATATATATATATAAATTAGCAATTAATAATATAACATAAGTAATTAGTAATATAACTGATAGCAAATATTTTCAAATCTAATTTTTAGAGAAAAACATCCTATTAAACAGGAATTTCTTTGCACAACATTCCATTTTAATTCTGTGAGTTTAAATTTCAATTCCGCATGGTCAATTTATATTCAGTAATTACAAGTAAAATGGCTCTCAATCAAATTGTGAATCGTGCACAACCCTGCCATCCACAGAAAACACTCCAAGCTAGCTGTGTTCATCATCAGGCGTAATAGATACACTGGCCCTGCTGACTCCATGTGCTGGTGGATCAGGGGATAATAATTAGATAGCTGATGGTGGTTAATTCTACTCATGTCCAGAGAGTTCATCCCACCAGGGGCAGGCAGCTGGCCCTGTTAGCCTTCCTCTAGGCCAGTCACTGCCAGCATGAACAAAGCAAGGGCAGCATGTGAACAGCAGCAGCCATGTCTTTCTATGCCCATCTCTCTTGTCTTTCACTCCATCTCTGCCCGGACCAATGTGATCTGAGTGGTGTGAAGGGTGAATTATGTCACTGCCGTCATAATCGAGACTATTCACGACCCTGGAACAAATTTAACCACATTTCACAGATGGGGAACACTGAACTCTGACACAGCTTATTGGGCAATGCTGTCATTTATGTTTAATAGGGGAGTTTTGATGATGGACACAGCAAAACATCCAAATCTATGTCTGAACAGCATTTTTTTTTCTGAACAGACACTAGATATATTAGAACAGATTTCAATGCATGTATATACAAATATAAAATCCATCTATAAAAAAATTATATCTTCATTTATTTATTTAAAATATTTTAAAATATATCAATATGTTTGGAATCTGTTATATGCCGTTTTATGAAGAAAAAGGAATCATTAAATATTAATTCCTTTTCACTACATTCCATTTAAATTATTCTTTTTCCTCAACAAATTCCAAATGTGCTGCATGTACTACTAAAGCTGTACCTAAAGAACTGTTTGAAGAAAGAGTAAAGAGCACCCTCATGTCATTTCAAACCTGTATGCTGTCAAAGGGTTTTGAAGAATTTTTATACAGCTCTTTCCATTAAATGACAGTTCATAGTGGCTGTCAAGCTACAAAAAGACACGACAAAAGCAGCAGAAAAAGTAGTCCACGTGACTCATGCAGTATATTACAAGTCTTTTGAAGCCATACAAAGCTGTAATACAGCTTCAAAATACTTGTATGTAATGTACAAGCCAATTTCAGGATAATTTCAAGACGCTTTCTTCTAGGGATGCATCAGTATTAAAACTGTGGTCAATATCTTTACGCCAACAATTGTTTTCATTTTATGGCCAATAAACTTTAAAATTGTGTATGATTTTGTTACAGCTATTTAAGACTAAAACTGAAAATAAAAGAAAAAAGTTACCTAAGCTAGCTGCCAAAGCAACATTTCTCATTTTTGTTCATACTACTAAAAAATTTACTGACATAAAAACTAATAAAAATGACAAAACTCAAAATCTATTTCAAAATATCTACAAAAACTACAGTAGTATATAAATTAAACGAAATAACTCATCACAAATGAAAAAAAAAATTATATATATTATATATATATATATATATATATATATATATATATATTTAAATATGCGGCCCAGTCTCCGAAGAGAGGGGATCATGCTCTGCTTCAGTATGTCACAGTACATGTTGCCTTTCATGGTTCCCTCAAACTGTGCCAGCAGCCCCAGACTTTTCTCTGAATTGCGAGTTATAAAGTCATATTTTAAGGAGAAAAAAGACTGATGAGTTCTAAGAATAGTGAACACATCAGTCTTTGCTCAGAATTGTGTGATATAAACTCAATTGTAAGAAATAAAGTCAGAATTGGAAGATATAAACTTGCATTTCAGATTTTTTTTTCTCGCAATTCTGACTTTTCTTTCAGAATTGTGAGATATAAACTCGTAATTGTGAGTTATAAAGTCCAATTTTGAGGGGGAAAAAACACTCATATGTTTTCAGAATTGTGAGATTTTTCTTGCAATTGCGAGTTAATCTCACAATTTTACTTAACTCACAATTCTGAGATATAAACTCACAATTGTCAAAAAAGTCAGTAAGTATATATATATATATATATATATATAGTGAGTATATATGACTTTATTTCTCAGAATTGTTAGATTATTTTGAGTTTAACAAGTTTATTTAGTGGCGGAAACAGGATTCCACAAATATCAGCCAATAACCAATAAGGTAACAATATGCTGTGCATCCGTAGTTTTTTGGTGTGTTTTTGTGCTTTTTGGAGCCCCTGGTAACTGTACAGCAAAACATTTATTTTTTGTTTTTCAAAAAAAAAACTGAAAAAATAAATAAATAAATAAATAAATAAATAAAAAAAAAAAAATAATAATAAATAGCATACAAGTTTGCAAAAACGTGTAGCCTACTAGCCTACACTGTTGATGACATCACATATGCATTTCCACTGTCTGCACTGCTGAAAGCTTCTCAGAATACTGACGCCTCTCCAACTGTCTGCTTAGGGAAAAGAGATTCTGTCACTCACGGGAAATAATGATGCCCTTCTCACAGGGAATATGTGCCATGCAATGTGACTCAAGAATCTGTTCATTAAAACTGATTGATGCAATCACCATTGCTTCTACATTTAAAACAAAACTACTTAGAGAAATTATGAGAAATACTACCTTCATAAAATGACGCTCAACGCAACATATTCTGTTCATATACCTATATCTATGAGAGCTGATTTGCCAACATCTCAAGAGTAAAAAAAACTCTTATATTACTTTTCTAAGCAGTGCTCCAAAAAGTGCTGACATTTTTTTAAAAAGCAGGGACTGAATTGGGATTTAAGGAGTGGGGAAATCCTTCAAATTTAGAGGTGGTTCAGGTGACCTAGAAAAAGTCTGACATGACATAAATAAATATACAAATATGACTAATATCTATATGATATGATCAGTCCAGTGGGAGTTGCTAAACTTCACTTTTAAACCAATAAACTTCTAACAAACCAGCTAAAGGCACAGTATGTAATTTTTGCCCTAGAGGGCACATATTCAAAACAAACAAAGAAACAAAGGCATAGTTTGATGATGCCGTGATTAAGTGTGAAATCATGAGAGTTGTCATCTTCATCCCCACAGCCGATGCAATCTGAGGGACTCGGGCAGAAACTGTGTTCTTAGATGAGCTAATGTATTAAAGACTTATTAACATCACTGTAGTATAAAGCAGGATGGGGCTGAAAGCAGTGGAAGCGAAACAAGGATATTACGCAGCACCTGAATATAGTCCCCAGCTATTTTACTATTGCCTTAGTGGCTTAGTGCTGGTCACAATGGAAGTTACCTAGCTGGGGACTATTTTCAGATGCTGCGTAATATCATTGCACCTGCTGCATCCATGTTATGGCAGCAGAGTTCCTTGATTATTACGCCAGAATAAGAGTATATTTCCTATCCATATCAGCCTGGAAAATTGCAACTTTTCACCTTCTGTCGGTCTTAGTACATGACGTAACTACAGAGTAAACTTCTACAGAAGTTTTAAATAGGAATATATAACACTGTTCTAGTAGTTTGTGGATATTTTAATCAAAAAATCTTACATATCATGCCCTTAAAATTAATAACATACACTACTGTTCAAAAGTTTGGGGACAATAAGATGTTTTAAATGTTTTTAAAAGAAGTATCTTACGCTCACTAAGGCTACACTTTAAAATACCGTTTTTTATTTTAAAAAATAATTTATTGCTTTGATGGCAAAGCTGAATTTTCAGCCATTCAGTCATTACTCCAATCTCTTCAGTGTCACATTATCCTTAAGAAATCATACTAATATGATTTGCTGCTCCAGAAACATTTATTATTTTGATTTGTTTTGTTGAAACCATGATATAGTTTGAAAATTCTGTGATGAAAAGAAAGGTCCAGATTGGTTTATATATATATATATATATATATATATATATATATATATATATATATATATATTGTCTGCGATAATATTGCAATTGTTATTTTAACGATGTGCAATTTGACATTATCAAGTATAATGCGAAAAACAAACAAAACACACCTACAAGAGTGCACTCATAACGTTACATTACGTGATGATTCTGTAAGTATTTAGAGTGCATTCTTACACTGCATGATTCAGTCTATTAAAATGCATTTAGAAATGATCACAGAATTCAAGATATGGGGACAGAAAATGTATATATTTATATAATTTCATCTACTTAATATCACACGAAGAGTGCCAATTTTCCTTCAAAAATTTGCATGACTACAAATGTGACGTTGATTGTATACAACAGTTCAAGACACAAGAAGTTAATATTAACTTACGTTTTAGACAGCATATTCAGTTTTTGCTTAATTTCGACAAACAAAAATCATTCCAAACACAGCCACAGCGCTGTTTTGCGTCTCTGAGCAACATGAAGTCGTTTCATTTTTGAATGAATCAACTGTTTAAATGATTCGGTTCAATCGCAATGACTCGCTTATTAACAGCGACTTACTGACACCTATTTTTTTTGTAAATTTTGTGTAAATGCATCTAAATGCCACTATATGCAACTTCTGCAAATATGTATTTTATTGATACTGATTTGATTTGTTTAGTAACAGACTAAATGTATTATTATTATAATTGACTGATTAAATTTAAGAATTAGACTCAAAAGTTAGACTTTTAGAAAAAATTGATTTATAGAGGTGAAAATGCCCATAAAGTCCATTTAAAAATCCATTTAAACTTTTAGGAAAAGAATAATTATCACTGCTGTGAACTGGCCACACAGAATATGAATAATATCAAAAACTTTAGCACTGTAGTCCTTTAAGTACAATAACACACACAGCAAAAATATTGTCTAATTATCAGCATCGACAAAATCCCAGAAAATATCGAGATATTATTTTTTGTCAATATCGCACACCCCTAATATATATTTTGTAAAACACTGTCACTTTCTGAAATATTATCACTTCTGATCAATGTAATACATCCCTGATGAAGAAAAAAAACTTTTGAACAGTAGTGAATGTATCAGAAATGAGTCACTTTTAGTTGCATTTAAATTTTTAATTTAGTTGCATTTTTTTTTTTTTTATTTATTTCATATGTAGTTTGGCTATTGCTACAAATATACCCTTGCTACTTAAAAGGAATAGTTCACCCAAAAATGAAAATTTCCCCATGATTTACTTACCCTCCAGCCATCCTAGGTGTATATGACTTTCTCCTTCCAGACAAACACAGTCAGAGTTGTTTTAAAATTTATCCTGGCTCTTCTAAGCTTTATAATGGTGGTGGATCATATTTTGAAGCTCCAAAAAACGCATATATCAGTCGTAAAACCAACCCATACAACTCCGTGGGGTTAACACATCTTCTGAAGTGGATCCATGGGTTTCTATAACAAAAATATTTATATTTTTAAAATTCAAATTATAAACTCAAATCACTGACTTCCGGCAACGGCCATATGTGCGTTTATAATTTAAAAAATAGAAATATTTTTGTTATAGATTCCTATGGATCAGCTTCAGAAGACATGTGTTAACCCCCCGGAGGCGTATGGGTTAGTTTTACGGCAGATAGATGCGCTTTTTGAAGCTTCAAAATATCAGCCACTATCCACCACCATTATAAAGCTTGGAAGAGCCAGGATTAATTTTAAAACAACTCCAACTGTGTTCGCCTGGAAGGAGAAAGTCATATACACCTAGGATGGCTTGAGGGTAAGTAAATCATGGAGAAATTTTCATTTTTGGGTGAACTATTCCTTTAAGACTGGTTTTGTGGTCCAGGGTCACATATATTTTGTAAAGTACTGTCACTTACTCAAATACACCCTTGCTAAAGAAAAAAAAACCTTTTGAACAGTAGTAAAAAAAGGGGTAACACATTACAAGTAACGCAAGTTACGTAATAGTATTATTTTTCAATAATATTTCCTTTTCAAGCAGGACTTTAGCACCTGCCCACAGTGCAACAACTACTTGCAAGTGGTTTGCTGACTATGATATTACTTTGCTTTATTGGCCAGCCAACATGCCTGACCTGAACCCCATTGAGAATCTATGGGATATTTTCAAGAGAAAGATGAGAAACAGTTGATTCAACAATATACAGACGATCCGAAGGCTCAATAGTGCCTCAGCAATGCCACAGGCTGATCACTTCCATGCCACACTTCACTGATGCTGTCATTTGTGCTAGGAGCAAGTCATTTGCTTTACATGTAATGAATCTGGAATATATTAAAGTTTCAGTTTTTGGAATAAGTTACAATAAAAAAATTGATAAGTTACATTAAAAAAAAACTTTTCACAAAATTCTAATAAAATACTGTCACTTACTGAAATATTCTCATTTCTGATCAATGTAATACATCCTTGCTTAATAATAATAATAATAATAAAAAAATTCTAAACATTACTGAATGTATCAGAAACGGGTCATTTTTAGTTGCATTTTATTTTGTTATTCGTTGCTAACTAGTATTTTGTTTTGTTTTGTTTTGTTGGATCAACTGGAATGGAATTTTTGTTTTATTCATTTAAAGCTCCCGGAATGTCATTTCTGCTTATAACAGCACCACAACATTGTGCAGAATGTCTTTCAGCTGACTTGTGACACACAAACCTTAATAATTTGGCTTCTTTCAGAATCATTTTTATTAGCGGAGCACAAACAAATAGCCATGTTGTGTTTAAAATGCAAGTTACTCTACATAAAATGCTTATTTATTGAACAACTGTTAAAAAACAGGCAATATATAAAGCCAGTATAACACAGGCTCATATGATTAAACCTACCTTAGCAGAGTGCTCCATCGTAACAACCACTTTAGTTCCAGCACTGGCCACTAGATCCATAGCCCCTCCCATGCCCTTCACCATCTTACCCTGAAGACAAACAAACAAATAAAGATGTTGCAAGAAATGAGCAACACAGCCATGTAATCCAAAACACATTTCTACCTCACAAACACACAATATTTCAGGTTGCATGCAACAAATGAGACAATTAAGCAATTAAAAGGAAATCCAACAGTGGTCTATGTGTTTTAGTTCAATTCGAGGAGCACAGGAGAGCTCGGTTTGTTTTGAGGGGATCTGAAAGGGCATTGTTGCTAGGAAACCATAAACCAGATTTACCTGTGGCTGAAGTCACTTAACAAAAGGGCCTTTTCAGTGATGTTGATTTTATTGTTTTTTTTTTTTTTTTTGGAAACATGCTCGAATACAGACATGTGCACAAACAAACTAGGCACGTGGATGCTAAGAAATCCGTGAGGAGTATATGTGTTTACAAAAAGATTGACAATGGCACTGGTTGTGTGCCATATAGATTTAGCTTCGGGTTTGAACGCATCAACACAACATTTCCTGCCATCCCTGAAGCAACACATTAAGTCAATGCCTACATATTCTGCCATAATTTAGTTCCGCTATGAAAAATGGAAGCGTTCTTGACCGTTCATGCTTCCTGATCCCCTGTGGTGTGATTTTACAGGAATTTCCCAAATCTATTTTATAGGCTGTGGGAATTCATTTAAGAAATGTCTTCTGCTGTTTCTCAAAGTGTTCGACTCGAGCTCAACCAGCATGATCTCCTTCAGTCTACAACAGAGACAGACCTACTTGAAAGGCTTGAGTAGATTCTCAATAAAAAGAAGTGAATATGAATAGAACACCTAAAGTCTTGATGTTTTTTTTCTACTACACGTTGTCTGCATTTTGTGCACACTTGTGTATGAAGGAATATCTATTATGATAAAATAAATATTATGAAGAATTTTAGATTTCAAGGTCTATTTATCTTAACGGCACCTGGCACTAAAACGTCACATTATCCTAACATTTGGCAAAATTATGATAATGTCTTCAATACAGGTTTATGGAAAGTCATTCTTGTTTACTCTAAGCTTGTTAAACAAATCTTAGCTAAATTAAGGGGCCAAACAGACAAATATATTATGTGATATACAGTTGAGGTCAAAAGTTTTCACACCCCCCCTTTCAGAATCTGCAAAATGGTAATTATTTGACCAAAATAAGAAGTAAAATTTTCCTTTACAAATCCTTGTTTTGTACTTCTAATTAGTAACTGGTGTTTTGTTTTGGTTTCTCCACTGCACTTCTTCTTTTTTCCTTTTAAACCCCTGGAGCTGTGTGGAGTAATATTTAATGATGGATGGATGCACTTTATTGGACTTAAAAACCTAAAAACCCATTCATTGCCATTATAAAGCTTGAAAGAGCCAGGACATTGTTTAATATAATTCTGATTGTATTTGTCTGATTAGTCATACCTACACTGTAAAAAAAAAACAAAAAAAAAAACAGCTTAAAATAATTTGCTAGCCTGCTGCCTTAAAATTTTAAGTTCAGTCAACTCAAATAAGTTTATTCAAGTTGAAATGTTAAGTTGTACTAAGTGACAACTTTGATATTCGAGTTGACTAAACTAAAAAATTAGTTTGTTAAACTTAACAGCTGTTAAATCTGCCTTCAAATCTTAAGTTGAATCAACTCAAATATCTAAGTTGTCACTTAGTAAAACATAAAATTTCAAGTTGACTAAACTTTTGGCTCAAAGTTGACTCAACAAATTGTTTTTTACAGTGTAGGATGGCTTGAGGTGAGTGAATTTAGGTCATTTTCATTTTTGTGTGAACTATCCCTTAAATACTAAAATAATACTTTAATAGTAAGATTGAAATGTATCTTGAAGTAGCTGCTGTTCCCTGCCTTACATATGTCTCTTTTAATAACTTAATAACAATAGAAAATAAGTAGTGCCAAAGGGTGATGTAAGCTTTCACAGAGTTTCCATCCTTGAAAACAGTTCACAAACTACATCAAATAATGATGTATATGGATATGAAACGCGAACTGTCATTTGTCAGATAATGAATAATAATGCATTAACCAACTGAAAAGGGTCCAAGAGTCTATCACAAAACCACAAAGAGCAAATCAATCAATCAACTATCAAGCTCTCATCATCACTGCAAAGGGCTCTTAACACAGAAAGCTTGACAAGCATGCAAATAAATAACAGGGAGCAAAGTGGAAAGAAAGGGTCCAAGTGCAGACACCTGGCCTTTTTTCCTTCTTCATTTACGCAGGCTTTGAAGGAGGCACATTCTGGAAGGAGAGCTGTTTACACGTTGGGGAAGTGCCACATGGAAGTGCTGTGTGGGTGTGTGTGCGTGTATATATATGTGTTGAGGGGATATTTCACATGGAAAAAAATGCAACTTTAGTGGACAGCAGACTGAGAGTTTCCATGACAACTTATCAAATATTTCCCCTGTAAATCACACTATCCTTGCTTTTCATGCCCGCTGATGAAGACGAGAAATTATGCCCTTCACTTCAGGCAATTTCCTTTTGTCGGTTTGCATCCTTATCCGCTCCTCTAAATTCATTCTCTCCTACACAAACCGGCTGGACATTTAAATGCATGGCAATTCAACGGTGACTAGCGTTAATGCCGTTTCCTAGACAACAATTGAAGCGCCAGTGACAGTGTGACAAAAGGCTGTGTGTAGTTTAACAGCTGAACAACTGCAGACAATTGTATAATTCTTTATCGCATCTTATGAAGTCTGTGAACTTTAAGGTATTACATTCCATGTTCTTTTTTTTTTTTTAATCATTAACTAGAGACATAACCTTTTGGCAAGGTGGCTTTCCTCTGTGCAACATAGTACCCGCTGACACTTCTCCCTAATTAATATCAAGAAACCGGCTTCCTGGGAACCTTGTAGCATAAATTTGACTGGGGGAAATGAAATCAAATGTAGCTAAATGAAAATTCTTTCATAATTTATTCACATTTCCAAATCTGTATGATTTTATATATATATATATATATATATATAGAAACATTTTGGCTACCCTCGATCTTCTACAGAACAGAAAATGCCATACAGGCTTTGAAAATAAGTAAGTAAGTAATGAGGGAGCTATCCCTTTAAGCATATTAAAAATAAAGCAAGTAAAACTGTATTTAAAAATACATAAAAAATTAAATATTTAATTACATATACATAGTTCATGTTGGCAGCATTCAATATATCCTTCATAAAAAAGGCAATCCCAGAATGCACTGTATCAACTCCATGATGTTCATTATACATTACTTACTTAAGGTTATGAGATTACGTAAATATATTAAGAGAATAAAGTAGAAATTACGAAAATAAAGTAAAAATTAAAGTAAAATAAGGGTGAATAATTAATGCCAGAATTGTCATGTTTAGGTGAACTATTCCCTTAAAAAAAAAGTAATTTTTGGACCAGATCTAAGTGAGGTTTGCTGTAGAGAAGGGCACTTTAACCTTGATGATAGGAAAATTCCTTATTATAAAATGTACATATAAATCAGAGGGCATGATTAAAAGCATACATTTTCTGTGTTATGTTTATATAATTAAGTGTACTAAGTTAACATGTTAAATTGAAAGCCCCAAAACATAAGATGGAACAAGATTCATGCAGAATACTGACCAGAGACTGAGCGACTCCTGTGTCCTTAAGTTCTGTCAGGTAATGGGTAATTTGAAGTGGACTATAATTTTGTGTCTGGGCTTGCTGAAAGGCTGTATGAGAGCCATTTCTGAGTGAGGGTCAAGAGTTAGAGTCCCAACTCAGGTTTGTGTACATGAATCACATCTTTTTAACAAGAGAGTGTGTGGGAGTTAGGATGTGGACGCAAGCGGACCATTTCATCTAGCTCAGAATGTGTTCGACCCCCATTTGTTTGCATCAGCGCTGTACATTATAATTAAAGACACGGCATGGCTATAAAGCGAGGAATGGCTCTATTTTCCCTCTTCTTGTCCATAAAAAAAAGACATAACGCTGCTTCACCATAAAAAACAACAACCAAAAGCCTTCCTTTACCGATAAACGCCAACCAGCTCTTTTGAGAGCTCAAGGCTGGTGTACATTTGTTTTTGGATTAAGATGTTCTGGAACATTACGAATGCTAATTCAAAATCCCCATTACCGATGCTTCAGGGGCATTTTCTCCGAGGATGCAATGGAGGCAGTCCGTTCTCATAACAATTTGGATGAGAAAACAATCAAAAATAAAATTAAATAAGAAAGGTCAGTGGCCAAACGCACAGCACGTGTTTTTGCACTTGCAAAAAAAAAAAATGAAAGGTCCTTTTTGTTTAAAAGTTGAATGACTTTTAATTTGAGCACAACGTAGATAAATGCTCTTATCTAGTGCATGTTTATGTATAAAAACCATGAAAAAAGATGCATAGCTAAATGCAAAAATGCAAGTCCTTACTATCTTTCTAGGCCTTGAACGTGTCAATTGTAGCTCTCGGATTTGATCAAAAATATCTTAATTAGCATTTTGAAGATGAATGATGTGAAGGGGAGTAATTAATGTAGGTTAATAAAATTCCAGGACTTTCAAGGATATTTTAAGCACTACTCTTTTGATTTTCAAGGACTTCAAGCAGAGATTTTACTTATGGTTTGATGTTTCCTACTATTGAAGAAAAAAAAAAATCAGAAAAAAAGATTTGCAAATTCGCTCTGAAGTCCTCATCTGAATCAAACGATTCACAATCAGCAGTTCTAGGTTTTGATCTAAAGCAAAAGATTAGCAAACCCACTCCGAAGTTCTGGTCTAAATCAAATGATTTGCGTTCCATGCTCCAAAGTCCTGATCTGAATAATGATTTGCGAACCATCATTTCAAATCAGGACTTGAAGTGCAGATAAAAAAACCATTCAATTCGCAAAATGATTCAAAAACCTGCTCTGAAGTTCTGATCTGAATCAAATGATTCATGATATGCGTGCCGAAGTCCTAATCTGAATCAAATGATTTGCGATACATGACTTTCCAATCCTTTCCGAGGTTCCAATCTAAATCAACTGATTCACAAAACAAGAAGTTTTGATCCAAGTAAAATTATTATAATTATTAGAGACATAATTATAAGAGATCATGTGTGAAAAGGTCTGAATTGCTGGAATGCTGCCCTGTGTGAACGCGGAATAAAGATTATGTATAACCACGTAGAACGCACAGGCGAATAAAGTCTGCTTTGGTCCAAATAGGCCGATCATAGCATTCTTATGGAGATGACGTTATTACTCTGGCCTGTTTACAAAGCTCTGCAGCTTTTTTAAATCAATTTTTCTACGTAAATATGCACTTGATGGATATCTTTGATCACTGCGCCTTGTCTCACAGCAGTTTCAAGTGGAGTCATTTAAGCTGGAATCACTCCAACTGATTCAAACTCGTGACTTTTAATTTCAAGCGATTCACTATCAAAAAAAAACAGATCAAATTAAAAGAGCTATTCATTTTCAGATTTCAACATCGCATGTATTGATTTTTAGAACAATTTAAAAAACCATTGCGTCACAATATGATTCGCTGTTTTAAAGCACTCCAATTGGATTGCGTATCGCAAATCATTTGATTCAGATAGGGCATTCAAATCACCTATTGCGTGTCAGCTTCCTACTCGTTCATCAGTGCTGCGGCTATGCAGTTAGATACTATTATGCGCTTCTCATGTTCATAAGATTAATAAAGCGTTCTTTTTAATCATCCCCGATCACTCATACTTTGTTGTCAAATAAGACAGATAGTGAAGCTCAAGCGTTTCTGCTGACATCACAGAATTTACCAGCATTTTGGTGCTGTTGTGTGAATGGCCTCTTACCGCTAACAACCCAGAAGCATACTTCTGTATTTACCGGTAAAGTCATACTGGTAATTTTACGGCAATTTCCCGGGATTGCTGTGTGGGATATTGTCTTCGAATAATTCAAGCACTTTTCAAGTACCTCTTAAGAAATATTGCTCTTTTCAAGGGTTTTCAGGGTTTTAAATTTTAAAAAGTCTAGTTCAAGTACTTCAAGCACCTTGTAATGACAGAATCTTAATTTTTGCATGAACTAACCCTTTAAGATTTTAGAACAAAAAATCCCTATAGCAAAAATACTAACAGAACCAAAAGTGGATGGGCACTAACAAACTATTATTTTCACCTTTGGTCAGCAAATACAAGTAATTTGTCAAACAAATTACAAAGTAAACTTTAGGAAGTGAAACATTTTTTGCCTCACCTGAATTGAAATGACTTTAAATGATGATCTATGAGAGAGCTGGGTTTTAGCAACCTGTCAGCTCGGTTAAATTTAATATTAACCTTCATACCTCTCGCCATCATAACACCTGTGGTGTTTACAGGGGATTTGTTGACTAACGGTCTGAAAAGTAACAGCTGAACAACAATTTCGCACTAAATTTCCCATTAATAATAGTTCCTACTGTATTTTTGGCACACCCTGACACAACTCTTCCACTATATTCTGGTATCGGCCCCCTGTTGAACACACTATGCCTATTTGATGTAGCATGTCTTCATCATCATTTGGGATGCTGTGAAGAGGAAGAGCTGCTATCAGCCGATGAGCAGATGGAGGAGGAGGGGTCTTGTAACATCCCTGTTCCTCTCTTGATAGTATGAGTCTTCCAGCTCCAGGCCCTCTGGCTACATTACAGTCTGTTGTCCCTTTAGTCTTGAGAGGTGGCCGGGGAGCCCACAGTAATTGGAAGGATTATTGTAATTAGTCTGCCAGGCTTGTCTGATTCATTAAGAGTTTAAAGGCTAAAGACAGCTTAGAACAGCACACTCTGTAGCACTGCATGCAAACATATTTATGTTTGATAATGTACCCTGATGTCCCCACAGACAGCTGCTGACATAAACATACATTTACGGGTGAATATAGACAGACATATGTATTCAAATGTGTAGAAAAATAAGTGTATAAATCACTTGTTTTTCTAAAGAAACATTGTCCCACAGCAACACCAGCAGGTAAAGTTACAACAAGAGTTTGTGTCTCTCTTGCCTCCCCTGAACCCATTGAGTTTTAACTGACCCTATAAAGTGTGTAATGGGTTTGGTGGGGGGTAATTAAGAATCGCGACATGATTGGATATGACTGGTTATGATCGGCTGTGATTGGTTCATGGGATAAATCCCCCCTCTTATGTTTGCGCGCATTTATAAAAAAATCACTATTTAAAAGAATAGCTAAACATAAGTTCACAAATAAAATACATTGTTTAAACAGTTACTGTTATTATTTTGGAATAAATGTAAAAAGCTTAAAAACGCTAAATTGATGAGATTCATACTTCATATAAAAAGCAGGTATTAGTAAAAAAAATAATTCTATCATTGATTAGAATACACAATATGATAACATATAATAAATAAAATAAAATAAGAAATTGATAATTTAGTTTAGTAGATCATTTAGATAATTATTTAGTAGATCAATAAGAAAGCTTATTTAATACCACTAATAATAATATATCATATAATAGCACATTTTTTTAAAAAAGCTTTGGATAAACTTTTTATTATTTACTAATACTAAAATTAGGAAAATATTTTTTATCATATGTGATCCTGGACCACAAAACCAGTCATAAGGGTACAAATTGAGAATTATACATCATCTAACATGATAGGACAATCATATACTAACTATTTGAATATCTGGAATCTGAGGGTGCAAAATAATAATAATAATAATAATAATAATAATAATAATAAAATAACAATTCTGAGAAAACCACCTTTAAAGTTGTCCTAATTAAGTTCTTAACAATGCATATTAATAATCAAAAATTAAGTTTTGATATATTTATAGTAGGAAATTTACTAAAAATCTTGATGGAACATGATCTTTACTAAATATCCTAAGGATATTATGGCATAAAAGAAAAATTAATACAATGTATTGTTGGCTATTGCTACAAATATGCTGGTTTTATGACTGGTCACATATATTGGAATATATCATATATATTATGGTTTCTTCCTGGCACCCATTGAAGTTCCATTATAAGTGAAGGTAGAAATGGTAAAGCAAGCACCTCAAATGCAAAAGCAAAGCACTAGCTACACCAAGGTTATGTGTTTGATTCAGGGAGCACACAAAGTGATAAAATATATACTCTGAATGCTATGTCGCTGCCGCTTTGGATAAAAGCCTCTGACAAATGCATTAATTTAAATGTTATCAGCTCACTAATCCATATCTTCACCATCTTAGACACATTAAGGAGCACATCTTTCATGAGCATAATCTCTGCATTTCAAAGTATGCTTCACATTTTGCCCTTACCAATGTGCAAGTGAAAAGACTTGAAGGGAAAAAAAGAAATACTGAAAAAGAGACAAGAAGGGGGGGCACTGAAAGCAGAGTGTAGCTCATGGTCCATGTGTGCCAGTTTGCGAGAAATAACCTTCAACCAAACTCGATAAGCGAGACGCGCAGAGGGCCAGGAGGCTGGGAGGCATCAGTCAGTGACAGGGCGAGGGCCCTGGAGAACTATAAATAACCCTGCAGAGGTGTCTGCATGCAGGGCAGCTGTGTATCGACAGTCCCTCAACTGACAGCAGGGCCAGGCGCCACAGGCGACAGCCAGCAGAAGAACGGCTCCAAAAACCACAGCCAACATTGACTCTCATTAAGCCTTGGAAACCCTTTTGTGAACCTAGAGGGAAGCAATGACTTTGGATTTAGGACAATAGCAGGCCAACTGACGATTGTAAGGAAGAATTACACTAAACAATGTGAACGCAAGTAAACTGATAATAGAAAGGAAACTGCTCTGACATGGAGTGGGTCTGATTTCAATTGTTGAGCTTTACTACTTTTCCTTGTTGTGGTTCTCAACTCAGAAGTGGTGATTTAAAAAAATGCGGATTTGATTTGTTGTCTAATGTCAAATTTGGATACTGAAAAGCTGACCTACAGCATTTTGTTCTAGCTAATATTCAGACCAAAATTGTTATGCACATTTGCACTATGATGTTACATTATGAATTAAACTCTTCACAAGTTTTAAGTGCTACCTGAGTGACAACTTCTTTTCTCTGCTTGAAAGGAGATGGTAACAGCCGTAAAATGAGACCATACATCTGTATTTGTGCTCCTCAGAGAACATCATCTTCTACATAAATCATTTCTGATTTCACGCTGTGAGTTCTGTCATTAGCTGCTCAGTGATTTCCATAAAACAAAAGGAAAGCTCTCAAGTTAATTTCAGTAGGAGGCTGGAGAATAGCAGCAGATGCATAGAACTAGAGTTAAGATATGGTCTTGAATTTCGGTTTGATTCAGCAATGAATGTGCGCATGATGAAACTATGGATAAGCTTTTACCTTTTACACGCGTTTTAAAATACTTGAGAAGAACACAATTATAAGCAATTACAAACATACTGTATCTGCAAAACTAGATGGTTAGATGGTTAGACTGAAGCAAGTGAAAATTCAGCAAAATCTTGATTGAGCTTCACTCTACTCTGTCAAAGACTGTGATTTGTCAGTTGATCTATGTATAAAATAAGAGAATGAAATTGTGAACTTGCCGGAATCATCCAGTTGGCCAGATCTCCAAACTTGGATACCTGCATGGCTCCTAACATGGTTAAGTTGATATGACCCCTAGGAGAAACCAAAAATAAATGCCATTTTGAAATTTCATGGGCAAAAAAGATCCACTGTCTACACTGTCAATATTGCAGATGTATGAAGCACAGCTCACACAGAAGTTACTATCACTATCAGTCAACAATTTTCTTTTTTATATTTGCAGGTGGGAACCTTTTGCTCACTTTGCATCCTTACTGGATGTTGTCCACGTGAATTCACTGAACAGTGTTAATCATGACAGTGTCTTAATTTGACAATAATGAATGCTAATGTTGCATTAAGACCCGGGGGTGAAAACCTTTGAATTTGAAGTTTAGGGTAAATGTAACTTATTTTGTCTTCTGGGAAACATGTAACTATCATTCTGTTCAAAAGTGGCTCTTAAAGGAATAGTTCACCCAAAAATGAAAATTTTGTGTTTATCTTTTTACCCCCAAGGCATCCAAGATGTACTTTGTTTCTTCAGTAGAACACAAACAAACATTCAAACCGTTGCAGTCTGTCAGTCAATGGCTACAAAATCTTTGACAATAATAATAAAAAAAATAAATACACAAACAAAACCAAAAAAACCCCTGTACTTCTAAATATCTTTAGATCTTTACAGTGCCAGTGAACACGTCCGCACATCTCTGTGCACTGTGTAAACAATGAGTGACGTATATATAGCGACATCAGTGTATCGTCACAAGTGGCAGAGTTTAATTTGGTTTTGTTTGTGTATACTTTTTTTACTCTCAAAGATTTGGTAGCCACCGATTTGTGTTCTACTGAAGAAACAAAGTCCCTTACATCTTGGATGCCCTGGGGGTAAGCAGATAAACATCAAATTTTCATTTTTGGGTGAACTATCCCTTTCCTTCTGGAGCGTCAGTGAGCGTTTGAACCTTCTGTAATAGTTGCACATGAGTCCCTCAGTTGTCCTTGGTGTGAAAAGATGGATCTCAAAATAATACAGTCATTGTTGGAAAGGGTTCAAATACACAAAAATGCTATATAAAAAAAAAGAGTTTAACTGTTCAGGACAAACAAGGGACTCATTAACAACTATCACTAAACATACAAACAAGGAAAAAAAAAACAAACACAGCTGTGGATCATTCAAGTAATAACACGCTATTAAGAATTAAGTGTATATAAACTTTTGAACTGGGTCATTTTTGTAAATTCAGCTATTCTTTTCTCTTGTGGACTACATGTAAACATCTTTAATGTTAAATATCTTATTTAACAAAAAAAAAAAATTACCATGCATTTTGTATGATCCCTCTTATTTTGGTAAAATAATTAACATTTTGTAGATTCTGCAAGGTACATGTAAACCTTTGACTTCAACTGCAAACAGACAAATAGAATTTGGATTCAATTCCAGGAATTTTTTTCTTCAGTATAGGAATCATATAAGCCACTTTTTTTGTTGTAAGATCATATCTTTTGATCATCGATTTAACAAATACAAGATATCAAACAAGACTCCGTTTACATAGGTCATTACTGACAAACAATTCAAAGAAAGAGTTAATAGGGATAGTTCGCCCAAAAATGAAAATTACCCCATGATTTACTTACCCTCAAGCCATTCTAAGTGTGCTTTGTTCTTTCAGACGAATACACTCAGAGTTATGTTAAAAAATGTCTCTTCTAAGCTTTATAATGTCAGTGAATGGCTGTTAAGACTTTGAAGTCCAACAAAGTGCATCCATCCATCATAAAAAGTCCACATGCCTCTGGGGGCTAAATAAAGGCCTTCTGAAGCGAACTGATGCGTTTGCATAAGAAAATATCCACATTTAAAACTTAAACCGTAATCTCTAGCTTCCGCTAACTGTCGTATGAACATTCACGAGAGAGTGGCGTTTCAGCAGATGACATAGGCTTCAAAATCTCAACAGCCATTCACTGCCATTATAAAGCTTGGAAGAGCCAGGACATTTTTAAATATAAGTCTGATTGTAATCATCTGAAAGAATAAAGTCATATACACCTAGGCTGGCTTGAGGGTGATTAAATCATGGGGTAATTTTCATAATCGGGTGAACTATCCCTTTAACCAGTTTATGTCAGGGTGAACAACAGTCAATTACATGAAGTAGTAATTCATGCTCAAAATTTATGCTTGATTTAGGAAAAACTCAATTCTAAATGCCCATCAAAAAAAAAAACCTGAACACTTCAGACCAAACCAAATCTTTTGAGTAGTAAGGTCCTGTGTGCCAGTAAGTTGAGCCTCTTGGCTTGAAATAGTGCACCACTAAACCACTGGATTGTCAGATGGTCTTATTCATGTATCTACAGACAGACTGTAAGTGGGTGGAAGGGCTCTATTCTTAATGTATGTGCTGTCATGACTCCACTTGTGCCGGGTACAGCAAAGACCCCATGACCATTCACTATGCTCCCTATTGCACCAGACAATTAAGGCCTAAATATACGACCGCTGCTGGAATCGCAGACTGCGAAAACAGAAATAACAGTGAAGCTTGTGGGAAGAAGGCGTCAGCTGCCTGTGGAAAAATCGATAAGGCTCATAAAACATCAACGGGGAGTTTTCTAAACGACATGGGACTACATGCTATGCAAATAACAGCATTATTAAAGACAAATTGAATCTTATGACTGCTGTAAAACATATCTGAATATATATATATTTTTTTTAAAAACAAGCAGTTTTACAAGTGGTCTCAGACTCTAGTAGCTTTTAGGCCCTCATATAGTACACTGGGAAAAACACCACTTGAAATGGTGTCATCAGGAAATTGATATTCAAACACACAAGGATGCACAATTACACACTCATGCACTTAAGACCAGCAAGAGTCAATTGCTTTATCGACAGCACCACACGATCTCTCCGTGAAGGCCAGAATGGTCCCGGCATAGACAAAGCACCTTCGTTCTGGCCGTCTCACCCTACTGAGCAGTACAAGAAGCATCCAATTAAAGTAGCCACCTGTTTTGACAGAGCTGAAAATGTCAGCCAACGTGGCCTGAGGCGCAGGCAGCATCACGGCCGACTCATTGCATATTCTGCCTCTGCTCTATCCCTCACTTTCACCATTAACACTCAGCAAACAACTCTTTACCCGCTCCAAATCATGCCCTCACAGCCACTGTGCTTCATTCGACACAAAAAGTCATATTTATTATCAGAATGTCTAAGTGAGCTCTTCCACCCACAGCTGGCCTCTTTAAAAGTGTCAGCATCTGGGTCAATGTACTCAGCCTGTCTGAAGAACAATCTACTGAAAGACAACTTGTGAAAATTTTTTTGTGGGAATGGTTATTAAACATTGAATATATATATATATATATATATATATATATATGTATAGATGCAAAACCAGCCAAAAGCCATCTCGGTCAAAAATGAGATAATGACACTGATGAATGCTCTTGACACATATTATACGTCCAAATACTTTTCAAAATCCCACCCACAGCCCAATTAGAAGTACCAGTACTTACATAGAAACCTATACATTGGAGCCTGATATAAATGCCTTTTAAAGAAAGTAACAAGTTTTAAAGAAAGATGTCAGGTGGGTTTAGAGGCTTTTGCATCTTAATATATATATACACATTCATTTAATTGTGATGATTTTGGCTCACATTTAAAAAAAAAAACACAAATTCACTATGTCAACAAATTAGAATACTTCATAAGACAATAAAAGAAAAAAAACATTTTTAGTGAACCTTCTGGAAAATATGTCATCTGCATTTTTTGATCTCTTGTTTCTCATTTTTCTCTTGACAATACCCCATAGATTCTCTATAGGGTTCAGGTCTGGTGAGTTTGCTGGCCAGTCAAGCACACAAACACTATGGTCATTTAACCATCTTTTGGTGCTTTTGGCAGTGTGGGCAGGTGCCAAATCTTACTGGAAAATGAAATCAGCATCTTTAAAAAGCTGGTCAGCAGAAGGAAGCATAAAGTGCTCTAAAATTCCTTGGTAAACAAGGAATTTTAACCCTAACCCTAACCCTAACACAGTAGACCAACACCAGCAGATGACATTGCACCCCAAATCATCACAGACTGTGGAAATTTAACAGTGGACTTCAAGCAACTCGGGCTACGAGCTTCTCCACCCTTCCTCCAGACACTAGGACCTTGGTTTCCAAATTAAATACAAAACTTGCTCTCATCTGAAAAGAGGACTTTGGAACACTGGGCAACAGTCCAGGTCTTCTTTTCCTTAGCCCAGTTAAGAGGCCTCTGGCGTTGTCTGTGGTTCAGGAGTGGCTTAACAAGAGGAATACGACAACTGTAGCCAAATTCCTTGACTTGTATTTGTGTGATGGCTCTTGATGCCTTGACCCCAGCCTCAGTCCATTCCTTGTGAAGTTCACCCAAATTCTTGAATTGATTTTGCTTGACAAGCCTCTCAAGGCTGTGGTTCTCTCGGTTGGTTGTGCATCTTTGTCTTCCACTCAACTTTCTGTTAACATGCTTGGATACAGCACTCTGTGAACAGCCAGCTTCTTTGGCAATGAATGTTTGTGGCTTACCCTCCTTGTGAAGGGTGTCAATGATTGTCTTCTGGACAACTGTCAGATCAGCAGTCTTCCCCATGATTGTGTAGCCTAGTGAACCAAACTGAGAGACCATTTTAAAGGCTCATGAAACCTTTGCAGATGTTTTGAGTTGATTAGCTTTTGAATCATCACAATTAAAAGAACCAAAGACTAAAGCCGGGCATACACTGTGCGATTTCTGTGTGATTTCAACCAGGTACCATCTCACACTGTACAAGAAGATTGCATGCGATGATCGGTTTGGAGCTCTGCTTCAACTGGGCGATATCCCCACGAGAGGCGACCAAAATTTCTGATATGTCAGAAATTCAACCGACCATTCGATTGCCTGTCGGGAGAGGTTAATTGCTTCTCATTTTCCCTTGCACACTGCACGACAAACATTGCACGGCAAAGCTGAAATTCGGCCCGATTCAAAAAAAGAGTCGCACAAGTCATAATTCGGCTCAAAAACGTATGTAAATCGCCCAGCTTTAAACTACTTCAGTCTGTGTGCACTGAATTTATTTAATACACGAGTTTCACATTTTGAGTTGAATTACTGAAAAAAATTCACTTTTCCACAACATTCTAATTTACTGAGATGCACCAGTATGTATATATATATAAAAAGACCTTATATATGATTAAATGTGATTTGTCCTTACCCTCTGATCATGGCAAAGGAATCGTCGCTAGAGAAATAAGCAGCTCCAGGAAGAACTGTGACAGTTTCTTTACCTGAAAGAGTGAGGGTGAAATGGGAAAAGATTTCATTAAGTGCTCTGAAAGGACAAATTAGGTTATTAAAAGGCAATTTATGTAATGCTAATGCTGTATAACTGTCTACTAGTATGAAAATGAGAGATAATTATTACCAGCGTTGATGAGATCTGGATCAACTTCTTCCTCTGTTGGGTAGGGACCCTGAATTATTCAAACAGCACCAAAAACAGTACTTATGAATGCTTTTATGAAGAGCACAAAAATCACTAATATTAATACAGAAATAAATATGACATATAGCAACATGTTTTATTATATACAACATTCTTACAATTTAAAATATAATTTGGGATCAGTAAATGTTTTAATGTTTTTTAACAAATTCTTATATGCTCATCAAGGCTGTATTTACTTGATCAAATTAATATTACTAAATATTTTTACTATTAGTATTGGTTTTCTATATTAATATATTTTCAAATATAATTTATTCATGTGATGCAAAGCTGAATTTTTATCAGCCATTACTTCAGTTTTCAGTGTCACATGATTCTTCAAAAATCATTGTAATATGCTGATTAATTACTGTTATTATCAATGTTGGAAAGTTGTGCTGCTTGGGAAACTGTGATTCTTTTTTCAGAGTTCTTGATGAACAAAAGGTTAAAAAGAACAGCATTTATTCAAAATATAAATCTTTTTTAACAATATAAGTATTTGCTATCACTTTTGATCAATTTAACACATCCTTGGTGAATAAAAGTATTAATTTATTTCAAAAAAAGAAAAAAGTTTACTGCGAGGAAAAAAATCAATTAGCTTTTTTTTTAGTTTCTATCACTAATGTAAACTTTCATTACTAATGTAACTTATTGCTTATGCAAAGTATTTTTTTATGTACGTCTTCTGTTAAAACTGTTTTGTACAAATGCTTATTTCTTGCAGCTATACTTAGAAAAAGGAGTGTATTTTTTAAATTACTTCTTATTAAATTTTTTTTTTGCATTATTTCAATTAAAGGGCCTCAGTGTAGCCTTAATTTCTATTTTTAATAAAAAACCTGAAATAGTTCTGTGGTAATCAACAATGCAGCTATGCTACAAATGAAGTAGATTTATGTAACAAAGTAACATTCAAAACAATATGGAGAAAAAAGTAAAAAAAAGCCAAAAACTTTTACCCTGACTATTTTTCACCATACAATCAAAAAGTTATAAAAAAAATGCTACAATATAATCAACTCAGAAAACAACTGACATTGTGAACAGAAAGTAAAAAAAAAAAACGGTTTAATAGCCCCTAAAACATAAATTATGCCCTTAATGAATAAAAGCAGTCAAAACAGTGTTGAATGGTAGTTTTCAACACTTTGGTTTAAATATTTTAATGCATGTCAACATTTCATAAACAACAAACCTTTTTTAAGAATGATTTTTTGTCTCATTAACACAAACATGAAAGCAAGGACAATAAAATCATAACAGACAGCATTTTCAAATGCTTGTATAATGACATTTATAACCGTATTTAGTAAATTCAATACAAATCTGTGAAAAGAAAGCTTACCAGCCCCAGAATGCCATTTTCACTCTGCAGGTGGACTGTAATATCTGGTTTAATGAAATTACTGGCCAGCATGGGGATTCCTATGCCCAGATTAGCTAAAAAGGTTACCAAACCACATTAACAGATCATTATGAGAGACACACAGGAAATTACATTCTCAGTAAACATTAAAACCATTGTTGCTTAAAATGATTGGCTAAAATGAAAGGAAAACCTTTCATATGCTTTGTAAGTGTGATTCATTATTATGGCCTGAAAGCTTAAATTCCCATTCACTTTAATTGCATGGCAAAGACAGATTCTTCAAAATTACCCCATCACACATTTTTTGGAACAACATGAGGGTGAATAAAGATTTCAGTGAAATTAAAATAAATAAAATGTAAGTGACATGGTTCAAAACACTGTACATACCGTACATCCCGTCCTCAAACTCCAGTGCAGCTCTGCGAATAATCCTCTCTCTCACAACATCAGAGTCTTTCTTGGGTTTGGGAGTTGCAGCCTGGTCTTTCTTTACGGTTCGTTTCTGCAAAAGGTCAGACAAAGGGGCGGCAATAAGGAGAAAAAAAAAGATGACAGAATAGATGAATAAAGGAATGACAGAAACGAGCCAGGCGAGTCAAGCCACCTCACCTCAATTCGCTTCTCGTAGCCATCTCCCTTGACGATCCTGTGGACGTAGACGCTGGGGATGTGAATGTCTTCTGCTGCAAACGTGCCCACGTCTACAATCTCTTCCACCTGAAGAGAAGACAGAACATAGACCAGCTGATGATGACAATCTTTTGTTTCTTAGCAATACAAAGGAACTATAGATTCAACGTTCAACAACCAACTAGTTGATTAGTTGAGTCAAGAATTTTTTTAAGTTTTATTAAATGTTGTGTGGAGTGGGTGATGTAACCTCTCAGAGACAGTTTTAGCATGTTGACAGCACTTAGCACACTAAGAGTCTATCAGTACTGTCAGCATGACAAACTGTCAGATAAGTCGCTTCTCTACATTCTTCCTAGTCTCAACCTCAGACGCCCATGAAAAGTTAGCTAAGCGTCTGATGCATATGGCACACTTATCTGGAAACACTTCAGGAGTTTCAAAGTCGTCATCGGATTGGTTAGCTTATACAGAATTTCCAGGAGACGCGTGTCGCCTGGAAATAAAAATGCCTTGGCGCCCAGCCCCCTCACGAAAGAAGAAAGCCTATTTGCATCAACTAAATGCTGGATTTTCAAAAGGAAGTGAAAAATGTAAAGTTTGCGGCATTGTATCTTTAAAATATGTTAGAGAATTTTACATACCGGTTTGTTATTGTGGCGACATTTCCACGCCCTTAAACATGATGCGGCACAAAACAAAAAAACGCGATTGGTTGCTTTACCTGTCAGTCATAAGGCCTAAAGGGCGGGCGGGTGATCAGTTCATTTGAATGCACCACATGACCCATAAGAATACATACTTTTACTTTCAGAATCTTAGCATCTCATCTTTTTTTGCCATTTTGTGCTACCCAGTGTTTAAAGTGTAGGGGCCCTGAGATTTTTAGACTTTTTAAAAGACAATTTAATACACTTTTAATTACCACTTTGTATGAAATGTGTTATTAAATTTTTTTTTATTACCAACTGATCAAAGGTTGGAAAAAACAAAAACAATAACAGCAACAATGATATTATTATTGGCAGTTATTTCTAAAATGAAGTCAAACCACCAAAGTTTTTTTTTTTCTAATGGGTTATTATTACTTGCTTCATTACTATTACCACTATTATTCTTCTTATTTTTTTTTTGTGTCTACTTATATCATTTTGAGGTTTGGGGGGTATTTCATAACAGTTTACCAGTTTCAGGTAGTCTGACTTATTGTCACTTGATTTGGCTCAAAATAAGTCAGACTAACTGAAATAAGCCTGGCTTATTTGGTAAGCCTGTTTTATGAAACACCCCCTTGGTGTCTTTTTCAAGAAAGATTATTGTTTTTATTTATTTATTTATTTATTTATTTATTAAATGAACTTCAAATGGGTGGTCAAATGGGTTATTTTATTGTTATTATTACTTTTATTATTACTATTACCACTATTATTCTTATTATTATTTTCTTTTTGTGATTAAAATTATTTTGGTATTTTAGAATTTAATGGTACTAAAAAGGAACCGAATCACAACTAATTAAAGGTTCGGGGAAAGCAACAACAGCAACAATAATATTATTCTTTCTTTCTTGAAAAAGACACCCGCCTCAAAATTGTAATTATTATTATTATTATTATTATTATTATTATTATTATTATTATTGGCAGTCTGTTTCAAAAATTAACCTAACCACTAAAGTTTTTTTTTAATTTTTTTTTTTTATGGGTGGTCCTTTTTATTGTTTTTATTACTATTTCCAGTATTATTATTATTATTATTTTCTTTGTGTGATTTAAAAAATACATTTTGTAATTTTAGAATACCAAGGTTCAAAAATACAACAACAACAACAACAGCAGCAATAATAATAATACAATTTTGAGGTTTGGTATCTTTTTCAAGAGTATTATTATTATTATTATTTCTTAAACTAACCAAGCCACCACTTTCGGAATTTTGGAATTTAATAGAACTAAAATGGATCCTGTTAATATATACACTGGCATAAAATAATACAATTATTAATATTTATTGTATAAATAGATGCATTCATTTATGGTTTATTTTTGTTTTACCTCCTTTATTTTATTGATTTATTTATTTTTTAATTTTTCAAAGCGGCCAAAGTTCCCAAAACTTCTGCTGTCAGTCTGAAGGTCTGGCTATGCGAGACTACATTCATCCTTTTCAAAGCACTGTTGGACTGTTCAGATCACCTGCCATGAATAATGTTTTGGTTATTTTTCTGAGGGAAACAGCACCATGCGCATGCATCGTGGTACTCTTGTGAATGCATGTCAAAGAAATTGTTAAATAAAGTATTCTCGTCGCTTCATATAATTACAGTTGAACCACTGATGTCACATGGACTATTTTATTGATGTCCTTACTACCTTTCTGTGCCATGAACATGGTAGTTGCATTGCTGTCTATGCAGGGTCAGAAAGCAAAAATATCTTAATTTGTGTTTCCAAGATGAACAGAGAAGTTTCATTTTTGGATGAACTATCCCCTTTTGTTCATCTTGGCGACCCATCATTTAAAACTTGTGACCCTTGGGTGAGGTTTTAAAGCCTGTGATTTAAATGGACGGCAGGCTAGATGACAGTTCAGTGTCAGACAGTTTTTCAGTGCCCTGTATCATCATCTATCATCAGCTCCTTGTCTGCGATCCATTACAGCCGAAAAATGTACGCTGTAGGTCAAACTGCCTCTGAAAATGGTGGAGACGCCTTACACTGCGTCAAATGTAAAATGTAAGAAAAAGCTTTTATTCTGAATTCAGTGATGTTGATTTTGCCTTTACAAAGACTTCACCTAGCATTGATATGGGCAGCTTTATGAAGCCTAAAGGGAGCAATAAACCTGTCACATATAAGCAGCCTGATTGAGGAGGGTTTGCCCTGCAAATGGGAAAATGTTAACCTATCTCTCTTTAGAGACTAGAAGATATGAGAAGCAGGGAATGAAGTGCTGACAGGTACTCTGACTTTAAAAAAAATATAAAAAAAATCACAAACTTTCTATTACCACTAATCTTGAAGTTGAAATCTAATCTAATCTTGAAGTTGTATCTAAAACTTCTTTATATATCAGGCTGAAGTGACAGTTTTCATAAAAGTCAGGGTTAACAAAGATATTTGGTAGATTGTGCAAATAGCTCTTTCTTTTACATACAAACAACATGACCAAAATACCATTAATAATAACAATAACCTTCATTATTAACACTCCACACTAGCAATCAATATTTATGGAAAACACAAGAACCAATAACATTAATCTTTATTAATAGTAGGGCTGCCCCCTAATAGTCGACTAATCGTTTGTTGACCAAAAAAGACTTGGTCAACCAAAATTTTATTAGTCACTTATAGATTATATTATTTATTCAATTATATTTTATATTTATAATTATATTTTATTATAATTAAATTATTTATTAAATAAATAAATAAATCTACAGACGAAGTCACAAAGTTTGTCACGGAGAGATCGTTAATGGCTATAGTCTGTGTGGTAAAAGTAATACAGAAGGCTACATCAGGCAGTACATCCAACATTCACCTATCATTCATGAACCTCAAATATGGCTTATTATCTGAAATGTAAGTAGTAGCAACTTTACACGGCTGCTCAATCTAATGTTAACCTAGAGAAATGTGTGTCTGTCTGGAAGCTGAACAGACGTGCACTTACTCCAGGACAGATGGATGCGCCGGTGCGGTAATTTGCTCTTAGAATAGCTCACTCCCTCATTTTTGGGTAAGAGTACAGGTAAGAGTAAAACATCTTTCGAATCTGTAAAGACATGTATTCGTGTACACTCACAATAAAAACTAAACATTGCGCTTTTGTAAAATAATGAAAGCCAACAGTATATGCTTTCTGTCGTCTCTTTTCTGTGAACTTGAGAACGCATCATAACTGCGGAGATGAGTCATAGTCGCCGACTTCATCTCTTAAGCACACAGAAGAAAAACTAACCGTGTGTGACATTTCCAACGTGATTTACGTGTACATGACTTCACGCATTATGTATCACAGAGCTAATCAAAGCTAAGCATTTGTGGTTAAAAAGTATATCAATTTTATTTTTTTTTTTAGAAAATGAATGATTGTTATAGACCCTTATTCCTCGGCTGGGATCATGTAAAGCCCATTGAAGCTGCATTGAAACTGCAATTTGGACCTTCAACTTGTTGGACACCATTAAAGTTCACCATATGGAGAAAAATCCTGGAATGTTTTTTGGACATTAACATTTTAGATGACATTGGAATGAGACAATTATCAGAATTTTTATCTTCTGGAATTTATTGCATTACTGTATTAAAAATCGCACTTTATTATGTAAAGTATTATGAGAGAAAGATGGACTGAGGGAGCGTGATTCCCTCTAATACAGCATTCATTTGTCAGATCAATCTCATATTCACAATAACATTAGTTTGAATATCCGCTGTGGAAAGCGATATCTTTATCATAACGTTACAATCCTTTCATCTATTACACTACAAAAAACACAATTTGTTGAGTCAACTTAAAATAATTTGTTACACTGCTGCCTTAAAATTTTTCATTCAGTCAACTCAAATACGTTCATTCAAGTTGAAATGTTTAAAATTTTAAGTTCAGTCAACTTGAAATGTTGTACTAAGTGACAACTTAGATATTTGAGTTAACTGCACAAAAAAGTTGTTTGTTAAACTTAACAGCTGTGCTTGTTACAAGTTGAATCAACTCAAATATCTAAGTTGTCACTTAGTACAACATTTCAAGTTGACTAAACTTTTTTCCGAGTTGACTGAACTTAAAATTTTAGTTAGCAGTGTCAAGCTGTTGTTGAAAGTAAAAATAACTTCTGTTTACAACAGCGTTTATTTTTTTTTTAAGTAAAAGTCTTTACTGCTAACTTGTTGCTATTCACCATCTAATGTCTAAACAATGTAACTAACATCACCATCACAAACATACACACGGTTTCTCAACACTAAACAGTTTTATTAAATACAACTAATATTAATATAAAATATTATTTATTGAATACTATTTAATAAGCAACAACAACAGGCATCACAGAAGCTGCTAGGCAATTCAGTCAAACGTCAAAGCGTTGACGCAAATTTTCAAACAGACGCTATCTTTATTAACATACCGCATATTTGATCTATAAACAAGTACTTTCTCACCTGAAAACTTCTTCAAACTACATTCCGTGACACAAAAACAACATAATTTATAAAATTATTGTGGATTTGGGCATCCGTCACGACACTCGCTGTGAGAAGTACAATTACAAACAGTGAAATGGCTGTTGTAATTCTTTTGGACTCTAATATCGCACTCTTATTAGCCAGTCAGATTCAAGGCCCAGAAAGAAATATTGTATAATTATTAATACTCCATACTAATAATTAATATCTCAGTTATGCAGTTTTAATAATTGCATATTTAAATGTGGCACTTGTAAACAGTTCCGAGAAACAAGAGAAGCAATAGTTTGCCTTTACTACAGGGTTTCTGCAAATATGAATATGAAATGTAAGACTTTTTAAGACCTTTTTAATACCACCTTATATGAAATTTAAGACCTAAAATGAAAATGGAAATACACATTATATTGCATAAATACATGTAATAGTTAATGTGTTTAATGTAAAAAGAAAAAATTTCATCGCTGTCATAAATTATATTTATTACTACGATACACAGTAAACTTTTCATATCAACTTTATTCATATCACCAAGATTTTTGGTGGTGTAAATAGAGTGGTGTAAATTCTATAGGGCTGTTACCAGTCAGATTAAATATTTTACACTGCAAAATTAAAACTGCAATAATGACGTTATAAGATTAATGTTTTAAATGCATTTATGAATATACAAATAAGAAATGTTGGGGGGGGAAACGCATACTTTTACTAAACTACCAGTAGGCGGCGGTAAGTCACTTAATGAGTGAGTCAATATGAGTTATTTCAAATGATTCGTTCAAAACGCTGAATCATTCAGTAACAAAACACTGTTGAGTGTTGCCTGGAGAATGTGCTGCTGTGATCCTTGTTTGGAACTATTGGAAATACTTGTTTACTGAAAATCAATGTAACATTTGCAGTCGTGATAATATTCAGCAAAGCTTCGCTGGTATGTTACCGAACTATATAATGTTATAAATAAACTACACATTTTAATTTTTACCTCAGTGTGTCTGACTTTCTTTATGTGTGCTGTTTCTCTCATTTGTTTTTAAGTCTCTTACTAAGAGACAGGCAACGCGATTTTGATACCAGAAATACACTATCCATTATCAAACGCTGTTTACGTTGAATGTATTAAAATAAGAAGAATCATTCTTGTATTTCGATGCTTCGCTGGTTATTTTTATTTATTTTTTTTAGTCAGTCTTCAGTCTGTCCAATGATTGTAAACAGTTAGGTTCGTCAGACTGAAGATATTTTAGCGGCAATGTGACTTAATTTAAGACCCATCGAATCTGAATTTAAGACATTTTAAGACTTCTTAGGGTCTTATATTTGGAAAACGTTATTTAAGACATTTTAAGACTTTTTAAGGACCCACGGACACCCTGTACTAACAACAAACCTGCAGTGATTAATTATTATTAATATTACAAAATTTGTGTTTAATATTTGCAACCAATGGCATGTTAACATTCTGCTAAAAAACTCTTTGTGTTTCATAGAACAGAGGAAATGCTACAGGTTTAAAAAACATGTACAATTTTGGATGAACTTTGTGATCAGTAACTACATGTGCATTTTGTCGAGTACGTCTTATGTTGCAGAAACATGTTTCCATCCGCATCCTCCTGTGATGAATGTTGATGTTGTACCTGTTCTGGCGGTGTGTGTGTGTGTGTAATAACAGCACAAAGCCACACAGGCGGTTTCACAGACAGCGCCGCTGAGAGCTCACAGAGCGGCTTAGCACTCCTTTAAGGACCAAAAATAAGCTCTTAAAATACTGAACAAAAATCTGAAGCTCAGATAAAGGCTCTGGGGAGAAAACACACCTCGCCGAGAACCAAATCAATGCACCCAAAGCATGTTTAAGCCCTGCAGATGTGCACAAACAGAGAACAAAGGCCAGGCTTCCTAAGGATCCTACAGACCTCACCAATGCACCAGTGAGACTTCACTTGTCAGATTCTGCACACTTGTGCATTGTACCTAAAGGGACATTTCCTGAAATCGGTGCATATTATAAACGTGTCCTCTGCACGCAGCACCGTTAGAGAGGGCAAAAAGATGAGCCTAGATTGAGCGGTGTTGCTGTTGTCATGGTTACCGCTGGTGGCGTTCGGCTTTTTTATCATTAGACTGGCTGCGCAGGGCAGAGAGTGATTGAAGGGCTCAGGCTTCCAGACGGCCTAAGGGTTTAATGCGGAGCACAAAATGAAATCTGTAGGAGTTAGCAACACTCTCTCTAGACAGTTTGTTGCCTCATTAACCCTTCATGCACACAGTTATCATATACTCTAGAATACAACCAGCATACTGGTTAAAGGAACAGTACACCAAAAATGAAAATGGTCATTGTTATAAACCTCATGGCAGTCCAAATCTTTATGCTGTTATTATACAAAATGGTCATAATTCTTTAAAGTGACAATTATGGAGGTAAAAATTATATTAAATTATATATGACTATGATATAACTGCTGTAAGGACTATGTACTGAATTTATATTATACTTAGTATTCTAAATTTATAATGTGACAAGGTAGTCTATATACTGCTTTACATTGATGCATTTATATTACATTGCTTTATATTATATTATATTATATTATATATAATAAAAATAACTTTAGTAAAATATGATATGCTGCTTTATATTGATACATTTATATTGTATATAATGAAGTATTTTTAATATTTAATGTGAAACAAATAGTGTGCATACTGATTTAAGTTTAAAGTTGACCGATATGTGTTTTTCAGGGCAGATGCCGATATTGATTATTACATAGATCATATAGACCGATAACCGATATTTTGAACCAATATAGTAGTCAACATTTGAAGCGGATCAAAACAAATGTATCAAAGTTGTCCTAAGACAAGAACGGGTATTGTTTTGGTTTTAGGACAACTTTGATGAATGGTTTTGATCCAGTGCTGGAAACAGTTGCGCTGCTTAATATTTTTTTTTGGAACCTGTGATACTTTTTTCAGGATTTTTTGATCAATAAAAGGTTAAAAAAGAACAGTATTTATTTAAAATAAAAAGTCTTTCTAACAATATACACTACTGTTCAAAAGTTTGGGGTCAGTCAATTTTTATTCTTTCTTTTTTTGAAAGAAATTAATACTTTTATTCACCAAGGATGTGTTAAATTAATAAAAAACGATAGCATAGATTTACATTGTTCAAAAAGATTTACATTTTGAATAAATGCTGTTCTTTTTAACTTGTTATTCATCAAAGAATCCTGAAAAAAGAATCACAGGTTGCAAAAAATATTTGGCAGCACAACTGTTTCCAACATTGATAATTCTAATGATAAATCAGCATTAGAATGATTTCTGAAGGATCACGTCACCCTGGAGTAACAGCTGATGAAAATTCAGCTTTGCGTCACAGGAATAAATTATATTGTACAGTATATTAAAATAAAAACCATTATTTTATATTGTAATAACATTTTGCAATATTACTGTTTTTCTGTATTTTTGATCAAATAAATGCAGCCTTGATGAGCATAAGAGACTTCTTTAAAAAACATTAAATGAGAGGGTATGTCCAAACTTTTGACTGGTAGTGTATATTGCATATCATATATAGATATCACACGATACTATATATCACATATTATATATGAAGAGTTCAGATGCAAAACCAGCTAAAAGCCATCTTGGTCAAAAATGAGATAATGATACTGAGTGAATGCTCTCAACACATATTATACATCCATCAAATACTTTTACTTCAAACTCATTAAAATCCCACCCTCAGCCCAATCTGAAATACCAATACTTACATAGAAATCTATACACCAGAGCCTGATAAAAAAACAAAAAAAAATCATTTTTTTAAAGAAAGATGTCAGATGGATTTAGAGGCTTTTGCTTCTGAACTCTTCATAAATATATATATATATATATATATATATATATATATATATATATATATATATATATATATATACACACACACACACACACACACACACACACAAGCAGCCCCCAGGAATAAACTCAGATATTGACATGTCTTCCTCTGAAGTGGCGTTTGTTCTTCAATGGGAATGAAAATAAGCTTGATGTCACCTAGAAAGAAGGAAAACAGGGATACAAAATCCCTGAGGATATAGAGAAACCTTTTTTTCAAGGGTTTGTTCTTTTTTTGGACTAAGATCCTTGTCAAAGCCGGTTAAATCTACAGAAGCTGATGGACCCATGTTGTTGAAACAGTTGGTGTCTTGATCAGAAACCTGCAGTGGATATATTCTACATATTCCTTAGAATCAGGCAGGTAGCCTAAAATGATTACGTGTTTATTTTTGCACGTCTCACTTCATACCAAATGCCAAGCACAGGCAACAGACGGTGCACAAATAAACCGTAATCTTCAAAAATAGTTTGGCATTGTGGCACTGAGCATGATGAGACAAATCCAAATCCAAAAATCCAATAGCAGCATGAACAGCACTAAGCTAACAACGTGACATTTTCCAATAAACACAACACAAGGTGTGTTTAAATATACAGAGGATAGATTTTGTGTAGTAGTGTTTTTGTACAGTGCTGCCTATTTTTAAATTCCACAACAACATATATTTCTTCTCTTCTTCCTCCTCTCTGGTGGTTTTTGAAGCAGGTTTCAGCTCAGTACGAGTAAGTCAGAGGAACTGCAGCCTATCAGCAGCAAGCACCTTGAGGGGCCGCCAACCTGAGGCTAAATACAATTACCACTTCACTCAAGTGGCCCTTGAGGGGAATATGCACCATCTGAAGAGAAGGGGACCTCTAAAGAAACAGGTAAGTTCTAAAAATTTTATTTTTTAACACATTTATCGACATGTAGCACATTTTCATAAAAAATAATCTATGCCAAGGGCCTTGATAAAACAGAATATACCCTTTCAAATAAACTAACAAGGTAATCTGCAATACAAATAGTTGATTGTCATATAGTATCTGCACATATTGCATATTATATGTATATTTATTATACTGAATACTTGATCTTTGACGATAGCAACTGATAAAAACTAATAACACAGGCTCATCCGGGTAACATTTTTTCTTTGTGGAAGCTTTGCGTTCGGTTGGCAAAATATAAAAGTCAATATCAAACTTAAATCAATATTTTGTGTACAAACCGAAGGCCCGCTCTCTCGTTTCATACAAACGCATCAGCTGCCATTTTGCGACGACTGTAACGGATTGTAAGTTAACTAACAAACTGGTAAGATTTTAAAACAGTTTCATGTTAAATCAATGTCTTTTATTGTCATAATTATTCATGTGATGAAATGCCATCTGGTTTGAACTTGCCACTTGCTAGCAACTGCTTTCTTCACAGAAGCTTTGAAATTCAAATATTTCAACTCAAATCAATATTTGGTTAAACCGAGAATTATTGAGATAGAATTTTTAATTTTATACAAATTTACACAAAAATTCTTTATACAGTGGACTACCAGTTAAAGTTTTTTTACATACCTTTCTATCTTCTTTCTTGTAAGTTATCTGACATTATAAAGATGCATTTGTTCTGACAAAGTTTAACTCTGAGTTCTTGACATATTTTATTACAATTTTCTAAACTATAGCGAATTAACTGTGATAATGTGAAAAATGTTGCAGGTGTCTAAATTTTGCTTTGACTATATATATATATATATATATATATATATATATATATATTTATTTATGGCCATAATTTATTCACCCTCATATGACTTTCTTTTGGAAAACACAAAATGAGAAAATTTAAATAATGTATTCAAATAAGAAGAAAATGTAAATTGTGCTTAATAGTAATATTCCACATTATAATGGGTGACAAATGATCCTTTACAGTTTCACTGTAAAAAAAACCCAAAACAAATAATTTTAATGGTAAAAGACTGTAAAAATTTTACAGTAAAAAGTGTTAATGGGTTTTCTGTATGTGGTGACGAGCTGTAATTAATCTAATTGAAGATTCCATGTCATTTTACATTAAAAATACTGCCTTTCTTACCACAAACTTTCAGATTTTTTAAAAAGTGTTCAAAAAAACTAAATTACATGGTTACCAAAATTACCACAAAAGCTGCAAGCAATTTTAAGGTTTGAAATTTTTAGTTAGTGAATCAGTGAACTCAGCAACTCAAATTTGTGAACAAATTTTGTGAACCAGAACAATTTATTCACAGAAAAAAAAAAATTGCTCACAAGAAATGTTTAAAAAAAAACAACTTTTTTTTACATGTACTTTTATAATACTTTTGATGGTTTTGTGCCCTTTTTTAACCTTGAAATCTAATTACAATGGCATTAAAAAAGAGATAAGCATCTTGGTTTTAATCAAGGTGAGAGTGAGAAAATAAAAAAATACTTTTTTTTTTTTTTAATTGAACTAATTCTTTAAATACATTTACATTTAAATGAACATTTTAGGGTCCTATCCAATCACGATAAAGACAGAAGAGGAGAAAATGTGCAGAACAATAAGAAAATCTTTACATAAAGAAATGCACAATTATTCTACTAGAAGTTTATTTGATTGAACCAGGACTGAAAAATCAACACTACGATCTACTGGCTTCACATTTTGCAATATCCCTGATCTCGCTCACAACGCCCCAGCTGTCGCACTGGTAATTTATGTGCAACAAACCAAAAGGATAATCAGCGTTTTGAAATTGGACAGAGGGAGGAGGAGAGATAATACCTTTGAGGACGAATTTCATCAATAACCAATTAGCCTCATCCTGGAAAACCCATTTCATGCAACCTGTCGTTTCAACTGAATTTGAAAAAAAAAAAAATAAAGGACAGATCGTTCCTTTATAACTAATGCAACTAACAAATATGGCCTTGTTTGAACCAACTGCCCTTGTATCCCACAATGCTCTGGGCCTCATTGTACCTGCAATAACAGGATAACTGGAATATGCCACGGATCTGCCATGCAGGCTTCTGTCGCCTGGCAACGACCGGCCGAATCGATTTCGCCTGCTTTATTATTGTTTTTTTGGCAATCTGCATTTCCTTTGGTTAATGCTAATGATCATTTCTTTTTCATTCATTAGGAAAATAGCAGCTTTATGGACGCACAGCTATCAGATATGCTGTTAATTAGGACGCTGTGACGTGCTGTCTGTTTTATAACGAGAGGAAACAAGGTGGCAGTTTCCTCCAGTGGCATCAGTATTTCCAGCACCTGGCTCTGACAGGCAACAGGAACGCTTCTCTCGAAACACTGAGCCATTGGCAAGCCTCATCAGCCAGCCAATTGAGAGGAAATAATTCAACATGGCTGCTGCTTTTGGCAGATTATAACTGGATGATCATAAAACACTGTCTCCCTTCCACGCAGCTAAATGTGGCCTCAGCTATTTTAGAGTGAAAAATCAGATGTCAGAAAGTGAAAGAAATGCTAAAGCTTTAAAATATATCGGACTTCACATCTGAATAATCTATGCAAACATGGCAGGGGGAGTACAGGTGAAGGGCCGAAGGAAATAGCAGTCTCTTTGAAGTAAAACATGGGACAGAGCTTACGCTGCTTCCAATCAAGCAGAAGAGACCATAATAAGCTTATCAAGGACTAGGACTGTAAGGACGATTCACATCATCATCTTCACATAACAGGATGGTTCTGTCTGGGAAAAGAGATGTACTTGCACTTCCACACAATATCCACAAAACTGGGTCACAGCCACTGTGCTCTCAAAAAGCTCCACTATATATACTATATTACTATATGATTTATTAACTAACTGCATAATAACTAAATGCGATTAACTTAAATACATGTATTAATTAATTGCAGCTTGGTCCAACTGTATTTTATAAATTTTATTATGTTACAGTACATTATATTTTAATCTTAAAGGGACAGTTCACCCAAAAATAAAATTGTGTCATTAATTTCTCACCATCATGTCGTTCCAAACCCGTAAGACGTACGTTCCTCTTTGGAACACTAATTAAGATATTTCTAATGAAATCCGGGGGCTTTCTGACCCTGCACAGACAGCAACGCAACTGACACACTCAAGGCCCAGAAAGGAAGACATTGTTAAAATAGTCCATGTGACATCAGTGGTTCAACCTTAATTTTATGATGCTATGAGAATACTCGGATGCGCTGCGCATTGTTTACAAGCAGAGGAAGATCCACGCTGTACATAAAACAGTCTTCGTAAAAATGTCTGAAGATTTCAACAGAGAGGATGAAAATTTTTTGCTTAGTTTAACTTTTTTGAACTAGAATATACAGTCAGTGAACTAAGACAGATGGACGTTCTACGCAGTTCCTGCGTCAGCAGCACCACACACATGCATTGTGGTACTCTTGTAAACATGTGGCGAAGACTGAAAGGAAGAGAAGGAATTGTTGAATAAAGTCATTCTTTTTTCTTTGCGCACAAAAACTGTTCTCATAAAATTAAGGTTGAACCACTGATGTCACATGGCCTGTTTTAACAATGTCCTTAGTTACCTTTCTGGGCCTTGAACTTGTCTATGCAGGGTCAGAAAGCTCTTGTATTTCATCAAATATATCTTAATTTGCGTTATGAAGAAGAACAAAAGTTTTACGGGTTTGGAACGACATGAGGGTGAGTAATTAATGACAATTTTCATTTTTGCCTGAACTATCCCTTTAACAATAAAGTTATTATTAATACAGACAATATTAAAAAAATGAACATCACAACCGAAATGTAATATAGACTATTGTTTTAATAATTAATTGTAGACTAACATTAAATTGTCAGCCCTAGAATGAACAAATAATTGTAATTTTTTAGTCTGCATTTACCGTTAATGATGTGAACAAAACGCAATTACTGTAATGCAATCAACATCTTGAAGTACATTTCTAAAACTATTGCTCAAACAAGAGATATTGAACATCTTCCCTCTTCTGATGGCATACTCTGATGATGACTCAGAATTTGTGATTTTTGATTATTGGAATCAGATAAATAATTCGTCGCCTTAGAATTATAAGGTTCTATCTGCATTCTGAGCACTTTTAAAATACATTGAGCTTCAAAGTTTTTGCATTCCATAGACATCTGTAGATATAACCACTCTTGTTTCTAAAAAAAAAAGGCCCAAACTGTACACAGCTTACAAAAGAAACATCACATAATGCAAATATGTTGTCACAGAATAAGAATATGTGAATAAATCAATTTTGACAAAAATGTCAGATAGAACCTTATAATTCTAAGGCGACGAATTGTGTACTTCATCCCTTTGCTATTTTTTTCTGATTCATGTTCTGTTCTTGAATATTAAATTCAATGATTCACAAACTGCACTACACTTCAAATGTTTGGGGTCAGCAAGATATTTTTATGTTTTTTTAAAGAAATCTCTTATGCTCACCAAGGCTGCACTTATTTGATCAAAAACTGTAAAAATAGTAATAGTTATGAAATATTATTACAATTTCAAATTGCTATTTTAATATATTCTAAAATGTAATTTATTCCTTTGATGAAATCATTATTCTAGTCTTCATTCTTCAGAAAACATTCTAATATGCTGATTTGCTGCTCTAGCAACAGCTGTGTTGCTTAAAACTTTCCTGGAAACTGAGAACATGATGAATAGAAAGTTCAAAGAACAGCATGTATTTGATCAATGCATTGCATTCTTACTAAATAAGAGTAATAATTTCTTACTGACACCAAACTGAACGGTAGTGTATAAGTACAACGGATAAGTATAGAATCCTCCAGTTAATCTTTTAAAACATTTGAGACAGACACCTGTAGTAAACCAGATGACTGTTTTCCTTTCTCATCCCCAGACAGCAGTGATGGCAGCGCCTGGCATGAGTAAATCTTTATTCTGCGTCCCTGCTGCGAAAGCTGAAGGGTTGCTGCCACAAACAACATCTTAACCAGTCAAACAGAGGCAGAATGCAAGATACACACTGTTGCTCAGCACTCAGCTGACTGATTCATTCTCCTAGCAGGACGGCTTTCATCACCAGATGCACAAACACTGAAAAAGGCCTTTAACCATTACTGTGCGTTTAGTGAACTGATAAGCTTATCTTTAGTGGGACTGCAATAACGGTATTGTCAGATGATACTGGCCACTAATAACCTCTAATATTGTTGCATAGCCGCAATAAAGATTGAAAACCAGAAAAATAAAAGCTCTAATGTGCTGATAGCATTCGACACGATTGCTGCAGAAGACAATTAAACAGTATCAGTGAGCTAAAAGTCTTCCTTCCTAATGATACTAGTAGTAATGGATTGATTGGCAGACAGATTGTGAAGGGTGAAGACTAGTTACAGAAATATCTACTCAAAGGGTTTGAATTCAGTTATGGCTTCACATTGTAAACCGTTTCAAACCAGGGTTGTAAGAGAAAGAACGGCATGCTGGAAGACCATATTAATTAATGGAGTTCGTTCATGGCAACTGAAAATGCCTTTTGATAAGTCTTTTGTTCGTAGCTGCGTGTTTTGAACAAAGGCTTAGATAAAAGCATATTTGATATGCAGACAAGTGTTTGAAAAGCGCTCTCTGTAGAAAGGAAATGAAAAAGGAGTGAATGGGGGGGGGGGGGGGGACTTCAAAGATCTAGATGAAACTGACAATTTATTTTGTTTATGTGAAAAACAATGATGAAATGAAACGCAGGCGGAGAGATATGTTCAGGGGGAATTGCAGGATGGATGATATGATATATGTACAAGCTTTTAAACTTGTAATAATGCACCAAACAGAATCTGAAAGAAGCACATGTGTTATGTGGTCATGTGATATCCACCTACCTCCACAATTGTGATCTTGGCTGCCTTGCACATGGGCTGGTTGAAGTTTCGTGCTGTTTTCCTGATAAAAAAAAAGCACATGCTCAGCATTTAAGTCTGTAAAACCAACTTCAAACATCTGGAGCTGAGGTGAAATGTTATATATGAAAGTCTGGAATGTTCTTTCCTCTATTTACAAGACTGATGATGAAATGTAGTGAAATAAGCCAGAATGACAAGCTATAAAATCAGTTTGACTATTGTCAAGTCATCATCTACAGCGGTGCCCTCATGCTAAAAAATTTTAACCAAAGCAGAACAAGAGTACCTTCAAATTTTATGGAAAAGGAAACAGTGCACCCTTGTGGTAAAACAAGATGCTATACAAAATTATGTAACATGGGAAATGTGAATGCTTTTAAATGCAGTATGACACGATTTTACCACACACAGCTATTTTTGTAACATTCATTTTGTAACACTTTTTAAGAAATGCATACATAAATAAAAAAAAAAAAACATACACTGTTTGAACATCTTTCTATTAATAAGAAAGGTTTCTTGAACAGCAAATCAGCATATTAGAATAATTTCTGAAGGATCATGTGGCACTGATAATGTAATGATGCTGAAAATTCAGCTTTATCATCTTACAATATTACTGTTTTTATTGTATTTTTAAATCAAATACAGTTGAGGTCAAAAGTTTACACTCACCTTGCAAAATCTGCAAAATGTTAGTTATTTTACCAAATTAAGAGGGATTATACAAAATGCATGCTATTTTTTTATTTAGTACTGACCTGAGGTAAATTTAACTTATTTTGTCTTTTGAGGAACATGTAGGTATCTTCTGTAGCTTTTGTAGGGCAGTACTAAATAAAAAAAATATGATATTTAAGCAAAATAAGAAAAATTGACACCCCTAGCTCTTAATGCATTGTTTTTCCTTCTGGAGCATCAGTGAGCGTTTGTACCTTCTGTAATAGTTGCATATATGTCCCTCGGTTGTCCTCAGTGTGAAAAGATGGATCTCAAAATAATATAATCATTGTTGGAAAGGGTTCAAATACACAAAAATGCAGAAAAACCAAAGAATTTGTGGGACCTGAAGGATTTTTCTGAAGAACAGTGGACAGTAACAACTATCACTAAAAAAAAACAAAAAAACAGCTGTGCATCATTCAAGTAACAACACAGTATTAGGAATCAAGTGTATGTAAACTTTTGAACGGGGTAATTTTTATAAATTCAACTATTATTTTCTCTTGTGGACTATATACAGACATCTTTTATGCGAAATATCTTCTTCAGGTCAGTACTAAATAAACAATAACCCTCTTATTTTGGTAAAACAATTAACATTTTGCAGATTCTGCAAGGTGTATGTAAACTTTTGACCTCAACTGTAAATGCAGCTTTGTTAAGTAGATGGCCTCTGAATAGTAGTGCATTTAAAAAGAATATTTAAAAATACTACTATTATATTCTAGTATGTATTTTAGTATTATTTTTAGGACATTATTCTCTGTGGGTTGCATAATGAATAAAATAACTGGGTTTAAAATGACATTCATTTAAAAAAATTGCCTTGTATAATGTGTTTAAAATGTAATCTAAAATAAGGTACTGTTTATGTCTCCTTTTTGAAAAAGTGTCTCATGTGGCCTTCCCTTCAGTGAAACAGTCTGTGGGACTGTGCTAAATGAAAACAGATAGGTGAGAGAAAATATCTATTTTCAGGTTTGGGCAGAACACCAACCACACCAGTGAACATGTGACACTCTACAGTGAAGGAAAACAACTTCTGCTCTGTCTGAAGTAGGACTGAACAACCTGAAGAGAAAATAGACACTTGTACCTGAAGATGACATTCCCAGCTTTGTCTGCTTTCCAGGCTTTGACAAGTGCAAAGTCACCCGTGATGGCTTTTTCCATGATGTAGTGTCGGCCATTAAATTCACGCACCTGAAACACGTCATTGGCACAAATTGATATAAACACTATATCTATTTAATTACTGATCACACTTCAGATATCAATAGTGATCAAACTTCAATCTGCAGAGACATCAGCTGTATTACTGTGTCACTTAGCAAGACTGGAAGATAAAAGCAGTAGCTCTGACCTCTCTGGGTTGACTTGCGATGGCAATGGTGCCGTCCTTCTTGTATTTGATAGGCGAGCCTCCTTCTTGAATGAGTGTGCCATAGCCTGTGGCGGTGAAGAAGGCAGGCACACCTGCGCCTCCAGCCCTGATCCGCTCTGCTAGCGTGCCCTGCCATCAACACAGCACAGTGGGTAAACAAAATCCACCTGATTGGATCTCTTGGGAAGAATGGTGCTATAAAACCTTTAGAATACACACACAATAAACTTGCCATTGGGAACAAAAGCAAAGTGTTCAATCTGAAGGATTTGGTAAAGGATGGTCTCACCTGTGGGGTCAATTCCACCTCCAGCTCACCACTGAGATACTGCCTCTCAAACTCCACATTCTCCCCCACATATGATGAGATCATACGCTTGATCTGTTTGGTCTGAAGGAGCAGGCCCAGGCCAAAGTCGTCCACTCTGTGTAAACAATACAGAAAATCAAAAAATACAGCTAAATATGTCCTCATGCAATGTTTCTTTTTTAAAAAACCTGACTGCAAAAATTATCATTCTACACTGACGACCATTCAAAAGTAACCATGTCAGATAAATGGCAAGAAATGGACTAGATTATTAGAGTATTTATTACATGGCATTCATAGCTCAAGGTTGGCTCAATATAGCCAGACTGCAAAACTGCGTGACCTTGTGCAAAATGGTATAATACTTGTCAAAAGTTTGGAAATCTTACAATTTTAAAATGTTTTAAAGTCTCTTATGCTCACCAAGGCTGCCTTTTTTGTGCTCTAAATTTCAGTAAAAACTGTAATATTGTTAAATATTGAAATAGCTGTTTTCTATTTTAATGTATTTAAAATATAATTTATTTATGTCATGCAGCGCTGAATTTTGAGCAGCCATTACTCCAGTCTTCAGTGCAGTTTTGCGCAGTCCACGGTTTTCCTGTGGAATTGGGCTACTTTTACACTGTTGCCACGGGTAGTTTTTGATGTCCGCGGGTTGAAGCGACCCCGATAACGCCATATTTAGCCCCTAAAATACAAATTTTCCAGGGGAACCCTAATGAAAAACATGTATTTTATCCCCCAGAACGCAATTCTTTAATGGGGGACCCTGCTCAAAATGCATTTGGGCTAGTTTTGAGTAGCCGTTGGACGGGTTTTGGTGTGAAAACCTGGCAACCCTGATTCAGTGTCACATGATCCTTCAGAAATCATTCTACTATGCTGATTTGCTGCTCAAGAAACATTTCTGATTATTTCAAAAGAACATGATCCATTTAAAATAGATTTTTTTTGTAACATTTTAATGTATTTTTTGTCAGTTTTATTACATTTAAGGCGTCCTTGCTGAATAAAAGTATTAATTTCTTTTGACTAAATAAATAAATAAATCTTACAGCCCCCAAACTTTTGAAACTAGGTCTGGAATATAGGTGAGCGTGATTTCACCAAGTACAACATCCTTGTTGATCCTGGAACAACATTCCAATCAACCAATCAGAACTGAGGAATAACTTTTTAAGAAATGTCAGTTTTAGGCTTACGATCAGGGTTAATCAGCTTTCAATTCCCTCTGATTTTAGAAACAAAAACAAAAACAAAAGATGTTGATCCAGGAACATGTCTTACTTGGCAAAATCACGGCGACCAAACCCACAAACACACATTTCCAGAAAACCAATGTCCAATTTAGGTTGAAATCCAGTGTCCAATGGGCATTCTCTAACAAACAGGTAATTAAAATTCAAAACACGCAGAGAATACTGAGACAAAGGCCACACAACTCATTTTTATAGCAAGGAACATGAAACATTTCACAGATCTGTCGGACCTCTTTAGTTTGGTGTGTGTGTGTGGTTGCTTGGCACTGTTACAGAAGCAGTGACTCAAAACTGATTTTGTCACTCATTAACTAATGGCATGACTTACTGAGACTTAAAACGCACTGAGGTAGAAAAACGTTGGCTATTCCATTTTAAAGGTAGTTAGTGCAGCAGAGCAGAACTGGACATTTTTACACTGTTAAAACTAAAGGTGTTCTGGTGAAACATGAGGGGGAAATGTTTGATGAAAGTTAATAAAGACGTTTTATAAGTTCATACATATTTTTAGGTTCATTCAATCAACAGGGAGCACAGAGTCTTCATGTCACGACTCATTCACTGGACCGAGAAAGGTTGCAATTAGACACATACTGTGTCAAGCCATGTTCTCATTAACTCTCTTCTAATGTGTCTTCTTCACTTTATCTTCTGCCAGAGAAACGACAACGGCTTTTAGTGCTTGAACTTCAGCTAAAAGGAAGGATAAAGGAAGTCATCATCTAGGTCATATGTGCTTGGAATTAACTGAGGTAATACCTTGATTTCTGAATTTAAAAAGCACAGGAACACAACTACTGCAAGTACATATTGAGTTAGACAACGTTACCAGTGGAAAAAACTTGAAAACGAGGTTAAAGTAAAATCAGTGTAGCGCATCTCCAAAGGATGTACATCAGTGTTGTTTTATTTTTAAATTAATCTGTTATTTTGAGCAATTGTTTAATTAAATGATTCACTCAGAAAGACAGGCTATGTATACATCATCCCTTATATCTGTATAGAGTGCACTATTTAAGGATATAGCCATTTGTAGTGGTGTCTGAAACCATATTTGACATTGAGTCATTCAGTCCCATTATGTACCACATTAATAACTGATGTACATTTAACAGCTAGCTGCTAATTCACATGCACTGTGAGGGTGGTGACCAGAATTCCCAGAACTCGCCAACAGATGGCGTCCATAGTGCTTCTGCTGCACTCAGTGTCCAAATTCGCTCACTCGTTTTTATTCACTCATATAGGTACACTAGGGCTGTGTCCAAGAGCTGAAAAATGCTTCCTTCAGAGGATGCATTCGAAGGTAAGAAGGCATCAAGGCATGTCTAAATCCAATGTCAGCCTTACTTCCTATCTCCTGAGATACTGAAGGCAGCACAGACGTATCCTTCACTGCCCTTGATATCCCACAAACCTGTGCATTCCATGTTTTGGACTTTTTTGTTATTTCTAGAGAGAAATCAGTATTAGTAATTAAATATTTCTTAGTTATTACCAAAGCTTGTTGTATTTTGTTGTAGATCATTAAACCGTTATGCTCCAAGAAGCATGTCTGAAATCAGTTTTGTGCGCAAATGAATGCTGCCTGCAAAGTCACTGCCTGATAAGGCTGCAGCCTTTTGGACACAGCCTATATCAGTGGAGTAACAGAAATGCAACAGTCACTTGCTTTGTTCCTGAATGATTATGTGTTTTTAAATAAATCAGTTCAATGAATCATTCAATGACTTACACATAATCAGAATCATTTTTCTATGGAAGCCTGTTTGCGCCAATGAATAAGAAATAAAAAAAAGGTAGTTGCGACTTTTTAATCTCACAGTTCTTATTTTTTTTAGTTTACATCTTGTAATTCTAAGATAAAAGTCAGGTTTGCGAGATTACATCCCACAATTCTGACTATATATCTAAAAATTCTGTAATACAAACTTGCAATTCCAACTTTTTTTCTTTTTTGCAGAATTGTGAGATATAAACTCGCAAATCTGAGTTTTTTTTCTGAGTTTATATCTCACAGTTCTGACTTTATAACACAATTGGGAGCTATTAAGTCAGAATTGAGATATAAACTCTCACAGTGAGTTTATATCACAATTCTGAGAAGAAAAGTCAGAATTGAGAGAAAAAGTCAGAACTGCGAGATACAAACACATTTGCAAAAAAAAAAAAAAAAAGAGTCATTATTGGCAGTATGAAATTATATCACACAATTCTGACTTCACAACTCAGAATTGCGAGTTTATATCTCACAGTTCTGAGAAAAAAAAGTCCTAACTGCAAAAAAAGTTTAATTAATTAAGAGAAAAAGTCAAAACTGTGTTTATATCTCGCAATTCTGACTTTATAACTCACAATTGCGAGTTTATATCACGCAATTATGACTTTACAACTTACAATTACGAGTTCATACTCACAATTCTAAGAAAAAAGTCTTCACAACTCAATTATGAGTTTCTCGCAGTTCTGAGAAAAAAGTCAGAATCATGAATTTAGATGGATTCTGAGTTTATACTCACTATTCTGAGAAAATAGTCTGAACTGTAAGGAAAAAGCCTGAATTGTATGATACAAACGTACTTTTGCAAAAAAAAGTCTGAATTGTGATTTTATATTTTATTCTTTTATATTTTATATAATTCTGACCTTATAACTTGTAATTGCGAGTTTATATCACACAATTCCGACTTTACAACTCACAACTGCAAGATTATATCACACAATTCTGTGTGATATAAAAATTAGAAAAGTCAGAATTGTGAGAATAACCACCACCTTTTTTTTTTTTTTAATTCAGTTGCGGAAACGGGCTTTCATACTTTTCACCACCTACTGGCATAACAGTGTAACCTACAGAAAAAATAACTAAAAATACCCACCACTAATACACAGACTGCTTATCTATGCTTGAATGTTCCAGACTGTCAGAGTGATACAAACATTATTGAAAAATCCCAGTGCTGTAGGGTCTTAAAATCAAAGCTCTTAAAATATTTCTCGGCCAATCAGATTCAAGGCACGTAATCAAGACCTTTGTATAATTATCCATATAACACTGCTGCAGGGCTGCGGCAGCTCTTCCAACTTCGAATAACACCAGTCTGTAACCAGATAATACACAGTGGCCAATACCCACTTCTACACAAGTCAGCATACTATTTCTAAGTAATGAGCAGCACGTTAAAAGTATCAGCAGGGGTTGTTGATGGAAAGAAGTTGCATAGGAAACAGAGTCCTTCTGTGCGAGCAACGCATGCTAATGCCAAGCACTGCTGTGATGCTGGTTTCACATTACAGTCGCACTGAGCAATCTCTCTGTGGTAGACCTAAAAGTTTTCACCACAGAGGTTCAGAACTCGCCAAACAAGGTTTGTGACAACAAACAATGCAGTCAAGAACAAAAAGATTCAAACAGTCAGAAAGGAAGGAAACAAACTTCAAGAAGGGAGCTAAGAACTTTCTATTTAAAACAGGTCAAAACTTCTCTTGAGGTTTTCCAACTAACTCTGGAAAAAAGCCAGATCTATTGAACAAAAAAGGGTACTTTTATGGTTTGGGGAAGTTTGTATTCTGTTATAAAGGAGCTGACATTAATGTGCAGGAAAAAGTTTTTTTTGGTGTGAATAGTCTTATTTAAGCCTGACTAGGATGATTAGAATGAACTTTATCACTTTCTTCAACCTACATGCTTTGCTCCCTGGTTACGATAGAAATCGAAAAAGACCCAAAATAACATAACCGGCCCACTTTCAGAACTTACACAATAATATAGTCATAGACAACCAACTTGGTAAAATGCCAGAACAGAGAGGCCTATACATAGTGTCAAGTCACATGTTCAGAGCAGCTGCAACATAGCAGCAATAAACCAAACGCCAATGTGCAATAAGACAGTTAACAGCCTGTATAACTAGCTGTTTTAAAAAACGTTTACTCCTTCTAAGAAGGAATTTGATTATTCATTTCCTTGTGTTCACTCTTCTGCATTTACCAATATGCCTAGACCTACTATACAGAGTAATCTTGTTTATCCTGTCTGAGAAAAGGGTGATGTGACGCTTCACACTGGAAATCTCTTTCTATTTGTGATCTGTTGTGCACACATTGTCATCAACATTTAAAGGAGAAATTCTTGTAGCGACATCTAGAGAACATTTAAGGTTATGGAGTTGTACTCAGTGACCTAACATGTTGTAGCAGGGGTGCCCAAACTCAGTCCTAGAGGGCCAGTGTCCTGCAGAGTTTAGCTCCAACTTGCCTCAACACACCTGCCGGGAAGTTTCCAGCATGCCTAGTAAAAGCTTGCTAAGCTGGTTCAGGTCTGTCTAATTGGGGTTGGAGCTAAACTCTGCACAACACCGGCCCTCCAGGACCGAGTTTGGGCAACCCTGACCTAGAGCGGCTTTAGTTGTTATTTTGCCATCTCTTAAAAGGCATTGAATGGATTTAACTCACAGAAGCAATATAACAAGGGGTAACTAACGAAAATAATTGTCATTTTTATCCTTCCGTTTAAATATTGTGCTGCTAACAAGTTTTATTTCGGGTGGTTCTTGGCCTCCACATTGTGCATTAAAATTGTTTAATGCACAGCTAGCCGTGAATTATTCCTTACATATAAGCTGATTCTGTTGTTTGCATGTGTCAGGAAGTACTGGAGGTCAGTGTTAGGCCTACAAGTGGAGTAATAAAGATGGTCGAATTCAGTGTAATCACAGTTTTTGGCCAGGCTGAAGCTGTTGTTTACTCCTAAAACGGCTTACCCTGCATTATTGCTGACTGCAGTCAGGCTCTTAACTCCTGTTTTCAGCAAACTGTTGATCAGATTTTCTGGAATACCACACAGGCCAAAACCTGTGAATGGAAAGGACATTAAAGAATTTACAAAATGGTTGATGTCAGCTATTTTTCAAGATGTCAAAAAATTTAACATAATATAATACAGTTGAAGTCAAAAGTTTACATACACCTTGCAGAATCTGCAAAATGTTACTTATTTATTATTTAGTACTGATCAAAATAAGATATTTCACATTAAAGATACTTACATATAGTTTACAAGAGAAAATAGTTGAATTTATGAACTGAGGGACTCATATGCAACTATTACAGAAGGTTCAAATGCTCACTGATAGTCCAGAAGGAAAAACTATGTATTAAGAGCCGGGAGTGAAAGCTTTTTAAATTTGAAGATCAGGGTGAATTTAACTCATTTTGTCTTCTGGGAAACATGTAAGTATCTTCTGTAGCTAAATTATGATATTTAGGCAAAATAAGAAAAATGTACATCTTCATTCTGTTTAAAAGTTTACACCCCAGGCTCTTAATGCATCGTGTTTCCTTCTGAAGCATCAGTGAGTGTTTGAACCTTCTGTAATAGTTGCATATGAGTCCCTCAGTTGTTCTCAGTGTGAAAAGATGGAACACAAAATCATACAGTTATTGGTGGAAAGGGTTAAAATGCTGAAAAACCAAACAATCTGTGGGACTATTCAGGACAAACAAGAGACTCACGAACAACTATCACTAAAAAATTAAAAACACAGCTGTAGATCATTCAGATAACAACACAGTATCACAGACTCAAGTGTATATAAACTTTCGAACGGGATTATTTTTATAAATTCAACTATTATTTTCTCTTGTGGTGTATATGTAAACATCTTTTAATGTGAAAGATCTTACTCAAGTTAGTACTAAATTTAAAATAACATGCATTTTGTATGTGCAGATTCAGGTGTATGTAAACTTTTGACTTCAACTGTATATACAATAAAATAGTAATATGCCATTCAGAAATTCAGTACAACTGGAAAAAAATCCACACTGAAACATTGGAAAATGCTAAACTGCCTTGTTGCGCATATGCAAATCCTCATAAAAAGCTTAGTGAGATGATACAAACGGAACAGACATAAGTTTTCAGGATTATTTTATTTACGAAATATCCCACCATTCACTGCTGTCCAGTTCACTCTCACTTATGTTTGATCTAAAACTTAGCTACCCTTATGGTTTGCTGCAGGACGGTAACTGCGAGTATATTTTTGCAGGACTGTAATATGAAGAGTGTACAATGTAACATATCCTTAGCAAGAGTGTGAAAGTAGCACATCACAGGCACAATACTGGTCTCAACATAAATACCTGCTGGTTTTCAATATGTGTCACATGACTAAATATTTGTCATTGTTTTTTAAAAGTCCACGTTTTCAGTCAACAAATGTATCCACTTTGGAGAGCGTTTTCAAAAAGCTTATTTTTCCTTGATAAAAACAGCCAAAACAGAGAGAAAAAGATGCATTTTTAAACAAAAATGTATTAGTGTGGACAAGGCCTATGTCCCCCTTTATTTAATACACATGATTCAACTCTTCAGCTCATTAGTACAGTCTGAAAGACTTGAATCGGATGTAACCTATGAGGGAGACATACAAAATGTACAGTGGTTAGGGGTCCCTAGGACAGGTTTGGGAAGCACTGGTCTAAGTAATAAGCAGACAGTTATTGATAAAAGATGAGTTGATGATAAATCATAACCCTTACCTCCCACAAGAATAGTAGCTCCATTAGGAATATCTTTGACTGCGTCTAGCGGATCTGAATAAAAATGCCCGGACCGCTGACTTGAAGTGGAAAAATAACAGCCACATGTCTGCAAACACCAAACATTAACCAGAATGAATGAAATAGACTGAAGAAACATAAACAAACACTAAGGTCAATAACTGAAAGAAACCATTAATGAAAGAAATTTTCAAACTTGAATTTACAGCCAATAAATCTGTACTGGAAACCCTTTAAACTTCCTGTCAATCTCTGAAATCAAGTGTTTGAGTAATTACATAGTAGTAGTAGTAGTAGTAGTTTGATGAATACAGCCTAGTGGAATACAAATGATATAAAGATCAGTAGTTGACTTTTCTAATCACAAGTACTACTGCGCTTCTCAGGATGTTAACTATTTACAATAGAATCCTAAATTATGCATAGAAAATTGAATTAAAATAAATGTCAAATAAGTTATGTCCTTGGTCAACTACGACAGTTTGACAATTTCCCATGCTGACATGCACATACTAAATAAACCCTGGGAGTCCAGCCAAAACGTCCATTTCATCTATATCTTTATTTGTTGACTCAACAGTGCATTTGACCTCACAAATGCTCCACCAAAGGACAAGGAAACAAATGAACACTCAGCTTCAGTAAATAATTCATTTGCTTCGGTTTTGTATATATGACAGTCTTTAGTATTACCAAACAATACAAGACAAACACACTGAGTTATAGTAATGATCCAAAGACCATAACATAAACCATGTATGGTCATCACCACTGTTATTTCTTGAAACAATCATACAAAGGTTTCTGCTCTGACTGTATACAGAACAACTGGTACACAGAAGGACTCCATGAACCTCACAGCCACATGACACATAGCATGAGACTGCGTCATAACTATATGACTTTAAAACTCAGGCTTAGCGGTCAGGGTCTGGAGAATTCCTATCCTTGTTCTGAGAACTAGTTATTATAGCACATGTTGTGTGATAGCTATAATAAGCCAAAACTAGTGGGTGGAACAAAAAGGGAGGTCTGAGAGTAGGAGAGAACGGAGTTGGGTTACTCTTTGTCAAAGAATATTGTTGGCAATGCTGTCAAGTTAGTTGTCCTAATTTTAAAAACTAGCATTTTCAAGTTACTAATCAGATCTGAGGTGGTTTATGTCTTATGACAGAATTGCTTAGCGATCATGTGTTTCCAGGTCAACAATTAACCAAATACATGAAAACAAACATGTATGATTGGTTGTGACTTAAAATCAAGGTCAAGTGTATGATAATGGTCTTTAAATGGTTTGCTGAGAAACACATTGAAGTACAAAATGACTAGTTGCACTAGTCTCTGAGATGTGTGCAAATACAAAACCTTTTCATTAAAATAAACAAAGGCGTTGCAACCCATCGTTTTTTACACTCATGCACACACATCATATAGCCTACATAACTATTTATAGCCTTGTAATACTTCTGCATCCCCATCATCGCCATACAATGGAAAGTGAAGGCAAAAACAGAAGCACCGACTGGTTCAACATCTTGCAAAATTTCGGATGCACCGTCTTTTTGTTTGTAAACACTGACCTTGGCAACGGAGAACCGCGAGATGTTCGTCTTGATCGTCGCTGTCACGTTCCTGATGATCACATTCTCCACTCTGGACAGCGCTTTAAGAGTCGCCATGTCTGTAAATTACAGGCCTAATTTTGTGTATAGTGAATGATGGTGACAGTATGCCCTCGTTGATCTCATAGAGGCGGGGATGAAGTAAGCAAAGGAGTGTCGGGGGCTCGATTTGCTTATTTGCATTTAACCCTCTCACCGCCATCTAGCAATTTCCGATTCATTCTTATGAACCGGATTCTTTTTCATTTTGTCGCTTGTTCACTATATCAGTCTAAACGATTCGTTCACGAATCGTAATGAATCTTTCGGAGAGATGCAACGCAGCTGAATCACCGAGAACCGATGAATCTTTCTTTGTAGTGATTCTTTAAAAAGAACTGTTCGAAAGAACCGATTCGCGGACTCCAATTCATCACTTCAGGAAATATTTCAAACCACAGTTCTCAAACTCACAATATTATGGGGATAATTTGGCTAAGGGTGGGCAAGTAAACTCTCGCTTTCATAAAAGCGCCAGGCGCGAAGTTTATTAATTAAATGAAAGAATAAAACATTCCTGTAATCCTCTGCACGTGAGTAATCGCGCGCTCGTCACGTGACTGTCGTTTGCAGTCATGGCCGACGACTACAGACGAAGCGTCGAGCTGGAGAGGAGGATTTTTGAGTTGGATAACAAGTGTGCCACTCTTCGGACGGAGAAACCAGGTAACTAGGAGTTATGTCGTCAGATGTGCAAAATCAGCCGCACGTTGTTATAGAAAAAACACGTTCATTGGCAGAATCAGCCCGGTGTTGTCATCGTTAGCTAGTTAGCTTAGCCGCTCTGCGTTAGCATTCCTGCGAATCACAACAAACATTTTCCTGTCCTGCTACCACCCTGTTTATACAGCAAATGTTTGACTAACTAGTTCACGCAAACGCGGTAGTACTTATACTAAACCACAAGCTGATGTAAGAGGTAAAGCACGTTTTCTGTGTTCTGTATTTTTTATTTTTTGTCTAGCTAGTTAGGTACAGTTTTCATAAACTGAGAAGTGAAATCGCATATGATCAAGCAATGACACAGATCACAATGCACACCTGATATAAAACACAGTTACAGTTATTATTCAATTTGAAATAGAACAGACTGTCAAAATCTTTTAGCAGTATTAATTATATATAATATTTTGCCTACAGGAAGACAAAAGGTCACGTTGATATAAAAACAGTCACAAGTGCACGGTCAAATAATCACATTTTTGTGTATTTAATTACTTGTAGTCTGAAACGATGCAAATTATTGCACTGTTTCTGTTAAAGGCACTTTCGTTTTAGGACCTGTCAGTCATAATGCATTCGGGTCTTCAAATGTTTCAGTTGAATGATATTTTTCTCAACAGGGAGAGTATAATTAGAATAAAACGTTGTACGTATCAAGGGCTTTAAAATAAGCTCTTTTCAGACAGTGCAATGTTGATTTGTCAGAGCTAGTTTCCTATTTGTCGTTGTCATATTAAATGTGTTAAGATACCAAAAGCAGTTCTTTAGATTACAGATGTACATGCATTAAAATGCTTATTAAGTACATGCTTATTAAGTGTAAGCGTTTTTAGATACTAATACTTTGCTTGAACAGTACTACTTTTCTTAGACCACAAACCGTATACTCTCATGTTGCATGTTCTCTGTAAGGTACACTACCAGTCAAGTTTTTGAACACTAAGATTTTTTTTTTTTTTTATAAAGAAGTGTCTTCTGCCAAGCCTGCATTTATTTGTGTAAAGCACAGCAAAAACAGTAAACATTTTAAATATTTTTACTATTTAAAATAACTGTTTTCTATTTTAATATATTTTGAAATGTAATTGATTCCTGTGGTTCCAAAGCTGAATTTAATTCATAATACTAATACAAAAGTTTCCTGAGCAGCAAATCAGCATATTAGAAGACTTATGATGCTGAAAATGTAGCTTTGATCACAGGAATATATTCGATTTTAAAATGTATTCAAATAGAAAGCAGTTCTTTTAAATAGGTCAGATATTTTTTTTACAATATTACTGCTGTATTATGCTGCATATCGGATCAAATAATTGCAGGTTTAGGGAGCAGGAGAGACTTCTTTAAAAACTTACTGTTCAAAAACTTTTGACTGGTAGTGTATTAAATATTAACTTTTTTTTTTCTTCCTAGATGATGACTACTTACAGAATGCATCTTCCATACTAGACAAGTTGAAAACCTATTATAGACATGGAGGAGAGAGCAGCAGCCTCCCTAAACTGCTGCAGGATTATACACAGGTACTTTACATAACACGTCTCTCACCCTACAACATTCCCTTAAGCATAGCGTAACTATATTAACATGTTAAACGTGTGAATAATACAGTTATTAACATGAAAACATTGTCAAGTATTATTTTTTTATTTTTTTTTTACAGATTAGCCTAATAAAACAGTATGGCCTAATGTAATTAATAAACTTTCAAAAGACTTTCAAAGTCAAATTGTGACAGTGATGGATGTTCTGTAGACTCACTGTTTCAGAGCAGCTCACAATGAATACCTCATGTTTATGCTACGTTGTTATTGATTTGTAGTATTGCGGTAGATGGTTATAAGAGTGCATGTTTTCTCATCCTTATAAATGAGCAACTGGAAGTTTCAAAGCATAGACATTTCAAAATAACAGTCCAAGTGTTTTTGGGCTTGTTTATAATTAAAACTTCCACATTATACAATGGTTTTTCTAGTTAAACAATAAACTCTATCTGGCATTTAATTCCAGCCTCTCATAGAAAGGAAAGACCTAGGGTCCGTTCACACAGAACGCGTCTTTGCATTTTAAGCGCAAGACACCACATTGCCATCAAATAAAACGGTTGCTATGCCAACTTGCTACTGTAAACAAAAGCTTGCAATGTTTGCCCCGCCTCCAGAGCCTTCTGATTGGTCCACTGTTGTGGAACTGAACTTAATGAGCAACGTTGCATTTAAAAGTGTAAATTCTTTGAACTTGAGTCTTGAAACACGGCTAGCATGCGGGACGCTGCAAAAGAAGTGAGCACAATAGATATACACATCCATCTAGTATGCACACTGGAATGGAAAAACATGTTCCGTGTGAACAGCCCCTAAGAATTTTATGTGAAGGATGTGTTCATTCCTAAATTGAAATTTTCTGATAATTTACTCACCTTCATGTCATCCGAAATGGTCATGTCTTACTTTCTTTAGTCAATGAGAAATTAAGGTTTTTGTGGAAAACATTTCAGGATTTTTCTCTATATAGTGGACTTCAATCGGGGTTCAGTGGGTTGAAGGTTCAAATTGCAGTTTCAATCAAGCTTCAAAGAGCTCTACACGATCCCAGCCCCCGATTCCCCAATTTTCTAAAAAAAGAAAATAAAATCTATACTTTTAAACCACAAATGTATGTATTACACTAGCTCTATGATGTGCGTCTACGACTTCATGCATTACACAATCACATTGGAAAGATCACATGTGGTTAGTTTGTCATCTGTGTACTCTGGTTCAAAAAGGTGGAGTAGGGTGAAAAACTCCATCTCATTTTCTCCTCCAACTTCAAAATTGCCCGACATCGTTTTTTACTTTTTTTTGTAAAGGGCGTTTGACTTTCTTTGCATGTTTGCTTATTAAACACTGTGTCGGTTCTTCTGCCTACGTCAAGCATGACCTTTCCAACGTGAGATGGCGCAGGATGAGCATTTGTGGTTAAAAGTATGGAATTTTTTAAAATGGGCCAATCGTTTCACTATATCGGATCATTATTCCTCTGCTGGGATCGTGTAGAGCCCTTTGAAGCTGCATTGAAACTGCAATTTGAACCTTCAACCCACTGATCCCCACTGAAGTCCACTATATGGAGAAAAATCCTGAAATGTTTTCCTCACAAAATATAATTTCTTTTCATTTTGTTTCATTTTAAAAAATAGATACCTCTTTTTAGATGTAATGGTTCATATGGCCCATTGTTTTAACTACGTTTCTACAGGTTGTCTTGGACATTACATTCTATGAGGAAAACAAACTTGTAGATCAGGAGTTTCCTGAGGACACTTCCCCTTTTAAAATCCAGCAGTTACTACAGGACTTGACAGAGCCAGAGGTGTTAGCAGGACGACTGGTACCTGCACAAGAGGTGTTGTATTTCTGTATCTGTTGAACATCTTTCCTTAAAACAATTAGTTTCATTATTTGCTGTTGATTTTCGCACTGGTTAATAGTTTTGGTGACAGACCACCTGTCATTTGGAAATGTGCAGCAATCGTTACTACTTTTTTGTTTGTTTGTTTGTTTTGCAACTTTTTTGCTTTATGACTTTACATGTGGGTGTTAACACACGTAGCATAAATTAAAACCTTTAGGTCTATATTTTTCTAGTTTAACTGACATAGACTGAATACTATTAGAAAGCTATTCTGTGAGTAACTGTGGAGTGATGCTGTGTTTCGGATCAGGTGCAGTCTGTGCTGGGGCTGGAGCTGCTGGAGTGCCTATACTGGAGGCGTGGGGCATTATTGTATATGTACTGCCACACACTACACCAGCGCAAGCAATGGATCAAGAAGAACAAAGCCACATTCCTTAAGGTTCTTTCCCCAACCTCACACTCCACAGTGCCAGTTTTAGTGGCCATGACCTGAGTAAGTGTTGCAATGCTCCGTGTCTTCACAGTGTCTTCAAGAAGGTGTGCGTTACCTTATGAGAATGTTGCAAGTGAGGAACTCAGTCAAGCTGAACGATGGTGTGGTTTTTCATGACTCTGCAACCGCCAATTTTCTGGCAGAAGGTACATCTTTGCAAATGTACTTTCTGTTGTAAAACTAAAAGACAAATTATTGATTTCTGTGACGTTTTGTTTGGAATTTGGGAGCTTGGGAGCAAGTTATTGTGCACACATTATGCACTGACTTCAGACTGTCTCTCTGCAGAGACAGATTTTCAAAGGACAATAAGATTTACAGCATTAATAACATCTCTAAACAGTAATTCCAGTGGGTTTTTAAAATATTTAAGTTCATTTATGAAAGAAAGTTCATCCAGATATGAAAAGGCTGTCATTAATTACTTACCCTCATGTCGTTCCATTCCATTCGATATATATGAGATCCGAGAGCTTTCTGACCTTGCATAGACAGCAACGCAACTACCACGTTCAAGGCCCAGAAAGGAAGTAAGGACATTGTTAAAATAGTCTATGTGACGTTAGTGTTTCAACCTTAATTTTATGAATCTACAGGAATACTTTTTGTGGTACTCTTGTGGTAATTGTTGAATTAAGTCAGAATTTTTGATATCACATGGACTATTTTAATGATGTCCTTATAACCTTTCTGGGCCTTGAACGTGAACTTGAATATTTTTGAGATTGTCAGCGGTTAACCCATTGAGGTTAATGGGCAAGATGCGAGGTGCTTAGAGTTTTATTTATTCATCTTTAAATCAAGTATAACGTTATTTTTAGAGAATATGATTTTTACTATTCAAAATAAAATGTATGTATGTATTTATATTCTTGTCAAAACTGACTCATTTATTTTTTTTTTTACCTCCCCATTAGGTATCTTTTCTGATACTCACTTGCTCACAATGATGTACATCGGTGAGATGTGTTTCTGGGCAGTGAAATATGAGGACTGCAGCATGGACACCACAGAGCGTAAAGAGGACAGGCTTCATTTCCGAGATATTGGCACACAAATCCTCCATAAGTACGTGTTGGCATGCGAGGGGCCACTTCAGGGTCAGGGCTGGAACACAGAGAATGCCAAGGAGATCCTTAGTATTTTACAGTAAACCTGGAGAGAGCTTTTAGGAGAGGAGATTCACAAAATGTCATTGTTCTGAAGCTAGCAAAAAAAAAAGTAAACACAAACAAACAAACAAAATGATTAAAAAAGAAAATATTGAAAACAAAAAAAGGCACTTATCTTCCGGTCCAGATTTGTTTTCTGGATGTGTGTTTTCGCTGAGAATGTGGAATAATACTTCTAATGTAAAATATAAACAAATAACTATTTGTTTAAGGAAAAAAGTTCCAGCTGAGAAACATCACAACTTTTTATTTATTTTAATTTTTATTTATTTATTTTTAATTAATTACATTTATATATGTCATTTATATATGTTAAAAGAAATGGTACAAAGGAGGGGAAAAATGCAGGTATATGTTGCATATTTAAGTATTCGTGACCATTTTTAAGTATGGACCTTTTCTTTTTAATAACATCTTTGTATATGACACCTATTCTGCTCACTTATTAAAAGTTGCATCTTTATTCCTTTCATTGACCAGATGTAATGTTCAGAGATTGGAATTTGGATATTTTGATAGTATACTTTTAAAAAGCTAAACTTTTTGGTCATATTCTTTTTAAAATGAAGTTCATTTTTTTTTTTTTTTTATGTCTTCATTGAAATAAATTTTGGGTTAAGAAATGTTGGAATGTGAATGTGTGAGTGATATTTTGGTTTCACATTTACAAGAGTATTAATAGATAAACTTCAGGTTGTGCCTGTATTTAAATTTCCTAGCCTTTTAATGTATAGTAAACGCTAAGTGAAAATTTAAAAAAGCATTTAATCAACAGCCCAGCCCATTAGTTCTGGCAAGTGCAAATACATGTGGTTCTGGTGTAGTATTCATAAGACAAAAAAAAAAGAAAGAAATCAAACAATCTTACCACCTTAAGGTTTCTGTTTTGAGGTTAGTGGCAACACTACATACTTTTAGTGTTCATTTTGCCTTTTATATCATTTTGCTGATGTAATAATAAATCATATGCTTATCCAAAGTAAACTTTCACAGAAAAAATGACAAATTGGTGGTTTTGAATAACAATACTATTGTTTTCTGCAAAATTGTTACTGTAATTACAGTCTGTAGGTAACTGGGACACTAGAAGAACCATTTTTAAGTCAGTGTTTTAAGTTTTTAAGTTTCAGTGTTTATATAAAAAAGACTAGGAGTGATGCTTCACTAAAATCAAGTTACTTTTAAATTGACAAATTAATAGATATTTAAAACTATTAAATTCATCTTTTACATTTAATTTAAATCAAATGAATCATTTTGAATATAGTTTGTCCATTTAAAGTGATTTATTTAATTACATGTTTATGTTTTAATGATTAAATTGATAGCTTTCATTTTGGTAACACTTTACAATAAGGTTCATTAGTTAACTACATTATAACGTGAACTAAGAATGAACAATACTTCTAAAGCATTTAATAATCTTAATGTTAATTTAAGTATTTACTAATGCATCTTTAAACTCACAAGTTGTTTGTTAACATTAGTTAATGCACTGTGAACTAACATAACGAGCGACTCTATTTTATTAAGATGAATAGTGTAATAAATGTATTGTTCATTGTACGTTCATGTTAGTTAACGCATTAACTAATGTTAACAAATGACACACTACTGTAAAGTGTTACCATTTTATTTTTACGTGTCACTCCTAGTCCTCCCAAAAGCTACCAAAAACGTGATAGACGTTTTGTAGTTCAGCACTGCCGACTTCCAAAACTACAATTCCAATAATGCAGTACAGTGTGTGACGTTCCATACATGCCTATGAAAACACGAGAGACGTGTAACTTTGACAGTTCCGGGAAAAATCCACAGCAATACTTCACTGAAACTGAAATCGTCATGTAATTAAATAAAGCAAATGTTTTAACGTCTTTGCTCTATTAAAAAGTCACATATAGAAATCTTTCTAAGAAATAGTTGACAAATAAGTGTCAGTATGCTGAGCCGATCTATAGTCGTCCAAAGTCTCAGGAGTATTAGAGATAGGTTTTTTGATACAAGACGACAAAGAAATGAGCAAAGTGATGGTCAGGGGGCAAGTAATGACGTCATGGGACCATCTCTGGATAAGCTGTCGGTAAGGCACGATTTATTGCATTTCATATTTATTTACCTGACGTTTTATTAAAAGTACAGATTATGGCTATGTCCCGAATAGAATACTAGTTTACTACGTGCTAACTACTGCACAGTGTACACTGAATACCGCTTACTGAAACAGTAGGTGTCATGTTAACAATATACATTAGCCTACTAATATGCTACTAGCTGCTTATTTAATTCAGCAAATGGGATCCAGTTATCAATTATCTGTGTTTGTATTAATATTATTATTATTTAGTCACATTATTTGGTAGTCTGAACAAATAATGAGAAACATAATTGTGAAAAATCTCAGCCGTTATTACATCATTGATCACACAAATGCATTCAATTGTGGGATACAGTATTGTAAACAGTAATCTTTTTGTTTAACCCTCATTTACTGTGCACAGTATATTCTCCAAAATACATTTCTGTCTTTTTAATTTAAACACACAGGTCGACATGCAGTTTCTCATTATGACCTTCCTGTCTCCGCAAGACCTCTGCAGACTTGGAGGCACCAGTACATACTGGCGGTCAATGGTTCGAGACCCTGTCCTGTGGAAGTACTTCCTGTTTCGTGATCTGCCGCTCTGGCGTTCAGTTGACCATTTGTCAGTGCCTCAGGTCAAGCTCACAGGCTCAGCTGTGCTGGATGACTCTGAGATGCAGTTTGATTATATGGCAGAGTAAGTGCTTAACGCTGCGGCACATAAGTTGTTAGCCTGCATTTAAAAACCCTTCATATTTACAGTAACATTCTCTTGAACATGCACTCACAGGTATCTACGTGTTTGTCCGGCCTGTCGAAACCAATGGCGACACCAACCCAGAGCGTTTGAATCTGTGACTTCCTTCTTCCAGTCCTTTGTACCGGTTTCAGAGCCACAGTTTGCCATGTTCGGCCCGGGGCTTGAGCAGTTAGAGATTTCCCTCATGAATACGATCATGCATTCTCCTCACATACTGCCTCTAGCAGGACTACCTCAGCGTCAGATTGACGGTGCTATGCCATTACTTATAGTGTATTCAGTATATAGTGGAAGTCAGTAATCAAACTGAATGCTTTTTCTGCACTTGACCTTAATCTGATTTTCTTCTTCTTTTTTTAAGGCATTGGATCTGGAATAAGTTTTAGGTACAAAGATCAGCACAGATTCAATATTGCAACTTTATATTCAACTAACAGGTGAGGAAAATGTAATTTTCTCATTTAGAAGTGTTATAATAGTACTACTGGTTAAATGTTTGGGGTTGGATTTTTTTTGTAGATTAATGTTTTTGAAAGAAGTGTCTTCTCAAAAAAGTGAGAACTGCCTGTTATAAACTCAGAATTCTCACTTTTTTCACAGTTTACAGCTTGCAATTATGATTTTTATATCTGATTTTTTTCTGTCATTAAATAAAAGTTAAAAAAAAAAAAAAAAAACTCTCTATCTTACAATTACACTACCAGATTTTTAATGTTTTTTAAAAGAAGTCTCTTCTGCTCACCAAGTCTGCATTTATTTGATCCAAAATGCAGCAAATCAGTAATATTGCAAAATATTTTTTATTATTTAATATTAAATAACTGCTTTTTATTTGAATATATTGCAAAATGTAATTTATTCCTATGATCAAAGCTACATTTTCAGCATCATTACTCCAGTCTTCTGTGTCACATGATTCTTTAGAAATCATTTCTAATATGCTGATTGAGTACATTTTTTCAGGTTTCTTTGATGAATAGAAAGATGAGCATTTATCTGAAATAAAAAGCTTTTGTAACATTATACTATTCAAAAGCCAAAAGCTTGGAGTCAGTATATATATACGTGGAGGGGGGAAGAAATTATAGAAATTAATACTTTTATTTAGCAAGGATGCTTTAAATTAAAAGTGATGATAAAGACATTTATAATATTACGAATAATTTCTGTTTTATATATATGCTCTTAACTTTCTATTTATTAAAGAAACCTGAAAAATTCTACTGTTTTCAACACAATAAATAATAATAATAATACATGTTTTTGAGTAGCAAATCAGAATATTAGAATGATTTCTGAAGGATCATGACTGAAGTAATGATGCTAAAAATTCAGCTTTAAAATCACAGGAATACATTACATTTTAAAATATATTCAAATAAAAAATGATGAGTTTGTATCTCACAATTTGACCAAAGATGCATTTAAATGTTAAAAACACTTGCTGCTTAATAAAAATATGTGGAAACTGTGATGCACTGATCATGGATTTCAGGATTATTTGATTAATAGAAAGTTTAAAAGAACAGAATTTATTTGAAATGTACATCTTCTGTAACATTACAAGTTTTTACAGTGACGTTTAATGCCTTCTTGCTGAATAAAAGCATTCATTTCTAAAAAGTCATCTCACTGACCCTAAACTTTGGAATGGTAGTGTGTTTATTTGTAGCACATGCACATGAGACTAAATCATGTTCAGTAGGATTTTATGTGTAAATTTGCCACGTAATAAGTCTGAATATATGAATGTGAGTCTATGTATCTGGATTTAGGACAGAGCGAGAAAGAGCACGTCTGGAGCACCTCAGTCTGCGCAGTAAGCTCTTTGTCTATGAGGATACTGAGTCCAACATACCCTTAAGCATCAACCCCATGTTTAATCAAGTTTGTCAAGCTGTGAATGGATTCATCTTTGTGGCCAATGCTGAGACAGAAAGAGGTATGATTGTCCTCTTTGAGCACTAATGCTTGAAATTAGTTTTGTACACAAATATAAATTGTGCCTAAGTATGAATTTCTTTAGTTTGCTGAAACATTGTAAGCAGATCCCCATAGTGTTTTATCTCTCTTTTATATATTGCAGGAACAGACAGAGGTTGGGAGGAAGAAAGTGCCCAGATCAGGGTTATTTTAGACCCTGCGGTGGGTGCTGTGTCTCGCCCCATGCTGGTGCTCTCCTGTGTGTCTAGAGAGACAGCAGACAGACGCAGGATACCTTGTGTGACCGTAGCCCATCAGCTTCAGCTCAGCTCACTGCCCAACCCATGGATGGTAAGACATCAAACAGCATCTAAAAACATAATCAAAGAATTTCTGACTGTACAGTGAACAAAAAATGAATATTGTATGTGTAACAAGGCTTCAGTATATGTGTTTGTCATACTATAGGTTCAGGACACAGCTGCAGAAACACTGACAGGACTTTTGGATGGTATTGATTGGTTGCTGAGGCACTCTGGAGTCAAGATATAACCAATAAGAAATCTGAAAGCTGCTGGATGCACTATAACAGAGGCCTTTCAATCATCTTAGTATCCAAAATATACAACATACATGTCGACCATTAAAGGTGGTTGTGCTTTTGGTGGTGACCACATTCCATGAAATTTGTTTACATAATTCAGTGAACTGTTTTTTACATTGCAATTTTGATGTTGTCCTTTAATTCTAAAGCATTTTCATTTTTTTTTAACCAGGGGAATCATATTTATATAGCTCTGAAGGCAATATTACACAAGCAAGAGTGTTTTTGTACTGAACATCTCATGTGTCTGAGATTTGACTGTGGGCAGGTGATATTCAGAATGAGAATAGCATGTTATGATTGTGATACATTGCAGTTTAATAAAGATAAGTTAATATTAAGCAACCTACATTTTAGACAATTTTGCCTATTGTGTTCTCCATCTCCAAACAAGTTTAAACAAAACAGTGTTTTTAAGTAAATTGGTTGCATTAATGATTCATTGACTCACTCATCCTAGTCCAAATGCTGTTGAACTAAATATGCAGAGTACTGGGAATAACTGTTGTAAAAATATAGTCACACAAAATAACAGTTTCCTCTCCTTACAAAACTATTTTGGGTAAGTAATATATTTAAAATATATATCACTGATAGTTCTTTAACCATTCTGTAGTGCTGAAAATCCTTTATCTAATTTGTTGTTCCCATATTTCACTATTTTGTTTTCAGTAAAAATGTAGCATAGCGTACATTTATAGGAAATCCTTTGTAGGCTTTTGTACACTACAAGAGTAACAAGGTAACAAACTATTCACTTTATTTTTCCTGTAAGAGCGGTTGTAAATATTATGCCTTGCAAAGTGTTGTGCCTTACCATATTTTAATGTATTATCTTAATTATGAACAGAATGGTTTGTAGTGCAAACAGTTTTACCCTTTACTGCACGTTGTTTCTTCTCGTTATTGTAAACAGCGGCTAATAAACTGGAAGTCCGCACATTCACCGAAAACCGCTTACTTCCGTTTTGAAAAATAGGTGGATACATTTTCAGTAAACTTTCTGGTAAGTTGTTATACTCTGTGTGAAACTCAGTTAACATATTAACATAATTATATCGTTCTTAATTACTCACTGTGGATCATTCTTCCAGCACTTGTAACTCCTAAAGGGCGTTTTACCACTTTTAGCCACAAAGAGGCAGCAGCATCAGCTTTATTAAGATGATTTGTTGACAACAATAAGAACACTGACCTTGTATAACCTGCTGCCCAGTTTTATTCAGGATGGAGGTCATCAAGTGGCCAGTGTTCCAGAAATATTTAGGTATTGCTTTGTCTCTGTCTTCTCTTTGTCGGCGACTCCCTGCGGCCCTGTTCTCTTCCTCTGTTTAATTAGGCTAAAGTGAAAGCCAGTCTATGCTTTCGGCATTTTACAGAGGTAATATGCTAAACTAAGTAATTAAGACTAATCCTAAAGTTCAGCCTTACTAAAGGCCACACTGCTACTGAGCATGCTTAAACTGTCAAACCGAGTCACTTGAAATAGTGAAAAAATGGGACTCAATAGGAGGATAAAGGTTGCCTCAAAGTGCCTTAAAGAAATGAGACAGGAGCCATTGTTGGAGTCATTTTTTCTCTTTCCAACATAGTTAAAAGGTTGAGTGCTGGATAGTTTAGACAGGTGGGTTTTATATGACAAGTGACTCATTTCTGTGCACCAAGTGCATTTTTTTTTTTTTTTTTGGATCTAAAATCCATTCCAGGTGGAAGAAAAGGTAAATATATATAATTTTATATATATATATATATATATATATATATATATATTAGTCCTTTTGTATTTCCCTAGGGAGAGAACAGAATTGTTTCTCTTCCAATCTCTTTTCTTACTCATAAAAATGATTATGTATAGCAATAATCATTGTCTTGGGAAAAAAAAGGATGTTTTAAAATGAAATCGTAATTGCTGCAATTTGGATGCATTAAGTCTAACCTGAATGGTAGAGATGGCTGTCTGCTCTGTAATGAAATTTGACATAATGGAGAAAGTGTTGACCTTTCCGTATTAAAATTTTCTCTTTCATCTCCCCCAGAAGCTCTTGCTAACAGTTTTTCCTCCACGCATCCCTCTCTCACTCATGCCATGATTTCATGTAGCGAGACAGACCATGCATTGTCTGCACCAAAAAAAAAGACAGGCCTAAAATGTTTTTAAATAAATTGCCTGCTGATTTTCATGGATTATTTTAAAATTGCACGCATCATAAAAGCTGCCTAGTTTAATTGTAACTAAATCAGTTTTATTATTTCTAAATCTTGGTTTTCTTTGTCTAATCAAGATATGACAGACAGACAGACAGACAGACAGATAGATAGATAGATAGATAGATAGATAGATAGATAGATAGATAGATAGATAGATAGATAGATAGATAGATAGATAGATAGATAGATAGATTGATTGATTGATTTGCGACAATTTGTATTTATTCCTGACCAAACAGCATGATTTACTCAGAAATAGTCTTAGACAACCCAAGACATTTATATTTTATCCAAGTAAAATAAGGAAATATTTTCCTTTCCAAGGAAAATAGTTCAGTTTCCATGAATCCGTCACAAATGCTGCCTATTTTAACTGTAATTTTGTACCTCTTCCTATGTTCTTTGTTCATTCTAGATAGATAGATAGATAGATAGATGGCCACTGAGACGATTATATTTCATCCAAGTAGTGCTGGACGACCAGAGGTGGAAGTAACGAATTACAACTATCACGTTACTGTACTTAAGTAGTTTTTTTAGGTACTTGTACTTTTTTGAGTATAATTTTAAGACTGTAATTTTACTTGTACTTAAGTAAAAAATTAAGCTAAGTAATGTACTTCGTTACTTTTAAAATTGCAATTCGTTATGAGTACACCTACAATTTGAATTAATTTTCAAATCTATGACCTGCATTTTGGTAGCCAATAAAATGTTCGATCGTTTACGAACCAATAAAAACCCTTACATTTTGACCGGGGAAAAAAAACAGGTTTCGGTGAGCTAATCATAGACACGACATGGAATTTCAAACTGCAGCACCACAGCAGTGAGCGCAAGAGCTTTCGCAGCTGCTGGAAGAGCTCTACATTCCAACGCACGCAACTGGCTAAAGCTTGCAAAGCTCCGAGAAAAGTAATTTACCATGAATGTGTCGAGGGGAAATAAGGAGACACTCCTTGATGAATTATTAATAAACGTTTTCTGAGCCAGTGTCGCAAAGATAAATTTGACGATCCTGACTCGCCATCGCCTTTAGAGAGAAATGCATATCTAGGGATTTTATAATGAAAGAGTTTTTGTAAAGTGTAGAGTAATAATTTAAAGTTTTCTATAGATTATTGTTTATTATTATTATATTTTTCGTTTCGTTTTTCATTTCATTTTTACGAAGCGCTCCTGTTCAGCATCGAGCCATCAGAAAGCGCTTCTTTTTGTTTTCTTTATTTATTCCATTTTGTTGATATTGTGAGTGCACGCAAATAAAATTAGACCCTTTACAGATGATACTACACTTACTTTTATGAGCAAAGATTACAGCGTATTTTAATTTGTTTGCAGATTGCGCTGGCGCCTCCATGTCCTGCAAAGCGCAGTTAGCTTTCACTCTCCAACAAACGACTGTGCGCATAATAGGGCGCATTTATGTAAGTAAAATTGTTTAAATAATTTTGTGATATGCTTGAAGATTTTATTTTAGGCAAGTCGTGATGATTTGATAAGGAAAAATTGATCAAACTTAGGATGTGATCAACTTACTGCCTGCCGCTGGCCGCTTGGTTGTTAAACAAAAACTTTAATTTAACAAACAAAAAATGTTCCAAACATATTTCTAAATTAACTTTATAAAGAAATGAAAATAAATATAAACACGTCAATTTTAAAAACAAAACGGAGCTATATTATTGTAGTGCGAAATGGCTTTCCTATGCGTGCTTTCTTACCGTTTATACTTTCGCTTTCAGTTCAGCAACGAGGGGAGAGGAATGAAAGGGGGAACGCTCCACTTAATTATCTATTAACGGTTTAAATAAATAAGTTCGTTAAGAAAATTGAGGGGGCACAAATTCCTGCTTGTGTGCACGTTTGTTAATAATTTTTGAGCCTCATTTTTCAGTGTTTAAAAATGTGTGTGTGTGTGTGTGTGTGTGTGTGTGTGTAAATGTGTATATGTATATAGGCTATATATATATATATATATATATAAAATTATTTTATTTATTTATTTATTTATTTATTATTATTATTATTTTAAATACTGCACCACCGACTGTAGTTGGTCCATAACCACCGCGGTGGTAAAAATCTGCCACCGTCACAGCCCTTCCCGTGATCGAGTGAGTGATGCAAGAGCGGTCTGACGCATCTAAAATGCCTGGAAAATGCTTTCCAAAGCGCTATCACTTCTGTGGCTTCTGCCGTTGCTAAGCAGTCAATCACGAACCACATTCTCCACTAAACGTTTTTTTAAACAACTAAAAAAAAAAAAAAAAAAACAATATATATGACAATATATATATATCCAAACGAAGCCGGATAGATTCTGTAAACCTTCTCCTGAAGCTCAACAAGAGGTTCAGAAAGTGACCTTTTTAATAGTTTAAAGAATTTAAAATTTTCATTATCACCCTCATGTTTTTCCAAACCTTTCCTTTGTTGAACACAAAATATGACTTTTCAACAATGCTGTAGGGAGTTGATGGTAACCACTGACTAACCGTCTTCTTTTCATCAGAAGAACCGCATAAGGGCTTGGAACAACATGAGGATGATGACACAATTTTCCTTTTTGGGTGAAAAATCCCTTTAAAGGCCATGACCCAACTGATTGTTTATTGTGAAAGGTTCATACTGTTTAATGTTTAATTTGTATTTCTTATAGGCATTCATATGTTTGCCTGTGTTTGATCCATTCACATTTCTGATTGGATTTAGTGGTTATTGTTTTTTCATTAAAAATCACAGTTTTAAAAGTAATTAGTACTCTGGGTACTCTGAGTAGTTTTTGATATGGGTACTTTATACTTTACTTAAGTAAATTTTTAACACCAATACTTTTACTAGTAGTTAAGTATTATTTCTGCAATGTAACAGTACTTGTACTTGAGTACAATTTTTCAGTACTCTTTCCACCTCTGTGGACGACACTGAAACAGCAGACGCGTTGAATGAGAACGCAAATTTACGCTCTGACACTGGTTACTGCCGTAAACAAAGCAACGCTGCGCTTTTAATATGGATAGTATGGAGGTAAGATTAAAATACCATTTAAACATTTCTGAAGACATTGAAAACATTTCTGTTAGTTCCCCTTTGAGATACATTCATATAATCCCCCAATTCAGTATTTTGGATTTTCTTTCAATATTTCGAGCATCCTGAATAGTGATCTTGTTCTGCCTGCTATGGTATTTTCTCCTTTTTGCGTTCGTCTTTAGCGTCTCTGATTTCAGTTAACGACCGTTTACAGTTGGTTTACCCAGTTAAAGAATTAGTTGTGTGTTATTGATAGTTCTCTAAATGTTAGTCAGAAGTGTATACAGTTAACAGAGACTTCCTCTTAATTTAAGATCGCGTCGCCGCTTAGCCACTTTAAAAATTCATACAGTGTGCGTAATTTAAACCTATTTACCGTTTATATCACCCAGCACTAGTTATACAGGACAAATAATCAAATAAGCTCAATCAAACAAACAAAGTGGACATAAATACGCAATGACATTTTGGCAAATGATTTAATCTGTTCTGGACTAATCATAAAGTGAAATCCTGGACCACTGGCTGGGTGTAAAGACAAAGAAAACATTTCATTTATGGGATGAATTCAATATCGGTGGCTTTAATGTGATTCAGCTCTCCCAAACACTTCAGCTGCATGAATACCTGTGGTATAGACCTGGCTCATCTCAGAAACAGAGCTACAGATATAAAGAGGTGAGTCATGAACGACGTGACTAACATATCACTTCTTATGTTAGTATGTGAGTTGTTTACTCCGGTTTTTCCATCATGTCACAGTGGGTCAGAGTCTACAGAGCAGCATCTCTTTTCTGATAATGTATCATGTTTTTGCCACTGTTATACTCAAATGGCTATTTTCTGTAAAAGCTTATAATGTTGTTGTTTTCTATCTGTGAAAATAATTAATCCTATTTTCTTTTTGGATGATACCTGTGATATCGACCAGATGTTGTTACGGTTTCCATTCTCCTCAAACAATAACAGCAGTTCTGGTCATATGAGAGTATTTTTGTATTTTTTTCTGACTTTTCCACCTTTTACATGACCTTCACTCATGAATTATAGACACAGTGTAATTTATTGTTGTTGGATTAACAGCTTCATTTCACACATGTTCCATGTTCCCTCCCTTCCCCTCACACACACCCATTTTTCACCTCCGATTAGAATTAAAGATCTTATTTGTATTCCTCAATGTTAACCTTCATTAGAATCATCCATGTGCAAGAAAATATGAGGAAAACATTTAATTTGCATACTATATTAAAACAGTGACAAGGACTGGGATGCTAATTGCTTTGTTTTTACTCACCCACTGAGACTGTCAGCAGGTGTGTAAAAACATTACTTTTGAGTTCAACAGCTGAATAAACATTTACACTAGTGCTCATTAAATCATCCTGATTCAGTGTTCAAATCTGACATTCATTTTTAAAGGGACAGTTCCCTTAAATATGAAAATTCTGTCGTTCCAAACCCGTAAGACCTTCGTTCATCTTCAGAACACAAATTAAGATATTTGTGAGGAACTCCGAGAGCTGCATAGACAGTAATGTATCTGACACGTTCAAGGCCCAGAAAGGTAGTAAGGACATTGTTAAAATAGACCATGCGACATCAGTGGTTTAATTGTAATTTTATGAAGATATAAGAATACTTTTTGTGTGCAAAGAAAACAAAAATAAATATAGTTGCAAGCAGCAATTACTGGGGTTCAAGCGCTTTAAGGCATTTAAGCACATATGTAAAAAGACATAACATATTATTTATTAAGCCTGTAATGGCCTAAATCAATGATAAAAAAGAGCATTTTTTGGCAAATCCAAGTCATTTACCATAGAAATACAGTTTTTTTTTTTTACATTTATGACTGTTATAGCGCCAACTGTGGTCTGATCTCCCTAAAACTTTGCTTTCTTGTTTAGAATCACCTGTTACATGTGCTCAACAGGTTTCGTGAAGTTTTGAGTTTTCATTTAAGCTTTATGGGCTTTTAGGGATTTTTCTAAACACCTTGTTATAGCTTCCCAAAGGGTAAATTTAACTCTTTTTTTTTTTGATAATTATTGACCTAGAGAGTCCAGAGGATTGTACTGCAGTGTTTTTTTTTTTTTTGTTGTTGTTTTGTTTTTTTGTTTTGTTTTTCAGATTAAGTGAAAAACTACTTCGCAAAAGTATAGGTTTTTACATTTTCTCAATCATTTAAAAAATTGTTTGATCAACAGCGGTAATTTTAGAGGCAAAGTTTTTCAGGAATGAGGGGGTCAATTGTATGATACGAATATCGTTCGTTTGTGTGAAAAACCAGGCAGTATACAATCGTTAACGCCTTTGAAAAATGCAATATCGCCCCCCAGTGGCTGATTTCTTCTTTCTTTCTTTCTTTCTCGTTTCTCACAGACCTTAAGCTTGTCTAAAAGTTGCTAAAAAGTTCATAGTTTTTTGAGATACTCAAATTTCCTCATAGCCACTTATGGCACTTTTGGCCAAGACCGTGCGTACCAATTTTGTCGATAGGACAAACGGGTGCGTAGTAATGTCAGTTTTCATGTTTTTTTCCCATGCTACCAAGTGGCTGAGCTCCACAACATTTTTATGTGACATCAAATTCAGCTCTTACATACACGTTGTGAGTTTGGCACAAATATCTCATTCCGTTCAAAAGTTATAGCCATTTTAGTAAAAGTTGCTCTGCCCCTTTCGAACATTTTGGACTAGTTCACAGAAGTAGTTTTTTCAAAAAATGCAAAATACCTGAAAAATTTGCCAGGATGAAGAATGAATCTGGCGTGTATTTTGTTCATTGTGAGCCAAGCATTTTAACGACATAATCATTTAGGAGTTATGAGCGAGTCTCTATGACTTACGGTTTGATCTGCCCGATAAGTTTTACGTGGAGATTGCTGACCCTTGGCCATTCTAGCAATAGGGGTTCAGCACTATGCATTTGAACCCCTAATGACTTTATTCAACAATTTCTTCTCTTACCTGTCAGTTTTCAATGCACGCTCACAAGAGTACCACAATGCATGCATGTGCACTCCTCTGCTTGCAAACAACTCATTAAATGAATTCTGTACTGTAACTACAGGTGCAGTGAAAATCGTGAAAAAGTTAAAATAGAATATTTCAAAAGTTTTTGTTGGTTTAATTTTGATGATTAGAGCTTACAGCTCATGAAAGTCAAAAATCCAGTATCTCAAAATATTAGAATATTTCCTAAGATCAATCAAAAAACGGATTTGCAAAAGAGAAAAGTTCAAGTTCTTTAAAGTATGTTAATTTATGCACTCAATACTTGGTTGGCAGCACTTATTACAGCAAATGACTTGCTCCTAGCACAAATTACAGCATCAGTGACGTGTGACATGGAAGTTCTCAGCCTATGGCACTGCTGAGGTACTATTGAGCCTTCAGATCGTCTGTATATTGTTGGATCAACAGTTTCTCATATTTCTCTTGAAAATATCCCATAGATTCTCAATGGGCTTCAGGTCAGGCATGTTAGCTGGGCCAATAAAGAAAGTAATATCATGGTCAGCAAACCACTTGCAAGTGGTTGTTGCACTGTGAGCAGGTGCTAAAGTCCTGCTGGAAAAGAAAATCAGCATCTCCATAAAGCTTGTCAGCAGATGGAAGCATAAAGTGCTCCAAAACCTCCTGGTAGATGGTTGCATTGATTTGCACTTGATAAAACACAATGGATCAACACCAGCAGACATCATGGCACCCCAAATCATTACTGACTTCAGAAACTTCACACTGGACTTCAAGCAGCTTGGATTCTGTGCCTCTCCAGTCCTCTTTCAGACTCTGGGACCATGATTTCAAAATAAATGCAAAATTTACTTTTATCTGAAAAGAGGACTTTGGACCACTGAGCAACAGTCCAGTTCTTTTTCTCTTTAGCCCAAGTAAGATGCTTCTGACGTTGTTTCTGTTTCAGAAGTGGCTTGGTAGTCCTTTTCCTGAAGACGTTTCCTTTTGAAGCTCTCCCAAGTGTTTGAATACTGTCAAGCTTTACTTGACAGTATTTTCAAGCTTGTGGTCATCCCTGTTGCTTGTGCACCTTTGCCTACCCAATTTCTACCTTCCAGTAAACGTTGCATTTAATATCCTTTGATACATCACTCTGTAAACAGCCACCCCATTCAGTAATGACCTTCTGTGACTTCTGTGACTCTCTTTGTGGAGGGTGTCAATGATTGTCTCCTGGATCATTGCCAAGTCAGCAGTCTTCCCCATTAGTGTGGTTTCAAAGAACAAGAAATACCCAGAATTTATACTGTAGGATGGTCATTTAATGAAACTCAGATGTAAATATTCTAATATTTTGAGGCACTGGATTTTTGACTTTCATGAGCTGTACACTCTAATCCTCAAAATAAAAAAAAAACACTTTTTAAATGTTTTAATTTACATGTAATGAATGTATCAATATGGTATATATGAAAGTTGCATTTTTTTAAATAAGTTACAATAAAAAAACTTTTTCACGATATTCTAACTTTTGAGCTGCACCTGTATGTAACATGTGGAAAGAGTCACAGAAAAATCTTCAAATGCCACTTATTCAAGAACCAGATCTAGATTTCAGTTCTGTTTTAACTGTTTATTGGCCAATCAAGTTTATATCCTGCCTAAAATTTCTTAAAACAGATTTAAATCCAAAAAAGAGCATTTGAGGCATTTTTAAGTACCTAAAAACGGTAACTGCTGATCTGCTGAATGTGAATAGAAAATCGTATATATTGTCTCTATTTCTGTCTAATAATCTGATGTTTCCCTTTTCCCTTTACACCTTACTGTCATTTCAATTACGCAACAACTTATACAAATAATGTTAACCTAACGCCTCAGGGAACTTAAAACAGGGCTGTGTCCAATCAGCCGACAGGCTGCACAACAGCCCTTCTAATCCAATTGAGGCTTAGCTACTGACACTGAGGTAAATACACATTAGCTTGGTGTGACACCAACAAAGTGAATTACGTTTCATTTAGAGAAAGAAAAGGCTGTTTTTCGTGTGAAAAAAGAAGGGTTTTACAGGTATTTCTGTTATATACCACTTTTCAAGGTCCACCCGAAGGCCATTTTCCTCTCAGCTGTTCATTTTCCAACATGTCATACATAGAGCTAAAAACATTTTTCAAATCAGCTCCAAACCAAGGATTATCACAGTACTGTCAAAAGTACAGTATGTGATATGCAAAATATATGTATATATTGTATTCAGAAGTTTGAAGATGTGGCCTTGACCCTGGCCCAAAATTGATTAACAATAGCAAAGATGTTAGCCAAGCATGTGATGCACATTATTAAGTTAAAATATAAGGGAAAGTTGCAACGTTTCAAGTTTGCTGAGAGAAAAGTTGGACACTCAGCATCTCGTCCAAGAGCTTTGTTCACATGCCACATTCGTTTAATGTGAAGTTGCTGTTTTTTTTCCACTCTCATTCACTGAGGCACTATAGGGAGTGAAGAATGGGCCCCTTTCAGTGCAGCACCCTTCTAAAATCTGATCAAAATTCACTACAGGGCTATCACACCTCACATGTTATGGTTTCTTTTTAAAAGATCGATATTAAAAAAACTCGAATTTCTTAAATATTTTTAAGACACCTGTGGATATGAAAACTGATAGCCTCTCATGTATTAAAAGCACAACCCTTGCATTGATTCAATCCATATTAATCAGACAGGCAAGCTTCAGTAAAAACATACAGACCTTGAATTGTATAGCATACCCTTTCACATCTGAGATCATGCATGATGAAACAGAATTAAGCTTGAAACATTATTGAGAAAGTCTCATTTTGTTTGAGCATGTATGGTTTCTCAAAGTCTAAAAAACAGATGTTAAACTGCTTAGAGCCAAGTCCAGTAAATAATTAGAAGGTTGGTCACATGACAGAAGACATATGATAAACTCTGACCTAAAGTAAAGATGAGGTCATTTTATCTAGCTGTCCAGACAAACATTTACGTGGTTTGGATTCTGTTCTTCCACTGCAAGTTAGAGAAGTTGAAAAGAAATATTCTCAGCCCTACACAAATATTACTGCTCTACAATCACTACCATTACTCTCTTGCTGGCAGTTGTATTGTTGTCCTGATAATCCAGACAAAGAATAGATCAATACTGTATATTTGGGCCAAACACGAAAAAGACCAAAAAGGCACATAATTTGTCTTAATAAGGTTGCAGCCTTTTTTCCCAAAGAGGTCAAAAGTGTGGGTAATTGAAAAAAAAATTAAAAAAACTGACAAAACAGTCCTGTCTTGCTCAAGAGTGACAATAATGTTTTGCCATTGTGCTCTCTTTCCTAAATGAGTTACCCAAAAGAGTGACCGGTGCTGTTGTCAAACAAGATGGAACAAAAGTGGCCAAACTGAGTTAAAAAACTGTCCAATTAAATGACTAAAAAGAGCAACCAGTGTCCTCTCTCCCTAATAAGTGACCAAAACAGTGCCCTTTAAAAACTGGCTCTAATGAGTTAGTAGTGCACTCTCTCCCAAATAAGAAGGCTAACTAAATGAGTGACTAGTCTCCCTCAAAAACTGGCCAAACCAGTGCTGGCTTTCAAAAACAGCAAAAAGAAATGACAGTCATTAGTTACTTGTTGGCAGTTGTATTGTTAACCTAATAATCTAGACAAAGAAATTCCTCCACACCAGCTCCATTGATCTGCAATTCAGATGTATGTCAGAATACAGTAAAGCGATTGAAATCAAGATGACAGAAAAGTGTTGCCATTGTGCTCTTATTCCCAAATTAGTGACTCACAAGAGTGACCGGTGCTGTCATCAAACAAGACTGAACAAATGTGGCGAGTAACCAGTTTCCTCTTTCCTAAGTGACCAAAAAGTGTGCCCTGAGCTGGCTGTCTTTAAAAAAAATGGTTAAAAAGAGTAAGTAGTGCGCTCTCTCCCAAATAAGAGTGACTAATCTCCCACAAAAATGCTGGCTCTCTCAGAAAACTGTCCAAATACGACAAAGTGACCAGCGCTGGCTTTCAAAAACAGCAAAAAGAAATGACTGTCATTAGCCAACTCTCTTGCTGGCAGCTGTATTGTTGTCCTGATAATTTACACAAAGAAATTTGTCCACACCAGCTCCATTGATCTGCAATTCAGATTTATGTTACAATACAGTTAAATGATTGAAATATAAATGTTTAATAGACTGAATGACCAATGCACTCTTTTCAATACTGTATATTTGGGCCAAACTCAAAAAAGACCAAAAGGGATTTGTCTTCATAGTTTGCAGCCATTTTTTACAAAGAGGTCAAAAGTGTGGGCAATTAAAAAAAACACAATCAAAACAGTCCTGTCTTGCTCAAAAAACTGACCAAAGTGAAAGAAAAGTGTCGCCATTGTGCTCCCTTTCCCAAATTAGCAGTGTTGGGGGTAACGCATTACAAGTAACGCAAGTTACGTAATAATATTACTTTTTTCAAGTAACTAGTAAAGTAACGCATTACTTTTTCATTTACAAGAAAATATCTGAGTTACTTTTTCAAAAAAGTGACGCCAGTTACTTTTTGTTTTCTTTATGTATTTAATCCCATTTTTTTAAACAATGACTTTGCTGCTGACCTTTGTTGATTCAATTCAACCGTACACTACAAAAACTTTTCTTACTTTGATTTTTTTGTCTTGATTCTAGACAAAATATCTAAAAATTCTTAAATCAAGAAGGATTTTCTAAACAAGTAAAAATTATTTTCTTGTTTTCAGAAAAAACAAGTCAAAATGAAGTGAGTTTTTGCTTAGAACAAGCCAAATAATCTGCCAATGGGGTGAGCAAAAAAAAAAACAGAAAACAAGAGTATTTTGCTTGTTTCAAGCAAAAACACACTTAATTTGACTTGTTTTCAGGAAAAACAAGACAATAATTTTTTACTTCTCTAGAAAATCCTTCTTGATTTAAGAATTTTTCGATATTTTGGCTAGAAACAAGACAAAAAATCTAAGTAAGAAAATCATTTTTTGCAGTGTATTAATAAACAAAACTTACTTTAGATTGACTAACATTTGTGCTTAATTTTTCTCATTGCTGAAGAGTGTTGAACTTCGTTTTCCTACAGTTCTACTGTACAGACGTGAATTTACTTTTCCTTCAGCCTTATGCCTATTCATTTAATTTAATTTTGGTGTGAAAGGTCTTTTACATTTGTTAATAATCTAACTTTTTTATAATAAAAACAAACAAGCAAGCCCTGCCCAGATTTAAAAAGTTTTTCCATAAAAAGTAACTAAGTAACGCAATATTGTAATACTGTTGTAATATATTACTTTTAAAAGTAACTTTCCCCAACACTGCAAATTAGTGACACAAAAGAGTGACCAGTGCTGTTGTCAAAAAAAAAAAATTTAATAAATAAATAAAAAAGTGGCCTAAATGAGTGAAAAACTGTCCAGCTGATGTGACCCTAGACCACAAAACAAGTCATAAGGGTAATTTTTTTAAAGTTAAGATCTGAAAGATTTCCATTGATGTATGATTTGTTAGGATAGAACAATATAAGAAGAGATATGAATATTTGAAAATCTGGAATCTGAGGGTACAAAACAAATCTAAATAAAATTAGCTTTTGTCCAAATGAAGTTCTTAACAATGCATATTACTAATCAAAAATTAGGTTTTGATAATGGTAGGAAATACAAAAACTATATTCATGGCAGATGATCTTTATTTAATATCCTAATGACATTTGGCATAAGAATTGATCATTTTGACACATACAATGTATTTTGGCTATTGCCTACAAATATACCCATGCTACTTAAGATTGGTTTTGTGGTCCAGGGTCACAAATAAAATAACCAAAAAGAGCAACCAGTGTTCTCTCTCCCTGACAAGTCAGTGTGCCCTGAGCTGGCTGTCTTTAAAAACTGTCTGAAAAGAGTAAGCAGTGCGTTCTTTCCCAAATAAGTAACCGAAAGAGTGACTAATCTCCCTCAAAAACGCTGGCTCTCTCAGAAAACTGGCTAAATGGGACAAAACGTAACCAGTGCTGGCTTTTAAAAACAACAATAAGAAACTCTCCGCGAGTGATCTATTTTGGTTAAACTCGGTTCTATGCGGCATGAGTGTTTTGGATGTTGCGCGCGCTCAGCGCGTGGGAGACCGCTATATTTCGCAGCTCGCGCCAGGACTCGAATATCTGTCGACAGGGGGCGCGAGCCTGTGACACTGCGTGAGAGAAGTAAATGTGAATCTGAAGACTTGAAGTGCTACGCAGTCAACGTGAGACCCTTCAGGATACGCGCTGTGCCCCCACTCCCTCTGAACAAATCCCTGTCAACACTTTTCAGCGCGTTATACCTGAAAACCCTGCAACGCGTTCAGCAGTATTCCCGAGAAGATGTTCGGGTGATTTCTGAGTTTGATCTGACCACGTTTTTGCATCGTTTTAAAAGGGGAGAATATCGAGAGACCCACAACACGCAAGTCTGTTGATCCGGATGAACGAACTGTTGAAAAAGTAAAAACTCGCAACAGATTTTGCTCGCGGACAACTTCTCTGGAGCTGAGTGAGTTTTGCTGTCTTCCTATCAAGTGTTCTTGTATGATATGCACATTAATATCTTTATTTTAAGTGTTTTGGTTGGGCTGCACGTTGGGTTAAAGGGGTGTGCAGAGGAGCTCGTGGAACACAGGGCAGTAAACAGTTTGCGAAATCGAGCACTTTTGAGTGCTGCCTATGCAGTTTAAAAGTCCTTTGATATTAAGTAATCTTTTTCCTTCTCATTTGCTCTGTAGTCTAAACTTGAGTGGGAATAAGGCAGATATATAGTTTACGCACGTCTCAAAATGTTTATAAGGGGCCTCAGGTGGCTTATCGGCTGCGAAAAGTGTTTGAAAATATTTATTACCCTTGTTAAATCAAGGCCAGAGTAACAAGTTAAACAGAGCGGGAATTAATGGACCCATTTGCTGTTTATTCCTGTTATGAATTTGCGTGACAGCTGGATTTATGCACATGGCGTCTGTCACACAGGTGTTTCCCGCAGGTTTGACACACTTAAGGGCACTTCAGGTGTGTCAAGTCCACTTGAGGTAGCCTATGAGAATATATAAAGTAGCTGACATTCCTTTACTGTTTCAACAGATGTGTGTTTTTGCGCTTTGTTTCTCTAGTGTGAAATAAGAAAATGAAGCAGCATTTAATTTAAAACTGTTCAAAATAAATTTATTTAAATAGCTAGATTTACTTTTGAATATTCATATTATGCTATTGTTCATATGAGACCCTGGACCCCAAAACCAGTAATTAGGGTCCATTTTTTAAAATTGGGATTAAATCAGTTAGTCATTCATTATTCATTCATTTTAAATGTTGCCATAATCAGCGTGATGCCCAAGTAAAATGATGCAGTGATAACTTTTTCAATCACTTAATAGTCTAAAATAATTATACAAAATATTCTGACCACCTCTAGAACTTTTTCAGACAGAAGTGGTATTGAAATAAACCTGCAAATCCAATACTTCCTGCATTTTATATTTCCAACCAGCCATGACATTACCTGTGAAATTGTACAAAATCCTGAACAAAGAGATGCAAAAGTGCTGCAATCAAATTTCCCATTTCACAGATGCTTAAACAGAAAGGTCATGATTCTGAATGAAGCACATAGGCAGCTTGTTATGAAGAAAGAGGTATTAAGATGACAGATCAAGAAGAGTGCTGCAAATTTCTAAAACACTCAAATGGATTGAACGATTTTTCTGAAGTTAGTAAATCTAGTGCTTTGCAGTGCTTCTGAGAAGATCAAAAGCATGAGGAGATCCCCAGACTATTTATTTTCTTTGTTGTGGAAAAGGTTACAGGTTGTACAGATTTACTTTTCAAGGCACGGTGTGCACAGAACAGCTTATGTTAAACTAGATGTTTGATCGGCTGTTTTTCCACTCGCAAAATGCTTAATGCTGTTCAGAAGAGAAATGCTTCTCCTAGGGGTTTAGTAGATTCTCACATCGTAATTGCAAAATGTGTTCTGCTGTTATTGCACCTAAAATTCATTATTTATTTCAACTCACTATTCATTCTAAAATTTTCGCCATCCATCACTAAATTGAATTACTTGTTTCAGCCTAATGTTTGTCTGTAATTAAAAGTTTTCTGTGCTGATGGTAATTGCTTTTTGTGTACCAGGCTTGCAAGAACATTTTGTGTTGACTGAATGCACAGTGTAAACAGAAAGGAGATCAAGGTGCTGGTGATCAGAGAAGAGTTACAATTTAGATTTGATATTATATTAGTATGTGCACACATTTAGGACACGCTTAAAATGTCTTTGTCATTACTTAGATGTAAAATAGCAAACCAAGTAGCATCTGTAAACAAACAAAGTGCATTTTCTCAGAAATAACCTCACTTTTTTGAGCCAGTTTGCATTTACTTTTAAAGGAGCACTCCACTTTTTTTGAAAATAGGCTCATTTTTCAACTCCCCTAGAGTTAAACAGATGAGCTTTACAGTTTTTGAATCCATTCAGCCGATCTCCGGTCTGCTGGTAGCACTTTTAGCTTAGCATAAATCATTGAATCTGATTAGACCATTAGCATCTCGTTCAAAAATTATTTTTCAATTTTTTTCAATTTTCAATATTTTTCCTATTTAAAACTTGACTCTAAAAAAAACTCTTAATAATCAGGGAACTTTGCTGCAGTACCATGGGTGTAGCAGGCGCAGTGATATTGCGTAGCGCCTGAAAATAGTCCCCAGCTAGGTAACTTCCAATGTGACCAGCACTAAGTCATTAAGGTAATAGTAAAATAGCTGGGGACTATATTCAGGCGCTACATAATATCATTGCGCCTGCTGCACCCATGGTACGGCAGCAAAGTTCCTTGATTATTACTCAGGAGTAAGAGTATAGTTCCTATCCATATCAGCTTGGAAAATCGCAATTTTTCATTTTCTTTTGGTTTTTGTACACAATGTAACTACGGAGGAGTCCAGTTTTAAATAGGAAAAATATCGAAAATCTTTAGTCATTTTTTAATGAGATGCTAATGGTCTAATCTGATTCAGTGATTTATGATAAGCTATGCTAAAAGTACTAACGGCAGACCCAGAGACTGGCTGAATGGATTCAGAATTGGTAATCTGTTTAAAACTAGGGGAGTTGGAAAATGAACCTATTTTCAAAAAAAGTGGCGTGTTCCTTTAAAGGGAAAGTTCACTCAAAACTGAAAATTTTGTCATTAATTACTCGCCTTCATGTTGTTCCAAACATTGAGTGAAAGTTTGCTCACAAAGTTGACACAGGTGTTATAACTACAGCTGTACTTCATTACATTACAAATAAACATACAGGCATTTGTACAGCCATATGTATCGTTTTTATCAGTATTGTTTTATTAATTAATTCATTTATTAAACTTCTCTGTGGGAATTTTTTTTTGCAACATTTTGTTGAAAACAAATGGCATTCGGTTTGATATTTTGTTATACATTACTGTTCAGAAGTTTGTGGTTGGAAAGATATTTTAACCCTTTACTGTCACTCCCATTTTTGAACATAGACGTGAAAATGCAGTATTCAAGCTTAAGTTTTTTTATAATTCATGAACACAAACATTTTGTAATATGAATTTGATGTACATTTTCCATGGTAATGCAATGTCTGATTTTAAAATGGTTTTCAAAGGATGAATTCTGAGTTTTAAGTTTTCAAGTGATATATAATTTTTTATGATTTCTAAAGCGTGATACGGAAAAAGGCATATCACATAAAGACGTGACGTGTGGCCATACTCGGACCTATGCTCTGCATTTAACCCATCCAAGTGCACACACACAGTGGTGAACACACCTGGAGTAGTGGGAAGCCATATTGCTATCACTGCGGCGCCCATGGAGCAGTTGGGGGTTTGGTGCGTTGCTCAAGGGTCTCACCTCAGTCGTGGTATTGAGGGTGGAGAGAGCGCTGATCATTCACTCCCCCCCCACGCCCCACCGACAATCCCTGCCGGACCTGGGACTCGAACTTCAGTTACAAGTCCGACTCCCTAACCGTTAGGCTATGGCTGCCCCTTATTTAGAAGTCTTAGACCTTTCCAACTATATATAGTTTGTCATGATTAAATTAGAATTTATTTGTAAAATGGTGAAGTAAACTGAAGTAAACAGCAGTGGCATCCCACTGATGAGACGGGTGACAATTACAATGTTTTTGAAAGAATTCTCTTGTGCTCATCAAAGCTGCATTTAAGATTAAAAATACAGTAAAAACAGTAATATTGTTGAATATTATTATAATTTAAAAATATATTTTAAAATGTAAATTACTCCTGTGATGGAAAAGCTGAATTTTCAGTATCATTACTTCAGTGTCTTCAGTGTCACTAGATTCTTCAGAAATCATTTCAATATGATGATTTAAGAAACATTTCTTATTATTATCAATGTTGAAAAGAATTGTGTTGCTTAATATTTTTCTGGAAACTATTCTACATTTTTTTAGGATTCTTTGATGAATAGAAAATTAAAAATCATGTATTTGAAAATATGCATCCTTTGACAAGGATGCATTGAAAAATTTAATGCATCCTTGTTGAATAGAAGTTATTTCTTTAAAAAAAAAAAAAAATCTCACTGACCCCAATCTCTTGAACAGCAGCGTATAACGCAGAGACATTCATACGTTTTTAGATGTGGCTTAGGTGTCAGACTCTGTAAAGCAGAACAGAGAATGAAGGTTTAAGCATGATGCACCAGCTTTTGACTCTCTATGAAAAACGTCTAGACGTTCGAAGACCTTTGCAACACAAACAGGTTTGCAAGCACTCTCTGCACAAACACGATTGACCTCAGTTTACCACGGGTGTTGGAAGCGTGATATCTCTTTCTCCTTCTTGTTTAGAGTCAGTATCGTAAAACTCTGTTCTCCCCTCACACACACACACACACATACACACACACTCGGTTTGGCAGAATGTAGCTCCGTCCCCCTCCAGCAGCCTGCTCTGCTGACCCAGACTTTTCCACTGCCCTTGTGAAATAGGAGCGGCAGAGACGATCGGGTCTCACCAGCCAGAACTGAATGCCATCACAAAGCGAAAGGATTCTCATATGCTACTGCTGGCACTTTAATCTCTATTTGAACAGTCCAGTGAAGTGTTAAACCCCTGTCTGACCAAGTTAAAATCCCCTGTGCACCAGCAAAACTGCAGCACATGCATTTTTTTTTCTGTGCACATGTATATATGTATATAATGGTTTACACAAGCTTCTGTGCTTGTTTCACCATAACACACTGTTTGCTTGCTTGTGCAACTGGGGTGACTGAATGTCACCTTTGAACTTTGCATATCGTCTTCTGACTAAATCAACCAGAATAGGAAAGGTTGAATCCTGTCTGATATCCTCTTTTCTGCAGTAGCCAAATGCTGTGTAGACCTACGCTACAGTACTGCGCTAACGGCATTTGAAGATTATGCTAGAATTAGATTACAACAGTAAATTCAGAGATGTTCGCAAGATGTGCTGCAAAAATTCATACTGAATGCTACTGAGATCCACTGTGAGGGCAATTGATAAAAGCCTAGCCCATTTATTCACCTTCATGTTGTTCCAAACCTGTATGAACGTTATTTCTGAAGCTACACACAAAAGAAGATATTTTGAAGAATGTAACCAAACTGTTGCTGGTCCCTATTGACTTTCATAGTACTTTTGTCTATATGGGAACCAACAACTGTTTGCTTTCATTTTGCAAAATATATCCTTTTATGTTCAACAGATGAAAGAAACACATACAGATGTGTTGTAAATGATGACAGAATTTTCATTTTTGAATGAACTGTCTCTTTAAGGAACAATCAAACCATTAACACAGTTGATTCAGAAAGTAGTGACACTACAGGTGTATGATTTAGTGTAATTTATTTGGCTTCGTAAAAATGAATGATATTAAATTATCTAAGACTCTCTCTTCTACAATGAAGAGGTTCTTAGGCATTTTTTTACATTAGAAGTGCTATTTTGCAGTTATCCTCAAAGCATATTTTGCATGCAAAAAGTGGCTTAACCACAGTCATTTTTAAAGGGATACTTCACCCAAAAAATGAAACTTCTGTCATTAATTACTCACCTTCATGTCATTCCAAACCTGTAAGACCTTTGTTCGTCTTCAGAACATGAATTAAGGTATTTTTGGTGAAATCTGAGAGCTTTCTGACCCTGCATAGACAGCAAGGCAGCTACCACATTCAAGGTGACTACAAAGTTGAAGAAATTGTTGAATAAAGTAGTTATTTTGGTTTTCTTTGCGCACAAAAAGCATTTTCATGGCTTCATAATATTACAGTTGAACCACTGATGTAACATGGACTATTTTAACAATGTCCTTACTACCTTTCTGGCCTTGAACGTTTCAGTTGTGATGCTGTCTATACAAGGTCAGAAGCTCTTGTATTTCATCAAAAATATCTTAATAATTGTAATGATTTTACACATGAATCTAACGGTGAGCTTTGTACACCAACAAAAAGAAGTTATTGATGTAGGAGTTAGTTTGAAACAGTTTGCACTTAGGTTTTGTGAGTAAATTTAACAATAGTTTTTACAGTGTTGTCTTGTAAAACATATTCCAATAATCTTTGTTATGGGAAGGGTGTGTTTCTCTATTAATATTTGCCACTAAAGTAAATAAATGGAAAAGTAATGTATTTTTTAAGTGACTTGTATATACATTATATGGTGCAAATTTGTTGAGTAACATGGTACGTTACTTGAACAAATACATTTATTTGAGTAACATGTTACCCCAACATTCATGGTAACGGACTGATATCATCGGTAGCTTCAGTACAGTTTGCTAAAAGCAATGCCTAAATGTTTGTTTTACATCATAGATGTGCTGACAGCAGGATTGAGCTAGGAAGAACTGGATAAAGGCACAGTGGTTATAGTCTTAGTGCACATGGGTTCAGTCATTCAGATTTAATCTCTGCTTGATTGTCTGAGTGCTGATATAAAGTTGCTAAATAGGTGCCATTAAGAGCAGTTTACGACTGAGCACATCACCGCACACAGATTTAGGATTACTTCCTGTTTGGAGTAAACCATCATAACAGAGTATGACTCAGTGACTCTGGACGTTTTATTATATAGCAGAGATCAACAGGTTTGAAATGGTAAACTCTGCATCTATTACTCACTGCTAATTTTGGATGTTATTAATTTAGACTTGGAAGTTGGCCCAACAGAAATGATACTCTTCTGCTTGTTAGACAGAGCTCTAGACCTGTTAACTTAGTAGTTCATTTAGGAAAGCCTACAACAGTCAGCGTTCAGAAGTTTGGTGTTTGCAAATGTGAACTAAATGAAGTGAAGGTGTGTAAATGGGGATTTCTGACCTTACTTCTGCACAAAAGGTCATCCATTTAAACAGAAATGCATGCCAGCACCAGATTCTTTTATTAGGGTTGTAATAGCGAATAATTAAAATACTGACAGACAGTGAACTTTGATTATATTATTTATTTATTTTTTTGGCATGTAATTATAATTGTAATTGTCATGCCATACCTAATACAGGATGTTTGATTTTTGTAGATTCAAAGCAAGGATTGGCAACCTTGGCAACCTAAACCATTTTTAATATACAGTTGAAGTCAAAAGTTTATATACACCTTGCAGACTTTGCAAAATTACCAAAATAAGAGGGATCATACAAAATGCATGTTTTTTTTTTATTTAGTACTGACCTGAATAAGATATTTCACATTAAAGACATTTACATATAGTCCACAAGAGAAAATAATAGTTGAATTTATAAAAATGACCATTCAAAAGTTTACATACACTTTATTCTTAATACTGTGTTGTGAAAGATCCACAGCTGTTTTTTTTTTTTTAAGTGATAGCATTTTGATTTAATGATTTTGAGATCCATCTTTTCACACTGAGGACAACTGAGTGACTCATATGCAACTATTACAAAAGGTTAAAACGCTGTATAATGCTTCAGAAGGAAAACTATGCATTAAGAGCCAGGGTGTAAACTTTTAAACGTAATGAGGATGTGTGCAATTTTCTTATTTTGCCTAAATATCCTATTTTTTTCATTTAGTACTACACTTGAGAAGCTACAGAAGATACTGACATGTTCCCCTGAAGACAAAATAAGTCAAATTTACCCTGATCTTCACATTCAAAATGTTTTCACCCCTGGCTCTCAATGCATCGTTTTTCCTTCTGAAGCATCAGTGAGCGTTTGAACCTTCTGTAATAGTTGCATATGAATCCCTCAGTTGTCCTCAGTGTGAAAGGATGGATCTCAAAATCATAAAGTCATTGTTAGAAAAGCAAAAATGCTGAAAACCAAAGAATTTGTGGGACCTGAAGGATTTTTCTGAAGAACAACAGGCAATTTAACTATTCAGGACAAACAAGGGACTCATGAACAAATCACTAAACAAAAAACAAAACAAAAAAAAACACTGTGCATCATTTAGGTAGCAACACATTATTAAGAATCAAGCGTATGTAAACTTTTGAAACTATTATTTTCTCTTGTGAACTATTTGTAAACGCCTTTTATGTGAAATATCTTATTCAGGTCAGTACTAAATAAAAAATAACATGCATTTTGTATGACCCCTCTTATTTTGTTAAAATAATTAACATTTTGCAAATTCTGCAAGGTGTATGTAAACTTTTGACTTCAACTGTATATACACTGTTTACTACATTATTTTAGCTGTGTATTTGTTTGAGTTAAGTGTCTTGCACTGATAATTATATAGTTTTAAGAGTCTTTGCGGTCTGTGTGTGGAATGTTAAGGACCGGTTAAAATCCATACTGATTGCAATAATTTCTCATTTATATCAAGTTTTGCTCTAAATGCCTTTAACAACAAATAAATCTAAACAAACCGTGGGCTGTCATCCGCTTAACCACGCATTGCGAATGACGTAAAACAGACCTGTTTATTTGCACAACCCACTGTACAATGCTGCCCCGGATATATTTGGAAATATCTGCGCTACAAAAAAGTGTTTATGTGATTCCCATTAAGCTCATCACTAAATACAACAGGGTGCATGACAGGGATTTGAAAGAGCAACATTACACTAACTTTTGTTTCAAAGACATGGCCCTCAAGTGGGAAAAAATGTAAATGTTGTCCAAGATGGGCTGCGTTATCAACAGCAGACAAATTTTGGAGGTTAAAGGCTGAGAAGCATTGCCTAATACGCATGCAGTGCTGTGGAGAACTCGAGAAGCGGGAAATTCTTTCAGCCAATAGAATTCAAGGGAGGTTCCTCCCCTCCTCCCTCGAATGGCTATCCGGACAATCAGGCCCTCTGTGTAGACTGCCGTGCCCCTTTAACTCCCTCGTGGGGTCGGACCCTATACTGGCCCTCCCAGTATCTCCAAACACTCCAGATGGTGGAAATGTATGTGACTGAAAACTCAAAAAAAGGGACAATAGAGCACTTGTATATGCCTCATAAAATTACCTATATAATATATAAATTAATAAATTAATACTAAGCAATACTGACAATAATAAGAAATGTTTTTGGGCACCAAATCACCATTTTAGGATGGTTTCTGAAGGATCGTGTGACACTGAAGACTGGAGTAATGACTGCTGAAAATGCAGCTTTGCTAAAATAGCACTGATTTAATATTTTATCCCATCAATAATAGGACTTGAAGGGATAATTCTACCAAAAATGAAAATTCTGTCATTAATTACTCACCCTCATGTTGTTCCAAACCCATAAGACGTTTGTTCATCTTCAAAACACATGAAATCTAGTAAGGACATCGACAAAATAGTCTGTGTGACATCATTGGTTCAACTGTAATGTTATGAAGCTACGAGAATACTTTTTGTGCACAAAGAAACCTGAAGTAACGACTTCATTCTTTGTTCTCTTTCCCTTTCTCTAGCCTTTTAATTCTACTTTACTAAATGCAATACAGTCTCATAGACCTTTTAATAAGCATTAAACCTGTCAAAATGGGTGTGTAATGCATTTTACACTCTTGTGATGTATGATAGCAGCATTCCTGAGTATTGGGGCCTCTCCACTAACTGACTGTGAAGGCCATCTTTTTGAGAAGAATAGAGAGGATCAAGACGAGTTTGAGGCGTGTTTGTTGACTCAGACTTGAGACCAATGCACAAGGGCACAAGAACTGCATAATGTTATAAATATTTGCCTTTAGTAAAACATCAGTTTTTATTTTAGTCAGTTTTTGTGAATCTAAATACATAATTCCAAAGTATTTTACAATGCAAGTATCACAATGCAAAAAGACAGGCTTGTGAAACCTGCATGTTGTTATTCTAGCATTGCTAGATGTTAAGATGGGGTGAAGCTACAGGTCAGATGCAACAAAGCCAGTTATTTGCTGACTGCGTATTTTCCCACATTTGGAAATTATAGCCTGGTGCTGTTTTCAACAATTCACTGCCAAGTGCAGAAGAAAAATAGTTTTAAAGCCAAGTTTAAGGCTGAACCAGATCCAAAAACGCATCAGGTTAAGACCAGTCTAAACAACGTTTATTGGTCAATTGTACTTAATTGTCCACTTAAGATTATTTGATTACTTATTTGATGTCAATTACTTGATGCACATTTAAACCATATCAGTAGTAGAGCTGTGTAAAAAATAATGATTCTCATTTTTATGAAACAATATCAAATCTTAAATGTCAAGAATCGATTAGTCTAGCCTGTTTTCAGTTAACGAACGGAACATTGTAGTGCACCTCGCATTTAATAAATTGTAATAAGCTTTGTGATTTGTTACTTTTGATATGAAACAAAGTCTCAGATTTCAAATTCTGGCCATTTTATTGCAGCATTCAAACAACAAATACCGTTTTGGCCAACCTGATCTCATGACAAAAACATATATGTGGTAACTTTTTTCGCAAGACACGAAAATGGTATTGCCATGTACCATTTTGACATATTCGATGTGAAATGTCCACTGAGTGGCACTAAAAGAATTTTTTTTCCCCCAGAACAGATGAACATACATATGGTACATTTTTCACTGCAGTTCTGACTTGAAATGTCCGTTGAGTGGCGCAATAACTCAAAATACTGTGTTGACATTTTATCAGAACATACAATCTGCACTACACCTAAGCCTACCCAAAATTATGAACAAAAGCGAATGTGACGCAAAAGCGCAATCACAAGCATGCCGTTTTAGCTTGTTTTTCGATCTCTCATCTTTCTGCTCTTTCATCATGAGTCATGTTTTTTTCACGCGATTCGTACCCAAGGATTCCACATCCTAAATACAATACTGTGCCGGCTAAGCTACCGAGCAAGCGTGTTACATCCAGAAAGCGAAATGTATGGAGCTGTGATAATAACTGTGTATGAAAACTATTACAAGTGTTCATTGTTTTACAGCCTCTAGTGGACATTTCTGTTGGAAACTGCAGTGATATGTACTTTCTGGTATGTATTTCACGTCTTGCGAAAGTTCCCACAGGTACGTTTTTGTGTCAGGAGATCAGGTAGATTTTGGCACTGTTTAGTAATCAAAACAGATCACTTTAATATCAGTTGTAGCATGAAATAAACAATAAACATTCAAAGATATGTTAACAGAGAGTACAACATACCAAAATCCTTATCCTGTCTCATATAATTGCTCAATCAGTGTTTTAACCGTGCAAAGACATCAATATAACAGCTAATAATAAACAAAACTAAACGTCACTAAAAATATTCACTTTTTGCTAAATATATGCACCATATAACATATTCATCATAATTTTTACTGTTCCTCAGTGTTTAATTTACATTTGAATAAATCTGTCAAGTTTTTATGACAGTCACCACCAGGGTTGCCTGGCTTTTACAACAAAACCCACCCAACTGCTACTCAAAGCTAGCACAAAAGTAGCCCAATTGCGTTTAGAGGGCGGGGTCCCCCGGTAAAAAGGGGTTAAACCCCGCGTTCCATGGGTAAAATACACATTTTTTGGTGGGGTTCTTCTGGTAAAATTAGCATTCAGGCTAAATATTATGTTATTCAGGGTTCCCACGGGTCATGGAATTTCTGGAATATCATGGAATTTTAAAAGGTCTATTTCAGTCATTGAAAGTCAAGAAATTTAATACTTTTTTGGTCCAAGTCTTGGAATGTCAGGGATTTTTGTTTGTTGCTTTAAATTGTAGTTTCCATTTATCAAAATGTAATTTTTCTATATGTGTTTTACACGTTTTGCCTATTATTATGGCTAGGCTATTTTTCAGCGCCATTTTATTCCCTTCCCCCAAGTCAACTGGCAATCACTTAAGTCAAATGCAGTCACCAGGCTGTACCTGATAACTAAGGCAAACATGCCTGGAAAATGTACATTTCAAGAACTTTGGCTACAAAATGACCACTTCAAAGATTGGTAGAGAAGCAAAAACTAAATGTGAAGAAATAAAAAAAAAACTGAATGATGAACTGGATTACAAACAGAAAATCCTTTAGAGGGTTTAACCCCTTAAATCATAAAAAACATAAATTAATTTCTGTAGAAATGGTACAGAAAAAGCCTGTTTCTGCCACTAAATTAGTTTAATTACGTGATACAAACTTGCAATTCTGAGAAATAAAATCTAAATTGTGAGATAAAAAGTCGCAATTGCAAGTTTTAAAGTCAGAATTGCATGATATGAATTCGCAATTGGGAGAAAAAAGTCAGAATTGTGAGATAAAAAGTTGCAATTGTGAGTTCTAAAGTCAGAATTGCATGATATAAATTTGCAATTGAGAGTTAAGTCAGAATTGTGTGATATAAACTTGCAATTCTGTGAACATATCAGTATTTTTTCTCCTCAGAAATGAGTGTATATCTCACAATTATGAGAAAAGAAGTCAGAATTGCAAGATACAAAATCTCAATTGCAAGAAAAAAAGTCAGAATTGCGAGTTTATCTTTATCTTTTTTTTATTTAGTGGCAGAAACGAGCTTCCATAGTTTTGTACTAAAAACGTCTGTAAACAAGTAAATAAAGCTTGCAAATGGATGGATCCGTTCATTATAGGTCATGGAAATTCAGCTTTTTAGTCAGTGAAAGTCATGGAAAAGTCAGGGAATTTGACATTTGGCTTAGAGTGGGAACCCTGGTTATTGGGGTCGCTTCAACCCGCGGATATGAAAAACAACCCACGGCAATAGTATGAAAGTAGCCTAATACCGCAGGAAAACCATGGATTGGCAACACTGGTCACCACTGAAATGTTTATATTTCAGAAAACAAATTGGAGTAGAAATATAATTATGTAATTTAAGCATTTGTATACAAATCAGTTAGTTTTAAACTTCCATATTATAGTAGTGTAGTACCAGTGGGCTCTCGTGTATATTTTACAGCATTAATTGAGAGAATTTTTTTTTCTCCTTGAGAAAATTTGCCATGTGCTATAGTGAATGTAGTGAAATTCACTACTTTTTTTTTTTAATCAGTCTGTCTATATAAATCTACAGGCTTAGTTAAGATCAGACTCGCCAGTCCCAAAGCACCACTGACCTCTCTATGATTTGTGCTGGTGACCAAACAAATATAGTGTACTTATTTTTAGCCCAACTCTTCGGCTAGCTGGATACAACCTGTTCAGACTACATGCTTGTGACAGAAATTTCTCACTATGTCACAATGTCATCGCCATTTCAGACAAATGATTATCTCTTTTATGGAATATTATTGTGATAAGACCTAAAAGCGGCGAGGGAATAGAGTCAAGGGTCATCGACAGACTCAACCAAGCGCAAAGTGTAACTTACAAAGCGCCCTCACATACATAAATCATAGAATGAACAATGGCAACATGTCAACAGTATTTCTGTCACACATCTAGCACTAATATAAGTCAAAGCTGGTTTACATTTTTTATCCTTCATTCGTTGTAAGATGATGTTTCACCAGGACCTTTAGCAGAGATAGCATGAACGTTTGACATTTTGAAAGGTTTTCCGTCAGCCTAGCATAATTTTATAATAGATACTGTAGTTTAACACAGTAAATGATGTGTATTAGCTTGTGAAAACATCCTCCGCACAGTCTGCATGCTTAAAAGACCCCTGGTCACCTACAGATAATGACAACCCACGTATGGCTAGAAGTGCTGAGCGGTGCAGAGGCTGTATCTGGTTGTTAATTGTCTGGTGTCCTCGTATAGGGTTTCAGACAGACCAACTAAGAATTATTGGCGATAACAGCAACGCGCTTTGGCGTGAAGGAGTGAGGAAATGAATTGGAGAAGCTGTGGAGATCGCAATGGCCCTGGGGCTCTCAGGGGGTTTCAGCTCAGTATTTGTCAGAGGGGTGTCATCCGGGAGCACCACAGATAATGATTTTTCTTTTTCCCCCGCTTAGGGAGACGGCAGAAGCTATGGCTTACTCTCTCTCGCTCAGTCTGCTCTACCTTGGCTTGCTGTGTGGAAACGGACCGGTGTACGCAAGAGGATCCGAGCTGTTCACTCCAGGTACTGGACTCACAAACACATCAAAAGCATTCGTTATTTCACATTGCAAGAGCAGTCTGATTTGCAATTAAGTTGATCAATGTATTAGGGATGGAAAGAAATGGAATATTATGGAATTTTCCTATTTGAATATGAATCCTGCTTGTTCTGTGCATCTCTGTATGAATGAATGGTGCAGATGCCTGTTGTTGTTGTTTTTTAATTAACACATACTGAGGTGTGTGACACTCGTGGTGTTTTCAGCCTCTGCTGCCTTAATATATGATACATGAATACATAAACATGATCTCAAGAACATGATCTCTAGAGTCACTTTATGAGCATTTTACTGTTTCTTGTGAGAAAAATCATTATATCATATACAAGCAGAAACTAAAAAGGTCCTTACAGCAACCCGTCAAAAGTTCATGACAGAAATATTACTGTATATTATTAATTAATATTATTAATATTACTGTAATGATATTACTACTAATAATAATACAAATATTATTAAAACAATATTTAGGAAATATTTCCCTGAAAAATTATCTACCAGAATTCACTTACCAGAAAAATCTAAATACACAACAGTATTTCTGACAAAAAAAAATTCTTTATAAAATTGAATTAATATTTATAAAATAATTAGACATGCTTTTGATTATTAAAATTTAATGAAACTATTAAAATGGAAACAAGAAAATTAATGGAAAACAGATTCACAGAATTTGATAAAAATAAAAGTGAGTTTGAGGAAAAACAATAAAATGTATTTCATAGGACCTTTAAAAATAACATTTTGTCAAACTTTTAATAAATTGCTGTTAAATTGTGAAAGTTTCATGATTTCAATTACTTAGACATGCTTTTTGATTTAATATTTTTTAAATGTAGCCATTTAATAGAGTAGAAAAATGTAAACGGTAAAAACTGAATAATTTGGGAAGGATGGGAAGGCCGTATTTATTTTGTGTCTTTGTTTCATTGTATTTGTCCTTCAGTTTGTAACTTACATCTATGTTCTTATTAATAACAAAAGTAAAATGTTTCCTGTTGTTCTATGTTTTTGTCACATGTATCGGTTCAGTAGTAGTATCAAAATATTTTAGTCAGGTATCGTATCAAAGTCCAAATATTGGTATCGTAACAACAAATGTCCACTTGAGCTTTCATAGGCCACTTTCATAGGCCACTTTCCCACTATTTCTCTCATGTCGTTCCAAAATCATGAGACATTTGCTTATCTTTGGAACCTTAATTAGGATATTTTTTGATGAAATCTGAGAGTTGCTATCAATACAGGGTCAGAAAACTCTAAAAATATCTAAAGTGTTCCAAAAATGAACAAATATCTTACGGGTTTCATTTTTGTGTGAACTATGTCTTTAAATAATAATTGATTTGAAATAATAAGTGATGGTGATACTGTAATATATTATTTATATTGGAATAATACTGTAAAATGAAAAAAATCTATTTTTTATGTGTACAGTTTATGATATCAGTGTCTCAGTATAGCTAGATTCACAGTAAATGAACATTCGCAGAAGCTGAGCTACACGTGTGTAAATGCCACGTGTGAAATGGTAAAGCATAAATTTATTTAATTAAATCGGAGCCTGTGCGATTTGACAGTCTCAGTACGCCATATTGTAATATTGATTTTATTGCGATATATTGTGCAGCTCTATAGTCTAAACGAGGTGGAATGAAGCAACTAGACTAGGTGGTTGGCCCTATTTTTTAACTGTTTGCTTATTTTTAATATATTGTACATTCTATGAGTGCCTTTGGCTACTTTGTCAGCTGTACTTACTGCAGCAAAAACATGCTTTGCATTTAGGTGGTACTTTTTAAATTGCTCCGACAGTAGAAAAAATTGTTACTATGGAAATTCCAAATGGATTGGTAATTAGTGTTAATTTCACTTCATTTTGTTCTAAATTAGTAATATAAGAAACTATTAAATAATATTAACAAATAATTAATAATTAATAAAATTAGTAGTATATTTTGAAAATGAGTATTTATTTATTTATTTAAAGAAATTGTTGGAAATGTACATGTAAGATGTTAAAATGGACTGTTGTAATATGAATAAATTTACAAAGGGCTTTTATCAATCAGGGAATTAAACTGTAGATGTCAGTGCCAGGTCATTATTGGAAAATCATTGGGCCTGTGTCAAGATTATTCACCTTTGAGCACACAGAACATTTTACTTTGGTCTAGTCAAACAATCCTTCAATAAATAGGTTTTGTTTGAAAGTAAACACATTGACTGTGGTCATCCAAAGTCCAGGGACAGGATACAGTGGCGCTTATGGGATGATGAACTAAATGGGATGTCATCACTGCACGTAGCTTATCATTGAGACGGAGACAGCGATATGTTATGGGGAATAACATTTGTGTAATAGGCTTTCACAGATGAAGTGAATGACTTGGGTTAATGACCCAGTAGCTGCACAAGTTAGAGCACAGACTTTAGAACTTTGATTAAAGTTCATTTTTTTGGCTTTATGTCTAAATATATTCTCTTTTAATGCTTATTAAGTTATTATTTAACTACTATGGATGAAAATATTGCCTTATCACCTGTGGATTCCAATGATATCATATTTAATTTTTCTAATATGTGACCCTGGACCACAAAACCATAAGGGTCAGGTTTTTTTTTTTTAAATTGAGATGTATACATCATCTGAAAGCTTTTCATTGGTGTATGGTTTGTTAGGATAGGAGATACAATTATTTGAAAATAGTTGCAAAAATGTCCTTAATTTGTTCTTAGCAATGCATATTACTAATCAAAAAATAAGTTTAGATATATTTAAGGTAGTAAATATCTTCGTGGAACATGATCTTTATTTAATATCCTAATGATTTTTGGCATAATAGAAAAATCGATAATTTTGACCGATACAATGTATTGTTGGCTATTGTTACAAATATACCCATGCAACTTAAGATTGATTTTGTGGTCGGCGCCGATAGCCTTGTGGGCAGTGCGCTGACACATAGCGCTGTTGTGCTGCGGGCGTCCCGAGTTCGAATCCTGGCTTGAGGACCTTTCCCGACCCTACGCCTTCTCTCTCTCCCACCTCACTTCCTGTCACTAATGATCTGTCCTGTCACAATAAAGCCAAAAAAGGCCAAAAATAAATCTAAAAAAAAAAAACTCACTTCACCCCACCTCGCTTCCTGTCACTAATGATCTGTCCTGTCACAATAAAGCCAAAAAAGGCCAAAAATAAATCTAAAAAAAAAAGATTGATTTTGTGGTCCAGGGTCACATATTTTAAACTTATGAAAGGGCTAGTAATGCATTAGCGTTTTAGGTTTAAATGCAGAGATGCTCCAACAAAGATGTGATACAAATTATTAGTTATTCTAACATGTTGCCTTATAAATTCTGTCCTGTCCGAGCCAACCTAGTCTCGTGATAAAATGCAAATAATTTACATTTTGGCAATTTAGTATGGGTTTGTGTGATTTTATTATTTTTTTTTAAACAAACAAACAAACAAACAAAGCAAACAAGATCCACAGTGGGGCGTAAGCAGATGAAAACTTATAAGTTCACTACTATCTGTTATGAATTGCCATGAAAATTAGTTTACTATGCAACCTAAGGCACTGCATGTTAAAGGAGACCTATTATGCCCCTTTTTACAGTATAAGTCTCAGATGTCCCCAGAATGTGTCTGTGAAGTTTCAGCTGAAAATAGGTCATTTATTATATCATTTTGAAAATGCCCATTTTGAATGGAAGCAGAAACATGCTGTTTTAGTGCATGTCTCTTTAAATGCAAATAAGCTGCTGACCCTGCCCCCTTTTCCAGAACACTGCTGTCTTTACAGCTTGTACTCTGCCAAACAACATCTGTTTGGTTCTGAAAACAGTACGTTTATGAAACTTCTGATTAACTGTTTCATAAACGTACACATTCGAAGCACACATACAAAAAGCGGCTGTCACACAGCATGTGAGTACTAAACTAAGTTCTCTTTCATGTCTTATTGCACTTAAACTGTCAAATACACACACGTTTATGCTAAAAACACACAGGAGTTACAAAAACAGTGAAGGTAAACAGCTGGGAAAGAAACCACATGTTTATATTAGATCTGTGTGGCAGCAGTGTAATATACAGTAAATAAATCAATAAATCCACTGCTCTCTTGTCTCGTCTGAGGCTGGGACTCTAAATAGTGTTCTGTGACAGAACAGTGAGCATGCTTTGCTCGAACTTTTGCCATAGCTTTTGAACTGGTACACCATTGTCGCTTGTGAAAACAAAATGGTGGCGCCGTAGGTGGAAACGTACAGATTAAGGGGTGATAAAATCAGATCCCCTTTCTACGTCACAGGGAGAACAAAATCTGAGCGGCTAATTTTTTCACATGGACATACAAAAAACGTTACTAGGTTGTTCTTTTTACATTTTCTGGGTAGGTAGATACACACATAAACATGAAAAAAGTCAGATTTTCATGATATGCTGCTTTAAGGAAAAAGTTCTATATGCTTCATAAAACAGATCTTTTCCTTGAGCATTTTCTATAATTGAGTGTTCGATGGGTGGTGCAGTTGTGTATCTGGGTGTTGATTGTTCAAATGAAGCAGCATTTAAAATATGTCTGCATAAAAACAAGTCCTTGGGACGGATATCTGAAAACCCTATTGAACGTATTTTTCTGTCCTTTTTCATTAATGTCTCTTCAGAGGTGTTCTGAGGACGGGCTGCGGTTTGATTGAGAACAGAAGTAATTGTATTGAGTTATGGCTTCGGACAGGGGCCATATTTGTGGACTTTTTTGTGAGGGAGGTCTGGCAAGCATGACTTTATAGTTTTGGCTGGAATTTCAAAGACATGATGATGTCTTATGGAGGAGAGAGTGAACTGGCAGCTCTGTGGGCCTGCGCTGTCAAAGTCATGTGTGAATGCTAATGTGTCTCTAATAAATCAGATGTGCATGGAGCAACTCGCTCTGAGCCAAGCATATGGGTGTTCGTGATAGAAGTGTAATGAGATAAGGCTGCTAATTTCAACTATTATCAACATGTGCTTGAAAAATTACTGATGACTGTTCATAGATTTGATATCACCCACTGATTGTCATGCGATTACAATATTTAGATGTGCCAAATTCTTGGACAAGAGGGCATTACAGAGCTGTGGAATTATGTTTGTATTTTGCATATTATGTTAGCACTTTAAAGAGAGTTACACTAGCAGTCCAAAGTTTTTAAAGAAGCCTCTTCTGCTCATCAAGCCTGCATTTATTTGATCCAAAGTACAGCAAAAACAGTAACATTTTGAAATATGTTTACTGTTTAAAAATAAGTATTCTATTTGAATATATTTTAAAATGTAATTTATTCCTGTGATTTTCAGCATCATTACTTCAGTCTTCAGTGTCACATGATCCTTCAGAAATCATTGTAATATGCTTGATTTTTATTATTATTATTATTATCACTATTTTAAACAGTTTGTTAAGTATTATTTGATTAATAGAAAGATCCAAAGATCAGCATTTATTTAAAATAAAAAGCTTTTGTAGCATTATACACTATACCATTCAAAAGTTTGGAGTCAGCTGTTACATAATAATAAATGTTTTTTTGAGCGGCAAATCAAAATATTACAGCGATTTCTGAAGGATTATGTGACACTAAAGACTGAAGTAACAATGCTAAAAATTCAGCTTTGAAATCGCAGGAATAAGTGAAATTTTAAAATATATTCAAAAAGGAAACAATTATTTTAAATAGTAAAAATATTTCACAATTTTACTGTACTTTGTTTCTATTGTACTTTGGATCAAATAAATGCAGGCTTGGTAACATTAAAAATCTCACTATTCAGAAATATTTGACTGCTAGTGTAAATGTTTACTAAATATTTAAAAAAATTTCAATATATGTACTTTTGTAGCACTATTCATATTTGATATATTATATTTTAATAATAACATGTATTATAATTCACAATAATGACAGTTTAATATTTTTATACACACACACATTATTATTATTATTCTGCATTTTGACACTATAAAGATCATCACTTGATGATTTAAACAAAATGCATTTTCAATATATTAACATAACTACTATTAATTGGAATAATAATAAGAAAAAAATTGATGGTTAAACTGTTACTTCTCGCGAGATTTTGAATGGCTGTTACTCGTTTTGGGTAATTGATGCAAAAAATACAACTTTACCAAAATACTTTACCATATGGCTGACCATTTATCTGTTTGTGCTATTTATCGTAAAATTAAAAAATCAACACGTTTTCCCTGAAGTCCCAAGAAGCTTGCGTCTTAACACAATCCCGATGTACTACAATGACCAAGGCCAGGTTGTTTCAAGGGGATTGTCCTCTAAATAAATAAATAAATAAATAAGCAAACACAAGTGCTGAAGACTTCAGAGCAATCTGTGCATACACAGGAAACAGTCGGAAGCACGACTAGATTCTTGGAAGTCTATTTTTCCTTCACTAACAATATGTTCACTGAGCAAGCCACTGTACCACTGAAGCCATGTTTTCTGCAAAGCATGCTGTTTAACGTTTAACAGCCTAGTGATTATGTTGCCGTGTTGATTCCTTAATTCTCCCTGCGCCGCTCTGTCTGCCGTAACCCGCACACGACACAGGGGCCGCTGTGAGCTCTCAGCAACATGAGAGTCTGCTGCTGTGACTCAGGGAGTTTCAGACGCAGGCGGAGCCCCTTTTGGGCTGTAGTTTATTTACGCTAGACAGCGGGGTGAAGTCAAGGAGAGCGCTGAGCCCGAACAGAAAGTAGAACAGCAGAGGACAGCAAAGTGTGCCATTACATAAGGTAGTACTTGGCTCTTTCTTGGTCAGAAAAACACAGTCCACTTGCCAAATGCAGAGCAGGACCACAGGGCCGTTCACATGAAACTTTTTCCACAAGGAACGTGCGGTCATAGAACAATTCCTCTTCATCTGCAGACATATTTAAACCTTCTGTGGTCTGCACATTCAGCATAATGGTTTGGAGAAATATGTTTGGGTGATACATTTTGAGGGATAGCAATGTGAAATGTTTTGTTCGTGGTAATAAAAAATGTTATAGAGTAAGCAATTTAACAAGCGCTTTAATGAGAGCATGTCTAGGCAGCCAAAATATAATGAAAGATAATATTAAAAGATAATATGTGACCCTGGACCACAAAACCACAAAAACAATTTTTTTTTTTAAATTGAGATTTAAACATTAATGGAAAGCATATTTTTTTCATATTTTTTTTAAATATTGTATAGATTGTTAGGACAACTATTTGAAAATCTGGAATCTGAGGGTGCAAAAAAATCTAAATATTGAGAAAATTGCTTTTAAAAATTGTCTGCATGTTCTTAGCAATGCATATTACTAATAACAAAAAAATCAGTTTTGATGTATTTACAGTAGTAAATTGACCAAGTATTCTCATGGAACATAATCTTACTATGCTCGATCATAAAATCAATAATTTTGACCCATACAATGTATTGTTGGCTATTGCTACAAATACAGTATCTCACAAAAGTGAGTATACCCCTCACATTTTAGCAACCATTTTAGTATATCTCTAGGGGACAATACTATAGAAATAAAACTTGGATATATTTTAGAGTAGTCAATGTGCAGCTTGTATAGCAGTATAGATTTACTGTCCTCTGAAAATAACTCAACATACAACCATTATTGTCAAAATAGCTGGCAACAAAAGTGACTACACCCTAAGTGAACTTGTCAAAACTGTGTCCAAAGTTTCAGTATTTTGTGTTAGCACTAGGGCTGGTTCGAATACCATTTTTTGAGCTTCGAAGCTTTGGTGGTAATCAATATCAAATATTCGAAGCTTCGGTGGGAGGGGCTAAGCATATAATAAAGGCAGAAATCTATGTGTCTGTTTGCATTTATATTATGTCGGGAATCGTTCATCCAAAACAACTTCACGTGTCACGAATGTGTTGCCGCAGATCCAAGGGAATTCCGCTCCAATACCGCTCACACCACAAGTCTAGGGCAGTGGTTTTCAAACCCTGGTTCAATAGGTCGCCAGGATGATTTCCGGAAGATGTATATATGTATGTAACAAAGTTCAAGACTCTGGGAAGGATGCAGGAAACTGTAAACGTAACAAAATAAACATTAACAACAAAATGGCAGCCACCTCAAGCCAGACTCCAGTGCGTATCTGTGTTTGCGTTTATCAGTCAGAATCCACTCACCACTCAAAACGCTGGATTATTTGTTCAGTCCTGAGTTCTGCAAGCTAATTATTCCTCTCATTATAACAAAGCCTGTAGATGCGCCTGTAGAATGCACGTTCATTGCCGCCAAGAGTTGTACGCGATCATTAAAACGAAACCGAAATCAAAACGTGCATGCGCATTCAAAAGCAATTTGAATACCCTGCATTTAGATAACGACTCCCCAATGCACGCAAATTAGGCTATATAACATATCTAGGCTTTATAACTGTTGCATTGAGTTCTTTATAGAATATAGGCTGCGTGGCGGACGGGTCACAGATTGGCTGCCTCTTGATTTTCCTTTCCATGCCTATGTTAACAAATTAGAGCAGCCACACTGCCTGCGGAATACGGGTGTATCAGGTGCGGTCCAACCACACCGCAACCGTGACCCCACGACAGAGTAAGTGAAGCAGATTTTTTCCGCAGCAGTCTTCCCCCTCCCATTCGCTAATGAGCGATTCAAGCACGAATGAGAACTGTTTCACGGGGGAAGTCAAGTGTTGAAAAAAAAAAAGAAGAATATTAGAATCTCAGAATTGAAAATCGAAAGCCAACCCACCGAACGAATACTCAAATATTTGAATATTCTAGTCCAGCCCTGGTTAGCACCATTGTTATCTAGCACTACCTTAATTATCCTGGGCATGGAATTGACCAGAGCTGCACAGACTGTTGCTGGGATCCTCTTCCACTCCTCTATATTGACATCACATAGCTGCTATATGTTAGACACATGATGCTCTGAGAAATGACAAGCTGCTCTTCTACTTCTGCAACCTCTAAAGCAATGCTGGTAGCACTCATTGATCTGTTTTTTGAAGCCAGGTTGTGCACCTGACGCACAGAATGAGAACTTTGTTGATCAACCCTTGCAAGGCCTGTTCCGAATGGAACCCATCTTGGAAAACCTCTGTATGACCTTGGCCACTGTAGTGTTTTAGGGTGTTACTGAACCTCTTATAACTTTGGCCATCTTTGTGCAGAAGAATTCTAATTTTCAAATCCTCAGAGAGTTCTTTGCCACGAGGCGCCATGTTGAACATCCTGTGGTCAGTATGAGAGAACTGTACTCAAAGCACCAAATTTGAACTGCTCTATTAAAAGATACACAACTTTGTATTGTCCTGTCAAGCAGACAAAATCATGCACATGATGAAAAGGACACATGTCTTTGCATGGCTAAACAACATACTGCTGTTATCACTTAGGGTGTACTCACTTTTGTTGCCAGCTATTTTGACAATAATGGCTGTATGTTGAGTTATTATTATTTTTTTTTTAGAGGGCAGTAAATCTATACTGCTACAAATTTATCTCTTTTTATACATTTAAGTAAAATTCCCAATAAAGAATTGATTTAGTAGATTAACTCAAGTAGTGGCCTCATTATTATGGTATTAGGGAGGATTACGGTCATTATCGCAGATTCGCTTGACATAAATCTGTTGTAATTCAGCCTGAGGGTCTGGATTTGTGTTCAGTGAACATCAAAGAGAGGTTGTGCTAATGATGGACTTACACAGGGCATTTGGAGGCCAGCGTTTATGGCTCTTTGCACTAGCTTGACATTAGATTTGGAAAAACAAACATTTGTATGTTAGCAAATAGCAATAGGCTATTATCTGACATTGATGAATCTGCCTGGATTTCATCCTCCAAATTTACATTTTGTTTTATATAATGTGGTTTTGAGTACTTTTCTCTATATATTATCTGGGCACTGGAGTTTGTGTTAAGTGAACAATTGCAACATATTGAGTTTCTCATCCGCCTTTCTGTACACTCTGTATGTATGTGTGTGTGTGTGTGTGTGTGTGTGTGTGTGTGTGTGTGCGTTCTTTCTGGTTATTTTTAACACCAGTTTACATTCTGCTGTAAGTGTCTGCTGCCTTCGACCTTTTTGTTCATCCCTTAAGACTGTTTTGCAGTGACCACAGACAATTGCAGGCGTAAAGACAACAAGACCTAAATAAATGAATGATTATATTTTATATGTGTATATGTATGTGTGTACATATAATCAAATATTAACTATTATATAAAAAATAGTAATATTCAATACTCAGTTTTATTAAAAGATAGATAAAATAGAATGTTTTCCAAGTGGGTATGATTCTTTAGGGTCTTCATGAAATGTCTGTAACATACTTTGGTTAAAGTTAATATATAATAGCAATGAGGCAATAATAAGTAGTGTAAATCAAGTATAAAAGCAAGTTATCATATGGTTTTATGTAATAAAACTGTTAAAATACATAATTATAAACAATAGAGCTAACTTACATTAATAAGTTAACAAATGACTGCAGAGGGTGCCAAAGATCTGATGATTTTTACATGATCTAATCCATGTTTAATATTAACTAAATATATTAATCCACTTAATCTTTAATATTTGGCCATCAAAACGTGTAACTCACAGTGAGGGTTTAATTTTTTTTATTTTATAAATTACGATGAACAGTTAGCATATTGAGAAAGATATTGATGTATTACCCTGTGTTTGCATAGGTTTATAAATGATTTACCTTACAAACCCGATGAAATGGCACATGTTGCGTTCCCAGATGAACATTATAATTAACCCAAACACACAACAACATGCAGAGATAAAGTTTGAGATACTTCACACATGTAAATGATAACAGTTGTGTTCACTTTTACATGCAACTACAAAATACCTGCATTGCTTAAAAGACATTGTTGTCAGTACAGCTGCTCAAGTGCAGAGAAAATGCCAGGCAGTGTACAACTAGCTGAGGGTGGCAAAATGCCAATATGGGACAGTCTGTTACTGGTCGTGGACGGGGCTTCAAAAATCCAAAAATCTAAACGGCTTGATAATTAAGACTGTTTAGCTTTTTTGGGGACTAATCATTGTAGGGTGGTTGTGTCCACACACTGCTAAGACACATTTTTTTTGCAAACACCATGTAAAAGTGAATTTTGCATCTGATGTCCGCTTCAAATGGTATTTTAATTTATTTTAATTACTTTATTTTAATTATGATGCTTTTGTTACGTTTATGAATATTGAAAGCTTCAGTGCCCTATTGTAATTGAATAGAACAAAGCGACCTGCACATTATTCAGAATTTCTTAATTTTTTTTTATGTATTTTCTAACATATGGTTATCTCTCTCACTCTTCTCCACAACCACTGCTCATCCCCTTTGCCCCCCTTTCAGCATAATGTTTTGTAAATGACAAAGAGATCAGGTGGTGCACGTGCTGGACTGTCAGTGAGTATTTTTATACGCTGGTCTGTAAGAGTGATGTTGGTCTGCCCGAGCCGCTGACACAAATTCTTATGCTTGGCACAGTTCTGGAAACACCTACAGCACTTACGACTTGTAAACACAAAAGTGTTCTCATAATGTCTGTCTCTCAACTGTTTTCTAATATATAGGTGGAATTTGAGTGGTGCCAAAGTCAGAATCGTCTTATCAATGTTTAAGTAAGTTAAGTTAGTCGTTAGTTAAAGGAGTCATCGGATGCCCATTTTCCACAAGTTGATATGATTCTTTAGGGTCTTAATGAAAAGTCTATAATATACTTTGGTTAAAAATTTTCAATAGTAGTGTAAAAAAAAAAACTTTTACCTTGGCATTCTATTGCATGTTCCTTTAAATGCAAATGAGCTCTGCCCCCCCCCCCCCCCCCCCCCCTTCTCTTCTCTCTGTGGAGTTTTATTAGAAAAAGCGATTGCAAAGATTAATAAAAAAATATATATATATTCACAGATGATTCGCGTAAACACATTTATGTAAATTGGAAGGCGCATTCCATTCACAAACAAAAGTCATCCACTGCGTCTTCAGCGGCTCAGGTGCCGGGAGTAAATGAGGACTACTATGTTCATTAATACATCCAACCACAGAACATATCAATTACTTAGGAGCCATTCTTGTCTACATCCCTGCTCCAGCATCGAAACACTGGCGATCGGACTGTTACAGCTCATTCAGGGCAGGTCTGAGGTAAGATGCCTGTGTCAATCAATCTATCATGGGAACAGCCTCTGTTGGTGTTATGTCACACTGACAAGAAGCTGAGAATGGCTTGATTTGAAAAAGGGGAAATTATTTAATAATAAAAACCACTGGGTGGATTTTTTATCATTATAGGGTAGATGTGTACACACACTGCCAACACACATTTATGTTCAAACCACATGCAAGAGTGAACTTTGCATCGGATGACCCCTTTAAAACACTGGAGTCTGCTTAATGGAAAGCTGTTATACTCCTTTTTACAATATGTAATATAAATCTCAGGTGTCCCCAGAATGAGTCTGTGATGTTTCAGTTCAAAATACCCCACAAGTTTTGATTATCTCGTCTATCACGCTGAAATCAATTTAAAGACAAATCGGTTTATACTTCTGATATACGGTTTCTTCTGATATACGGTTTTCTAAACGCGCACAGAAAACGTCTGTCACATGCCATGTGAGTACTAAACTAAGTTCTCTTTCATGTCATATTGCACTTAAACTGTCAAATACACACAAGTTTATGTTACGAATACACAAGTTACAAAAACAGTCAGTTATGTCTGTGAAGGTAAACAGCTGGGAAAGAAATCGCATGTTTATATTAGATCTGTTTGGCAGCAGCGTAATATACAGTAAGTAAATCAATAAATCCACTGCTCTCTTGTCTCCTCTGAGGCTGGGACTCTAAATAGAGTGTTCTGTGCTCATCAGCCAACGACAGAACATTTAGCATGCTTTGCTCAAACTGCCATGCGGTTAGAACTGGTGCACTGTTGTCGCTTGCAAAAACAAAATGGCAGCGTCATGACTGGAAACATGCAGATTAAGTGGTGGTAATATTATAGTAAGATCCCCTTTCTACGTCACAAGGTAAGTGAAATCAGAGCGGCCCATTTTTCTAAGCTTGTAGGGAAAGGCTTACCAAAACAAAGTTACTGGGTTTTCTAGGTTGGTAAATGCACTGGGGACCTGATTGTAGCACTTAAAATTAGATTTTCATGATATGTCACCTTTAAAAATATTCTGAGATTTGCCAGAGCAAAGCAAACTCACAACATTCTGTGTGCTTATAGTATATAAATCTGTTAAGAGCAGAAAATTATAGTATTCGGTGAGTTTCTTTTTTTTCAGTAGTCAACACAGATCAGCATGATGAATAGATTTTTAAGTCTCATAAGTGCTTTAGCCTAGGCTATGTATTATGGTGGATTATGATTTACCAGTAAGAAACATTGAAAGCATTGAAACGGTCACCCTAGATGACCCTGCAGGAATGGATCTTTCTAAGAGACTTCTTCTTCCCTTGGGACTTTAATCAGGCGTAATTTGGAAAGCACTTCCTTTGCATGGTTTCAGAGGGAAAGTCTGGCCCCATCAGATTTTACCAACGCAAGCAAATCATGACTTTCTTTAACATTTGGAGAGACATAAGCCCATTTTTAAATATAATTTCCACATGTCGGTGGCTTCACATGCAGGGTGTACTTTTTTTTAAGCTAAGGAACAAATTTTCATAAAGGTTATTTACTCAGAGTTGTGCACTGCTGCACTTCTTGCTCTCTTGAAATTTAATTGATTATTTTAATTGTGTTTTGGACTAAATATTGAACCACTTTAGATGCGAGTATGCCGTGGGTCAGAGGGCTTTTCAACTGTGCTCATTAGTGACTGTGAACACAGTATGCCTGTGTGTGTGTGTGATTGGTAATTAGTTTTAGACTAGGAGAATGAAATCAGATAATAACTGCTGTCATATGTTGTGCTCATTACTTGGCTTGTTTATTAACCAAGTTGACCCCTTGCTGCTTAGGTCAGAAAAATGAGTTTTAAAAATCATCAGTGCTTCTGGCAACAACAGCAATGGGAAACTTGTTTCTACGTCACCCTTTTACTCAAAAGTTAAATTGAACACCAATGCAAAAGGATGAGCTTTTAACATAATAGTCTTTCAAATAAAAAGAGCGATCTGTGTAGCTATTTAGCCATTAACCAATTACCAATCACAACCATTTCGTTTAAATAAAGAGACGTTTTCTGTGTTTCAGAGCTAATAAAGGTAAAAGAAGCTGTAAATGGGAAGTGTGAGCTTCTTTTATGTGTTTGCTATATGAATGAAGACAATCATGAGCTCTGGATTTATATTAAGCCATTGATGGTTTTTCATTATTTAGTAAAGCATATTGGTCAAAATGTTTCCGGAACCAATTACTGTTGAATAAATTAAAAAACAACCAGCTATCTGTGGATAGTACATGGATGCTAATCATAATGTTTGGTTTCTCCGTGATAAAGGCTTGGAATCCCTGTCTGGTAATGAACACATCCATATGCTAATGGGACATAATGTTCTCATGTTGTTTTTCTCAGAAAGGCCAAGATTTTTTTTTTCCCATTTACCCACTTTGTGATGTTTCCAGATAGCTTGAGGTGTCCAAGTGACCTCCTCACACTGAACACATAAAAATACAAACAGGATTTTTTGCTCTTTTGAAGGAAACTGTTCTGTTGGCAGATGATGTGAAATCATTTTTTTTTTTTTTCATAATGTTAACTGGGATTTATATCCATGCACATTCACACTGTCAATTGTAAATAATGCAAAAGCCTCTAAATCCATCTGACATCTTTCTTTAAAAAATGCTTTTTTTATCAGGCTCCGATGTATGGGTTTCTATGTAACCACTGGTACTTCTCATTGGGCTGCGGGTGGGATTTTTGCGAGTTTGACGTAAAAGTATTTGATGGATGTATACTATGTGTCAAGAGCATTCATTCAGTATCATTATCTCATTTTTGACCAAGATGGCTTTTAGCTGGTTTTGCATCTATCTATCTATCTATCTATCTATCTATCTATATATAGATAGATAGATAGTCGTAAGTAGCACAGGTATATTTGTAGCAATAGCCAAAAATACACTGTATGGGTCAAAATTATTTATTTTTCTTTTATGCCAAAATCATTAGGATATTAAGCAAAGATTATGTTCCATGAAGATATTTTATAAAAAAAATATTTTTTGATTATTAATATGCATTGCTAGGAACTTCAAAGGCAACTTTAAAGGCAATTTTCTCAGTATTTAGATTTTTTTGCACCCTCAGATTCCATATATTCAAATATCTCGGCCACATATTGTTCTATCTTTACAAACCATACATCAGCGGAAAGCTTATTTATTTTAAATTATCATTTAAAAGTAATATTGTGAAATATTATTACAATTTAAAAAGTTTCCTATTATTTAAAAATATTATAAATTGCTGTGATTTTGCTGAACCATTACTCCAGTCTTCAGTGTCATATAATTCTTTAGAAATCATTCTAATATGCTGATTTGCAGATTATCAGTAATGAAAACAGTTGTTCTATAATGTAATATTCTTGTGAAAACCACCATTTTTCCAGGATTATCTGAGAGATATTTTGTAATGTTATTAACATCTTTAGTTTACTTTAGATCAATTTTAGTGCATTCTTGCTGAAGAAATGTATTATTTATTTTAAAACTTTTAAACGGCAATGTATTTATAAAAATTGTTGTTAAAACTGTTTTCATATTTTTACTATTTAAAATAAGTGTTTTCTTTTTAAATATATTTTAAAATGTAATTTATTCTGGTAATTTCAAATTTGAATTTTTAGCATCATTACTCCAGAAAACAGCAAAACAACACTCTCAAAAAACATTTATTATTATTATGTTGAAAACAGCTGAGTAGAATTTTTTTAGATGTAAGTAATGACGCTGAAAATGTAGCTTTGATCACAGGAATTAAATTACATTTTAAAATATATTCAAATATAAAACAGTTATTTAAAAAATATTGCTTTTGCTGTATGTATTTTGGCAAATAAATGCAGGCTTCTTTAAAAAAACATAAAAAAAACTGGTAGTGTATATGATTATCATCTTTACTGTATGAAGTAATTGTTTAAGATTCTGTGTTTGATATTCAGTTTGATTAATTGAGTAAATGTGAATATACAATCTGTATTTATTAATTTATAAATTCTTTCATGAAACAAGCTACTGTTTTTAGAAGGTTTGTTATTTAAAAACCTGTTGGCTAGCTGTTTCTCTATTTAAAGACACCTAAATGAAGCAAAGACATTTTATGAAGGTAACATTGTGATTTAAATAAATAGTTTTTACTTTAAGTGCTCCAGTCTCAGTTAGGCACAGTGATGCTCACTGTCAAATGAGATTCACATGGTTATTGAATGACGCACAACTGTAACAGCATACATACAGAAGCTCTCCAGACCTTATGTAAGTGCTCTCGTAAGTGCACATGTGTAACAGACACTGTACGAGCGCACACATGCTATTTGACAGTCTCTTAGCTTCGCTGAAGTACGCGCTTTCTTCTGATTCAGCTATTAAACTGTCGTCTTTGCGGCAAATGAGCTGGAAAAGATGGTGCGTCTGCTCAGCAGCTCATAACCCCCAAGCCAATCGAGACATTTGCCGGGCAGCCAGTGATAAAGGTGCTTTTTCAAGGGAGTGCAATCCATCGAGATGGTTTAATTGCCGAAATGTGGCCTATTTATTTAGAAGTTTGCGGCTTGCTGAAGTGGAAAACATTTGTCCTGGCTTTCTGTCTGGGCTGGTATCCTAGTTACCGGTGGTCTGTCTTTGCGGGAAGCTGAGTAAACATCATGTTTTTCATTCGCGGGAAACCTTCACCCACACAAGCTGTAGCTTTATTTAAGTTTCCAAGGAGGAGGTGTGTGCATAAGCAACTGCATGTTAATTTATTATTCATAACTGGCTGAAATGGAAGGGGGGGAATTAACCGAAACACATGAAACATTTACGTCTTGCAAAATCAGTGTTAAAGTTCTAACTGGACGGGGGGGGGGACTAATTTGATTTATTTGGCTCATTTCAAGTTGGAACAAGTGTATAAAAATGCATATTGCATTTCACTGATGATTTGTAACGTCTCTCGAGTAAGAATCGTTTGGTCAGTACAGGTCCAAAATATTCCCGCCTGCACAACCAACCACATACGCAGATTAGTATTCCACAACTCTGCCAAACATCTGAATGATAGATGAACTCTTTTTTGCGCAAGTACTTTGGCTCAAAAACGTTTCGACTCATAGTTCCAACATCATGCGCAAAAAACGGCATAACTTAAGTGCTTGTCTTTTAACTTAACTGCTTATAATTATCAAAAATGAGATTGTGGCAAAGCATCCCACAAACAATTTGCGCACTCTGCTTATTGTGAACAGGATGGGAGACTGTTTTATAGCAAAGTAAGAAAAAACAAGAGTTTAAATTGTAAAAAAGAATCTGTTTTTGCGTAAGTGCAGCTGGTTTTATACTTTATAGTTTACCTAATCAAAAGTGTAGCCAAAGCACATTGGTAATTTTTCCACTTGTACCACATCTGATATAAAAACTTTCCCAAACTGACATCTAACACAGTTGAAACGGGTCCCAACGTTCAAATTTGGCCGTTTTACAGCTGCTTTTGCAACGTTTTTTGAGCAAATTGTGTGTGCTCGAAGACCGCTCTGCTGTTTTTTTGCCCCCTTTCCAGCACCAAACCAAATATTGACCAGGAACAATTTAGTGGTGATAATGTCCCTATCTGTACTGTCCCCATCCTTTCCGCTGTGGCCCACAAATCATCTGTTCATCTGCGACCTAATCGCTTCCATAGCAGGCTCTTTTATTGCACATGCCGGAATTTCGAGGGGGAGGGAGTAGCAATAACTGAGATTTGGGAGTCAGAAAGGGGGAGAGAGAGTTCTAGACACAGAGAAGATCCAGACTAAAGCTTTAGTGTTTATTTATGATTGTTTGTGTGGCTTTATCCAATATTTTATTAACTAACTAATCACTTCACAGTGCATTAACTAATGTTAACAAACACAACTTGTGATTTTAATAATTGTTTATTCTTAGTTCATGTTAACACATGTAGTTAACTAATGGTAAACAATGAGTGAACCTTATTGTACAAGACTTTAAATAAATGATGACTGAGAATGGTTAAAAGATATAATTTTTCTTCAATTGGCTGATATAAAAATTCTGCACAATTTAAATACATTTCATCTGTATAAATTAAAAATAAAACACTACAAACTAAAATCAGTCATTGTAAATGCTACAGGTGAATTTAGGTATTATTATAACAGTATAAAAAGTTAAATTGTTAATGTTTTTATCCAATAAATCTTAATTCTGAATTTCTACAGACTCTTTCTCTTTCTAAAATTTATAAATAATTATAAATAAATATAATTAATACATACACACTACCAGTCACATTTTTGGGACAGTAAGATTTTTAATGTGCTCACCAAGCCTGCATCTGTTTGTTCCAAAGTACAGCAAATACAGTAATGTTTTAGAATAATCTCACCATTTCAAAATAACTGTTTTCTATTTGAATATATTTTAAAATGTAATTTATTCCTGTGATTCAAAGCTGAATTTTTAGCATCATTACTCATTAATCCTTTTGAAAACAGCAGAGTATAATTTTTTCAGGTTTCTTTGATGAATAAAAAGATTTTTGATCAATTTAAAGCATCCTTGCTAAATAAAAGTATTCATTTCTATCATTTCTTTCCCCCAATAAATAAAATTAAATTAAATTATACTGACTCAAAGCTTTTGAATGGTATAGCGTATAATGTTACAAAAGCTTTATATTTCAGATAAATGCTGGTCTTTTTGTTCATCAAAGAATCCTGAATAAAATGTAATCAACTGTTTTAAGTATTGATAATGATAATAATAAATGTTTCTTCAGCAGCAAATCAGCATATTAGAATAATTTCTGAAGGATCATGTGACACTGAAGAGTAGAGTAAAGATGCTGAAAATGTAGCTTCGATCACAAGAATAAATTACATTTTGAAATATATTCAGAAAGCAGTTATTGTAAAAATAGTAAAAGTATTTCTCAATATTACTGCTTTTGCTGTATTACCAATATATTGTGCATCCATCTTTTTGGTCCCTTCTGGACCTTGACAGTCTGTCAATTTGCTTTAGAAGCATTACGTATTGATATTCAGCATTCTAAAGTGATTTTAAAATAGCTTTGATTTTTTTTTTTTCATTTTAGTAATTCAGTGCACCATCATAAGCAAGGTTTGGCTTTACATTTACATGCATGTGAATGCGTGCTTGTGAACTCACATACTTGAACCACTGGAAATCCTTTCCCTACACGATCAGTCCTGACCAGTGTCGCCGTGGGTGCAGTTTTGTAGCGCTCAGCAGCTGTGGGGCGGGGGAAATACATCTTCTTGTCACTAGATGCGGGCTGGACTAAGGAGAATGGGGAAAAATGGGTGTGATGGGGATCCTCAGCAGAAACGTTTCTTCAGAGTAAATTAGATTTTTTAACGGCCCTCTCCGTCTCTAAAGCTGCTATTCATTTAAGCTAGATTTACTCTTGCAGTTACAATTTCGAAAGGGATCATATAAAAACACTGTCATAGAAAATCTTGATACCTAGCGGATTTGCACCACGTGTGAGCTCTGCTGATTTATACTGCAGTTAGGAAAGGAGCGAAGAAATAGAGGACGAGAAATCAATTGCACCCTCCAAGGCTTATTTATGGCTGCGCAAAAGCAGAGGACGGAAAGGGCTGCTGGTAAACTTGGCACCAGAGGAGCTCAACTGCAGAGGACAGAGCTGACAATCAGCCAAAACATAACATACATACAGTGTATAATAAGAATCATTTATTTATTAGTTTGTTTATTTATTTAAATAATAACACACACCTGCTTTTCAAACTGTTCATTCATTTTATAACTCGTTTCTTTTTTCTTTCCTTCCTGCTTCAGATCCAAGCAGAGGACCTCATTTTACGGGCTGCCGCTCCAGAGAGCAGGAGACCTTCCGTTGTTGGTGGAGCACTGGGACCTTCCAGAACCTCACCGAGCCTGGAGCCCTCAGGGTCTTCTATCAGACGAAAAAGTAAGAGGAAAACACTGAGGTTACAAAAAGACAGGGTGGAGGAGGATACATTTCATTTAATAAATAAAAGCCATTCTTCTTGCCAAGATGCGGACCTTGTGGTGTGACGTGCAGAGAGATTAAAATAACACTGAAGATTAATTAACACACAGATTAATTAAAAGTATTACATTCTTAATTCTTTCTGCTGATGAGAGGTTTGGTCACTGCAGAGTGTGTTTTCAGTCCGACTTCTCTTAAAAGTGCTGAGACAGATTCTTACTCTGTTCATCACTGAACGGGAAAGCAATTCCAGCTGCGGTGTTGAACCCATTCCCTATTGAGGGTCTCTGCATTATCCTGTCTTCTTATGCATTTGTCTTACGTGGACAATTAGCCTTTTTGGAGGACTTGAATGAATTAGTGTCATTGTAAACCTTCAATATTCAAGAAATCAAATTGGATTGACCAACTTCTCTTGCAATGGCTGAAAGGGTCATCCCTTTGGATTTCATGTAAACATCCTGTCACAGGGTTTCAGTCACCTTAGAGCAGTGAAAATGAGAGAAATGCCAGTTAAGTAGGGTTTGTCATATAATTAAGAAAATTAGCACCAGATGCTAGATTAACACCAATAAACTTGGAGATATCTGTAAGTGTTCTCTAAGTTATGTTTCAAATATCTTCTTTAAGTTTTTTATACTGTGCTTCAGAATTATGGCTAGGTATCGTTTGAATTTTATAGATTCCAAATCTGGTTCTGCTTATCGATTCCTAATTCGATTTAATATAATATAAATTTCAAACATTCAATTGTTAAAGGCAAGTAATAAAATGGGAACTAACAAATCAATTAGCAATAGCACAAATTAATAAAACAGAACAAATGTCAGGTACAGAAATTGAAATCAAAACAGTTTAAAAACAGCGCATACTTTTCTCTTCATAAATAAAATATTGATTAATCCTCATTAAATTTAGGATAAATATTTAGTCAGTTAATGATTTTCTTTTGTTCTTTGATTAACCTTGATGACATGTGGCACGTTTGTTAGACGGCTGTCTCTTTAACACCAAACACAGATCTAAAAATACTGTTACACATGCGCTTTCTTTCTCATCTGTTTACGTTCATGTAAGACAAAAAACGCTGTGTTTATGATGCTATACTGACATATTTCGTGCATACTGGTCAACAAATGTGAAAGAAGTCAGCTACGGCCCGGAACAAACATTTCTGCAGTGGAAATGCACAAAACTGTTCGAGAATGGACACAGGTCGGAAACCCGTGTCGGGACCGCTGTTCTGTGTTGCTGTGCGCTGCATGCAAACAGTGCGCAAGTTCTTTTTCTTCCTGAACTTAAATAGTTTAAAAATCACACTAAAATGCGAACGTGGGAATCGTTAAGCAGAATCAAAATGCATTTGTCTTATCGAATACTATCGATAGTCGTATCGAGGACTAAGCAGTATTTCAAGTCAACTACCAGTATGTTTACTGATAAATCCATGCAGTGCAGTATTCCTTATTTATATATAGTGGCGGCCAAGATTATTCGAAAACTAGTATTTTCACTAGCTAAAAAATGGTTTTAATTCTATCTTTTGCTGTAGTGTGTCAGTAGACTGTGGCAATGTCTCTAAGATGCTTCAAAAAACCTCCCTGCAAAGCTACAGTACTGTTAAGTTTTAGGCACTTGTGTAAAAATGCTGTTAGGATGCTTTTTATTGTCATAAATAAATTTTCTTTATTAATTAACTTCTATTAACTAAATTAAATCGACATTTGGTGTGACCATCCTTTGCCTTATCTGCGCATAGTTTTTCAGGTGGTTTTGCAGGTAGGTCTCTTGAAACATCTTGGAGACATTGCCACAGTTCTTCTGGATTTAGTCTGTCTCAGTTTGTTCTGTTTCTTCATGTCATTCCAGACAGACTGGATTATGATGAGATCAGATCTCTGTGTGGAGCACTGGCTGTTGTTAGACTCCTTGTGCAAACAAAAATCTCATGGCTTTATTACAGTTAATGGAAAAATGAATGTTTGGAAATGTAAACTGTTATTTCCTACTGACACACTACAGCAAAAGATAGAAATAACTGACTTAAAACCATTTTTTAGCTAGTGTTCTAATAATTTTGGTCACCACTGTACATCTAATAATATTGTTTTCTTTATTAATTGGCATCTAGTGCCAATGAGTGGCAGGAATGTCCAGACTACACACGAACTGTGAAAAACGAGTGCTACTTCAACAAGACCTTCACACACATCTGGACCTCCTACTGCATCCATCTGCGCTCAGTTCCTCAAAACATAACCTATGATGAGGCCTGCTTTACAGTGGAGAACATAGGTGAGTTAATAGCTGTGAAACTGATCCATGAAGGTTCAGACACAGTTACAGAAAGATCTATGTTGGCCTGACTTAAAATGTTTTGTGACTTTCCAGTGCATCCTGACCCACCAATTGGGCTGAACTGGACTCTACTGAACGTGAGTCGCTCAGGGTTGCACTTTGACGCCCTTTTGCGCTGGGCTCCCCCTCCGTCAGCAGATGTGCAGATGGGCTGGATGAGCCTGGTGTACCAGGTTCAGTACCGGATCAGGAACGCCTCCCACTGGGAGATGGTATGTTGCTTGCAAGATTAGCATAACCTTGAATTTAAAATATAAATTTTGTCATTAATTACTCACCCTCATGCGGTTCCAAACCCGTAAAACCTTCATTTATCTTTGGAACACAAAATAAGATATTTTTGATGAAATCCAAGCTTTCTGAGCCTGCATAGACAGCAACACAATTGACACGTTCAAGGCCAAAAGGTGTGTATAGTCCATGTGACATCAGTGGTTCAAACGTAATGTTATGAAGCTTTGAGACATGAGGATGAGTAATTAATGACAGAATTTTCATTTTCATTTTCATTTCTTCAATAATCTAAAATTAAAAAAAAAAGTTATTACTATAACAAGTACAGTACATGTGTATCAAGGGCACCGTAAAAATAAAGTGTTATCCCAACCTTTAAAATTTTTATCAGCCAGTGAGGATTAAACATTCAGCAGTCCTGTGGCATGAAAGAATGTAAACCTAGAGAACCCATCTTTAGTAGTAAGACTGTGGAATTCATCAGACCATCACAGAACATTGTGTATTCCTAGGCACTGTGGTGGAGGAAATTGACTATACCACCCTATTTATTGTATTTTGAGAAATACAATTTTCTGTTGGAGACACATTATAAGCCACTATTCATCTACTGTTTCTAAAAGGGTCACTGCTGGTCAGGAGCAGTCATATGTGCTCTGTAATTCAGGCTTGGTTCTGGGAGATCTTTGCATCTGGCAGGATCTTCAGGAGCTCTTTCGGTTTACACTCCCCGACAGCCACGTTCCCCCGGCCTGCCCAGCGGTCCTGCCCAGACTAAGCAGACACACGAAAAACCACATTGAGCCACATGTTAAATCACTGCCGTATGTTGGCAGGCCTGAATAGATCAGAGGGAAATGATTCAGTGTTACAGTTATTCCTGTAGGCCCAAAGCTTTTTGGTGTCCTCAAGAGAGTTTGAGTTATGAACTTTAAGGATTATTTTTTAGTGAATTCATGACAGTTATTCTCTTTTTTGGGGTTAAAATGTGGTGCTAATGCCAGATTAGTACATAAAGCAAAGCTTGGAGAAAAAACTAATAAATAATGTTGAAAATAATGAGAAAAGCCCCTCAAATGAAAATAATTAAAAGACTGTTAATTGTTATTAAATATGCATTGCTTTATAATTGGCTTTTAATATTGTTTTATTTCCGTATCATTGTTTTACAGTGCACTGTAATCCATTTTGTCCGCTAAATTAACAATAAAACTGTTTACTATTTCAACACATTAAATTGACAGAACTAGAGAAACGCACTGTTTTTTTCACATATCCATTTTGAGTAAATGTAATGGCTCACAAATGCTGGTTTATTGCTCAATGCCTTGGTTTGTTCTTTTCTTATTTACTGTTTCGTCTTTTCTCATTGCAGCTGGACCTGGAGAGTGGCACACAGCAGTCCATCTACGGTTTGCACACTGACAAAGAGTATGAAGTACGGGTGCGCTGCAAGATGTCAGCCTTTGACAACTTTGGCGAGTTCAGTGACAGCATCATTGTGCATGTGGCACAGATACCAAGCAAAGGTTAGTTGACGCCAAGAACTTGACTTGTTGTTTGCACAAAGTGAAAGCAGCTGTGCAGCTGAACCATCATGAATCAGTTAAGTGAACTGCTCCGGGGTAAGAAAATACCTTTTTTTTTTTTTGCACAGACTCAACGTTCCCGACAACGCTGGTGTTGATTTTTGGAGTGATTGGAGTGGCGATTCTGCTTGTCCTCCTCATCTTCTCTCAGCAGCAGAGGTGAGGCAATTTTTTAAACACTATAAGGTGTATCTCAGAAATATGGTCATATTTCAACCCAAAATCAAAAGAAACAAATTTTGAAATTAGATTAAAAATTTGATTGTACATAATGAAAATGAAGCCCTCTTTTTTTTTTTTTTTAATTAAGATTTAAATGGGATAGTTCACACAAAAATGAACATTGTGTCATTCATTGCTCACCCTCATGTGGTTCCAAACCCATAATATCTTTGTTCGTCCTCAGAACACAAAGTAAGATATTTTTGATGAAATACAAGACCCTTTCTGACCCTGCATAGACAGCAACACAACTGACATGTTCAAGGCCCAGAAAGGTAGTAAGGACATTGTTAAAACAGTTGTTAAAAATACTTTTTGTGCACAAATAAAACAAAAATAACAACTTTATTTAACTATTTCTTCTCTTCTGCATTAGAGAATACCAGATGCATGCGTATTGTTATTTTTCAAAAAGCTCTCGGATTTCATAAAAAATATCGTAATTTGTGTTCTGAAGATGAACGAAGGTCTTACTGGTTTGATATGACATGAGAGTGTGAGTTAATGACAGAATTTTAATTTTTGGGTGAACTATCCCTTTAAGAATTCTGTTTTCATGTTAAGCTAGAAACAGGGTATTGCTCTGTCTACACAACCCAGGGAACAATACACAATCACAAATGCATATAAAGATTTTCATTTACAATATTTTGCTAATTTATTTCCACAGGTTGATGGTTATATTTTTACCACCTATTCCTGCACCTAAAATTAAAGGCATCGACCCAGAGCTGCTGAAGGTAATTTTGCATTAAACATGTACTTTACATAAACATGTAAACTAACAGTCAAAAGATTTAATTAATGCTAAAAATTCAGCTTTGAAATCACAGGAATAAATTACATGTTAAAATATATTCAAATAGAAAATATTTATTTTTAAATAGTAAAAATATATATTTTTTTCTTTACTTTGGATCACAAAAAAATGCAGGCTTGGTGAGCAGAAGAGACTTATTTAAAAACATTAAAAATCTTACTGTTCAAAAATTTTGACTGGTAGTGTACCTGATCATTTTGTTAATGTTTTTATTAAAAAATTATATTTGTCTTGTTTTTGCAATTGCAAGTAATTACAATAATGTGTAATAAGTACGTATAACATGATAAATAAGACAGGACAAAAGATTTCGTAATTACTGTTGTTATTGTTGTTTTTGAATGGCAAAGACATAAAGCCTGGCATGTTGCACATTATAAAATGCATTACAGCAACTGCCAGCACAACAATGAGAGGTTAATACAAGAATAAGCACATTACACAGTCATACATAAGAATTATTTATATTGTGGCATTATAAAATTAGACTGAAAAGGTTGAGCCTGTGTGCAAATCTAGTAAAATGGCATGAATCACTGCAGAATTTGATTGTTTTGAAAAGGTCATAATTGTTGACATGTTGTGGGTGTTCTCCCATAATTGCTGAAACCTCCAGAAAGCTCACGGACTAGTTAATTAAACAACCCTTGTATTCCATTTTTAGAGTGTAGTGTAAGCATTAAACAATTAAACCCCAAGAGCCCATTGAGAACACACCTATGCCCACATAGAAATATGTTTTTGATTTATCCAAAAATACAGTGCCTTGCAAAAGTATTCATGCTATGTTGCTGCCTTATGTTAAACTGCTTTAATACTTTTTTCCACATCAATCTACACTTCATACACAATAATGGCAAAGCAAAAAACAAGTTTTAACATAACATATATTAATAAATAAAAAATTAAATGATTCCATTGCGTAAGTATCTGGGACAGTTGAAATTTACCTCAGGAGCATTTATATTGCTTGTAGATGGTACGATTGACGTTTTCTGTGGCAAATTCAATTGAATGGGTATGATTTGGAAAGGCACAGCGATCACCCCACCGATCTGCACTTCATGTTGGTGTGGCTAAAAACACACATAGAATTTGCAAAAAAACACCTAAAGGACCCTCAGACTGTGAGAAACAAGCTTCTCTGTTCTGATGAACCTCAGTTCCAAGCATCATGTTTGAAGGAAACCAGACACTGCTCATCACCTGAAAGTACTGTTCCAAAAGTGAAGTGTGCTGGTAGTGGCAGGGACAGAGGGACTCGTCAGAGTAGAAGAAAAGCTTAATGCACCAAACTACTAAGAAAGCCGTAATGAAAAGTCAAAGCATTCAGAACCTCAGACTGGGCAGAAGGTTCATCTTCCAACAGGACAATGACCCTAAGCACACAGCAAGAGTGGCTTATAGACAACTCTGTGAATGTCTTTGAGTGGTGAAAAGGTGAGGCGAAGAAATGGCAAATTGCCAAATGTTGATGTGCAAATCTTGTTGCATCATACCCAAAAAGACTTGAGGCTGTAAAGGTGCTTCAGCTAAGTACTGAGTTAAGGGTATGAATACTTATGCATGTACTTATTTCAGTTTTTTTTAAGGTGTGACAATTCTGTTTTTGGTTTGTCATTATGGTGCATGGAATGTAGATTGAAAACAGTTTAACATAAGGCAGCAACATAGCAAAACATGGAAAAAAATGAAGGGGTATGAATACTGTACAAATATTTTTATTTCATTTTATTCACAGATTTACGTAGAACTTATTTTGTAGGTGCCATCAAATAACGGCATATATATATATATTTTTTCTTTCACTGACAGAATGGAAAGCTTGACCAGCTCAATTCTTTGCTGAGCAGTCAGGATATGTACAAGCCGGACTTCTACCATGAGGATCCATGGGTGGAGTTCATCCAGCTGGACCTTGATGACCCTGCAGAGAAGAACGAGAGTTCAGATACACAACATCTGCTGGGCTTGTCTCGCTCAGGCTCTTCTCACATCCTGAATTTCAAAAGCGACGACGATTCGGGTCGCGCTAGCTGCTACGACCCAGAACTCCCAAATCCCGAGGACTTGGCTTCCCTTCTTCCTGGCCATTCTGGACGGGGAGAGAACCACCCTCTGGTTTCCAGAAGCAGCTCGTCTATCCCTGACCTTGGCGTCCAGCAGACATCAGAAGTGGAGGAGACGCCCATTCAAACGCAACCCGCTGTGCCCAGCTGGGTTAACATGGACTTTTATGCCCAAGTAAGTGATTTCACACCAGCAGGAGGAGTGGTCCTTTCACCTGGACAACTTAACAGCTCTCCGGAGAAGAAGAAGGAAGAAGAGAATGAGAAGAAGATTCAATTCCAGCTGCTTTCCGACGGAGCCTACACCTCAGAGAACACGGCCCGGCAGCTTGACGTGCCGCCAAGTCCTGGTCCTGAGCAGGGGTACCAAGCATTCCCAACCCAAGCTGTTGAAGGGAACCTCTGGAATGGCGAGTACCTGGTGTCCGCCAGCGATTCCCAAACGCCGTACCTGCTTCCCGAAGCTCCTCCAGCCCCCATACTGCCACCAGTATCAGACTACACTGTAGTGCAGGAAGTGGACGCCCAGCACAGCCTCCTCCTGAATCCTCCTTCCTCACAGGCCGCGATAAGCCCTCACACCCCAAACAAACATCTCCCTGCAATGCCAACCATGCCCATGGGGTACCTCACCCCAGACCTTCTGGGAAACCTGAACCCATGAAGGGACTAAAAACGCAAAGTTCATGGTCTTGTTGTACCTTCTCACTGCTGGAAACCAAAGTTGCATGAATGGCGCGACACGGGATGTTCCATGTTGTTTGGGAATTCTGCACATGAATTTTCTCTGCTGTACGCTACAAAACAGAAGAAGCTGAAAACGCTTGTTTTCTATCAGCTGTCGCAGTAGTGCTACGCTAGCTCGCCGAGAGAGTTTAAATGTGTTTTCGATTTACAGTCTGAGACAGCTGGTTACATGCAAAAAAAAAAAAAGATAAAAGATAAAAGAATCACTACAGATATATGCTCGCTTGCTGTGTCTGAGAACAATTTTGCAAATGTGTTTATCTTATTACAAAGATACAGATCTAGAGCTACAGTGGCATTGGGATGAATTAGAGGCGATAAAATGAATTCATACATATCTTTATACAAAATTGTTTACACACAGGTGAAAGACGTAAGATTCGCTCATATATGGTGTATTAACTATATTCCACTGCATCATATCACAGTTCCTGAATTATTTAGTTTTGTAGACAAGTCAATATTTTTTTCTCAAATCTCCATACAGCCTTGATCTTGTTAAGGGAATCTACTTCCCCAGATTTATGGGAGCCATTTTGAGCGCTGCATCCTTTCTGCACATTTTATCTTCTGCCACAGCCAGATGGATAAACTCAGCAAATGAACTTTTTTCAATATTCTAAAACACTAAAAAAATAGGGTTGTGGTGCAGATGTGTAATATTGTAGACAAAATGTTGAGACAAGTTTTTGTAATGAACAGTTGTTCAAAAAGTGAAAAATGAACTTTGTGTTAATGTATCCAGGGGAAAAGTCAAAAACAAAGCGCTTGTAGAGTCTTTGCTGTGCAATGCAGACTGTGTGGCAAGTTTTCTTATATGTTACCTTTGTACATGTAGCAGTTTTATATTGATGAAGACACTATAAATGTATCCATGCATTTACAATGGGAGTTGCATTACAGAATAGCTGGGAAAGATGTGCCCATTTTTGGACTTGTTTTATTAGACAAAGTCTTGCCATTAAATAAGGCTATAATTCTTGCCAGGACAATTCAGTGATGTCCTCTAAAAACAGCTTACTCTTATGCACCACGGCCTCTACACAGGGACAAAAGCTGCTTTTAACTAGAGCTACTTTATGAAATCATGCATTATAATAGAAGAAATAATAACTGGAGATTTACAAATTCTATTTTTATTTACAACCATAGACTGTTAAGAGTTCTCAAGCCACATATTGGAAACCCGTTCTGTGAATTTCTCTCAGATTTAATTCTATGCTGTTGATAAGTTTGTACAGAAAAAAGTATTGCTTGTTCAGTTGTATAGATGAGCTTATTTTGAGCGCTTTTTGACTCTTAAATGTTCTCTGTTTTTAGAGAAACACAGTGGAGGTTTATGATGGTGAAGAAAGAGCCTTTGGATTATAGCTTAACTGGTCCTGGGTTTACCTATGATGCTTGAATACTGGGTCCTAACTTGTTTTAGGTGTCTCTTGTAGTTACAGTGCCTTCCAAAAGCATTTGATTTCCTTCTGATTTTGACTCCAATTTATTTGTGCCCCAACCTTTTACAAGTATACTAAAGGTATACAGTCTCACAAACACATTCTTCATGCAGATTTTAGTCAAACTATTTACACAGTGAACCATGATTTTAAAGTTAAAATTTCTCACCTTTTTAATCGCCTTCATGTCGTTCCAAACCGGTTAACCTTTGTTTATGTTTGGAGCACAAATTAAGATAATTTTGATGAAATCCGAGAGCTTTTTGACCCTGCATAGACGGCAACGCAACTAACACGTTCAAGGCCCAGAAAGGTAATCATTAAAATTATCCATGTGACAGTGGTTCAACTGTAACTTTATGAAGCTACAAGAATACTTTTTGTGCACAAAGAAAACAAAAATAAGGACCTTATTTAACAATTTGCGCCGTGGTACTCCATGAACGTGCATCAAAGACAGACACGGAAGAGAAGCAATTGTTGAATAAAGTTGTTATTTTTGTTTTCTTAGTGCACAAATGTATTCTTACAACTTTGTAACATTATGTTTGAACCACTGATGTCACATGACCTACTTTAACACTGTTTTTACTACCTTTCTGGGCTTAGAACATATCAGTTGCGCTGATGTCTATGCAAGGTCAAAAAGCTCTCAGATTTCATCAAAAATATCTTAATTTGTGTTCCAAGATGAACGGAGGGCTTACGGGTTTGGAACAACATGAGGGTGAGTAATTATTGACAGAATTTTCATTTTTTGGTCAACTATTCCTTTAAGCATCAAAAATTAGCAAAAAATCATCAATATGCTATATTCGAAGTATTCTGAAGTTATTTGAATGCTTTCTGTGATGAACAAACCAAAATTGAAGCTGTTATTCAGTGATAATCTTAAGATCTATTCAATAAAGTTGAACAATTCAGGAATTGTTTAGTCCAATTTGTAAAACTAATCAAACCCTGTTTTGTTTACTTAAACAAGAACAATTTGTTCAGTTTGAGCCAGTCTTTGAGTTCAACTCACTGATTCTGTTGGCTTTTGTTGTCATTTTTGGAGCTTGATCAACCTAGTCAATATGAACTGATGTAGGAAAGAGCCATGAGAAAATGTACCAAAAGTTCTCTTTTTGTGTTCCACAGACAAATAACAGCATACAGGTTAAGAACAACTTGAGTGTGAGTGAATAATGACAGAATATTCAGTATACTGATTTTCGTAAATAACTTCATGTAATGTCCTAGCTGATGTTCTGCCAGATCTGTACAGATGACATAAGCAGAACCTGCTTGTTTAGGCACAATCTGTGGTCAGTTTTTTCCTAAGCATGTGAAAGGTCTAAAATGTACAGTTATTTTTAACCTGCAAGTAAATCAAAACAAGGAAATTCTGGAGCTGACTGATCCACAGTTTTGTTTACTGAGAAAAATCTATTTAATTTCTTCAAATACAGTACACCTTTAAATTGCTTTTGGATGGCAGTGTATGTGTTTTTATAATAACAGCTCTGGCTTATCAAATGTATTGTTGGATTTAATAATTTATTTAGTACAATTTGATGATGGTTCTATTGTACCGCAGTAGAATGAAGTGCCAGAATAATGATACCAAGCCTTTGTTATTGTGCAAACACACAGATACACCTAAAACAAATGGGACCAAAAACTATTGAACAATGAGCCAGAGGGGAGAACTTGATGCTGAAGCTCATATTAGAGATATATAGTGTAGATATTGGTGTAGAGGGAAAAAAAGGTACAGGAGAAAGTATTTAGCTTTTTCTTATATTGAGCTAGAGAAAAAGAAGAAAAAAACAAACAGTTAAAATATTTACTTTTATATCATGACAAGCAGAAATCTAAAGTATTTAATATAATATATACATATATTATATATTTCCGACATATACAATATTTTTAATGGCATACACACACTTTTAATGTGCCTCCACACACACACAGAACAGGACATAAGCTAAATCACTAAGGATAAAGCATAGATGAGAAGTAACGATTTCACCTGTGAAGTCCTGCACATGTTTATTATGTGTATATATGATTAATAGTGGGCCTATACATGATGTAGTCAATCTTAACACTGTGCTAAGCGACGTGCCATTCTTTTATATGTAAAGATATTGCCTTATTGAGAAAAATATCAAGTATTATACAACACTTCTGCTGCTGCCATTGCTGTGAAACCAGCATGTTCATGTTTTATTGAAAATGTCTTAAGCTCTCATGATACGTGGTGTACGATATGCATTTTAGCTTGTGCTGTATGTTGCGTTCCTGCAGTGCTGCTCCTCTCTCTTTCCTCCTCATGTAGCATTTTCTTATGAATCTGTCTTTTGCGAAATTCTTAAAATGCATAGGCAGTTAAAATGCCTGTCTGTACATGCAAGTTGACAAATGCACATGATATATAGACATGCTAGTACATTTAATCTTCTGTACAGTTAGTCCTGTATGTGACTAGATATTTTTTGGAGCAGTTATGTGCCAATTTTTTCATTAAATGATGTTTTTGCCTTATGGATGCACACCGCTGAGCATTACTAGAGACATTATGAAGAACTTGATTCAGGTTTGTTATTGAAACATTTGTACGGTTTGTTATTGGAATTGGTTGAATTCGTCATACCTCAGATGATCGTAATTTTCAGCATTTGCTTTGTTCGGTTTTCTTCAATTTAATAAAGATAGCTTCAAACTATTTGATTATCTCTGGGCGTATGCTGTTGTTTGTTTCATGTTTTATTTAAAGACATGGACTGTTAAGGTAATCTTGGTCCAAGTAATGTTAGTGTATTGCTCGTTCTGAATGTGTGTACATGCGCTTGGGTGTTGTTTTGAAAAAATATGTTTCAGCTTTTCAGGCATCATTTCCCTCAAGGTGAGGGCAGACTGGTAAAAAACAAACAGAAATAGCCCTGAACGTAAGATTGATTGGAAACAACACCTGGCAAAAACCCTCCAGCATGTTAACAGAATATATTTTTAAGCAAGCAATAGAAGGAAAAGGTGTTAGACTTACATTATGGGCACCAAGAGTCTGCATTTATAAAGCAATATACCATAAAAATGAGTTCTACTAAACTTATAGTCTACAATATTGTTACAAAAGAGAAAAAAGATAAACAGCAGGAAATACCAAGAAAATACACCACCAGTCAAAAAGATTTTTAGTCTCATCTGCTCATCAAAACAGTACAATTTTGAAATATTTTTACTATTAGAATGATTTCTGATTACATTTTAAAATATATGCAAATAGAAAACAGGTACGTTAGAAGAAGAAGCAGCAGAAGAGACTTCTTTAAAAAACAAAAAAATCTTAGTTCAAAAACTTTTGACTGGTAGTGTATATTTATGAAAATATTAATTATTACATACATTTTATTAAAAAAAAAATATGTTTTAAAAAAATAATAATTGAATGATTTTATGAATCAGAATATTAGATCAGAATAGCATAAATAAGAACGATTCCTGAAAGATCACGTGGCACTGACGACTGAAGAAAATTCAGCTTTGCCACCTCAGTAATAAATTAAAATGTATTAAAATAGAAAAGTTATTTTAATTAGTATTTTTTTTTTTTTTCAATAATACTATTTAAATTTTTTTTCACCAAATAAATGCAGTCTTGGTGAGCAAAAGAAAAATCTTACGGACCTCAAACTTTTAAGCATTAGTGCACAAATAAAATCACAAAAAAATTATATGGTCCTATTTCTCAAAAACATTTCTACTTACAGATATTTCTTTATTAAGGAAATTCTCCCAACAATATGTGTATCATATTAATTTGATAGATATACTTTTCTGTTTCAGTGGCACTGCCACACTGTTAAAGGGACAGTTCACCCAAAAATGAAAATTCTGTCATTTATTACTCACCCTTATGTCGTAAAAACCCATAAGACCTTTTTTAATTAAATCTGACAGCTTTCTGACCCTGCATAGACAGCAACACAACTACCATGTTTAAGGCCCAAAAAGCTAGTAAAAACATCATTAAAATAGTCCATGTGCCATCAGTGGTTCAACCGTAATTTTAGGAGTAATGACAGAATTTTCATTTTTTGGTGAACTATCCCTTTAATGGACATGACACTCACGATATGAGTAAATGAATCATCTTACTTACGCATAGGTAATATCCAGTTCATAACACATCAGGAAGTTGTCTTCATTCTCATTTCACAGCGTTGTAATGGAAAACAGGAACAAACTGTAACCTACAGCACAAGGGGTCCATTAGTATGATGCTGGTGTGATGTGTATGACAGACTAACTTAACTACATCATTGAGAGCCATGCTGTGGAGAAGGCCTGATGCATTATGAAGGCCAGGTCAACACCACCGAAGCCTTAATGTACTGGGAACGAGGGGAAGAGCAGGCGTCCAGCAAGTACCAGATAGAAGCTCTCCGGTCTCTGCTAAGTGGATACAGAATCAGCAGGCCCCCCAGCTGATAGGGAAAGCAGATCAGGCAATTTGGCGAGTGGTGCGTACTTAGCAACACTGCGTGAGGCTGATTGAATCTATGTAGCCCGCTCTCACAGTCCGCCTCTCAGGACATTGTAAGTAATTGGCCATGAGTCTCTGCTCTCCTGCACTGGATCTTCAGGCCAATTAGGCCTATCAAAGCCACCCACCCTGTCCATTTATTGCCTCTACTTGCTTGTTGACCTTTTGCATTGCGAGCTTTGAACAGGAGGTTTGAGATGTGTTTAAAGGTGCTGACGTTTGTATGGCATCTCATGGGCTGTTGAAACGAGAGAACGTTATTCTTAAACGAATGCTACTAACGTTTCAGGGACAAATTTTTGCCTGTCCACATAACCCAAACTGCTCTTGCTGATTTGAAAACAACAAAGTAGATAGGTCAAGTTACTATCCTGCAAGTCATGAGGTCTGAAAAAAACTGAGGCATCTATAGAAGGGTTTGCACTTACAGCAGTTTGGTCTGTTACCCGATGCGCGGCCATATTGCAGATACTCTGATGTAAATAACAGCATGAATTGCAAAGGTAATGTACTACTATGTTGTTCTGTTAATTTATACTGTCTAAACCACGGAAAAAAGTGTGGAAGCTGCTAAATCATATAGAGACTTAAGCAAGAAAAAAGCGCAATATTTTGACAAACTAAAGTTAATATGTGGTACAGATATGTACGAGCAGTATTAATAAGATATTAACCTAGTATTTCACCTACCTGACCGGAAATGATAAGAACAAACAGGAATGTTGTCAAGATTCTTGCCCGGGAAATCCTGGTTCAGTTTGGCCAACCAAACACCTTTTGTACAGTTTTTTGCACTCTTTTCCTAGGTTTGTTATAACCTTTGACAGTCTACAATACTCAAAATGTTTTTCCCGGTCCGAACTATTAGTACAGAGCAAAACATTTTCAGTGACAATAATTAGCGAAATATGCAAGTTTCGTTCGGTTTAGTGGCATTGTTTATGTTCATTGCCGCCAATATATGACCGATTACTGACGCAAATTTTAATCATACATTCTCAGACAGAAAAGGTACAAATCTTTGTACATTATTTACATCTAAATAGTATATATTAGGACGTTAGAGGTATATATTACTGGTTTAAAAGCACATTAGTAGCCTACCTAAAGTGTATATTAGTGCCTCTTAAAAGGGTACCGCGACAGTGAGAATTTTGTAGGCCTACGTTACGTTTTTTCTGAGATTGTGCTACGTAGCACTAAAATAAGATTATTAAGTAAACCCCGAAGATTATTAAAGTACAGATATAAGTCAGTGTATCCACGAAGACCTGTTTTTGCTAAGCGTCGATAAATATACATACGTATTTGGGTGTGCTGCTTGATTTAGATTTATATGTGGGTTCCTGCATAGAAACCATTAATTTGCAACAGAGATGCTGACGTGCTGGTCGTGTTTTTTTAATACTGCAAGTAATTTAGTGAAAAATGAAATTAGTTTGGCAATTAGGTGTTGCATGGCAGCGATTGAAAAGGCAAACTTCTTCTTCACATTCTCTCTATCTATGTTTTCTGCCAGGAGACTAGAGTGTTTAAGTTTCACTCGCATAGCCAGAGACATCTGTGTGTCTAACCGATCTAAAAGGAAACACTGCAGACAGCTCAGGAGTCCAAGACTGAGAGAAAAATGTTGGAGAGGCTCTCAAAGGGAAAGCACCGTGAACGAAAGATGAATCAGTGCGCTTGCGCCATCTGTCGGTAAATTTCAGAATGACACATTTACACAATTGTGAACAGACTTCACTGAACAGGTTTCAGACGTTATCTTTAAACAATTTAGTTTTTCAAATTAAAAAAATAAATATATTCCAATTATGAAATGTATACTTATTTGTGAAATATTTGACATATGATATCCAAATGAAATATTTAACGCGCAGCAAACAATAAATATTATAAAAAATAATATGGTAAGACATCAATTTGCAATATTAAGCAGCAAAACAGGCTGTTTTGTACAGCTAAAAATAGCTGGAAGCAGATGAGACCAGAAGCCTGACCCATAAAATTTACAAATGGCTTCACTCACTCTTACGAGAAAAATAAGGTGGATATTTAACAAAATATTTAGGTTACAGTTTATTTCAAGGTGCTATAGTTGCAGTGAAATTACACAAGTACTAATTAGAATTAGCTGCTTGTAATTGCATAACCATTAAGTACTTGTAACATGTATAATAATGACTCTGAAATAAAGTGTTACCAATGTTTATTCAACTTATGAAAACCAAATAATTGTATCTTAAAATGTATATTAATATTATAAATTAATTAATAATAAAAACATGTATTTATAGGTTGCCAATTCAATTAAATAAAAATGACTAAATTAATATATTTAAATATTATACATATAATATCTAAATAAAATACTTTATAAATTATACTAATAATTTTATTATAAAATAATTTCAAAATAAAAATTTTGGTTTAAATGTTAAAATAAAATAAATAACATGTATTTATTGACTCATACTATCTTGCTCTATACTTTTTCTATTCTATGTTTTTTTTTATTTATTATAAAAAAAAAACAAAAAAAAAACCTTGCTACATATACTGCATTAAGCTAATCTGAGACCTGTCATTGCTCTTTTGTTGATTTTGATTGCTTCCATTGTCCTCATTTGTAAGTTGCTTTGAATAAAAACATCTGCAAAATTACTAAATGTAAATGTAAGTAATCAATTAAAATAAATACATTAAATTACAATTCATTAATATAAATAAATAAATCAACTTAGCAGTCAAAATGTACAATTTAAAATCGCTAGTTTGATGTTTTAGACAGTGTCTGATGCACATATGTTAGATATAAAAATCGAAGTGCCAAAGTTTTTTTTTAATTCTTTATTTGAGTTTATCTGAGTGTGTTTTTTCCTCTTACATTTCACATACTTTTCACATTCATGTCATTGACACCACATCATACATTTCTTCATACAGTTTCTCAGGTCTTCCAGGTGATACTAGATTTTCCAGAAAACCTTCATTAAGTATGTAAAATGTTTCAAGCAAGATAACACTGACCTAACCTTTTTCCATTACTCCCTTAGATACAAACTCCACTCTTATAAATGTTTAGTAAAAGAGGTTTTGTGCATTTCCCTGTTATCCATTAACATTTCTGTAATGCCGATTATGAAACATGTTTTACAACACCTGTTCTAATAACTAGAAGAATACAGATATAGATTCTAGAATAGTGCATTACCCTTTAATGAAATAATTCAACAGTGTTTGGTCCTTAGAAGAAACAAGAAACTTTTAAAATCAGACTCTACGCCTACTTTACCACCTCCATCTCAACATGGCAAATCTAAAACATCTTTCTGAATACCAGAACAATGAAAAAAAAAAAAGATTTTAATACCCCAGATTTTCATAGTATATAGCTTTGAATGGGTATAGCAAGGGTTACAGGATGTTACATGACCTTTGCCCTCTGCTCTGTGTGGCCTAACATCAAACAGGCACCACTAGTGTATAGTTTCCGCACCTGCCTTCATAAAGGACACAAAAAGCATCTAGAGGTGAAAAGACACTAACATGATGAACCTAACACACTCTCAGAAGCAGACACTAGACCTGTTAAAATTTGTTTGTTATTTTACAGATTTAACCAAAAATATCCAAAACTAGCACACGTGTTGTCATTTTTAGACATTCACCTTCATTTTAACGATAACCAATTTGCTAATTTTTCCGAATGGGATGCTCAGGTCTAGTGCTGGCACACGCTGAGGTGTAAATACTAGTTGGTAAGATTAATCGAGAGGGTTGACCAGCAGAGCCGGGATTCACTGATGTTTACGTGAAGCTATAGATGAGCAGACAAGATTGTAACAAAGCCAACGGCCCTGTTTACTTCTCTTGTCATACTCAACTCGTGTCCCCTGCTGGTCAAGCTCAGGCTTTTGCCGACAGCTCTCATTCACTTGGCGGGGCGGGACGTCACTGTCAGGTTTCCCTGACGTGGTTGTCTTCCAACAGGCCGTGTCACCGTCAGGAGGCTGGAAGGGCCTCCTCACAGTGTCAAAGGCCGGTCACTCGCCCATTGCTGTCTGCAAAGAGCTGTCGTCAGTGTCAGCATCAGCTGGTGGCAGGAGCGTCTGCTCCCTGCTGTCAGCTGTACTGCACTTTTCACCTATTGTGCTTCGCTCAAGGGCGTTTCATGACTGGTGGCTCAACGACTGCCTGACCAAAGTCAACCTGGGACAGGATCTCCTGACCCACATCAACCTGTTGCTGGCCGTGGTGGTGATGACGATGATGATGGTGATGACGGTGGGAGCCACCATGCCTGTGCCTCTCCACGCCGTCAGGGTGATGCCCTTCATGACCATGTCCTTGATGACCGTGATGTTTGTGATTGTGATGCTGTTCTTCCTCTGCTGGTTTATTCTCATCTGTGGATTTCTTGCACTGTTCAAGCTGCAATGAACTCTGTAATGACCAGAGGAAAATATGATGTAGACTCATAAAAATAAAGCTTCCAGAAGAACCTGTTTGGGTTCCCCAGTTCTTAAAAGAACCTTAGTGAAAGAACCTTTGTGCATTGGAAAGTTTCCAAGGATGTTAAAGGTTCTTCATGGAGCCATAGAATAGATCCCAGTAAAGAAATAATCTTTTTTAACCATGCTTTTATTCATGCCAAACAACTTCCGGTGTCATCCACTTCCAGCTATTTTTAACTATACAAAACAGCTCGTTTTGCTGCTTGATATTGGAAACTGGTATATCTTACCATATTATTTTATTGTATTATCTTAATTATGAACACACTGGTTTGTAGTGCAAAACAGTTTACTGCACTTTGTTATTCTTCCCATTATTTCCCTAGCAGCTAAGGAAGTCTCACACATTCAAGTAAGGTGGATAGAATACATAATATATATGTGACCCTGGACCACAAAAACAAAAGAAGTAATTAGCCAAAAATACATTGTATGGGTTAAAATTATACATTTTTCTTTTCTGCCAAAAATCATTAGGATATTAAGTAAAGATCATGTTCCATGAAGATATTTTGTACATTTCCTACCGTAAATATATCAAAACCTAACTTTAATTAGTAATATGCATTGCTAAGAACATTTTGCACTCTCAGAATCCAGAGTTTCAAACAGTTGTATCTTGGTCAAATATTGTTCTATCCTAACAGATTTCAGATGATGTATAAATCTCAATAAAAAAAAATAAAAAATTGGCCCTTATGTGTTTTGTGGTCAGGGGTCACATATTATAAAAAGCCAGCGAAAACATTTATATTAGTCTAAACATTGAAACTTTTTTTTTTTTTACATTTGTTGTTGTTGTTTATATGCCCATTAAACATTAACAGTACAGGATTATTACCTAAAATTAGCATTTATGTATAAAATATCTTGGCTATACCAAGAACAATATACCGATTATGTATTTAGTTGGTATGGCGCCACCTAGATAGGAAAGGCGCATTTGCTTGCACGCATTCAAATCTACAGACTCTAGGAATGAAGTATGTGGCGTTTCTTTGACACCGCCTTCTCCTTATATGGTGCAATAAACTCACTGAACTGCACTTACATAAACAAACAAAGATTTTCACAAACGCGTCAGATTCAGATTGAGGGAGGACAAGATTTTGAGAGAATATATTATATGGAGTTCCTTAATGGCACCTTTATGTGCTTTTTGGATCTTGACAGTTTACCTCATATCATCCTCAGCATAACATGGTTTACTAACGTGAGGGTGAGTAAATGAAAATAATGAAAAAAAAGGATTTTGATTCTGGTCAGAGAGGTGTTGGGCTTACAAAAAACATATTATGTACTAAAACACAATACATTTAATACCTCAGTGCTGCATTCTCCACAAATACCATCGCAATAAGTATGTCTTATGGCCTCCTCCACATGTGGTTGGCTTAGGATGGCGTAGGGAAGAGACACATGGTAAGTGAGTCGGCCACACCTGGTTAAAAAAACAGCGTTTAGTGGAATATTATTCGAGCAATATAGTGAATTAAACTGGATGAGTGGTGAGCCGAACCTGTCATAGACCAAAATGTCATCCTTCTCAGCGTTTACTGCCTGCCAGACATCCGGTTGACTGAGGTCTTGGGCGTAGAGCGTGATGTTCCCCAATTTTTCTTTGAGCAAGTGGTGCAGCTGCTGGGACCTTTCGTCTTGGTTGTTTACCACCATGTAGGTTATATTTACATAACCTTGGTTCTCCAAATTCAAGAGCAAGTCAGAGAACCTTGAAGAACATTCAACAAGTTGGATCAGATAAATATGCCTTGTGTAAACAGTACAAAGAGAAGACTGCCAAGAATGCAACCAGATAAGAGTTTGAAGATCAAAATTCTGCTGTTTTTCTTTGATACGTTTGAATTTTAGTATAAATTAAAAAGTGTAAACTCACTTTGATGCTTGCTCCAAGGAGAACAATCAGCTTGCCTGAAGGTAAGCCACCACTGTCACTTGTCCAAGAGCATTCTTCATGGGCTCCTCCTCTCTGATCTTCCACACAGGAGGAGGTTTACAGCGGGCTCCCTCTGTTTCGCTCTCTGCACTGCAGCCCGCCAGCAGGCAGAGAGCCAGGGTAAGGCTGAGTGCCTTCCACATGACTCCAAACAACAGACCCACTAACCTAAACACAAAGACAAACCGTTATGTCTCACATGCATAAAAAAGAGACATTTGAATGTAAAATAATGCAATTCCAACCTGACAATCAGCAACAAACATTTTAATAAGCTATATAATTATTGTATATTTTACTATAATATATATATATATATATATATACATTTTTAAATATTTATGTTTATTATTATATATATATATTTTTTATTATTATACTCAAATCTCAGATATAATACACTGCTATATAATATACTAATAAAATGCTGATATTTCATTCAATTAACTTTATTTCTATGGCTCGTTTCACAACATATATTGTTCTAAAGAAGCTTTATTAGTAAACAAAGGGAGAATAGTGTAATGCATAAAAAGAGGCAAACTCTGTAGGGAAATCTAGTCTTTTTTGGTCCGCACATATCAAAAATACTGGCCACTTAGCAATTGCATAATCTAACCATATTATTTTTGTATTAGCCATATAATAATCATTTATCTGCAGTTATAGTAATTAACCCTTATTTAATGTTCAAAGTCAATGCAAGAAAGTGTAGGGCAAGGTCCATAGTCCATCCAAATGCTACTGGAGGACACTGTAAATTTTCATAACACAGAGTTGTAAAAGCCAAACTAATGTGCAAATTGGTTTTAAATAATGCATTAATATCTACATAAAAAGTATCTTTGAAAAATACTAATAAAAAAGGAGCAAGTAATGGAAAGAAGAAGCTGAAAAAAGAATGTATATATATATATATATATATATATATATATAATATTATATCTCATAACGCACTTACTTGTTTTACTTGATAGTCTTCAGCAGCGATACTTTCTGAGCTGGTTCTAGACAAAAACAACCCGCTCCTACACAGCTCCTCCTATTTATACTCCTCTTGTTTTCCTGACTAGAAGCAGGGCAAAGGTCCCTCTGTTCCTGTTTCAAAAACTTTAATAGCTCACGTATTCACCCCAGGAGTTACACACATCAGCAGTAAATATCTGTAACCTCCTTAATGTGTTTTGAGTGGACAAGTTAAAACTTGAGCAGAAAAAAAGAATGTCTAAGTGGATTAGTTTTGGTATGTGTCTCTGTCAAAGTCAGTTTTTATTTTCTAACTTAATTAACTTTTTCATTTTTTCATTCATGTCTCTTTCATGAAAAAAGAAAAACTGATAGCAAAGTTAACACTTGTTTTTGCCAAAAAATGTCCAGATAGTAAATAGTTAATGAACACTGCATTCCAGACTTTTTTTTCTATAAGGGCTGCAGAAGGGGGGCTGGGTGCAATACTGAAAAGAAATTAAAACCAATTGCGTGCAACATGGTTAATGAAACATTCATTTGTATGGAGTCAATAATCAAAAATCTGATTTTTTTTTTTTTTTTTTCTCTGGCATGGTTTTCTGAACATCCTGTAAGTATTGTTTGTGCAGAAGTGCACAGCTGGGTTAGTGTCAGCAGTTTTCATGCTGAGATAAAACTTTGAAGCTTCCTGTCTCTTTGCTGAACTTTGATAAACACCCTGTTTTTCAAATTCTGCAAAACTGGAACAATGCTAGAATGCATTTTCTTGAAAGACAATGTTTTTACAACTTATATAAACATCCAAATATGGTTTCACACATACAAAGACTTAGGACCGTCTGGATTGTTCTGTGATTTATCAATTAGTTAATCTTCATGCTCAGATCTTATGATCTGGAGGACTGTTTGACCTCCTAGTGATGCACTTTAGATGCAGTTAACACACATTGTACTGATTACTGCTAGTTAATAGTTAACTTAAAGAGCTTAAAGTGTTATGAAATCATTTATTGAGATAAACTGACTCTCATAAATCGTATGATACAATAGATTTGTCTATTCTTAATAAAGATTAAACTGTATATGTAAATCAATGGATTGTGCAACAATTGGACATTAATTAAATGGCATCTCCAGGAATTGTCTCTGTTTAATTTTAGGTATGTTTTTCTCAAGCTTGGACAATCATTTTTAGATTTGCCTAATGTTTAACTACCAAACGTGCAATGTTTTGACATGGTCAGCTTATGTATAAACTTGCTGATGTTTGGTTCCTATTTTAAAGGATACATAACATACACAGTTTCACCTAATCTCATGTTAATCCTGAGTACCTATAGAGTAGTAATGTATCCTTAATATCTCCAAAAAGTCTTTAGTTTTATTATATTTATAAAAGAAAAATACAGCTTTCCGATTTGCTCCGGAAAGAGCCGAATTTCTGGAGGCGCGCCGTGGGCAGAGCTAAATTCGACCATCACTTGTGTTAGGATTGCCAATAAAACAAACATTTGATGTTGTTTTACTTACCATCTGCAGTTCTGAATCATGACTGGGATCTTTTATAGCTGGGACCACTCCATCTTTCAGTATCAAACAATATGCAAATCCAGCGTCGAACTGGTCCTCGTATATGAAACATTCACTTGCTAAACTCCATTGCTGCCCCTTCTTCAGAAGCTGAGCAAAGTTATCTTTGCCTTACAACCAAAACCACACTTCTTTAGAGACATTCTTCCCGAATGAATCCCTTGCAGAGTTCAACCGAATGAAGCGCGGTGATGGCGTACTCTCTTTCTCAGGTCTGGCCGACGTGATCGCGGGCGCCGCGGACGGCTTTTCCGGGAGAAATGCTCATATAAGGAGTTCCACCACCGATTACGTCATTAATGCCACGATCGAAAAAAATCAGCAGAAACTTGTACCAACCCTCTTGAGATTTTCGGCAAGAAATTCTCTGTCATTTGTCCAAATTATTTTTTTAAACTTTGGCGATGTTTAGCATGAGAATCCAACTCTTTAACACTGTAAACAACTCTGAATATATGAAACACCCTTGTATGTTTCCAGCAATCAATTTCAGTTCTTGCTCGAATTACATTTAAAAGCATCAGTGTTTTGTCATACATTAAGTGCTACACTCTTAAAAAATAAAAATTCCAGGCAATAAAGAACCATTTTAGTTCTCAAAAGAACCTCTCAGTGAATAGATTTTAAAAGAACCATTTTTGATGTAAAGAAAATGTTAATTTTCTAAAGAATGCTTTTCCACCTTTGTGCAATGGAAAGTTTCCATGGATGTTAAAGGCTTTTCATGGAACCATCAATGCCAATAAAGAACCTGTAGTTTTACGAGTGTATCTCAGGAGGGCAGTGGAGAGCTTTGTCTGTCAATCAATAATGCAGAATAATATGTTTGAACTTTGAGAGAAGCAAAAAATAATTGAATATCTCAAGCTTAACTACAAATATAAAGGTCTTACAGATTAAACATAAATACATAGACAGAATTAATTATTAAATATGATTTAGTTTTTTTCTTTTTATAAAATGTTGAGTTTTTTATTTTTTATTTAATTTGTGGTAAACAAAAGTAACATTACTACACTGGATCAAGGTTAATAAAACTATATCTAGAATTATATATTTTAATATAGCTAGAATTAATTCTGAGTTTTTTTTTAATTTGTGGATTTTTTATGTTATTTTTTGAACAAAAGTAAAATTGTTACATTAGAACAGGATTGTTAAAACTAAACCCATTAAAAATATTTTAATATTTTAACAACTCAAATTTTAGCTTAACTTCAAATATCCTTAGTGAAAAAATTAATGTTAATTCAGTTAAAGGTCATATAGATGAAGCATGAGTATATAGCTAGAATTAATTTTTAAACTTTAAATATTTTCTTTTAACTTCATAAAATGTTGATTTGTGGATTTTTTTCAATGTTACTTTTTGTAACACAACAAAAACAACATTGCACTGAATCAGGATTATTAACATTTAAGCCATAAAAAAAATATTTTAATATCTCAAATTTCAGCTTAACTTCAAATATCCTTAGTGAAAATGTAACATTATTTCTGTTAAAAGTCTTATAGATGAAACATGAATATATGTAGAATATTAAAGATTTTCTTTTAATTTTATAAAATGTTTGCTTTTTAATTTGTTTTTTTTTTCCTCAATGTTACTTTTTTGAACAAACATTGAAAACCATAGAAAATCTATTTTAATACAGCTAGAATTATATTTTGAGTGTATCTAGAATTAATTGTTAAATATATAACTCTTTTTATTTTTTCATTTTATAGAATGTTGAGTTTTTTAATTTGTGAATTTCATTATATATATAACATGAATATATAGTTAGAATTAATTGATCCAAGAATTAAAATTTTATAAAATGTTGAGTTTTTTAATTTGTGGGTTTTTTTTTCAATATAATTTTTTTTTTTAACAAAAGTAACATTGCACTGGATCAGGATTATAAAATTTTAACAAAGCATTAAAAGATATATTTTAATATCTCAAATTTCAGCTTCAGATTCTTTAGTGAAAAATGAACATTACTTTTGTTAAAGGTCTTTATAGTTAATTCTTAAATATAATAGTAAAACCATAAAAAACTGTTTCTTAAAATAATACTAAATAAACATTAACTGAAAAAATATTAAAATCTTACATTTATTTTATCTTACCCAAAATTACTAAAACTGAAATTATATAGACATGTAAAAACTAAAAAAAAAAGACAAAGAATTACCTTATACACTTTTTAAACATTTATAATTACATTTAAATATCTCAATTTAAAATGAAATATAAACATTAATAATATATATATATATATATGAATTGTATGTACAAACTTTTCATAAAATGCTGTATTAATGGGTAGTTTGAAATTATAGAGTACATTATAGCATTAGTGTTTTCTTTTAATCCCAAATGTATTTATAATACTTACAATACTTATTTACCTTGTCCATACTTAAAGATAACGGGATCTTGAGGCACCGTCGCCCTGGTAACCACCACCTGCCAGCCTCGCGCGATAAAACTCTTCCGCAGGGGCTTATGGGAACTCGAGGCCAGAGCAGAAGCGACCGCCCTTTTCCGACGAGCGGAGGTAAAACAGCACATTGATCGCTTCAGGCCTCCAACGAGTATAAACAACCGCACTAAACATCAGAGCGTCACCCGGGGTAAGTTCTCGGGAGCATTAAACAACATGCGTCACTCATTATTTTGCCGAAATGGAATCTGTCTGATTAAAAGAGCATTTTAATGCGCGATTTGATGACGTAACGACAATGGTCCAGAAAACAAATGGCGAATGCGTTAGCAGCCACAGGCCCAGCGCGCGAGTAACATGAAGCTGACTGGCAGACAGTGCTGCTTTTGCCGTTTGTATATTTCTGTAGGACCTCTGTACGGCTGGGCTGTTGAAGTACGTGGCTTTTGCGGCAGTTTGACCCGCTGGGTGCAAAGCAGCCCGTCTTGCGTAGAGAAGCTCCCTGTAGAAATGCGCGCTTATTCGGCATGCTGCTTAGATATGCCCGCTACTCTATGGAGCTGTTGGTATAGGGGCCATTACAAAGTATGTGCCTAATTTATCTGATGTTAAATGACACACGCCTGTGTACAAGATTGTAGATTAATTGTTTGGTTTCAAAATGTATTGACATTTAAGATTTTAATATTGTAGCTACTTACTTAAAAGAGCTAAGCAATTATGCATCCTCATTTATTATAGTATATGTATTATACATGCATATTTTAGTTTTGTCATGTCGTTATTGTCTGTTTGTTCTTTCATAGTACTTGCATGCGCAAGGAAAGGGCTGAACCATGTCTGTTGATGGAGATGTTGACTATGGGCATGAGTTTCCAGCCCATTACAAAGTGATGCTTGACAAACTCAATGAGCAGCGTCAGCTGGATCAGTTCACTGACATCACTCTTATTGTGGATGGTAAGGTTTCCAGTATTAGTACCTCTTAATCTAATACCTTTCTGAATTATGCAAAATATCATACAGTTGCACATATTTGGTGGTGCTGATCTTTATGGTTACTTTAACAGGACATCAGTTTAGGGCCCACAAAGCTGTTCTGGCTGCCTGCAGTCAGTTTTTCCACAAATTCTTCCAGGATTTCACTCAAGAGCCTCTAGTGGAGATTGAAGGTACCTAACAATACATACAACTGTGGAATTAAAAACTGTTTTGTTATTACAGTGTAGCTTAGTTGTTCTGGATAATGACAAATCTTAATTTAAAAAATCAGTCTAAATTTAAAGTACCTATTTGCAACATAGTATTCTTTTCTGCTTGGTGGCTTTTGGTGATGCATCAAATTCCAAAATTCATTTTTGCATGGTGTTTGCATATAAATGTGTCTTAGCCATGTGTGGACCACCGTACAATGTTAAAATTCACCTAATGCCGTCTGATGGACTAAGTGTGCGACCTTATGCCAAAAAACAGTAGGATATTAGGTAAAGATCATGTTCCATGACTATATTTTGTAAATTTCCTACCGGATATATTATATACATATCAAAACTTAATGTTTGATTAGTAATACTGTGCTCATTGCTATTTCATTTGTAAATCTTTAAAGGCGATTTTCTCAATATTTTGAATTTTTTTGCACCCTAAGATTCCAGATTTTCAAATAGTTGTATCTTGGCCGAATGTTGTCCTATCCTAACAAACCACACAAATAAGAAACCTTGTAGTTAGTGTAGATTCATAAGTATGCTCATCTTTCTGCAATATTTGTAAATAAAATTCATTCTCCAGTGCTTCCTCACAATGTTTACATTATCTCCAGTAGTTTTTAACCCTTTTGCCACTCCCATTTTTGAATGTAGACATGAAACATGACATGGTTTTGTATCCAAGTTGACAGCAATTAAAGGGATAGTTCATCCAATAGTTTCATATAGTTCATTTTTGGGTGAACAATCCCTTTAATTCTTCTAGTTGCATTTTGTGTTCTGCCTGCTCTAATAGTAATAAGCTAAAAATATTTAATGTGTTATATGATCATTAATAAGCTTTAACCTTAAAACCACAAAATGTTATTTTTGTTGTAATGAACAGGTGTAAGCAACACTGCCTTCCGCCACCTAATGGAGTTCACATATACAGCTACATTAGCTGTGAATGGTGAGGAAGAAGTCAGTGATGTCTGGAGAGCTGCAGAGTACCTTCAAATGCAGGAGGCAATCAAAGCTTTGAATAACAGGTTGCTCATAATTGTACATTTTCCTTTACCTGATTTTATCCTGAAGTTGATTTTTAACTGTTATGTTTCTTCTCCCACCTAGAAGGAATGGTACCACGTCAGTAAACCCCTCCCAGCCCTTGCCTGGGAAGAGCAAAGCTAAGAAGAGAAAAATTACAGAGACCACCAATGTGATCACTGAGACGCTTCCTTCTGTGGAGACAGAATCTGTTGAAATTGAAGTGGAGGTTGGTGAGGAACATATTGAGGTGGAGGAAAGCGGCCTGGTGGAAGTAGTGGATGCTGCACGGAGTTCAACCGAACCCTCATCGGATGACTCTGCATTGGCTTTACTGGCCGATATCACCAGCAAGTACCAGCAGGGAGAGCAGACGCTCCATGTGATGAAAAAGGAAGAAGATGAGACAGTAGTCGTGCAAGAAGAGGCTGTGGTGGCCTCCAAGACCTTGGAGAATATTGAAGTGGTAGAGGTTCAGATCTCTCAGCTTGACAACCTTTTCCGTTGCGACAAGTGCGATCGTTGCTTCAAACTCTACTACCACCTCAAACAACACATGAAGACTCATACCGCTACCACGGATAAGGGCTTTGTCTGCAGGCACTGTGGTAAAACATATGCCCGGGAAGGAGCCCTTAAACAGCACCTGAACAATTACCATTTTGATGCGGAGGAACAGTCCCGGCGGCAGAAAAAGAAAGTGCATGTTTGCGAGTACTGTGAAAAGCAGTTTGATCATTTTGGACACTTCAAAGAGCATTTAAGGAAGCACACAGGTCTGTGAGTGAGATATGAGGTTAAATGCAACTAATGTATTCAAGTTTAAGCTCTAATCAGCTTCTCATTTGTTCATGTATGTGTAGGTGAGAAACCTTTTGAGTGCCCGGAGTGCCATGAACGTTTTGCCAGGAACAGTACGCTGAAGTGCCACATGTCAGCGTGTCAAAATGGCGCTGGAGCTAAAAAAGGAAGAAAGAAGCTGTATGAATGCCAGGTTGGTTTAAGCCAGTAAAATGTGTGACGTTTTCATTTTTAAACGCTCTTCGTCCACACTAGCGTTTTTTGAAAGTTTCTCATCCTCACTGAAACTTACAGCACATGCTTAAAGCCTCCAAAAACTAACTGAGATTATACAGACGGAACAGACATAAGAAGTTTCCACGCAATTCTTCTGGCAGAATCATTTGATTTCCTGAAATATCTCATCATTCACTGACGCGTCCATGTCGCACTCACTCATATTTGATCTAAAAAGCAGCTGCCGTCATGTTTTGCCGCAGGAGGCAGGACAGCAACTCTAAGTAAATTTTCACCATGTTTGGACTGTAATATGAAGAGTGTACAAGGTAAATCTCTTTAGCAGCAGTGACAGTGAATCACACATAACAGTCACAATTACCGGTATAAACATGGATATCTATTGCTACAATATGCATCATGACTAAATATGCGTCATCGTTTTCAAAAGCCTCTGTTTTCACAGTCCACACTACAACGCGAAAACTGCGTTTTCACATGTATCCACTTTGAAGTGCGTTTTCAAACAGCTTCGTTTGAAAACGTATTAGTATGGACATGGCCTTAAGTAGCATGGGTATATTTATAGCAGTAGTCAAAAATGTATTGTATGGGTTGTTGTGGCAAAAATATTTTAAAAATTGACTCTCACCACATAAGAAATTATAGATTTTTCTTTTATACCAAAATCATTAGGATATTAAGTAAATATCATATACCGTAAATATATCAAAACTTAATTTTTGATTAGTAAAATGCATTGCTAAAAACTTCCATGTGGACAAGGCAATTCTTTCAATATTTACTTATATATATATATATTTACTGTAAAATTAATACTAATGTGTATGGCTTTAAAATTTGTGTATATATATATACTGTGTATATATATTTAGTAATATAATAATATTATTGAAATTTAAATAAGTTCTCTTTTTTATTGTACTTTTAAAATCTAGTTTATTTCTGTGATTCAAAGCTAAATTTTTATCAGCCATTACGTCAGTCTTCAGTGATTATGATCCTTCAGAAGTCATTCTTATTTGCTGATTTATCGATGTTGCAAACAGTTGTGCTGCTTAATGTTTTTGGAACCTGTGATACTTTTTTTTCAGGATTCTTTGATGAATCCTGATGAAAAAGCTAAAAATAACAACATTTATTAAAGTAGAAGTCTTTTCTGACATTAGAAAACTTTACTATGACTTTTTATCAATTTAACACATCCTTGCAGAATTAAAAGTGTAAAAGAAAGAAAAAATGTACTGACCCCAAACCTTGAAAGGTAGTGTATATTACAAAAGATTTGTAATTTTTAAAATAAATGCTGTTCTTTTTAACATTTCATTTATCAAAGAATCATGAAAAACTATCACAGGTTCCAAAAAAATATTAAGTTTCCAACATTGATAATAAATCGGCATATTAGAACGATTTCTGAAGGGTCATGTAATGCTGAAATTTCAGCTTTGCATCACAGGAATGAATTCTGTTTTGAAGTATATTAAAATAGAAAACCACTCTTTTAAATTGCAATAATATTTCACATTATTACAGATTTGTTTTGGTATTTTTAATCAAATAAACAGCCTTGATAAGCAGAAAAAAAAAATCTTAATGATTCCAAACTTTTGAATGGCTGTGTGTGTGTGTATATGTATATACCTCAGGTTTATTTTCTTTTGTTTGTAACTGCATGTACAGTTTATATAATTGTTTCCTATTATAAGTTTGGCAAATATATTTATTTAATTAAATGTGATTTGATAATCACACTAAGGCCTATTGCAGTTTTGATTTTATTTTTGCTTATTTTTTTGCCATACTCACTTATCTTTTTTTAATCCCCAGGTCTGTAGCAGTGTTTTCAATAGTTGGGAGCAATTTAAGGACCACTTAGTGACCCACACGGGTGAGAAACCCAACCACTGCACCATCTGCGATCAGTGGTTCACGCAACCCAGAGACCTCCACACTCATCTGCAAGAGTTCCACGGCTTGCAAGAGAAGGTTATCGTCACAGAGGAGGTCATGATTTCAGACCCAGGCACGGTCTTGGCTATGGCAGAGGTTGAGGAGGGAGAGGAGAGGGTGATCCTGGGCGACGGCATGCGGGTGGAGCACGTCACTGTGGAGCCGGTGGACGTCGTTGCTGTTGAGGAAGCTCTCATGGTGGAGGAAGAGACGGCGATACAGCCTTCTCAGACTGTGGCTGGGGTGGAACAGACAGTGGTTTTACAAGTAGATGGCGAGAGATTGAAAGAACAAGCAATGGAAATCCAAATAGCACAGGTGACTGTTGCAGAACCAGCAGACTGTCAAGTTAAACAAGAGGCAGTAGACAGATTGAAAGAAGAAAAAACTGCAAATGTATGAAAGGCCTCTACTGTGCATGGACACTTTGAAAATGAATTGGGAAGGTGAACCAGGCAGTTTCTCCTTTCCCACCACATTAAAATGATACAGTAATGCTCATTGTGGTGTCATCCAACAAAGATGGGTCACCTGCTTTATTTCTTTAAGCTTTGCTCTTCACTTCTCAGAAAGCAGTGTCTCTGTAAATCTGATCGCAGGTTCAGTCATGCTTTTAATGTATGTTGTGGATAAAAATAAGAGTAGTAAGAAATGTAATTCATTTCATGAATAGTGCACGTCGGGGGTGGAAAGAATTTTTTTTTTTTTTTAAGTTATCTATGGATGTATGTTGATAGTATGTGTAAGAAGCTTATTTTCATAAAAATTAAAGGGCAAAAGGTGTCCCTAAATAATCAAGAGAAGATGTATGCAGTTCTGGCTTGTGTTTCTAACCTTTCTTCTTATTCTGTCAGTGCTGAAATACAATGGTCTGCACCATTCATTCTTTAAGTGAAAAAAAAAATAATTCTGTCATTAATTACTCACCCTTATGTCTTTCCAAACCCGTAAGACGTTCATTCATCTACAGAATGCAAATTACGATATTTTTGATGAAATCCGAGGGCTATTTGACCATCCATAGACAGCAACGCAACTGACAAGTTCAAGCCTGAAAAGGTAGTAAGGACATTGTTAAAATAGTCCATGTAGACCTGTTCATCTGTCACTGGTGACATTGCAAGTGGAGGATCTGCATTTTGTTGTAAAAGCGGACAGGTCTGTAGATGCAGAGCATGTCAGGAGTTATCAAAACGAAGGCTTTTCCAGTCTTAAGTGCTCTACTGGGGATCAAATGGGACGTATGTGCTAGAACAGGACCTCCTGGATACTTGCATCTGTCTACAAACAGAGCCTAAAATAGGCAGAAACAGGAGTAAAAGTGTTGGCGTTAGGCCTGGGAATCGCCTATTATCAAGGGATACACACTGGTAACGACATGATTGTGTGACAGTGTCATAAAATGGATAGCAACTGCAACAAATGTGCAAAAGTACAGTATAGTGAGAAGAAAAATTATGATTTATGATTATACTGTTAAAATCAAATAAAAAAATAAATAAATAAAATGGACAGTTGATTATGTTCAAGCCAAGGTACAAATATAGGAGGACTTGAAGTATATTGATGCAATAGAGTGAGAAAAAGAATCATGATCTATGACCATACATGGCAAAATAATAATATTTAAATTAAATTACAAGAAAATGAAAAAAATATACTATCTGAAGTATTGATGCAATATAGTGACAAAAAGAATTATGATATAGCATTATACAAAAAAAGCTAAAATGAAAAAAAAAAATATATATATATATATATATATATATATATATTACATTAAAATATTTGGTTAATAACGCTTTAAAAATAACATCTAAATAAAAAAATAAAATATAGCATTGTACTAAATATAGCATTATACTAAAGTAAAATAAAAAAAATTAAAAATAAAATAACATTTTTTAGCATTGTACTGGCATAGAATAATAAAAATTCAATTTAAATTAAATTTTTTTACAAAAATATAGTACTATCTGAAGTATTAATGCAATATAGTGAGAAAATAATCATGATATAGCATTATACTGGCAATTTTTTTTTGCCAGTAATTTAAACAAAATTAAATAAACTTCTTAAAAAATAAATGTATTTAAAATTGACATTACAATTAAATAAAAATTAAATAAAATATAGCGCAACCTGAAGTATTGCTGCAATACAGTGAGAAAAAGAATCATGATATAGCATTATACTGGCATAAAATAAAATAATATAAAAAAATTAATTAATTAAAAATGAAAATAAAATACAAATTTCAAAATGAAATAAAATGTACATTAAAAATTAAATAAAATATATAGTACTATCTAAGGTACTTATGCAATGTAGGGAGAAGAATAATCATGATATAGCATTATTCTGCCAAATAAATAAATACAAATAAAATATAAAATCATTTTAAAATTAAAAAAAAAATAGTACTATCAGAAGTATTGATGCAATATAGTAAGAAAAATAATTATGATATAGCATTATACAAAAAAATTATATTCCATGTAACATCAGTGGTTCAACTTTAATTTGCAGAAACTCATAAATACTTTTTGTGCATGAAAAAAACTAAAATAATGATTTTATTCAACAATTTCTTCTCTTCCATATCAGTCTTCAACACACGTTCAGGAGAGTATCACAACACACGCATGTACAACACACAAAGACATTGTTGAATAAAGTTGTTATTCTGGTAGCTTCATAAAATTACAGTTGAACCACTGATCTCACATGGACTATTTAACCATGTTCTTACTACCTTTCTGGGCCTTGAAGTTAAACGCGGTAGTTGTGTTGCTATCTATGCAGGATCAGAAGGCTCTCAGATTTCATCAAAAATATCTTAATTTGTGTTCCCGAAGATGAACAATGGTCTTACGGGTTTTGAACAACATGTGGGTAATTAATGACAGAATTAAAATTTTTGGTTAAACTATCACTTTAAATATCTCATTATAATTATTATTCGTATTTTCCTGAAAACTGTAAATATACATCTGTTTTTCGATTTTGTAAGGGTGGTTATGTTTACTTTTCAGTGGAATTAGAAAGTTTTAAAACCACTAGTTTATAGGATCACAATCAGTGTTGCTAAATGTATACTTTATTGACATTTTTTATAATTAGGACTTTTTTTCACTTGAGTCTTAAATGTGTTCTCTTTTTACACATCGTGCTTTCCATTTCTCAAAGGACATTTTTTTCTATTTTAGCAATGTCCTAATATCCTATTGGTTTAAGAAACCCCTTAGTCCCGCCTCTAAACTGTGATTGGTTTACAGAACTGTCCGTCATTTGACCTCCCTGTTGCCGTGATGGTGCCTCTCGCATCACATTCAGGCCAATGACACGCACCGAGTTAAAATAAACTGAATGATCCCTCAACGAATGCGCAAAACAACAATTCAACGAGGCAGCGCTTAAGAAAGGTAAGGATATTTACCTTTATCAATTCTCATCATCCTGAGAGGTTACCAATGAATACATAAAGCATAATGAATTTATGTATGTTTACAAACTGTTTACAAGCCTCAGAGATATAATTTGCTCAGAAATGAATAGAAAAATCTTTATTTTGATGTATCTGGCGTTACTGCCCAGCAGCGGTCGTTATGGAAGCGCGTAAACTACAGTTCATCTTTGGCGCAGATACGAGCATCATCTCATTAAAAATTTTGGCTGGTGTTATTATCACTCATAATTATATTGCACAGAACTCAACTAGACACCAAAATCTGACACTAACATGCTTGTTGTTACCTTTAGTGACTTGGAATGCGATTAAAATTAAAACTAATTTTGTTAAAATAGTAATAGTAGGCTAATTATAGTTAATTAATATATTCCATATTATATTTACTATTACTAATATCCATGTAAATATATGTAATTTTTTTTTTTTTTTTTTTACCAAACCTTATGACTGAACAGTTATAAAGCTAGACAAACTGATTTAGAATCTGATCAAATGCCATTTGTAATTAACATGATATTAGTCTTGCATTTGGGAATTGTGGGGGTCTACAGAGGGTGTAAATAATAAAGCCGCATTAGTGTTTGAACAGTACAGGTGTGTGAATCTCCAGGCCCGAATGAATAAAGCTGATCCCGAATGGCTCCTGAATAGAAGTATTAATTTACTGAGAATATTGTAATTTATGATATTGAATGATCCTTTCTAGTTTCTCACGGATTGATGTCAACTTTTGTTCAGGCTCCTTTGATGACTCCTTAGTTGGATGACATGAAACATGGTTTTAGGTCTGAGATTAAAGCTGCTTTGATGGGTTGGGAATACATTAACAGGGGCACAATGCAACGGAAGCAGCCTTTTTTGTGGTTTCATCGCATAATCTGCATGTTTTTTTCCCCTCAAAGGTCCAAACATCAATTGAACTCCTTAATTATGTTCCTTATTTAAGGACTCATTAATATGGACACATTCAGACATGTATCAAAATCTGAATACATGTTCTGAAGCATGTGCAATGCTTGTGGTTTTGTGCATTTTTAATGCAGTTATGTAGAAATAATAGCATTATTTAGAATGAGACGTCTGTGGCTACCCACATTCTTTACAATTTCTTCTTTTGTGCTCAACACAAGAAAGAAATTCCTACAGGTTAGGAACAACGTGTTGTTTATCAAAATAGTAATCATATTTAATTATTACTGATGTAATAATTAAATATGATTAAATACCATTAAGTATGGCTGATCTCATAGTAAAATGATTTGAAATTTAGTAGTTGTAGCTACGTGATGGAAATTCCCGATTGGCACCTCTGGCCCCCTATTGTCCCTGATCTTTTCACTATTGAGCTCTTTTTCCCCTCTCTGTCCATGTGTCTCAATCAAAACACACACAGGAGGGCTTTGTGTAGCTGTGCCTACGAGTGTGAACACAGAAGCTGCTTCAGAAATCACATACTGAGTAGGTACTACATTAGATTTGGAACTTACTTCACGGTCGTTGAAAAGGATGTTCCATATGTTATTAATATACAATCTGGATGTGCTTTATATATTATGTCATCATTGTCATGACTTACGGCGTCAGTGTGGCCTCATGGGATAGTAAAGTGTCCAATTAATCTCGCTGGTTACGTTTTTCACCAAATATTATAAGAATGCTATGCATTTGGATATACAGCTCCTTTCACATACTGCTTTTTAACTACTAAATAGTAGAGGAAAATCATAGTGAATGAGCAGTTAAAGGGATAGTTCACCCCAAAATTTTAATTACCGTATAATTTATTCACCCACAAGCCATCCTGGGTGTTTAATATTAAAAATGTCCTGGCTTTTCCAAGCTTTATAATGGCAGTGAATGGCTGTTGAGTTTTTGAAGCCTAAAAAGTGTGTCCATCCATCATAAAAAGTACTCCACAAAGTACTTTAATGGACTTCAAAAACTCAACACCTATTCACTGCCATTATAAAGCTTGAAAAAGCCAGAACATTTTTATTTTGAATATAACTCTGATTGTATTTGCCTGAAAGAAGGAAGCCATATACACCTAGGATGGCTTGAGGGTGAGTTCATTTTTGGGTGAACTATCCCAATAAGAAAGAATTACTTTCTGTAAAATGTCTACCTGCATTTATAGGCGATGGTTTTACTAGTTGAACTCTGTACGTGCAACAAGGCTTTTTCTTACCCAGGGGCCACTGATATCCCTTGTGTTTACTGTTTGTCTTGTGTGTAGATCATGGCCAGATCTGTAGAAATGGCCCCTGTGGACAGCACTTAACGCTTAGTCAGTGCTTCTGCCCCACGGGGCGTGAAAAGAGTCACACAGTTGATGTAAGTACCACATTCTAAATCCTGCCCATGAGACCCATGGTAACGGTGCCGTGTACCAGAAAGGGGCAAATGATGAGCAATTTCTAAATGTGTGACAAGAGATTAAATCCCTTTTAATAAAAAAAAAAAAAAAAATATATATATATATATATATATATATATATACACACACACTACCGTTCAAAAGTTTGGGGTCAGTAAGACTTGCAATTTTTTTTAGTGAAGTCAAGGCTGCATTTATTTTATCAAAAATACAGAAAATAAACTGTAATATTACAAAATGTTATTACAATAGAAAATAATGTTTTTTATTTTCATATACTTTAAAATATAATTTATTCCTGTGATGCAATGCTGATTTTTCATCAGCTGTTACTCAGTTTCCCAGGCTTAAGTGTCACATGATCTCTCAGAAATCATTCTGATATTCTGAATTATTAGTAGAATTATCAGTTTTGGAAACAGTTGTGCCGCCAGTGTCTTTTTTTTTTCTTTTTTTTTTTTGAACCTGTATTTTTTTCTTTCAAGAACAACATGTATTCAGACTATAAATCTTTTCTAGCAATGTAAATCTATTATGTCACTTTTTATTAATGTAACAATTTATTCATTTCTTTAAAAAAAAAAAGAATGAATAAACATTTACTGACCCCAAACTTTTGAACGGTAGTGTATATATATATATATATATATATATATAGTGGACATGACAGCATATTTTTTTAAATGAAATAAATGAAATGAAAATAATCAAACAGACAAAATTAATTGAATAAGCTGTTTTTTTTCTAATGGTCAGAAAGATGGTGGAAAGGGGAGAGAGAGTGAGATCATTATGCAGACACGTGCACATCCATGCACTTGAAAGGCTCTTTTTAGGATTCCTGCTTGTTTAACACTTTAAAAGAGAATTCTGTCAGCCGGTGAATCTTTGCAGAAATCAGCAGCACTCACACAGACATGCACAAAGGTGTTTGAAGCCTGAGGACTTGAGTATTCATGAGAAACATCACTTTGATTTTGTGTGCTGTGCTTTGGTAAATAGAGCGTGTGAAGTAGGGCATTCAGAATGATATCAAATATAAGGAAGGTCAAATATCTGCATCAGATACATGTATATTTTCTGCCATCTGGTTAATTGTTTGTGCTACCATCTTACTATTTACAGTTTAGGTTAAAAGTTTACATATACCTTGCAAAATCTGCAAAATAAGAGGGATAATACAAAATGCATGTTATTTTTTATTTATTACTGACCTGAATATATTTCACATAAAAGACATTTACATATAGTCCACAAGAGAAAATAATAGTTGATTTTATAAAAATGACCCCCGTTCAAATGTTTACAAATGCCTGATTCTTAATACTGTGTTGTTCATGAGTCCCCTGTTCTTGAGAAAAATCCTTTAGGTCCCACAAATATTTTGGTTTTTCAGCATTTTTGTGCATTTGAACCCTTTCCAACAATGACTGTATGATTTTGAGATCCATCTTTTCACACTGAGGACAACTGAGGGGCTCCAGAAGGAAAAACAATGCATTAAGAGCTGGGGGGTGAAAACTTTTGAACAGAATGAAGATGTGTACATTTTTCTTATTTTGCCTAAATATCTTTTTTTCCTATTCTAAAAAACAGAAATGCTGAATAACCTAAGTATTTGTAAACCCTAAAGGATTTTTCTGAAGAACAGCGGGCAGTTTAACTGTTCAGAACAAACGAGGGACTATATGTAAACGTCTTTTATGTGAAATATCTTATTCAGGTCAGTACTTAATAAAAAATAACATGCATTTTGAATGATCCCTCCTATTTTGATAAAATAATTAACATTTTGCAGTTTCTGCAAGGTGTATGTAAATGTTTGACCTTAACAGTATGTAACATCAGTTTATCATTCAGTATTCAGGTAAACTACTGTTCAAAGGTTTGAGGTCAGTAAGATTTTTTTTTTAAAGAAATTAATAGTTTCCAAAGGCAATTTTTTCCATCTATTTCAAATAAATGCTGTTATTTTAAACTTCTATTCATCAAAGGTTTTCACAAAAATATTAGGCTGCAAAGTTTTCAACACTGATGATAATAGAAAATATATATTTCTAGAATAGCAAATCAGCACATTAGAATGATTTTTAAAGGATCATGTGACACTGAAGACTGGAGTAGTGATGCTGAAAATAAAACTTTGCCATCTCAGGAATAAATTACATTTTAAAACATATTCAAATAGAAAACAGTTATTTATATTAAAATAGTATTTCACAATATTAAAAATGTTACTGTATTATGGATCAAATAAATGCAGCCTTGGTAAGCATACAGACTTCTTTCAAAAACATAAAAAAACAACTAAAATATTTGAACGGTAGTGTATTTCTTAATCAGGCTAGCTAAAATAAAATGTTGTGCGTATAAACCTGTAGTCTTTGCTCTGTACTGACGCCAGTAGAAGTAAGCTCTTGTTTTGTGTAAGTGAATGAAGAAGGATTAAATCTGCTTCTCAGAAAGATCTGCTGATTATGTATAAGCCTGTTCAGGTTCTCATTCGATTGTCAAATCACTGATCATTTATGGCAGCTACACAAACAAGTACTTAGAGAAATGTACAGTACACACATGTGTAAAGATACATAACTATAGGGTTGCCAAAATGCATTTTTAACACTTGATCAGCTCCAAATGCACTTTCAACAGATCTGATTGGTTTAGCTATAATTCTAAAATGCTGATGCTCGAAAGTTAAAACGAAAGAATACAAGGTATATTGCGTCCAAAAACCCAGTTGAAAACCAAGCTCAGCAGCTTATATCAGCATCACCACTCGCTTCCACCTGCAAAAACACATTGTCACACCTAAAGGTGTCTGTGCAGGTGCAATACTGAACAGCCTTGTGAGGAGAAACCACCTGAGTTCAACACACCTAGTGTTCTTTGATCAAAAAACGTGCAAAAAAATACCAAATTACTCCTCTGTTCAAACATTTCAGGTCTGTAATAATTATAATTGGAAAAATGTTATTACAGTTTTAAATAATTTTAGCATATTTTCAAATGTAATTCTTTTCTGTGATGGCAATGCTGAATTTTTAGTCTTCAGTGTCACATGATACTTTAGAAATAATTTGAAATGAATCAAACATTTGAATATGTGAATTGATATTATGTTACATACTACAGTTGAAGTCATACATTTACAGAATTATTTTACCAAAATAAGAGGAATCATACAAAATGCATGTAATTTTTTATTAAGTACTAACCTGAATAAGATATTTCACATAAAGGATGTTCACATATAGTCCACAAGAGAAAATAATAGTTGAATTTATCCCTAGCTGTTTTTTTTTTTCATGTTTTGTTTTTGTTTAGTGATACTTGTTCATGAGTCCCTTGTTTGTCCTGAACAGTTAAACTGGCCGCTTTTCTTCAGAAAAATCCTTCAGGTCCCACAAATTCTTTGGATTTTCTGCATTTTTGTGTATTTGAACCCTTTCCAACAATGACTGTATGATTTTGAGATCCATCTTTTCAGTGAGCATTTGAACCTTCTGTAATAGTTACAAATGAGTCCCTCAGTTGTCATCAGTGTGAAAAGATGGATCTCAAAAGCATACAGTCATTGTTGGAAAGGGTTCAAATACACAAAAATGCTGAAAAACCAAAGAATTTGTGGGACCTGAAGGATTTTTCTAAAGAACAGTGGGGAGTTTAACTGTACAGGACAAACAAGGGACTCATGAACAACTATCACTAAACAAACAAAAAAAAAAAACACAGCTGTGGATCATTTAAGTGACAACTCAGTATTAAGAATCAAGTGTATTTAAAGTTTTGAATTGGGTAATTTTTATAAATTCGAATTATATAAATTATGTTCTCTTGTGGACTATATGTAAACATCTTTCAAGTGAAATATCTTACTCAGGTCAGTACTAAATAAAAAATAACATGCTTTTTGTATGATCCCTCTTATTTTGGTAAAATAAATAACATTTTGCAGATTCTGCAAGGTGTGTGTAAACTTTTGACTTCAACTGTATATCATTTTATTCGTGGTCCAGTGTGACATAATGGGCATGTAGTGCTTGTTTTATGTGCTGTTAGCGCTCAGTGGCTCTAGAGAGTGAGGTGACGGCACTCTGTGTTCTTATACTGTGCTCTATAGGGACGTTGTTACAGGAACTACATCAGCAAACTCACCCTAATTACATCCTGAAGCACACACAAACGCACACACTGATTTCAGTCACATTTGTATTTTAGTTCAGATTTAATTATACTTTTTTTTTTTCAAAAATTGCATGCTTGATTAGACTAGATAAATAAAAAGAATACGATAAGGGTTTACCTTAAGCAAAGGTGAATTAAGGACAGGGTAAAGGCAGTGTAATGGTCTTGACATATTTTTGTCTCTCTCTCTCTTTCTCTCTTGCCAGGTAAACTTGAATCCTTTAGTTTAGTCCCTACTGTTTAAATCAGAGACTTAAGGGCCACTAAAAAAGGCATGGATTAGGATCTCTGTATACGCTAATCCCAGAAAGAAGACTGTAGAGTGAGTCAGAAGTGCCGAAGAAACCCACCGAGGTGAACAAACGAGAGGGAGTGGCTGTTTTCCATGTGGAACCCTGTTTGACCAACCAGGCAAAGATGTTAAATGAGAGGAAGCACTGTATGAGAAGCCAGGGCCAACGAGAGCAGCGTGGAGCCTTGTTATAGCAGCCAGGCAACAATCGCAGCCCTCATCGTTCTCAACGCTGATCTGCGGTCTATTTTTATCACTGAGGCAACGCACCAATTAAATTGGGCAAAATTATCTGATGAGGTTCTGGGAGATGCAGGACTGAGGGGAAGGAACAGCACTGTGCACCAGTGGGAAGCAGACGACCCGAAACGTCTACTTCTTTATACTTTGATATGTGTATAAGCTTGGGTTGAGATGTAACGATAATGAGCTAATTTTGGAAATTGACGCAGACGTAGAGGACAACATGTGAAGGTAAGAAAAGACTATCCATTCATGTCTGGATGCTTTTGTAATGAAAAGCGGTGCCTGTGTTGTGCATTTATTTTATTAAAGTGTATTTTATAAAATAATTACTATTTACCACTAAAGACTTTTTATACATATAAATTATACTTATTTATTTATTTATTGTTTATATATAATAGTTTTATTTATATTTGTGTACAGTTAATCTTGAATAAATATGTGTATATGTATATGTTACAAATATGTAATATAATATTTTTTAAATATATATGAGGAGTTTATTTGCAAAAATCATGTTTTTATTATGTTATCATGTTTTTATTGTGTTTTATTGTTAGTTAGCTGTATTTTTTTTGTAAAATAACCCAAATGCAGTTTGATTTTGATTAATTGGAATGCACAATAAAAAAAATGTTATCTGTTTTTGCAAATTAACTCTTCATAACAATTACTACAATTTTAGATTTTTAAATATTATTAAAATAATTATTATTCAGAATGTTACTATTTTTTTATTTACACTGCTGTTTTTTATGTTTTTAAAGAAGTCTCTTATGCTCATCAACGTTTTATTTATTTGAATAAAATACAGAAAAAGTAATATTATGAAATATTATTATAGCTGCTTATCAAGGCTGCATTTATTTGATTAAAAATACAGAAAAAATATTATTGTAATTTAAAATAGTGGTTTTCTTGTTTATCATACTTTAAAAAAGTTTTTATTCCTTTGATGCAAAGCTGAATTTTCAGCATCATAACTTCAGTGTCACATAATCCTTCAGAAATCATTCTGATATGCTGATTTATTATCAATGTTGGAAACAGTTGTGCTGCTTAATATTTTTGGGGGGAATCTGTGATGCTTTTTTTCAGGATTCTTTGATGAATAAAAAGTTAAAAAGAACAGCATTTATTCAAAACAGAAACCTTTTTTTCACCTTTGTATCAGTTTAACACATCCTTGCTGAATTAATTAATTAAGAAAGAAAAAAATGACTAACCCCAAACTTTGAACAGTAATGTGTATTGTTACAAAAGATTTCTATTTTAAATAAATGCATTTTTTTTTTTTTTTTTTTTTACATTTTATTTATCAAAGAATCCTAAAAAAAAATCACAGGTTCTGAAAAATATTAAGTAGCACAACAGTTTCCAACAATGATAATAAATCAGCATATCATTATGATTTCTGAAAGATCATGTGGCACTAAAGGCTGGAGTAATGATGCTGAAAATTCAGCAGTGCATCACAGGAATATATTCTATTTTTAAGGAAATTAAAATAGAAAACCACCATTTTAAATTGCAATATTTCACATTATTACCATTTTATCTGTGTTTTTAATCAAAAAATTAAAAGCTTTGATGAAAGGTCTTCTTTAAAAAACAATAAAAATCTTATTGATCCCAAATTTTTAAAAGGCATTGTATACCTTATATTATTTGCTCCTTGACAAAAAATCAATTTGTTTCTAATTGTGTATCATTTCATATTTTCAGGTGGTGCTTTAGTTCCAGGTCTCCTGCCATGAGCTAAGCCCCCCAGTGGCCTGTGGCAGGATGACTGCTGTCTACCCGGCTGGGGGGGGCTCCGTCGGGGTCTCAGAAGTGGCCACGGGTCCCCAGCGTTATGCCCGATGGAGCCGACAGGACAGCTCCGACATCTGCACGGACGACGAGGGGACCCAGCCGCGCCGCCTCACCCCACTGGAGAAGCTCAATCTGGACATGTGCCAAGATGAGAAGATGGTGAGAGAGCTCACCGTGGGCCGCCGCATCGGTTTCTACAAGATACGTGGCGAGATCGGCTGTGGAAACTTTTCCCATGTCAAGCTGGGCATCCATGCTCTGACGAAAGGTACACACACGTCAGATCAGAGACACAAGCATTATGTTGATAACGATTTTACAGTGTTTTCCAGGTAAGCTACTGTAGGTGGCTAAAATACTGATATTTTTATCTTAGCACAGCTCACTGACACCTTGGACAATTTTATGATCTTGGATATTTCTACAGCCCTTTGACACCCTGTAAAGTGCCTGGAAATGCATATTTAGAGCTGGATTTGTAGTTGGATTGACCTTTATTAGTCTTTATAAGTCTTCCCAGTAAATTAGACGTTTGAAACATCAGATGTTTTGCATTATATTTTAATAGTTATATTAGATCTTTTTAAATTAAAAAGTGCTCTATTAAATATTTGTATATAATTAATGTTATAATAATCCATAATAGTGACATCACTAAACATGTCAGAAGTTTTTGCACAGTAAGATTTTTAATGTTTTTTAACATTTTAACATTTTAACATTGTCTCTTCTGCTCACCAAGTCTGCATTTATTTGATCCGAAATACAACAAAAGCAGTAATATTGTGAAATATTTTTATTATTTAAAATAATTGTTTTTTTAAGTATATTTTAAAATGTAATTTATTCCTGTGATCAAAGCTACATTTCCAGCATCATTACTCAAGTCTTCAGTGTCACATGATCCTTCAGAAATCATTCTAATATGCTGATTTGCTTTTCAAGAAACATTTATTATTATTATTATTATTATTATTGTTATTATTTATTATCAATATTTAAAACTATTTATCTAATTAAAGTTGAGTACATAATTCTTTGATGCATAGAAAGATCCAAAGATCAGCATTTATATCAAATAAAAAGCTTTTGTAACATTATACACTATACTATTCAAAAAGCTTGAAGTCAATACATTTTTTTTATAGATTTATTTAGCAAGTATGTTTTAAACTGATCAAAAGGGATGATAAAGACATTTATAATGTTACAAAAGATTTCTATTTCAGATAAATGCCGTTCTTCTGACCTTTTATTCATCAAAGAATCCTGAAAAGTTCTACATAATAATAACTTTGAGCAGCAGATCAGAATATTAAAATGATTTCTGAAGGATCATGTGACTGGAGTAATGATGCTAAAAATTCAGCTTTGAAATCACAGGAATAAATTACATTTTAAAATATATTAAAATAGAAAACAGTTATTTTATATAATAAAAATATTTCAAAACATTACTGTTTTTGCTGTACTTTGGATCAAATAAATGCAGACTTGGTGAGCAGAAGAGGCATCTTTAAAAAAAAAAAAACATTAAAAATCTTACTGTTCAAAAACTTTTGACTGGTAGTGTAATTTTTACCCATATTTAGTGATATATATGTATTAAATTAACAACCTTTTATTTATTTATTTATTTTTAACATGAGTATGTGTGGTTTATGCTCAGTGTTATTGATGAATTATATTAATTGTTATATTGATGATGACTATGTGTCCTGAGAGTCAAGTTTACATTGATAATGTCTAAAGCATGCCCTCAGTCAAAGTCAAGCTAACACAACTTGTCTGGTCCAGACACAGATAGATCGATTTGAGGTGTCACATTTCTGTCGAGACCTTTAGAATTGCTTTAGGCCTCATCAAAGATTGGTGTGTGTAAGGGATAGGAGGTTGCGGTGTGCCGTTACAAAGCCATTTGTGAATTCATGCGCAGAGCATTTTGATGATTTGTAGTGCTGCAGCAGATCTTGAGGAGAGGGTGTTGAATGACATTCCATATCGCATGGCACCATATCTGATATCAAAACTGCTCAAATGACTTTCCTTTATTACAGTTGACTTTTACTGCTGTTTGACCAAACAATTCATATAGGAAGAGTTCAGATGCAAAAGCCTAAATCCATCTGACATCTTTCTTTAAAAAAAGCTTTTTATCAGGCTCCGATGTATAGGTTTCTACCTAAGTACTGGTATTTCTAATTGGGCTGAGGCTGGGATTTTAGCGAGTTTGAAGTAAAAGCATTTGATGGATGTATAATATGTGTTGAGAGCACTCACTCAGTATCATCTCATTTTTGACTGAGATGGCTTTTAGGGGGTTTTGCATCTGAGCTCTTCATATACAGTCAAATTAGTAGAATTGCATATGACTGAATCTTTGTTGTTATCCACAGACAAAGTGGCCATCAAGATCTTGGACAAGACCAAGCTCGATCAGAAGACCCAAAGGCTGCTCTCCCGGGAGATATCAAGTATGGAAAAGCTGCACCATCCAAATATCATCCGTCTGTATGAGGTGGTGGAGACGCTGACCCGTCTGCACCTGGTCATGGAGTACGCAAGTGGAGGAGAGCTCTACACGAAGATCAGCACAGAGGGGAAGCTCTCCGACATCGACAGCAAGATTGTCTTCTCTCAGGTTCTCTCAGCTGTGAAGCATATGGTGAGATGCACATGATGCAAATGAATAGAATTCAGTGAGGAAAATCTGTTATAATTGTGGGCTAAATGTTTACAGGGTGCAAACATATTATGATTTCTTTTTCCTGACCTTTAAAGGAACACTCCACTTTTTTTGAAGATAGGCTCATTTTCCATCTCCCCTAGAGTGAAACAGATGAGTTTTACCATTTTTGAATCCATTCAGCCGATCTCCGGGTCTGCTGGTAGCATTTTTAGCATAGCTTAGCATAAATCATTGAATCTGATTAGATCATTAGCATCTCCTTCAAAAATGACCATAATGATATTACGCAGCGTCTGAAAATAGTCCCCAGCTAGGTAACTTCTAACGTGACCAGCACTAAGCCACTAAGGTAATAGTAAAATAGCTGGGGACTATTTTCAGGCGCTGCGTAATATCATTGCACCCATGGTATGGCTGCAAAGTTCCTTGATTATTACCCCGGAATGAGAGTATAGTTCCTATCCATATCAGCCTGGAAAATTTTTGTACACAATGTAACTACAGAAGAGTCAAGTTTTAAAAAATAAAGGAAAAATATCTAAAATATTTGGTAATTTTTGAACAAGATACTAATGGTCTAATCTGATTCAGTGATTTATGCTAAGCTATGCTAAAAGTGCTAACAGCAGACCCGGAGATCGGCTGAATGGATTCAAAAACTGTAAAACTCATCTGTTTAACTCTAGGGGAGATGGAAGATTAGCCTATTTTCAAAAAAAGTGGAGTGTTCCTTTAAAATTTGGCAGATTTAGGAAATTTCATGGCAGTTTTACTTTTTCAGTTTCTCTATAAAATGCAGTAGTTTGAAGGTCAATGATATAATGCCTATTTTTTTTATCAGAATTTATTCAGAAATTCAACATAGTACAATGAAAGATGTAATTCATTTATATCATGATATATGATCATTTCAAATACATAGAATATGTAAGATGTTATAAAAAATGTCATCTTATTTGATATATGCATCTTAGGTTGTTGAATTAGTTGTTGATAAAATTTATTTTGGAGTATATAAATAATTTTACTTATTACCTTTTTGGAGTGTTGTAACATGACTAAAAATGTTTGGAATACTTGGAAGATGTCTACATTTGATTGAAAACAATGGTATAGCGCATATATGTGACCTTGGACCGAAAAACATAAGGGTACATTTTTTTAAAATTTCAAAATACTGAGAAAATCACCTTTAAAGTTGTTCAAATGAAGTTCTTAGCAATGCATATTACTAATCAAAAATTAAGTTTTGATATATTTACAGTAGGAAATTTACTTAATATCTTTATGGCACATGATCTTTACTTAATATCCTAATGATGGCATTAAAGAAAAATAATAATTTTGACCTATAGAATGTATTTTTGGCTATTGCTACAAATATACCTGTGCTACTTGCAACTTACTTACTTTTGTGGACCATGGTCACATATAAATAAAATAATGACAATAATGATGATGTTGTTTTTGGGAGGTATAGAAAATGATATTTAGTGCTGGGCAACAATTAACCACGATTAATCGCATCCAAAAAATATATTTTTTTAATATAATTTGTGTGTGTGTACTGTGTATATTTATTATGCATAGCCTAAAGGCACACACATACAGTATAGATTTTGAAAATATTTAAATGTATATATTTATATTCATATAATTTTATTATTATATAAAAATATATTTAATAAACATAACATATTTTTCTTCAATATATACATGCATGTCTATGTATTTATGCATGCAAAATAATTATACACAGTGCACACACATATATTATGTACACAAAAACTTTTATTTTGGATGTGATTAATCGTGATCACTCACATAAGAATTTCTTATATATTTATATAAATATATTTACCCCGTTAAATCAGTGTATCAGCATTGTTATTCAAAATATCTGTATATTTAGTAGTTAATAGTAGTTTATCTTTCTCCTTTTGCAGCATGACAATAACATCATTCACAGAGACCTGAAAGCAGAGAATGTTTTTTACACCTGCAGCACTTGTGTTAAAGTGGGAGACTTCGGCTTCAGCACCGTCAGCCGTCGCGACGAGACGCTCAACACCTTCTGTGGTTCTCCCCCGTACGCTGCTCCGGAGCTTTTCAGGGATGAGCACTACATAGGTGCTTGCGTGGACATCTGGGCACTGGGGGTCATGCTCTTCTTCATGGTGACCGGCACCATGCCCTTCCGTGCCGAAACGGTGGCCAAGCTGAAGCGCTGCATCCTGGATGGGACGTACACAGTGCCTACTTGGGTCCCGGAACCTTGCCAGAAACTGATCCGCGGCATCCTTCAACCCCAGCCGTCTGACCGCTACACTGTAGAGCAGATGATGGGCTGTGAGTGGCTGCTGCCGGTGGAGTTTCCCAAGGCCATGGAGCCCTTCAAACTGGACCCGCTCCATCTGGCTGAGTCCAAGCCAGGGGAGCTTGAAGAGCATGAGATAGAGGTGAGGAATGCCCTGGAAGCTTTTGGCATCACCGCAGACCACATTCGTAACAACCAGGGCAAAGACTGCAGGAGCTCTATTACCGGAGTTTATCGAATCCTCTTACATCGCGCACATAAACGACAAGCGGTGGAGAGCATGCCACTAGTTACTCATGTAGTGAACGGAAGTGATACTAAAAAGGACCGTTTGAAGACATACAGGAGCCTTAGGCATACATCTAAACTCTGCATCATTCTGTGATGAAAACATAGACATTCAAATGGACAGCTCACAGGAACTATTATAATAGTTCAGCTAGTTATATTTGATATACCTCTTTTGTTATCTTTTTTCAACTGAAAATGAGATCAGTGAATGCCTCTATTAAAGTAGTCGATGTGAATGAATGGAAAGTGTGAGTTTGCAAGTGAGTGAGTGCAGGAATTTTGTCTTAATGTCATGGATGTCACATCATAAATATATTTAATAAATATAAAAAAAGTTTTAGGACTGCATTGATTCAAGAAAAAAAAAAAAAAAAATTATATATATTATATAATTTAAAAAAGCATTATATATATGTTTAAAATATATATGTATATATATATATATATATATAATAAAAAAGAAAACATTATTAAAAAAAATATATATATATACATATATACATACATACATACATACATAATCATTAACCACAAATGTTACAACACTTATTATTGTGTAAAGTGATGCATGCCAATTAATATATTGCAGTGTTTTTTATGTTTTAAAATTATATCTCATATTCTAAAAGAGAACAGGGGGAAAAAATGTCTGCATAAAACAATAACTGTGAAAAAATGTATGTATTACAAGTCAGATATTTAGTATATAAAGTTTTACTAAGGCTATGTTAAATTTGGTAATTCTTTCAAAATTAAAATGTAAAATATTAAATAATTAGGTTCACATATATTTTTCAATAGCCTATAATTAAAGATGTAATTATTATTTAAATCATTTTTGAATGTTTACATTTTATAATCAAGTAATTTATTCTAAATTGTCTCGATTTAAACTTTTAATAATATTTCCTCAAAATTTTACTTAAAGGGATAGTTGACCCAAAAATTGTAATTCTGTCATTAATTAATTACCCTCATGTCATTCCAAAACCCATAAGACCTTCATTTACCCTTAGAACACAAATTAAGATATTAAAAAAAAAAAAACTGCACTTTCTGACCCTGCATTGATGACAACAACACAACAGAAATTCATCATTAATATATTTTTAGAAGTCTTGCGTGTTTGGAACGACATGACGGTGAGTAATTAATCACAGGAGTTTTATTTTTGGGTGAACCATCCCTTTAAGTACGGACTCATAAATGGCGTATTTGAGGCATGACGTTTTACACTACAACTCCCAGGAAGCCTTTCGCAGAAGACGTGCACGTACTGACGCGCCCGTACGTGGTGACGCAATTTTTGCCTTGTTGGAGGGTGATTTCATCAGGAACAGGACAAAGAGAGAAGGCACTTCCTATTTGTTGTATATGTCAACGTATCTTATTTCGGCACAACATCATCAGAGGTAAGGAATTATTTCAAGGATTTTAGATCCGTCTGTGATGTCGACTTTGCCTTCCTCAACAAAATTAACAATTGCTCACAATACAGTTTTTGTAGAGCTGTCAAATGTCAAATCTGTCACATGCTTTACCAAATACTTTATTTACGTCCTATATATTATATTTATGTATTAAGTATCATAATTCCATTGTTCTGTTCTATTTTGTACTACTATTATTATTTTTACTATTATAAATAGCGCTATTGCGTTATTGTTATCATTGATAAATCTGTAAATTGTGCAATACATTTTATAGCCACTGTGTGGAAGATGTAGCAATCGGATCACATAACCAAATCAGATTCAAATTTAGCCTGTATTACATTTGTACAAGTAACATTATTATCTGCATTGAGCTATAAAGAGCTTTCACCGTAGTATTTCCTGCTAGGTTTAATTGGTTTTAAAACAATTTGTCACACACATTATAACCATTTTATGTTTGCGATTGTGACTTATAACATACGCTGGACTATTAATGATGTAAAGTTATTATTTGTGTTGTGTTTAAAACGGAAACGCAGTCACGCGATGAGTGGGCGGGGTTTGAACTTGATCGAGCTGTCAGTGCGCAGTGTCGCTGCGGATCTGCCTTGTTCCATGTAGTCATATATGATTTCTGCTTTTCTGAAACACAGTCAGATGTCAGTAAGCGAGGATATGGACAGTACAGACCTGCTTGGTCTAATCTTCCCAGATGAAGACCCAGGATCCGGTGATCTGTTCCTTCCAGAGGGGAATAACTTGCTGGATGATTTGCTTTCAGAGCAAGATGTATGTAACCTTCACGTCCAGTGGTCTATATATAAAAATAATTTCATGTTTTTGTCACGTTGAAGGTATAATATAGTCTGATGCGAATATGATAAGAAAATCGATACAAGTTAAATACAACTGCACATTTTAATGCAATATAGTGATTCGATACAAATGCTTTTATGATTTCAAATTCTGCATTGAGTGCATTTATATAATATTAATATATTATATATTTTATGTAAAATATATAATAACAAGTTGATCGTTTTATAGACTATTAATAGTAATACAAATAATAATAGCATAAGACAATACAGTAGATGCTTTTATTCTAGCAGATGCTGAATGTAATGTATTTATATAATAGTAATATTAATATAATAATTATTATTTGTATTGTACATGATAGATGGATAGCATAACTAGCAATTTTATTGTTGCAGATTATATACATTTACTTATATAATTATTATTAATAAAGTATGTAATTTGTATAATAGTATAATAACATGTATAGCTATAAATATATATAAATAACAGTTACTATTATTATTGTTGTAATTATTGTAGTTAATTATTATAGTTCAATAGATAGCTTAACTAACCATTTTATTGTTGCAGATTATATACATTTACTTTTATGATTGTTATTAAAGTATTATCAATGCAATTGATAAAATATAATAATTCTATAAATTTATTTTATATAATGATAATATTAACAATTACTATTATTGTTGTTGTTATTGTAAATGGTCAATAGATAGATAGATATAGGCATACTTTATTGCTGCAGAATAAATGTGGTATTAACAATTACATTCATTTATTTATAATAATAATAATAATATCATTATTGTTTATGATCTCTATGTACATTTTTTAATATATATTTTAAATAACTGTTTTCTATTTGAATATATTTTAAAACTTAATTTATTCCTGATTTCACAGCTGAATTTATAGCATCAGTACTCCAGTAACATAACCCTTTAGAAATGATTCCAATATTCTAATTTGCTGCTCAAAAACATTTATATTTATATTATTGTTATGTTGAAAACAGCTGAAAAGTTTCTTTGATGAATAGCATTTATATGACATAGAATGTCTTAGAATGAATTATAAATGTCTTTATCATCACTTTTCATCAAGTTAAAGCATCCATGTTAAATAAAAGTATCAATTTCTAAATAAAAAAAAAAAATATATTATGCTGGCTAAAAGCTTTAAAATGGTATAGTTTATAATATTACAAAAGCTTTTTATTTCAGATAAATGCTGATCTTTGGATCTTTCTATTCATCAAAAACATCCTGACAAAATGTAATTGTTTTAAATATTGATGATAATAATAATATAATAAATGTTACTTGAAATATAATATTATAAATGTTACTTGAACAGCATATTATAGTGATTTCTGAAGGATCATATGACACTGAAGACTGAAGTAATGATACTAAAAATTCAGCTTTGAAATCACATGAATAAATTACATTTTAAAATATATTTAAATAGAAAACAGTTATTTTAAATAGTAAAAATATGTCATAATGTTACTGTTGCTGTACTCTGGATCAAATAAATGCAGCCTTGGTGAGCAGAAAACACTAGCATTAAAAATCTTACTGTTCAAAAACTTTTGACTGGTAGTGTAGATTATACATATATAAATTATACCATGTAGACAGGCAGACAGACTAAGAAATGCTATTATTGTTGCAGATACTGTGTGGAATGGATACAGAGGACTTTCTCAGTAGTCTACTGGGTGAGGAAGATGACGGTCTGGCTATCAACTGCTTGTCTCAGTCTCCTCATGGCAGCGACAGCGGCATCTCTGAGGACACCACCCCTCCACACTGCCAGAGTCCACACGATGGCAGCGAGACAGACACAGTTTCCAGTCCAGGCGTCGAGCCTCTGTTTTATTCCGAATTTGTGACAGAGAGCTACGAGGCCCAGGTGGTGCAGACAGACCACTGCTACACCCTCCCACAGGGCACAGACGCCCTGCTGAGTGTCCGATCAGAGAATCCTGAGTCTGACGTCTTCATAGATGTCGGTAAGATCATGTTGTGTTGTGTAGGTTTTTTTGTTCAAATGGCTTGTTTAAGTGTCTCATCTTAAGTTTTTCTACCTATCAGATGATTTGGATGTCAGTATGGATGATGACTTCTCCCCCGAGCTGCCCTGCTCACTCACTATTGAAGACTCAACACAAATCAACAAACTAGACAACCAGGTACATTGCGAGTGATTTTAAGAAAACAGTTAAGATTGTTACCCTGACAACTCAGATCAGATATAATGTGAATATTTTGTCTCTAGTTCCAGTTCAAAGAGATTGTTTTGACTGATGAGGAAAGGAGGCTTCTGGCGAAAGAAGGTGCAACCATTCCATCTCATATGCCTCTTACAAAGGTAAGAAAATTGGTTTCTGATTTATGAAGATTTCATATTGACATTTCGCAAAATATTTTGAAAATTAAACTTCACATGATAGTGTTGGTTAAAATGCTGTCTGTTTTTAGGCAGAGGAACGAACCCTGAAGAGGGTGAGGAGAAAGATCCGAAATAAGCAGTCTGCTCAGGAGAGTCGCAAGAAGAAGAAAGTTTATGTTGATGGCCTAGAGAACAGGTTAGTGTGTCTCTCAAAATACAGGAAGTACTTAACACTTAAAGGGATGAAAATCACCCCAGAATTTACTCACCCTTAAGCCATCCCAGGTGTATACAACTTTCCTCTTTCAGATGAATACATTTGGAGTTATATTAAAAAATTGCTCTTCTAAGCTTTATAATGGCAGTAAATGGGGTGTTAAGATTTTGAGTTACAATAAAGTGCATCTATCCATCATAAAATTACTCCACACGGCTTTGGAGAGTTAATAAAGGCCTTCTGAAGCAAATTTAAACCTTTATAAACAGCGATCTCTAGCTTCAGTTAAATGTAATACACGTTCACAGCAGAAGTATGCTCACCAAAACTGCATTTATATGATCAAAAATACAGTAAAAACTAATTGTAAAATATGATTACAAATATGTTTTTTTTATTTGAATATATTTTTTAAATGTAATTTATTGCTGTGATGCAAAGCTGAATTCTCAGCAGCCACTACTCCAGTCATCTGTCACATGATACTTCAGAAATTATTCCAGTGTTTTTTAAACACTTTTTTTTAAAAGACCTTTTGTTAAATTATAATTGTTTTTACTGTCACTTTTGATCAATTTCATTCTGAATAAATGTATTAATTAACAAAAAAATAAAAAAAAAAACTTTACTGGCCCTACATTTTTGAATGATTTTGTAAAATACTTATTTTTAAGTAACTGAAAAAATATTTTGTATTTTTTCAGTTATATATAAACAGTCTTATACTTGTCAATACAAAAGCAGTAAAAGACATAAAAACAACAAATACAAACTTCATGTTTTTTTAGATATCTAGGAGAAAAAGTAGTGTTATTTTAGTATCACTGATATACTATTAAAACTCTTGTTAATATTTTAAAATAGATTTTCTTTGTATGTTACGTTTACACTAGTACCAAAACAGTAAGACTTTTAAATGTTTTTTTAAAGAAGTCTCTTCTGCTCACCAATCCTGCAATTATTTGAATATCTTGTAAATGACTTATTTTTAAGTAACTGAAATAATATTTTGTATTTCCATAGGGTTGCAATCTGCACTGCTCACAACCAAGAATTACAAAAGAAAGTTGAGATGCTGCAAAAACAAAACATGTAAGCCTTCATCATGTGTTTTCATCATAAATTTAGTGAAGATTGTAATGATACTTAATTGCTACTAACACAATTGTTGTTTTTTTATATTAAGGTCCCTTATTGAACAGCTAAGAAAACTGCAGGCTATGGTGAAAATGTCCACAATGAAAACCACCACGACTAGCACTTGTATTATGGTGAGATTTCTATCAGTTTCTATTTCTATTTTCAATTCTATCAGTGGGGATGTAGTTCTCTTTAGTTGGTTTTATTTGAACATATTTACTGGTCATAAATGAAATATGATGCACAAGTTCAATCTTTCACCAGCATGTAATGTGAACTTTGTCTTACATAAATACAATGGCAGCGTGACGTGTTTCCTGACCTTTTCTGTTGTCACTTTTTCAGGTGTTCCTGCTTTCTTTCTGTCTGATCATTTTCCCCTCAGTCAATCCTTTTGGCAGCAGCAATCAGAAAGACCTGTATACGTCTACAGGTGCGCACAACTTTTGGCATTGTTTCCATAGGGCGCTGAGGAATGTTGTCCTGCTGGTTTTTCAGCTGTTTTGCTGTACTGTTTTGTTCTACGTATGCATTAATGCAGTTTCAGTAATCAGTATCAGTGAAATTTTACAATTCTTATACTTATTTAATATAGATTAGGGATGCCCCGAAATTTCTGAAAATTATCGCCTGAAAACAGCCAAAAATATAAACCGAGAATATATGCTGCGCCACCCCACCCAGCAGTGTTCAGCTTGCAGGTTTCACTATACCAACATGGCAACGTTGGTAAAATGATGCTACCCTCTCATTCAGTGATCTGTTCTTGCTATGCTCTGGTAATAATAGCTGTGTAGGACTATACATTATTTGGAAAATTAGTATAAAAAAAAAAAAACAGTTCTGATTCTGTTGCATAGAATGAAAAAAGAGAATGTATTGATATTTAATATTAAAATACTTCCTTCCTTTATTGACACTTTCAATAAAAGTGTGGCTATTTTATAGGCTTGTGTTTTTTAAATTCAGTATTATCAAAATTGTTAAGTTCAATTAAAAAGTCTTAGAAAATTACTTTATATTATTTGCTAAAATGGTAAATATTTTGGCCAAGTACATCATATATTAATATATAATATTTTAATATCAATAACTTACATGCTAATTAACACTTCCTTATTTTAAAAATTAATTTTAAAAAATGTTAAAATGGTTAATATAATATTTCATATTAACAAACTGCATTACAATTAGTAGCATGTGCCCTTTAAATATTTCTCAAATTAACACTGATTAAAGTTATATAAAGAGTTCAGATGCAAAACCTTCTAAAAGCCATCTCGGTCAAAAATGAGGTAAATGATACTAAGTGAATGCTCTTGACACATATTATACATCCATCAAATACTTTTACTTCAAACTCACTAAAATCCCAGCCTCAGCCAATCAGAAGGTAGAAACCTATACATGAAGCCTGAAAAAGAGTTTTTTTTGAAGAAAGACTTCAGATGGATTTAGAGGCTTTTGCATCTGAACGCTTCATATATACACAGTCTAATAATTGTCAATAAAAACAACAAGACATAAAAACATCAAAAAAGATACAAGCTTCATGTTTTTTTAGATATTTAGGAGCAAAAGTAGTGTATACTATTATAAATCATATTAATATTTTGAAATAGATTTTCTTTGTATGTTTAGTTTACACTAGTACCAGTCAAATATTTTTGAACAGTAAGATTTTAAATGTTTTTAAAGAAAAAATTTCGCTTTGATCACAAGAAAGTTTTCAAATAGAAAACAGTTATTTTAAGTAGTACAAATATTTCAAAATTGAACTGTTTTTGCAGTATTTTGGGTCAAATAAATGTAGACTTGGTGAGCAGAAGAGACTTCTTAAAGTGGATGTGGAAAAGTGGATTCTTGGAAGTGTAGTTAAAGTTTTAGCCATTTTTTGTGTGTTTTTGTCATCTTGATTAGTATGGTTTTTAAATGTATATGTGTGTGTGTGTGTGTGTGTGTGTGTTTTAAATTAGTTTTAGTTTATTTAGTGTTACAAAATTAGACTTGGAACTAGCTATTACTATTTCAAGTAAATAAATTTTTATTTGTAGTTTAACTATACTATGCTTGGAGCAAAGTAAAGTTAAAAAAATTGGAAAAGTAAAAAAGCTACTTAAATTACATAGAGTAGGGGGATATGGTGTTATGATTTTATTTTTCAACAATTTTCTAAGTACTGGTATTTTATGCTAAATTAAAAAAACAAACAAAAAAAAAAAAACATGTTTTCTCCTACCTTCTAGGAATGTCCCGAGCCCTGCGGTCTTATCCATCTATTCAGAAAGATGACATTATATCCACGTCTCCCAAAGAAGTGCCAGAGCAGGATGTCCTCCTCATGGCCACCGTAGAGAATAACCAGGTGCTTCTGTCCGGCGGTCAGAACCACACACCTGACTACCAGCGGGTCGAGCAGTCTGACTCAGAGTCTGGTGTCAACAGCAACTCCTCCGCTGACTTCCCCACTCCTGGCCAGTCAGATCTCAAAGCAGATGCATCTCTCTCAGAGTCCCACAGGAACTCAGCAGCGCCTCCGGTGATCTACGACAGCCAGAGTAAAACCAAGGAGAGCTGGATAGAGCAGAAACCCACGTCAGTTATAATACAACAGCACCGATCTGATGAAATGTAGGAGAGAGAAAGATTCAGTCTAGCCATTTTCTCTTCATTGTAGCATCACAGTCTGACCGTTTTTCCTTCATTTTTATGTTTTACATGGATCTACTGTCATGCTATAATAGCACTTTTTTATACCCAGCCATTTGTTAGAACGTTATTGTTCTGTTCATCTGCACAAATGATGATTGGAAATGTGAAGAAGCCATAATATTTTGACCTCTGCATTGCGTCCGCATTGAGTTTTAGTACATTCAGGAAATGTATTCACTTGTCTGTATTACTTGAGACAATTTAGGGCATTTAGTAAAATATTATTTTCCCTTTTTTAGTAAGGGAGCCACGTTTAAAGAGATTCCACTACTGAAAATTGATCAGACCTTGTGATATCGGAGTGTATTTAGACAAGGGAAGCTATTTTTTTTTCTGCTTGTGTATTATTTGTGGCTTAGAACCCCTTCCGTTAAACTGCTGTAAATTTAGCTTTAAATGTACCTTTTAGAGGGGGTAGAGTGTTGCACATATCCACACAATAATAATGCATTGTTAATGTCTATATATGTATGTACATATGAACAAAATGTCATTATCTGCAGTGTCAGAGAAGCATTTTTATGTTATTTTTGATGTTGATATTTTGTTTTGTCTCTTAAAAGACTTTTTATTGCAGTCTTTTTTATTGATTTTTTTCAGTCTTTGGTCATATGATGCACTGATGTATCTGTAAACTTGGAATGTTCATAAACTTTATTTCTGTTGTGATCATGTTATTATAATTAAAAATGATCAGTTTACTATAAAAATGCATTTTTTTGTCATTAATTGCAATGAAAATAGATACAAAGAATAATAATTACACTAGTTATGATGCACATACTGACACTAATTTCAAAACACCATTGGGATTCTTAGAAAGCGATCTATAAAAGTCTTGAAACTAGGTCAATCTGTACATGTCCGATCATGTTGTTACAGCCAGACATGTCCTTGATAGAAACACATGCAAATCAGCATAAAGTAACCTATAAAAACAACAATTATCTTGTCTGACATTAATGCAAATGTATTAGCTAAACTGTCATAATTAAAAAAAAAAAAAAAAAAAAGCTCATTAAGGCTAAGTAAGGCTAGTGGATTAAGTACACTATATCATTGCTCACAACGTTAATAGTCAAAACGCTAAAATATATGGGCCAATCTAAAGAATTGGTGCAAAATCAGTGTTGGAAACGTCTTGGAAAAAAAATGTCGTTTTCACAAATTTTGTATGTATGCAAATTGTGTATTATCCATACACATATTGTATTTTCAAAAAGTTTTGGAATATTTGTCCTCTCCCTAAATTTGTCTCTACCGAAACACAGTAATATATTATTTAATAAGAAGTGTTTTGACCTATTATTTTGCTTACATCTTCCTTCTAAATACACACACACACACACACACACACACACACACACACACACATAGATAATTCAAATTCTTCAGAGGTAAATTAATTACAATTTTAAGAATAGGCTATTTCAATTTTGTTTCAAATTGTGATTTTGATATTGTATTTTGAATCCACTTTTTCTTTGTAAAAGGCAAAAAGTTGATTATACTGATTTTAAAGTTAAAGATTCATTACCAAACATTATCTTAGTTGATAATTCAGTGTAGGCTACTTTATTTCTGACAAAACGGTCGTGACAGCACATTTTCGGCAGTTATTTGGCAGTGACCACATCAATTAACCCACTAAAATATAACGTTACTAAAATACTACAAATTTGCATAACTGTACTAAAAGTTTGTTTATTTCGCCCAAAAGGATTAGGCTATGTGTTGTCACTATACGAAACAATGATGACGATGACGTTACGTTACGTTACGACGTTAGTACGGACTGTAACAAAAAAATAAATAAATAAATAAAAATTAATAAAAAAATAAAAATAAAAAAATGTCACAACCGAAACTTCACCAAATGTTTCAGATATGACCATTTTAGAAGCTAGCTCAAATATGCTAATCAGCACATGGTTAGCCAGAACAGTTCTAAAATTTGAATAACTGCTTTTTAAATGTGTTTTTTGGTTGTGAGTCAGTTTGAACCAATTCTGTAAAACGGCCCCTAAATGGCCAAGAATAGAATAGAAATATAATTAATTTTAGAAACGCTGATAAATCGTTTTATTATTTCCTTGTTGTACCTGCAGATGGCGCCACAACATCTCAAATCACTGTGCTACCGGTTCTGCACAGGTGGCTTTAGAAAAGCAGAACAATATATCTACTGATAATGCCACTTTCGGTTATAAAATGGTAAAATGATTATGGTATCGTGTATCAATACCCTGCAGCTTTGATTTCAGGTGCGTGGATTTCTGGAGTATTTCAACAGAAGCAAATATTATATTTGAGCTGATGAGCAAGTGCATCTTTTATATCTGTACGGCGTGACTCACTCGGCCACATTTACTCTGCGTGAAAGGTCGCGCAATGTGCACAACCGCTAGATGGCGCCTAACATACACTTTCTATAGTTCTAGATCTGCAATATCAATCATAAACCCCAAATCTCAGTGCTTTTAAAAATATTGACACATTAGTTAATACTTAGTTTGGCATATTAGAAGAAACATGCAAGTAAACAAGTCTGAGAGACCAGTTAAGACTAAGCATATAGCATCACAGAATGTCCAATAGTCCTGTTTAATGTTGTTTACCATCCTGAAAGTACCTTAAAAGTACCTACAACTCCCCTAAAACAAGACTGGGATAATTGCCAGGTAAGACCAACTAACTAGGCTACTCAACAGCAGTTACTACATACAGAATTACAAAGAGCTTCCAATAATCTAGACCAGTTTGAACAAGATTTTATGTTGTCTACCATCCTGACTGTCTCAAAAGTGCCTACAACCCCTCTAAGACAGGTAAAAACCAGGTAAGACCAACTAACCAGGCTGCTCAGCAGGTTACTACATACAGAATTACAAAGACCTTCCATTAGTCTAGACCAGTTTGAACAAGACTTAATGTTGTAGTCTGATATCTGCAGCGATGCTGTTACTGAATAATTGATTAATCTCTATTTACGGGAATAACATTGCTCACCGTTTTAGACGTGGTATTAAGAGCTGAACAGGCCTGAGGTGGAGAGATAGTTATCTGCTATTTGTATGTATGCATTCAGCTGTCTGACTTCCAAAAAGCAGGAACAAAAGTTTTGGCTCTTGGTCTCACTGGGACACACTTTCTGCAGGCTGCAACAAAGCCAGGGGCAGGTGGAACATGAGGCTATTATTCCTGCTTTAGGGTCGGCCAAGCAGTCATTAATAGGCACACGACAAAGACACGTAAATTAGGATGACTCCTTTACAAATGCAAAAGAGCGGCGTGTGCCTCACTCACCAGTCTTTGTGTCTGTGGGGGTGGTGGGGGTCATGTTTTGCTTACATTGTGGGGACTAAATGTCCCAAGGACAGTAACCCTGCTGGATTCGTGGGCAGTACATGGTAGCTGGTTTGAACTGGAGCAACAAAAACAAACCAACCACCTGAAGTCACCTTTTGAGGACCACTGTGGGGGTTAGGTTAATTAACATATAATTTACTCAATAGTAAATTACAATGCGAGTTAAACACATTAATTCTGGCAAAATTAAAATAAAGTGAACCCAAGATTATCAAGTACCCAAGCAGTAAGAAAGAGCACTAACCGTGCTTTGTGTTGTTGATGGACTGATATTTGAACACCCACGTGGGCTGTTTACAGGCAAGGCGCTTGCATCAGAGTCATTTGCATACACCCGTGCCACCAGCCAATCAGAACCGGGCAAGAGGGGAATGCCCGCCCACTGCCGAGAAACTCAACCGCTGAGATATAAAACACGGTGAGCGCCTGACACGGCATCACAAACTCATACTCACAGCGGAGAGAACACACGCTAAACGCGACTTAACGTGGATTTAAACAATGACTTTTGAAGAATTCAGTGGACAAGATAACGCAGCTGCTACTGGTGATAGGTAAGTTTCGAATTCAGTTTACGTTGTTTTCGTTATATGCGTTTTATCAAGTAAATCCTAAGTAAAGTATATAGACTAACACGCCGGTTGTGTTCTCCAGAATGCAGAGTGCAGGAACGGCACTAGAAGAGCTTCTGGTCTCTGCTAAGAAGCAGGACTGCCTTACCGTTGGAGTGTACGAGTCTGCACAAGTCATGAATGTGTAAGTATCTGTTAGTATTACTAAAAGTGTTGCTTTGAGTGTGCAATAGATCCAGAGAGGGTGGCATTTTTTAATTACCTAGTATTTTCAATAATGAATTATTGGGTGCATCTTTATGCATATATGCAACCGTTCCCTAATCAATATTGTCTTTTTCCAACCTCAGTGACCCAGACAGCGTGGCTTTTTGCGTCCTGGCTACGGATGAGGAGTACGAATGTGACATCGCCTTGCAGATCCACTTCACTCTCATCCAAGCCTTCTGCTTCGACAACGACATCAACATGGTTCGTGTGAATGACATTGAACGCCTTGCTGACATTGTGGGCTGCGATCAAGATGAGGAACCTAAGGACGTACACTGCATACTTGTAACGGTGAGTAGCTCAGCTCCTTTCCACTACACCTACACTTTGCCAACACCTACATTTGCATGTCTAATATCGCTTCTTTTTTCCCCTAAAGAGCCCCAGTGCTGACTCATGGAAAGATTCTGCTCTTCAGAGATTGGGCTTGTTCTGTGAGGAGAGCCGTAATGTCTACGAATGGGTGCCTGCTATTACTCTGCCGGAGCGTTGATAGGAGATGGCTTTGGCATATGAATAAAACCGGAAACAAGTCGAAGACATCCATCCTAAAGGGTACACCGGTGCAAAGCGAAAAACAGCTTTGAGATATTGTCTGGATTACCCTCACAACTGGGAAGATAAAAGTGGACTGACCCAGTGAACGGTTGGCCGTCCTGGAAAAGCTGATGTTCAGAATCTTTTTTTTGGACGAGCATGGAAAAGTCAAGCCTCCTGTGCCACTCAAGTCTGTTGTGGTGGTATCGTGGAGACAATGGGAGAGAAAAGGACAGGTGGACTGTGAGAGCACGTTTGTGAGATTGACATAGGCGAAGCCTTGGAATTGGCGTTCTTGAAGAATGAGATGTGGATTTTAAAGAGGACCTGTGTTTAAGTGACATTTCTAATGGGCACTTGGGATGTTGTCTGAAAAATATTACATGGACACTAGTGTAACTTGTCTTTTGTGATCTCTTGAGGGGAGGGGGGGTGGATTTAACTATTATGACGTTGTGCTTTTTGTCAAATATTCATAATGCAATGTCAAATTGTGGTGAAGAGCCACCATTTCAATAAATTTTTAAATAAATACCTTAAAATGCAATTATGGTATGTTTCTTTTTTCAGCTTTCAGCAATGCATTTTATTTTTGCCGAGTTACATCAGAGGATAGAGTTCAGTAACAGTCTACAAGAGAGAAAGAGAGGTTGCGAATGCACTAGAGAAACTGGCACTTCTCCAAGCTCTTCCTGACCTTTCACCACCCATGCACCAGCTGCTTTCTTTAAACGGCTTGCTCAACTGAAGGGCCCCCTTTGCAATAGGGGACTGACTTCTGTCATGTGTAGGTTTTGCACCATCCATTTGGAGCAGAGGCAGGGTAGAGCCAGATCTGTTAGATGACTAATTGAGCTGAACTCATCAAACACAACAGTTGAAACTGAGCTGTCGTGACAGTAAAGGTTACAATCTAAGGGTTGATTACAAAATGTAAAAATAAAAAAATATATATTTTGCACAAGTTAGCACCAGGAATTCCATTTCCTTGCTGACTCTCTTTTCTAAGTCGATTTCAGCTCATTCATCGTATGCATATGGTTTGTGGTTTACAAGAGAAAGGGTGCTAAACTACCAGTAAGACAGATACTCATTTGCGGTTTGTTTGATCTCTAGTTACGCTGTCCAGTCAGCCTCATGCTCAGTCCTCCAAAGTTACATCACTGGAAGTTCTCTGAAAAGAAAGCTGCTGTGTTTAACAGCAAACACTTGCACCAGGTGTTGTGTACCGATGGCAAATGCCCGAAGCATGTGTATCCAAACTTAAAAGAGCATTTCAGGTAGTGCCTGAAAAGTCTTTGTGCACTTGAAAGTCAACCGACAAGAAAGTTATCTGCTCATGCACGCACAAAGCAACACACACCTGCTTTTGAAAACAAAGAGTGTCAGACAGCGGTTTCACAAAGAGATTCTTACACTCCCTTGGAAAGTAATTGATCTTTGCAGTTTACTTTCATTAACTAATGACAGATAATGCAGTGAAGTCAGGAAACTGTGTCAATTGCACTGGAGGTGCCTTGGAGATCCCCTTAAGGTCATTCTAGTAACAAGCACCCACATACATTTTCTTTGAAAGGTGTTTCACGTGCCTTCATACAGTTGAAGTCAAAAGTTTACATACACCTTGCAGAATCAATGTTAATTATTTTACCAAAATAAGAGGAATCATATAAAATGCATGTTATTTTTTTACTTAGTACTGACCTGAATAAGATAGTTTACATAAAAGATATTTACATATAGTCCACAAAAGAATAATAGTTGAATTTATAAAAACGAACCGTTAAACTGCCCGCTGTTCTTCAGAAAAATCATTCAGGTCTTTCAGGATTTTTGTGTATTTGAACCCTTTCCAACAATGCCTATGATTTTAAGATAATCTTTTCTCACCAATGACAACTGAGGGACTCATGTAATTATTACAGAAAGTTTTAAACTGAACTCACTGATGGTTAAGAAGGAAAAACAATGCATTAAGAGCATCAAAGAAAACTTTTGAACAGAATGAAGATATATTGATGAAGATATAATGAATTGTATATTTGTCATTTAGTTCTGCCCTGCAGAAGCTACAGAAGATAGTTACATGTTTCTCTCTTTTATAAATTCAACTATTATTTTCTCTTTTGGACTATATGTAAATATGTCTTTGATGTGACACATCTTATTCAGGTCAGTAGTAAATAAAAAATAACATGCATTTTGTATGATGTTGGTAAAATAATTAACATTTTGCAGATTCTGCAAGGTGTATGTAAGCTTTTGACAAACTATAGAATCCTAAATACTAATAATAAAAGTCAGAGAGCAATTAAAACAATTCAGAAACAGACATTTTAATGTATATCTGTTTCAGAGGTGCATTTAATGCTTTTTCTTATCTAGACTTCATTTCCTCTAAAATATTAGACAGATTTCACACTTTAATGTTGTAATGTCTGCTTTCCTCTGTCTGGTCATTTGTTGCACTGACTGCATGACTTCAGCAACTCACACATCTGTCACCTGCTCAGTGGAGAGTGCACTGCATGTGACTAACGACGGGCCTCACATGCTCTCAATATGAAATGCATTTCTCATCACATTTCCGCCCAAAGCGTAGCGTTTTTCTCAGAGACCAAGAGGCCTTCTTTGAAAACCACACAGTAAGTTCCACAGAGTACTTTTCAGGAAACATGAGTGAAAGGTCACCAAACTTCCCTTTGTGTTTCAGAGTTTGAGCATTAGACTACTCACCACCTTGTAAAGGGCAATGACTTGTTGCTCCCCACCGATTAAAACATTTCGTGTCTTTTCATTTGTGTTCACAGGTGCACAAGGCTTCAAAACAGCAAGAAAAAAACACTTCACCCTGAAAACCGCTTTGCAGCTGGCTTGATGTCTGCATCACACACATGTGCCCCTCCTTTGGAAGCCCTGCAGCTAGTGACTCAACCCAGACAGTAGTACTGGCATCTGTTAGCACTAACACTTGCTCTGATCACCAGCCACAGACATAGTGTTCTCTGAGTCTAATGACTCAGGAACAATGAGACGTGAAGACATCAAGAGTAGATTTTAGTTTGACATCAGCTTTTTTTGAACTAATCAGACTGTTATCCATGCTCTTCAGTGTTACATTTTCACACATATGGTCATGACAGTAGACTGAAAATTTCACAAGACCAAAAAGTTGGTTGTGTATTGTCAATAATGTAGATATAAATAACACAGCTCACACAGAAGTTGCTTTCAAACCAGGCAGCTTTGTGTTGGTCAGTGCAGCGAATTTGTGTGACCGAATGAATCTGTTTTGTGAAATTTGCATTTGGAATTCTTTCACCCCCATGCAAATATCTGATCTCTTGGACTCCTTTTGAAATCACTGGATTTTACTAGTAAAAGTTAGTAAAGTAACAGAAAGTGTGAATGCAACATTATGCTTTCTGTGCTTGTAAATATACTCAAGCTCTTCAGATTTAAGGCCTGTTAACACGAAAGATGATAACCATAACGATAATGTTTTAATTGTTGTTCTAAGTCCTTTAAAAATAGGGATGCTCAAACCACAACTATAACAATAGAGGAACTATATGACTGAAATCACTTTCATTTTTTTCTAACTGAAAAGCTATAAAAACATTTACACCCAATCAAAATTCACCCGACTTTAAAGAGCTTAAGCATTTAAAGCTGCAGATGACAAAACGGCATAATATGCTTATAATAAACAGAACAATATTGTGCACTGGTGTAGATGCCAATATAATTACAGTTATAGATATCTTTCCAGTTATTGCTCATTTTGTGGACAGTATAGAAGCCTGTGTCTGCCACTGTACATAACTGCAAGATATTGCATTTGCATTTGCGAGAAAAAAAATCTGAATTGTGAGTTTTTCACAATTGTGAGAAATAGTCTACTTTTTTCCCTGCAAATGCGAGTTTATATCTCGCAGTTCTGACTTTTTGTCTCGCAATTCTGGCTTTTTCTATTTCAAATTTGAGTTTATATCTTGCAATTCTGACATTTTTCTCAGAATTGTGAGATATAAACTCACAATTTAGAGTTATTGTGAGTTTATATCAAACTATTCTGCATGGGCAAAAGTCAGAATTGTGAGTTTATATGTTACAGTTCTAAGGAAAAAAGTCAGATTTGCGAGTTTTGTATCACGCAGTTCTAACTTTATTACTGTAAATTGTGGGTTTATATCTCACAACTAAAAAAAAGTCAGAATTGAGAATATAAATTTGCGGAATATAAACTCGCGAGAAAAAAATGCGAGTTTGTATCGCAATTCTGAGATAAAAATCTCAATAACCATATTTTTTATTCAGTGGCGAAAACGGGTTTCCATGGAACAGGGCTTTGCACTGGACCCCTTTGACTGGTCACTGTGCAACAAAACTGTTGAAACTTTGAAATCTGAAAAAAAAAATGGGGGAGGGGGTTCAACTATCTCTTTAGAGTTTGTAACACTGCATATACTGAAGCATGAAGCAAATCATGGATGCTTAAACATTACTGTGGAACAGATAAACAAACTTCTTGTACTGAATAAGCAGTACTTTTTTCATTCTGAAGATGCATGTGATCTCCCTGATTACGATTGGCTGCTCTTTATGTAACCTGTTCTGATCTCTGAGTACATGAACTAACAGGCCCAGAATAGCATTGTAGCTCCTTAGTACAGACACTACTTTCAGGCCTGAACTGTGTGGTATGAGTGCAGGGTAGCGCCAGGATATTCATGGGTCACATGCTGCTCAGATTGTTCTGCATTCCTTCTCATTGATCTACTATTAAGGCAGTACTGCAGGGTGGAAGACAGCGTCAAAATTCCTGGGATTTTTAGGTTATCTTTTGTAGTCATGTGTCTGTGCTATGCTGTCATTGTGGGAGAGGCACGGTCACAAATTATTTGGCAGTGCTGATGATGCCTAAATATGTTGGTGTAAGCATGTATGCCAGATATTTCACAAAGCTGACATCCATGAAATATCAGAATCAAATGCAGAGCTGTACAGACACGATTAATCTGTACAAACATGAAATGCAGTAGGTATGTTGCGATATCGCCACTGTGTCTCTCCACATGCCTGAGATATCTGAAAGTCTGTGGCAGATGCCACTGCAGGTACAGCAGATTGCCAAATGTGAGCTACATATGGAGTTTAAAGAAAAAACTCTCACATACCTTTCATACAGAAATGCAAGAAATGTCTTCAGGATAATTCAGAGGCCAAGAAAGAGAAGTATGAGGTGAAATTCTTGAGGTGTTATTAGAGTGACTAAAGCTCTCAGGCACAATGTTTTTCTATTAGTTAATCTATTTAGCTATAAAGGTACAGTCATTAGGATCATTACTGTTGCAATGTATGAAGCACAGCACACAGAAATAACTTTCAAACCAAGCAGCTTTTTGTCAGTCAATGCAGCAAATTTACATAACTGACTTGAACATGAGTAACTTTTTCAGCTTCACACAAAACTCCTGATTGTGCAGAGTTCTATTTAAATGACTATCACTGGCATAATTTTGCCCAGACAATAGTAATATGACCCTAAAGCATTTACACTACACTGTGAAAGCACAAAATTGTTGAGGAATGATCAGTAATGCATGGTTTTGAGACATGCTTTTTAAAAAATTACTTATTACACAGCATCATAAAAATTAGGGCCCAGTTTTGACTTGTTTTCAACATTCATAATAATACGAAATGCTTCTTGAGCACCAAATCAGCATATTAGAATGATTTCTGAAGGATCATGTGACACTGGTGTAAGAATGCTGAAAATTCAGCTTTGCCTTCAAAGGAATAAATTATACTTTAGTATATATATATATATATATATATATTCAAATAGAAAACAGCTCTTTTGAACTGTAATAATTGTAATTGTATTTTACAGTATTATTGGTGAGCACAAGAGGATTCATTTCTAATAACATTAATAAAATCCTCCCAACACATTGAACTAAGCAGAAAACATGTTGAAAATCTAATGTAAACTTATTCAGACTGGGTTTTGACACAAATTTCACAACTCAAATCGATTTCCGATTCAGTATAATTCAATATCGATTATTCTGGATATATCAGGAAGGCCTAGTGTACATGCCAAATTTTCTTAAGGAAAAAATGCTGTAAAATATACACGAAAGTCATTTGGTACTGCATTAGAGTTCATTTTTCTAGCTGACTAACGAGCGTATGGTCACCGAATATTTTTACTGAGGTAAATGTGACGTTACGTGACATATTGTTTACAAGCTGTTATATTGATGTCTTCCCTCGCATGAAACACTGATTGAGTGATTGCATGAGACAGTATACAGTTTTCGGTAAGTTGCACTCTTTCTTTTAAGATACCTTCGGATGTTTATTAATGTTTATGTCCTCCGGAACTGCTTTAAAAACGGAGGAGAAGATCATGTACGCGTGACTCACGCTGCCGCTATACAGTGATCTGTAACTCCACATTAAACAGCGCCGAAACGGTATTTATTGTTTAAATATTGCAATAAAAAGGGCAGAATTTGAAATCTTAGACTTTGTTTCATATAAAAAGTAACAAACCACAAAGCTTTTTGCGATTTATTGGATAGGAGGTGCACTATGTTAAATTCATTAACAGAAATCAATATTTTTTATCCAGACTTAATAAAAATGCAGGATTGTGGGATTGACAGCAGACCATGGAAAGCAATGATAGTGTCAAAAAGTTGAGAAATGCTTAATTTAATTAGGAGGGGATCTGCATTTATAATATGCAGATTGTGCTGGGGTTTACACTGGATTTAGTGTGTAAATCATATTTTTGCATTGAATGCATTGCAGTTGCTATTTGTATGTTAAATCTTACAGTTTGGATGCTTCGATTGCAAATAGACTGGCTGTGTTTACAAAAAAAATGTATTAAATTGACACTGGGCATTGAGACTCGCTACAGCGGAGGCATTAGCCTTTCCTGGTGCAGTATAAATACACCAATAAGTGCAAATGCGTTTGATGTGAACGGTCCCATAAGGAAGCAGAGAACAAGAGAAAGTGTCAGGATAAATTTAGGAGCGGAGTTTTTCGCAGCTGTGTTACTCAAAGCATTCTGACCTACTCAGCTGATAGCAGCAGCACACTGTAAAATAGGAAACCTCTGGAGAAGCTCTGGCATCCTTTTAAAAAGAACAGAGTCTATATAAGACAGACACCATAAGTTAATGCAAAAACGTATGAGACACTGCAAGTAATAGGATATTTGAGTCACATTTTAGTGTTAGCATCTCCATCCAGCATGGCTTTATTCTGTGCACTCATTGATTGTTCCACTGCACTAAGACAAACGTCAGCACACAGGAACAAGCCCAGTCTGCCAGATAAGAGGAATGTTTAAAGTTAACAATATTACAGTATAACTGATTTCTAGTCTGCTTGATTCAGCGCAAAAGATTAAAGAACCTCTCCAATTCACTAGGGATAGTTCCCTAATCCAAAAGGATAAGATAGAACTGTCTTAGTGCAAGAAGCCCTAGAGTTTAACAGGATTACACAAGGGTATCAAAGGAGTCTAGAAACCTCTCCGACTCCAGAGATCTTTATGATGGTCTAAGCTCTATAAATGCACCTGCTTGTCATCAAAGACATTTGCCATGTAACAAAGAGACAATAGAAAGACAAACACAGAGAAACCTTTTAACAGCTATAGGCCATTGCAGTGTGATTAATCAAATGACATGATTCATAGATCAAAATGAGAGATGACTTACAGGTGAGTTACATTCTCTTGATTTTATTTTGTACCTTTCGCACACAGGCAAGGGCACAGAGCACAAAGCAAACAAATGGAATAAAGATGGGTTGCAGAAAAAAGGAGAAATGACATTTTGAAGCTGCTCAGTGTGGGATGGAAAAAGTTTTGTTTTCTGACAGTTGGATCTGAAAGGTCAGGGTCACCAACTGATGCCCTTGACATGTCCAAACAAGCTATAGTAAACAGTGAGACACTCAAAGCATGTTCTCTCGCCCTCTCACTCTCCTTCCCAGCAATTTCAGTCTGATATTGACATAAATCTAGCATGGCGAGGTTCCCCTCCCTTTAGTTAATAGCTTATAGTTGACATTCTTTGACTAGAGCCATACAGAGATATTACTGTATATGCTGTACAAAAGGTAACATAAAACAACAAGGCTATATTAATATTTCAATGTAAAAAAAAAAAAAAGACTTTTGTATTGCATTTTAATAATACAATTTTGTATATACAATTTTAGAAATAAACATAAATAGATGAAAGATTAAAAAAAAAATAAAAAATAATGATTAAATGTAATTATGTAAATGATTAAATAAATATTCGATTTGAATTTTTTATTGCATTTTTATATATATTTTTTTTAAAAATTCAAATACAAAAAAAAAAACAAACAAAAGAAAATATATAAAATAAAATACAATATTTAAAAACAAAACATATCATGTACAGGTTTAAATATAAAATAAAACAACTTCTAATGCTATATGAACAAATATAACCAATACTTTTATAAATATTTAACTTTTTGATCAACTAAAAAAAAAAAGATGATCCCATTCAACATACACAATACTACATTCTGCATACATGAAATTTCTTTGGTCTCTGTGCAAAGTAAACAATAGACATGAAGCATTAAGAAAGTAAATTGATTTTATATTGCACCATCGCATGCACAGGATGAAATTCGGTGGAATATTCACAGGTTTTAAACAACTTTAATATGCACTGCCACTCAGATACTTTTTTCCAGTATAGTTGAATCATAATGTATCTGATGCAACACCCTGCTTTCAGTAGCACACATTATATTTCACCCGATCTCATCATTCCTGCTTCCTCAAAGAACGCTGTAACCCTGGCAACAAGGATTCACCCTGTTACTTTCCTCTTGCCTTCACAAGACCCTCTTTCCATCAAATAGCAAAACACAGCCCACTGTTGTTGAGTGGAGCCATGCTCCTGCAGGAAAACAAAACTAAGCTCTCCTTGTTTTGATGATGTTGCTTAATCTGTGTGGATGAGAGAGAGTTGAGGGAGGGTCTGCCAGCTGAGTGCTCGTAGAGTTTTGACCAATCATAAGCCTGGATCTATTGCCTTGCTGGTGTATGCGTTGTTGCTGGTGGTAACAGAGCTCTGATTGGTTGTTGAAAGACTGCTCAACTGTGTCAAAGAGAAGGAGTTTTGAACAGAGTTATTATTGTTTTGGATCAAAGAGGTGTTTTGATTTAGCTTGTTTTTATTTGGCCCAAAAGGGGTGAGCAGAGTTTACCAACCCTGTGATGTCATGTGTGTTTATCGTTTACCTTTTACATTCTTGTGATCAGATCCCACGTCAGACGAATCGCCTTTGATATCTTGGATAAACAGGGTCGTGCGCCACAGGTCAAATCACACTATTGATTTTGGATGTCTCCCCCATTCTCGGTCTTCAAAGGTGTCTCTAGAATTCACTTTAAAAACATTTAACTTAGGTTAATGCGTAACTTTTTGTATCTTCAGGGCACAAAAACGTACAAACGACAACAGTGCTGTCAGGGTTCAGTGTAGTTTTTCTGGCTGCCAAAGTTCAAGGGCGTTTAAACACTAAGTTGCATAAACTTAGTCTTGTTTTCTCTGAGACAAAGCAGACTGAAGATGCTTGAATGGGATATCTTTGTCCTGAGATTGCACTGTTGCTTTGGAGACAGGCTAAGCTGTTAGCCAATCAGAGCTTGACTGTAGGACTGTTGCAAATTTTATTGTACCCCTCAGTGTACAGATCCTGTAGTACTGTAGTAAACATATTTATCAGTGTTATGAGGAAAAACAAACACAGGGATAAACAGAGGAAATTATACAGTTAACTGTACAGTTTACTAGTCAATAACATGTAGGAAGGGAATTCTTTATCTCTAATATATATATACATTGTAACTATATATATATATATATATATATATACACTGCCAGTCAAAAGGTTTTGAGAACTTTACTCTTTTAAATAACTGTTTTCTATTTGAATATATTTTAAAATGTAATTTATTCCTGTGATCAAAGCTAAATTTTCAGCATCATTACTCCAGTCGTCAGTGTCCCATGATCCTTCAGACATTATTCTAATATGCTGATTTGCTGTTTAAGAAACATTTATTATTTTTGTAGCATTATACACCATTCAAAAGCTTGTAGATTTTGTAACATTATACACCATTCAAATATTTGTCATTATATATATTTTACATTTCATTCAGCAACGCTGCATTAAAATGATTAAAAGTGATGATAAAGACATTTATAATGTTACAAAATATTACTATTTCAGATAAATGCTAACAATTGCGAATCATAAAGTCAGAATTGCATGATATAATCTCACAATTGCGAGAAATTAAGTCAGAATTGCGTAATATAAATTCGCAATTGCGAGTTACAAAGTCAGAATTGCCAGATACAAATCACAACTGCGAATCATAAAGTCAGAACTGTGATATAAACTGACAATTGCGAGAAATTAAGTCAGAATTGCGTAATATAAATTCGCAATTGCGAGTTACAAAGTCAGAATTGCCAGATACAAATCACAACTGCGAATCATAAAGTCAGAACTGTGATATAAACTGACAATTGAGAGAAATTAAGTCAGAATTCCGTAATATAAATTTGCAATTGCAAGTTATAAATCCAGAATTGCAACATATACACTCACATTTGCGAATTATAAGGTCAGAATTGCGTGATATAAACTCACAATTGTGAGAAATTAGATCAGAATTGCGTAATATAAATTCGCAATTCTGACATTTTTTCTCAGAATTATGCGATACAAACTGCCAATTGCAAGCTATAGTCAGAATTACAAGATATAAACTCAAAATATTAATAATAATAATATGTGTTTTTTGAGCAGCAAATCAGAATATTAGAATGATTTCTGAAGGATCATGTGACTGGAGTTATGATGCTAAAAATTCAGCTTTGAAATGACAGAAATAAATTACATTTTAAAATATACTCAAATAGCAAAAGTTATTTTCTTTAAATAGTAAAAATATTTCAAAATTGTACTGTTTTTGATGTACTTTGGATCAAATAAATACAGGCATGGTGAGCAGAAGACACTTCTTTAAAAAAACTTACTGTTTAAAAACCTTTGACTGGTGGTGTATATATACCTTTTTTGCATTAGCTATAGTAGTTTCAGCTGTGTGCATGTTTACAAAATGGCATTATGAAAGCCTTACAGGAAAAGTGCCATGTGACTCACAGTCTAGAGTCCACAAGTGGGAAGTCATTTTATAACTTTCCTTGCACTTACACTTAGATAATGTACTTGACACTGAGTAAACTACAGGCTGTCATAATAACAATAATGCCAACAACAACACCAAAGAAGCTGCAAAATCTCCAGTATTCTCTCAATATCTGTCAAACTTGCACAACAGTGTTACACGCAACCCTACTGCTGTTTTGCAGTGCATGATGTTATGCAGATGCAGGTGCTGCCATGTGTGTGAACGGAGATGTGCGGCCACACATGCTGCTTGTGTAAACAACGACCAGCACCCAGCTTTGAGGCACACAGGATGCAGCTGGTAAAACTGCACCTACTGAGAACATGCACCACCATGCAACTTAATGCAACAGAAAGAGAGTAAAAACAGACAAAATTCAAGAGAGGTGTATGAGAGGAAGTGGAAAGGTGAACGAGCTGCACTGTGGTAAAGCGATAGCCATCCTGGTTGCCGGGTAGAAGTGAAACTGTTTCATCAGCACACAGCTTGTAGTGGGGGGATACGCTTTTGAAGCAGAGATGGGTGGGTTAGGCTTCCCCTGCTCCTTCCTCCAGAGCTAATGGCAGGAGCACAAAGGCTTTGCCTGTGCCTGAGGGTCTGCAGTGGGCTGTAATGTCCTCCAAATTAAAGAGCCTCTAGTGCTTCTGTGATGGAGGGGTGGGCTGAGAGGAATCCTCGGACTGTATTAAAGGATGTTAATGCTTATGGACGTGCCTGTAAACCACAGTCTCTTTCATTTTGTGCAGAGGCACTATTAGCTAAAAATGAACAAAAACAAGAGTCTGTTTTGTTATTGTTATCTCTTCATTATTCCCACTATTTGAAACCTCATGATTTTTAATTGACTTCCCACGGCATTCTATGCTTAACTGTAGTATGCAGTGTTATGCTCCCATTTTCTTTCATTTTTATTCTTTTATTATAGTAACTTGAATTTTGGATTTGATATCTTTTGCTCTGCATGACGTTATTCATCTCAGGCTTAAAGGACACTCCTCCCTTTGCACTCATTCACCTTCATCCCTCCCTCCCTTCCTCCCTTCATGACATTTGGGGGTCCCCGAAAGAAGCAGATGGGAATACGGTTCCACTAACGTTAGTCTGGAGCCCGGGGGAGAGAATCCCCATTCAGACCCACGTAGACAGGCTCCACTTAGAAAGGCTCTTCAAAAGGCACATCAAAAGCAAAACATATCTCTACCCACTTACACTTCACCTGTTTTCACCCTACACACACACACACACACACACACACACACACACACTTGAAAGCTGTGCTGAATTTGTTGTGTTTTGGCTGTTAGGTGCATGAATGACATCAAGGGCAAGCACAATGACTGATTTTATACCTCAATACACATGACTAACATTGCAAAAAAAAGGACTTTTGGTGTTTTTAAATGTTCTTTTTTTTCTAGTAAAAATATCAAACAATTTTTAAGCCTAAAAACTGATAAATCCACTTCAGAGTAGTACTGCATAAGATAATAAGACATTTAAGACAGACTTTTCATACACTGTCTACTTAATATCTTATGCAGTGTTGCTTCTCAAACATTTATTGTGTTTCGCAGACTTCTTATATTTTAAATAAGGAAGAAATACTCATTTAGAATCAAACAAGGATATAATGTACACTTCTCTTGTTTCAATACCATTTGTATTCAAATGGTTTAGTAATTTGTTTCAATACATTGCTTTATTTACTTTATTTTGGCAAATAAGTGCATCCCACATTAGTATATGTCCCATTAGGAACATTTTGCCAGATTTAAATAATTTTAAAGGAGAAGTTCACTTCCAGAACAAAAATTTACAGATAATGTATTCACCCCCTTATCATCCAAGCTAATAAAACTATTTTTTTTTTTTGAGGAAAAGATTTCAGGATTTCTCTCCATATAATGGACTTCTATGGTGCCCGCGAGTTTGAACTTCCAAAATGCAGTTTAAATGCAGCTTCAAAGGGCCCAAAACGATCCCAGCCAAAGAAGAAGGGTTTTATCTAGCGAATCGTTCGGTTATTTTACGAACTGCCATGTGATCAGTTTGGCAATTATGACTTTTTTCTCAGAATTGCATGAAATAAACTCAAAATTGTGAGTTAAAAAGTCAGAACTGCAAAACAAACTTGCAAACAAAGTCGCAGTTCTGAAAAATAAAGTCAGAATTGTGTGGTATAAACCCAAAATTCCAACACTCTCTCACAACCAATTCGTACGTATTTTACGAGGTGTCTAATTCGTATGAATTTGATTTAGCAAAAATCATACAAATTTGTACCAGTGAGGTCGTACAAATATGTATGAATTAGCCACCTTGTTAAATATGTACGAATTGGCATGAGATCAGGTTGGCAATTCTTGACTTTTTTTCTCAGAATTGCAGGATATAAACTCACAATTGTGAGTTAAAAAGTCAACTGGAAGACATACACTTAAACATAAAGACAGTTCTGAAACATAAAGCCAGAATTGCAAATTTATGTTTCGTAATTGTGACTTTTTTAATGCAGTTGCGAGTTAAGTCAGAATTGTTAAATATAAACTTGTCATTCTAAAAATATATAAAAATTGGATTTATAACTCGCAATTGTGGGTTTATATCTCACAATTCTGAGAAAAAAGTCAGAATTGCGAGACACAAACTCGCATTTGCAAGAAATTGTGAGTTTTTATCTCGCAATTCTGACTTTATTTCTCGCAATTGTAAGTTAAAATCTTGCAATTCTGACTTTTTTCTTGCAATTTTGACTTTTTTCTCAGAATTTGAAAGTGCGATATAAAACCACAATTGCAAGTTCAATTTTGAGGAAAAAAAGACCTCAGAAGTTCTCAGAATTGGGAGTTTACATCTCAGGATTTTGACTTATCTTGCAATTGTGTGAAAAAAAGTCACAGTGTATATCATGCAATTCTGAGAAAAAAAGTCTGAATTGTGACAATATTTCACCATTCTAACTTTATAACTTGCAGTTGTGAGTTAAATATTATGCAATTTTTAAACAAATTTAAAGACTTCATTTCTCAAAATGGCAAGTTTATATTTCACAGTTCTGAAAAAAAAAATTCTCAGAATTGTGAAATAAAAAAGTCACAATAATTGTTTTTTGTTTTTTATTCAGTGGTGGAAACAGGTTTCCATACTTTTATTTCCCTTTACTTCAATGTATTAATTTTTTTTTTGTGAATACTGTAATAATATCTAGCTAGAAGCGCTATCTCAGTGGAAATGGGCAGAAATTGTAACATTTTCAAAAACAAGCTATGCTGTCACGTCACAGAAAATGTACATTAGCCACATTGCCCATCATTAGCAAGTTGATCCTGTGCAGAAGGGACAATCTAGTGCCATACAATAGCATCATTACATGGATAAACTACATGGATACACCAATTTTCCAACCACATGCCCCACAGCACTCTTTAACCCAGCAGCAGAATAACAGTATGCGTGGTTGGGTCCATCAATGGCCTGCTTGATGGATGCTTTTGAAGGTGTCAAGTATCGCTGCAATGTGTGTTGCAAACTGTTGCTGAAAAAGTGGACATTAAAGTGAATCTGGGTCCAGTGAGGGGGCCTCTTGACCCTCCAGCTCTATTGTTCCTAATGAGTGGCAGATTGAGGGAACTGACAGCTGTGCTCGCTCTCTCTCTCTCTGATTCCCTCCTCCTCTCCTTTTCCTCGACAGCTGCCCTTGCCTCAGGCCTCGGTGGCTTTGGCTCAGAAAGATTAGAGAGATGTTAGCACGTGTCCAATGGCTCCAGAGACAATGCATAGACCCCCCTCTCCCCACCACTACCTAACTGGCTCCTTCTTTCTCTGGCTTGTTACCCAGCAGAGCAACAAAGACAGGCAGCCGGGCAGCCAAGCTCCTGTACTCATCCAGAGAAGCGCTCCAGCCAGAGATACATAACGGGAAGGACAAAAGGAGCTAAAGCGGCAGCAGTCAGACACGCACAGAGAGAGAGAGACGGGCTGATGCATCCAGATCAAGCCTTTCGGTACGTGTGCTGAAAGCTCTGGTGTGTGGCACAGTGGCAGCTGCTGCTCCTGCACAGGAAATCTGACTCTGCTTTCTTTCACTGACACATGGCTGGCTGGAGGAACAGGAGTGATACAGTGGTTTGGGAGGGGGAGAGAAGTGTGCGTGGGTCTGCACCGGGAAGAAAGGGCACACTTTGGCCCAAATAGCTGCTTTGCAAATGAATAGAAGGAGCTGGAGCACAGAATGAGACACTTTCACCCCTCAAAGAGAGAAAAAAAATCATGTGACATCCATCTCCATTGACACTACACAAAAGAGGCTCAGTTGAGGAGTCTGCATTTGACATATTGATGTGACTTATACCGTTGTGCTGATTTACCATAACAAGACAAATACAAATAATTCCTGATCTATTAAAGTAGAGAAAAATGGTTAGGTAAGGGATAACATATACAGCTGGTCATTATTATTTAAAAATACACTACCAGTCAAAAGTTTTTGGACAGTAAGGTTTTTAATGTTTTTCTGCTCACCAAGCCTGCATTTTTTTGATCCAAAGTACAGCAAAAAATAATTTAAAATAACTAACATAATTAGTATAATTAATTACAAATTTTAATATATTTTAAAATGTAATTTATTCCTGTGATTTCAAATCAGAATTTTTAGTTCTCCAGTCACACGATCCTTCAGAAAGCATTTTAATATTTTGATCTGCTGCTGTATTATTTTTATGTTGAACAGGGTTCGTTGATGAATAGAAAGTTCAGAAGAACAGCATTTATCTGAAATAGACTTTTTTTGTAACATTATAAATGTCTTTATCATCACCTTTGATCAATTATAGCATCCTTGCTAAACAAAACAAAACAAAACAAAAAACAAAAACAAAAAATTATATATAATTTATTTTAGATACATTTTTGCTTTAGATCTTTCTATTCATCAAAGAATCCTGAAGAAAATGTACTCAACTGTTTTAAACATATATAATAATAATAATCATGAAACTAGTAAAAATGCTGCAAATGTAGCTTTGATCACAGAAATAAATTACATTTTAAATACATATTTAAGCAGAAGCAGTTATTTTAAATAGTAAAAATATTTCACAATATTACAGCTTTTGCTGTATTTTGGATCAAATAAATACAGGCTTGGTGAGCAGAAGAGAATTATTTAAAAATATAAAAAATAATTTTATATATAATTTTGGGAATAATCATAATATATTGGTGCATTTATATACATACATTTTGCATTTAAAAAGCACAGAACACAAAAATATCATTCATGTATTTTATGAATTATAATGAAATAAATTAAAATAACATGTAAGAATATATACACAGCAGACAATACGAGATAAACTTTACATGACACTAGAACAGCTACTTTGGATAACTGGTTGTCAGAAGCAATTATCAAGTATATATATTGTTTAGAGGTAATTTTAGTGGAGTCAAAGAGTCATTTCCACCTGCTAAATGAATATAAATGTAAGCTTTGTGGCATTATGTATGAATCTCTGCATTATTTGTTTGGGGTCAATGTACTGACTAGCTCTGCAGTCAAGCGACAATTGATTTAATTTGATCTGAATATTAAAATGAAATCTGCAGCAACTGCCACATGCAGTGCTTGACTGCATTTGCTCAATCGCTCTCTGCTTTGTGTAGTAATTAGAGGAGTTTACATTGTCAGACTGTGCGGTGATTAAATTACAATCACACCCTCCGTGGGGGCGTGTGCTGGGGCAGATGGTTTTGCATGACCCAGAATGACGGGCCGTTGTGCGAGCTTCTGGGTCAGCCGTCATCTCAACAAAAGACTCATTTGGACAAAAACGAACACTCATCAGTCGTGCAAAATGTTGCCTATTATACGCTCTTTTGTTACAAAGTGTGTCCGTTTACACTGGGCACCTTATTGTATCGTCCTTATTATGAGTGAAGTGTGCTTGGCCAAGTGTGATTAAATAATTATTAAGCAGGGTATTTGAAACCAAAAACTAAGCATTGGGTCATGTTGATAGTGGAAGTTTTCTGCAATTATTGTTAACTGCATCTTATCCAAAATCAGATGTAACTTAGTTGTTCAGACTTTTCTTTGCTCTGAATGGCACAATGTTCTTTTGCTCTGAGGGTATAATGTTGGTGTAAGTCCAGTCATGATGAGATCACTGCCTAACCCACAGTGACACAATCTGTCAGTCTGCCACGTTTACAATTAATGACTCACTGCCACAGTTAAACGCTCCAATAATTCTAATGCCGGTTGATTCTGGAATCCTGAGAAGATTTCTTACAATATTCAGTCAGGAAAAGAGGAAGAAATGGGGCTCAGAGGACCATTTTAATATAGCCAGCTTTATTAAACAGTTCTCTGGCATACTTGATTCTAATTGGACAATAGCGGCATTCATACAAATAGTCAAAATCAATACAAATGTGTTACATGACCACAAATTCTGACATTAATTTCTAACCCTTATGTCATTCCAAACTCGTAAGTTTCGTTGTCTTCTTGGAAACATGCAAGTATCTTCTGTAGCTTCTGAAGTGCAGTACTAAATGAAGAAAAAATATGATATTTAGGCAAAATGAGCAAAATGTACACATTTCCATTCTGTTCAAAAGTCTTCATCCACCAGCTCTTAATGCATGGTTTTTCCTTCTGGAGCGTCAGCGAGCGTTTGAACCTTCTGTAATAGTTGCATATGTTGTCCTCAGTGTGAAAAGATGGATCTCAAAATCATACAGTCATTGTTGGAAAGGGTTCAAATACACAAAAATGCTGGAAAACCAAATAATTTGTGGGAGCTGAAGGATTTTTCTGAAGAACACTCATGAACAACTATTACTTAAAAAAAAAAAAACAGCTGTGGATCATTCAGGTAACACAGTATTAAGATTTAAGTGAATGTAAACTTTTGAACGGGTTCATTTTTATAAATTCAGCTATTATTTTCTCTTGTGGGCTATATGTAAACGTCTTTTATGTCAAATATTATTCAGGTCAGTACTAAATTAAAAATAACATGCATTTTGTATGATCCCTCTTATTTTGGTAAAATAATTAACATTTTGCAGATTCTGCAAGGTGTATGTAAACTTTTGACTTCAACTGTATATTGTTTTCTATATCAGTAATATAATTATTATTACAATATAAAGAGTAACAATCTATGATAATGAATTTTGTCATGATATTGCAGCCCTATGAGCTCCTGCTTTTTATAGGTATAATTTAGGTTTTAAGCAATCTACTGTTATTGTCAACAGTTTAAAATATTGACTGAAGCAAGTGGGTAAATAAAAATTCCCCTAATGAATGTAAAAAAATATTGCCTCTTAATCTAAAAGTTATTATCATTAGTAGGGCTGCACGATTAATCGAAGTGAAATCGAAATCGGGATTAATCGAAAGCTGCGATTGTCATGCGTATCTTTTAGAAAGCACTGTTCTGTGTTTATTAAATCTTCATCCGAAGGCCAGAGGGCGCTCTCATTCTCACGCGGAAACTCAAAATACGCCAGAAGAAGAGAAATAGAAACGAATCTTTGCTATCGCTGCAGCTGAATAAACAAGATTTAACTGCTGTCATTGATTCAACGTGACTAATAAACCCACGACTACAACAATATATGGTTTATCTGACTTTTTCTCATTATAATTTTCCTTATAATGCAGTATATAATAATGCAATGCCTTTATCACTGCTTAGAATACTATTCGTGCTTTATTCTGTGTAAATAGCTATACTATCTCACAGAAAGATTTATTTAAAACACTCGACTGATATAAATATTATAATATAAAGTGAGTTTGGAGTAAAAACGTTATTAAATGTGATATTTTCACATGCTTTCAGGTGTAGCAGCATGTCTACACAGAGCCGTAGTTCACTGAGAAGCTACGCAAACAGCTGTCATTATCGCAAACGATTTCTTTCGATTTCATAATCGCCCGATTAAATCGTTTGCGATAATGAACGCGATTCAGCGTATCTTTTCTGTGGAGTACGGCTCTGTGTAGTACATGCCGCTCCACCTGAACACAGGTGCTGGAGATTTACTGCTGATTACACAACCGGCTTCACTGACAACATGCGCATGACAATCGCCTTCGATTAATCGTGCAGCCCTAATCATTAGTGTGATAATACACTTGTCTTAAGTTATTTACATTAGTAAATAATGGCTGGATGACTGTACACTGTCTATTACATACTATATCATTAATATTTTGTATATTAAACTTAGTAGGAGTATAGTCATAACCTGAAATGCGAATGGGTTCAGTCTCCATGTTGACTTAACCTCATTTCTGTTAATAAGGGGAACTCTCTCAAGTTCCTCAAGAAGGATATCAAAGCACGAATTAGAGAACTTAAGCTTATAGGAAATATTGAAGCGTTTGATGTTCCAGTTAATCCAGAGTTTGAAGCTCCCTTGAGTAACATAAGGGGTAATTTCCTTCCTTGGCGTTCAGAGAAAACCTGTTTACTTTTACACCCAGCACCTGCATGGGGTTGTACAGAGCTGAAGCAGCCTGCGGTTACTCGCTGTGAGAGGGACTTCACTGCCAAGTTTCAACAGAAAGAGTCATGCGTTCGCTCCACCTGTGGAAACACCTCTTGAACTGTGTCGTAAAATGCTGAGTTCTTCAGAAAAATTCTGCAGGCTGCAGCAGTGACAAACTGGGGTTGTTTGGTGAATACTATCACTGGGAATTTTCTGCTATCAAATCAGAGATAAGCAGGTCTCGTTTCTGCTCATCAGCGAGCGGCTGAGTGTAAACGATTACATCATCTTTTGTGTATTCCTTTATATGAGAGCTGGAAGGTGGCTAAAGGTCTTCAGCTGGCCCTATAGATAATCAAACTTGGATAGGATAGTAATACTGAGGGATCACTCACTGTCACTGCTATGTTTCTTATTCAGGAATGTTTCATTTGCAGTTCATTTGCAATTAAGTTTTAAAAATACTTTTATAAATATTCATTTACTTTTTGCTTCTAGCAAAAGCGACTGACAAGTGTGTTTTCTTTTTTTTTAAATATAAAAATAATAATACTACCAGTAATATATTATAATGTTTTTTAATTGAAATTAGTCAATTTTATTATTATTGATATTACTGAAATACATTTACGTTAATTTACATTAAATAACAATAACAACAATAATGCATGATTAATTTATTGTAAGAAATTTATGATAATTATAAAATAATATTTATATAATTAAAAAGTATGTTGTTAAAATAATACATTTATAATAAATAAATAATTATTATATTGCAATACATTGCATTTACATTATAAAAATAATAACATGTATGATGATTATTTTATCATAATAAATGTATAATAGTTATTATACATGTATTATAATAAATCAAATTGCTAATATTTATAATAATTTATACAAAAATATTGTTAATAATTAAAAAAATATTATTAAAATAATAATAATAATACTTTTGTTACTACTATTATATTGTAATAAATTGCATTTAGATTAATAATAAAATAATAACATGTATGATGATTATTTTATAATATTAATTGTATAATAGTTATTATACATTTATTATAATAAATCAAATTCTTAATATTCATACTAATTCATAAAAAATAATACTGTTATAATAATGTAAAAATTATATTATTAAAATAATAATAATAATAATAATAATTGTGTTACTATTATTTTATTGCAATAAATTGCATTTGCATTATTAAAATAACAACAACATGATTCTTTTATTATAATAAATGTATAATAATTATATAAATTTATTATAATAAATATAATTGTTAACATTTATACTAAATCATAAAAAATAACACTGTTAATCATTTTAAAATTATATTGCTAAAATAATACTAATAATACTTGTGTTACTATTATTTATTGCAATAAATTGCATTTATAGTTATTAAAATAACAACAACATGTATGATGATTATTTTATTGTAATAAATTTATAATTATAATAAAGGATAAAAAGTGAATATTGTTATAATAATAATTATAATACTGTTCATATATTACAATAAATTGCATTTAAATTCTTAAAATAACATTCATGATAATTATTTTATTATAATAAATGTATAATAGTAATAATATTTATAATACATTTTAAAGATGTATTGTTACAACAATAATAATAATACTAATAATAATAATAACTGTATTACTCAATTTTTTTTGCAACAAATTGCATTTACATTATTAAATTTATGTATGATGTATGATGATTATTTTATTTGTAAATGTATAATTATACTATTTATAATTATTATTAATAATAATAATAATAATAATGATATATTGCTATTATTATATTGCAATACATTTAATTTGCATTATTAAAATAACAACAACATGTATGATTATTTTATTCTAATACATGTATAATAATTATAATATTTATAATAATTAATAAAAAATACTATTACTAAAATAATTATTATTTTTATTAAAATAAGTCTAGTGGTTTAATTCTTGTTATTTTATTACTATTTATAATATAATAATAATATATTACTGTTTTATTAATGCAATAAATTGCATATACGTTATTAGAATAATAAGGACACAGTAATAATAACAACATGTATGATGATTATATTATTGTAATAAATGTATGTAACTAAAATAATTATAATAAAAAAAGTATGCTGGAAAAAGCACAACTATGCTGGTTCACCAGCATGGAGAGTCATGCTGGCATAAGCTGGTGTAAGTCTTTCAGGTGAGTGATCTTTGTTTCTAAAATAATAATGTTAATGCAGTAATACTAATCATCGTCATCATCGTGGGTATTACTGTATTAACGTTTTGTTGGAAACAAGGTCACTCACCCAAAACTTACACCAGCTTATACCAGCATGACTTTCCATGCTGGTTCATGCTGGTGGACCTGCATAGTCATGTTTTTTACAGCAATAAGGTCAACCAGCAAAATATATCTTTATGGTTGAGTCTATTAAGGCCTATATGACACCAGCATCCAAGTACAGCATAATGTTATAGTGGTGTACTCTTATGCTGGTCTGTTCAACAAAGCATGAACCTGCACTCAATTCTACATCAGGACAGTTTGTCCTCTAACAGCTGTCAGACGGAGATAACTACAGCTGGACTGTGACCTGTGACAAAAACACAAAGGTGTTTCATTGGATTCCATGTACAGCCGCCTGCTGTTTACCTGTGACACATGCTGCAGATTTTTATCAGCGCTTTTTGACAGATGCATTAACAGGAGACAAAGGGCACACTTCTGACATCCCAAACAAAGACAATTTGTTGAACTGAGTGACTGTTTATTGTCTGCTCTGTTTACACCCATAACAGCACACAGTGCTCTGTGATTGAGATCAGAGCGAGTATCTACCTGCCTCTAGTATCTGATGAAGTCTGGACGGCTACCGCTTTCATTTACTGCAGTGAAAGCACAATGCGCCTGACTGTGTGTGTGTATATATACACGAAAAATAAGAAAACATGCAGTGACTGCGCTAAAAATGTTCTGTCCCACCTAATTTGTGTTTGAGATGGCAATAAGAAACACACTTTTTAAAAGAAATGTATGCATTATAAACAACAGAAAAAGGTATTTGCAGCAGTATTTTAAACAGTGATTTCCAATAATCTCCACTTCCCAATATATATTTGTATTTGTTTAAATACAACAAATAAATGTAATAATATGAAATGTGTATATATATATGTGTGTGTGTGTGTGTGTGTGTGTGTGTGTGCGCACTTCATAATTTTATAAATTAAAAAAAACATTTAATAATATAAAATATGTGTATGTATTTGACATTATATTCAAATAAAAATAATAATAATTGTATTTTTATTTTTTTCAATAACTTTTATTTACATTATTAAAATAACATGTATGATGATTATTTTATTGCAAGAAATGTATAATTATAATATTTAAAATGATAAAAATGTGTATTGTTAAAATAATAATAATAATATAAATAATAATTAATAATAACAAATAATATTGTTAAAATAATAGTAAAACAATAATAATATATTACTATTATTATTTTGCGATGAATTGCATTTACACCAACATTATTTTATTATAATAAATGTATAATATAATGTTATAATATTTATAATAATTTATATTATTAACAATTAAATAATTATATTGTTACAGTAATAATAAGAAAAATATTCAAGGATTTCTATTATTTTATTGCAATAAATAGCAATTACATTAAACTAATTAGAACATGTATGATGATTACCTATAAGAAATGTATAATTATAATATTTATAATAATTAATAAAAAGATTATATTGTTACAATAATAATAATAATATATTACTATTATTATATTGCAATAAATTGCATTTACATTATTAAAATAACAACATTTGATGATTATTTTATTATAATAAATGTATAATAGTGATAATATTTATAATAATTTATACAAATGTTCTTTTGTTAATAATTAAACAATATATTGTTAAATAATAATAATAATAATAATAATAATAATAATATATTACTATTATTATATTGCAATAAATTTCATTTACATTATTAAAATAACAACATGTACAATGATTATTTTATTATGATTAAAAATTTATACAACATTTCTATTGTTAATAATGAAACAATATATTGTTAAAATAGTAATATAATAATAATTATTATGATAAAAAATAATAATAAACAATAACCGGTGCTTGCAATGTCAGAAGATACAGGAAAATCGGAAGAATTTAATATATATATATATATATATATATATATATATATATATATATATTAAAACCAGTTAATTGTACTTAAAATTGCTAATAATTAAAAACAGAAGAAAAAAATATTAAGAAGGTATATTTATATAATATTATATCTGATAATAATAGTGCTTGCATTTTCAAAATAAATATGAATTATGAAGAAATCATACAAGCGGATAAATTGTAGCTAAAATTGTAGCTAAAATACATTTATTTCATACTAAGTGTACTTCAAACATATTTACTGACATATCACTTAAGACTTACTAATATAAAATTATAATTAAACTTTATTTGTAGTATTTCTTTATTGCACAATGCACATTTTCTAATATTAAGCCTATTCATGTGTATTAATTTCACTATTACATGTTTTTACATGCAAGATATTTAAAGTGTTACAGGATATTTTATTAGGTACATAAATTTGTACATGTATTTGTATTATATTAAATAATTATAAAATAATTATAATATTTCAAATACATTTTAGTATATTTTTTCACTATAGAGCCTGCAAGGTATGAGACACAATGACTTTTACCTTTCTGTTTTGAGCATGACAGCCTGTAACCATTAATATCTGCTAAATATCTACTATTGTGCTCCACAGAAGCTAAAAATCTTATGAGTTCAAAAAATGGGTTAGCAAATGATGACAGATTTTCAGTTTAGGGTGAAATGTCCCTTTAAGACGGTTAAATTTAGTAATCCAAACATTAAAGAAGTCAATGACCAGTAAGCTCATGTAACCTGTTCTGTTTACCATCTTTCATCAGTGTCTTTTGGCAAAGACTTGCAACTAATTTTTCAAGCAATATCTACTTTTCTCATACAGTTATTAGTCCCTGCAGACAGACTGTCAGCATGAACCCTCGGATTGTGTCATTCCTCAATATTTAGCTCTAAAGGTGCAGGTCGACCTTCATTCCACATCTCCCGGCTCACAAGTCTATGTGAAAGACGGTGAGACTCCGGTGTGGCATAATCTCTCAGTAGGCTGATAACACACGCACCTCTCTGTTCACTGTTTGCACTATTCAGCATGGCACGAGGTGAATTCAGAGCGAAGCGTGAGGCACAGCGAGGCAAGGACAGAGAAAATTTGCCCCTGTGTGTGAACAGTAAGCTGCAGGTGAGGGTTAATGAGTGATCGCTGCTTGACGGGAAGTGCTGCCTGTTTCTGCACAGCGCTCGGGTATCACAGCAGTGCTAGGAAAGTCCAGCGCTCTTAAAGAGAGCTGACTCACCATGCTGTCACTGCATTACACAAAGAGAGAGTGAGCAAGAGAAAGAAAGGAGAAAGAAAGAAAGGTGGGTAGAAACATTAAAAGAGCAGAAACTAGCATGAATGAGACTACTATTAGTCTGTCTTTCTAGTGTTTGTCCACAGAGCTGAATGACTATACATTAGCTCTTTATTTTGAGACATAACTGTTGTAAAACATCGCCCTTTGAAGTCTCTAGAGAATAAAGGACAACTTAAGATCCCAAATCTCTTTGATCACACTTTTGAAGAACTTTTTCTTTGTGAGGAGATGACTGAGGTGCTTGAATCACTGATCTGATGTAATTATTGTCAATGGTAAAGCTTTGTTTAAAAGCTCTTGTGGCTGAAAGAGGGACGTTTCAATTTCTAGAGCGCACGAATGTCAGTTTTAAATGCAACAGTCTCTTTTTGATATCAGTGACTTTAGAATATGATTCAATACATATTTTAGGATAGTCTTGGTGCATATGGAGATCATTATATAATACAATATTGTATGAGCATTGTAAAAAAAAGTTTTAATGCCAAAAAAAAAACCTGAAAAAAAAAAAAAAAGTCTTGGTAACAATGCAAAAAAAGGTATACAATACAAAATATTAAGTAATTCTCTGTAATATAAATCATTTATTAAATAATTGGGTACAAAAGGTTAAAGGTAAGAACTACACTGTAAAAAACAATTTGTTGAGTCAACTTAAAATAATTTGTTACCTTGCTGCTTTAAAATTTTAAGTTCAGTCAACTCAAATAAGATCATTAAAGTTGAAATGTTAAGTTGTACTAAGTGACAACTTAACAACTAAAAAATTGTTTGCTAAACTTAACAGCTGTGTTTGTTACTCGGCTGCCTTAAAATTTTAAGTCGAATCAGCTCAAATATCTAAGTTGTCACTTAGCAAAACATAACATTTTAAGTTGATATAACTTTTTTTGAGTTGACTGAACTTAAAATTTTAAGGCAGCCAGGTAACAATTTATGTTAAGTTGACTCAACAATTTTTGTTTTTTTTTACAGTGTACAATTTACAGTGTTTTTAAAGTCAATGTGTATGGGCCATTCTACAGAATTGGTGCAAACTGCTGTCCCACCAAAAAAAATAAAAAAAATAAATAAATAATAAATAAAAATTAAAAAGCATTTAAGAATTCAAATCTTAGATGTTTACTAAGATCCTTTTATTATCTATTGAAACCCACAATAATATTTAAAATATCAGTAAGCTTAATATATATAAAATCATCATTTATTGGGTACTTTCAATTTCAACGATTTCTGCATTTTATTCCATTGCTGTTCTTAAAAATATCCTTTTGATTTTTTTTTCCAAAGTTAAGTCAGAAAATATAGAAATTTATATTACAATTTCTTTGTAAATCATGAAACTTTATGTACAAAAAAATTTCATGTCACTACCAAAACAGTGTATAATTTAGTCCAGTGACAGACTGATTTGAACTACACTACTACACTTATGCTCAGGAAATATTCCTGTGTTACTCTCTTTCATAGCTACATGGTGTGAGTAGATATGTCCCATCATTCTAAGGTGAAATGTTTTTAAAAAACTCAACACCTTTTTTCTGCAATTTAGCACACTTTATTGGCAGCTTTTCCATAACATTTAGTTTTTATATTAGTAAAACTGTTCAGAACTGTGCTAGCTAACCACGTGATGAATAGCATCTTTAAGGTAGGCTCAAATGTAGCATAAATTGTCACTACCGAAACACATTTTGTGAAGTTTCGGTTGTGACATCATTGTTTTTTTTGGGATGTTTTTCCATAATATATATATATATTTTTATGTGTGTACAACTGTTCAAAACTATGTAAGCTAACCATGTGCTGATTAGCATCATTGAGCTAGGCACAAAAGTTTTTAAATTGTCACCAACGATTATTATTGTTTTGGTAGTGACAAATGGTAACACATTTTTTTTGTATTCAAGTATGCTTTAGTAGTGTTTTAGCATATATAAAGATATGCATTATTCTGTACAAAAGTAACACAAGAGCAATATATTTTTGTACCACGTTAAACCGTACTTTTATTTTGACAGGTTGCTGTGCAGGATTAATATTTAAGCCATCTTTTTGCTTTTTAATATTCACAGACACTAGTCCATATCGTGATTTGAATTAGTGACAGACCTACTTTTGATTAATTCATCCAAAGATTGACGAATTCAGTGGCATTCCGCGCTATAGAGTATTCCGTTTTTATTAATGGACTCCGCAATCCCACCCATGTTTTCATGGAGGAAAAATCACGCATGACCATGTAGAGACAGAAATGACATACCGTTGTGTAAATAAGATAACTTAAGGATACTTAGTGTAAAGGAACATCAGTTTAATAATGTATGAAGTTTACACTGCATTGACCCTTTTCTTGTACGAAACTGCGCTAAAGGACTTTTATTTTGGTACGAACTTAATGCGCAACAATGATTGTATAAAGCGCGTCCCATTTCCGCTGTCGGGCAGGTGTGCTTGCTTTGAGAAGGACGCAGCCTGCAGTTTGTGCCGTTTTTCTCTTCTATTGGATTTGTGCATCTCACTGAAAAGGGTTATAAGGTAATGATTTTGTACATTGTATGAGGCAACGTGTAATGTATGGTTTCATGTCTTGTTTATGTAACGTTTGTTTGTTTTGTTTTTCTTGTGTGTTCGTAGTTCTTACGGTGTCTACTTGAATGTCAACGTATTAAACATTTTTGGAAACATCAGTTAAGGATCATGACCGTCAATTCAGTGGGTTAGCAACACTTAGTTTGTTTAATAAAAGAACAAGGTATAAGCCTGTTCTATACGAAAGGTAACCTTAAATGACTTCTGCTGTGATCTGGCGCTATATAGAAAATAACATTAACTTGACCTTCAAGGGGGGTGGGGTGTGCCGTTGGGGGGGAATGAGAGGGGAAACACTGAATCCTTAACTTTGAAATCAACTTTATGCCTTTTACAAAGAAAGATTGGAGTCAAAATAGAACAAGTGTCATAAATCACACTTGAAATATTGTTAAAATTGTAATTGTTATTGACATACCTCTAAAATGCAGTATCAGAATTAACTGCACAATTACTAGAAATTAAATGTGTTCCTTGGATATTATACAATTTGCATACATACATACATTTTTTTTTTAAGACGTTTCCAACTCTGACTTTGAACCAGTACTGTAGAAGGGCCTGAATACGTTTACAGTAATTATGTTTTTATAAGCTAAGATTTAGTAAGTAAAGTTAATCACAGTCCTTCACAAGTCAAGTGTGTCCAAAATGTTTGATCTATGATTAAAAATCTATTCTCTCTCTGCAGAAATGCTGTGGCATGTTATCTGACCCCTGACCCACTGTAAGTGTCAGCGCCACTGTCCATCCTCAGCCAACTTGACGTGATTAGACATATGTTAACCATCCCCGAGGACGGTTAGTGGGGTTGATGACCGTTTTTTACAGTCTGCCCTTGCTTGTATTTTTCGCTTTAAGAGCCCTGGCAGCTGCCTCGTGTGCATGAAATTTGAAATGGACAGGTAGCGCCACATGTTTGGGTCTGGAGTCGGCTCTCCTGTTACCAGCTGCACGCGACAGCTGCTGTAAAAGTGCTCCAGTTTCATGTGGGTTTATCGCAGTTTATGATGAACGTGATGGACTCCACACTTGGCCCCTGTTCTGGGTCTTTATGAAAGACAATTAAAATGCCAAGCACCAAGGCTGCAGGACAAAACAGTGACTGTTGAGCAATTTTTCCGGTTTATGTAAAACAGTCTTTTTTTATCAGTTCAAATCAAAGTTAAGAAATGCAATCGTAAACAAAACACAAAGAGTCTTTTACTATTATAAAGAGCTTTTTCTCCTCACAGACTTGACTTGGGGTTGGGTTTGTTGCAGGTAAAGACAGCCATCTTATCAAATGCTTAAAAATATTATCAGATGCTATAGGGATGTTTTAAAGGAATTTATATACAGTGGTTTATTCATGCCAGCTAAACAATGCGACCAGTCGAGCCAAAGGACTGAAGATAAATGGTATAAAGCACAGTTGTTACATACTGCAAAGTCAAACAATGAACTCCACACATAAACCGAGATGTAGCTGATATGGTACGTTGCTTATATCTACAATACTTCCACGTTACGTACAATATGTTTTGACTATATACCTTTCAAAGCTTTGGGCTCTGTAAGATTTTTGTTTTGTTTTTGAAAGGATTAGTTCACTTCCAGAATAAAAATGTCCTGATAATTTACTCACCCCCATGTCATCCAAGATCATGTTTTTCTGTCTTCAGTCGAAAAGAAATGAAGGTTTCTGAGGAAAACATTCCAGGATTTTTCTCCATGTAATGGACTTCAATAAGAGCCAATAGGTTGAACGTCCAAATTGCAGTTTCAATGTAGATTCAAAGGGCTCTTCATGACCCCAGCCGAGGAATAAGGGTCTTATCTAGTGAAACTGGTCATTTTCTTTAAAAAAAAAAAAAGGACAAACTTTTTAACCACAAATGCTCATCTTGCACTAGCTCTGCTATGCGCGTCTACGACTTCACACATTACGTAGGTTACGTGAGGTAGGATAGGGCAAAAAACCCCATCTCATTTTCTCCTTTAACTTCAAAACAAAATCGTTGTTTTACCTTTTTTTGCAAAAGGCGTTTGACTTTCTTAGCACGTTTACTTTGTTAACACTGGTGACCTTTCCAACATGACTACGTAATGCGTGAAGTCGGGCTAGTGCAGGATGAACATTTGTGGTTAAAAAGTATATAAATTTGTATTTTTTTTTAGAAAACGACAGAATTTTTTGCTAGATAAGACCTTCATTCCTCAGTTGGGATTGTGTAGAGCCCTTTGAAACTGCAATTTGGACCTTCAACCTGTTGATCCCCATTGATGTCCATTATATAAAGAAAAATGTTGGAAGGTTTTCATCAAAAACCTTAATTTCTTTTCAAATGAAGAAAGAAAGACATGAACATCTTGGATGACATGGGGGTGAGTAAATTATCAGGAAATTCTTCTTACTGGGAAAAAAAAGTATTAATTTAATTTAAAAAATCTTACTGACCCCAAACCTTTGAACAGAAATGTAGAAATGAAAGAGTCTAAAACCAACGAAATCAAGTGAGACATTTTTCAATTATCAATGAAAGTAATATTAAATATTAAAACAAAGTGACCCACTTCACCAAGCATCCTAGTTGTATTCACCTATAAGAGTGCACTAAACATCAATTTGGGGCTTTGGAAGTCTGTTTACTTTCCACCCCTCAGAGTCTTTTATGTCATGACCTCTGTGCTCTCCCACCTGATGGCTGTCTGAAGTCATGTTGTATAAGCAGAGTTACAAAAGTGGTGCAGGCAGCGGTGCCTGAACGTGTCCTCTGCCGCTCCACTGAGCCGGAAATACGATCTAGCACATGTTGTTTACACTTGAGAACGTTAAAAGGCGAATGCTGGTAAAGGAAGGTGTAATTAATACTGCCTAATAATGAATCCTATATAATCCTCAGTGTTTAACGCAGGAGTATATAATTCAATGTAGCTAGAGCACAACATTTAAAATAAGATTTATTACTTACCATTACTTTTACATAATTTTAGCTATCCACGGTTTCCACACAATTCTTGCTCTTCCTGTAATTGACAGCTGAGTGCCTTAGTCATGAATAACAAGACGTATTTATCTCAGTTATTAACTGGAGTAAACAATCCCACACAAATATCCCACTCTATATCTCTAACAGGCTGCATCACCTCACGTAATTATTTATGGTTTTCCACATTTCCTGCGTAAACCAAACTCCTCCATTTATGATTTTTTGGTAGTTTGATGCAACAATGGTTGAATGCATCCAGCTATTTATATCTGCTCAACAAGTGCTTTGGCCTTGCTCTGGTTATGTTTGAATTGGAGATGTCTTGGCAAGATAGAGTGGTGGGAAGCCAACAATTTCAAGATTTCAATAAATATATTACCTTGGTTATAAGTCCTCATTATTCTTTGGAACCTGTTGATAGGAAAAAGAAAGATGACAGTAAGTACAAAGTGGTCTTTATTTTTAGGAAGGAACATGAGTGTTCATAATTCTATGTAAATATCCAATTCACTTCTCAAATTAGGATTTAATGTTCTATCAGCAAGCACTCTGAATGGGGAAAAAAGTGACAGAGGCGTCATCTTAATGATGGTGGTAAATATTGCATCTACTTTTAGATTCTCACTCACAGTTACATGGAGTTCAAGAAGATTCAGCTTAGCAATAGAGAACATGGTCAAAGAGTTCACTGAATTTGATTCTAATCCCAGAAATGCACAAGGAAAGATGTTTGCTCTCAATTCAGTATGTTTAATTACCCCATGATATACTCACCCTCAAGCCATCCTGGGTGTATGTGACTTTCTTCTTTCAGATTAATACAATCTGAGCTATATTAAATATGTTCTGGCTCTTCTAAACTTATGGCAGTAAATGGCTGTTGAGATTTTAAAGTCCAATAAAGTGCATCCATCCATCATAAAATTGCTCCACAGGGCTCTGGGGGTTAATAAAGGCCTTCTGAAGTGAATGGATACATTTATGTAAGAAAAATATCCATATTTAAAACTGTATAAACCATAATTTGTAGCATTTGTAGAGAAAGTGCTGTTCCAGCAAATGATGTAGGATATAGGTGTAACATAAGATCCAGTGAGAAAATTCTAGATTTTCTAGATTTCATGAACCATGTTTTGTTTACAGCAAATGAAAACCAGTCTCCTCTTGGCTTATCTCAAAATCATCCGACATTGTTCTTTACAAATCCTCATTTTGTAATTCTAATTTGTGACCAGTGTTTTGTTTTGATCTGTCCACTGCACTTCAGCGTTTGTCACTACCTTCGCCTACGTCATTCACTGGAACACCACTCTCTTGTAAATGCAGTAGCGGAAGCTAGAGATTACAGTTTTTAATTTTTAAATCTGGATTTTTTTTCTTACACAAATGCATTGATTAATTTCAGAAGACCTTTATTAACCACCTGGAGTCATGTGGAGAACTGCTTATGATGGATTGATCCACTTAATTGGATCTCAACAGCCATTCACTGCCATTATAAATCTTGGAAGAGCCAGGACATTTTTTATTATATCTTAGAATGTATTTGTCTGAAAGAATAAAGTCATATACACCTAGTATGGCTTGAGGGTGAGTAAATTCTGGGGTAATTTTCATTTTTGGGTGAACTATCCCTTTAAGAATTTAAACAGAGTACTTTTTTTTCTCTGAATAATTTAAATCTGATATTCAGACTTAAAAATAAGAATGTATTTATCAGTGTTTATTTTATCAGTATTTTAGTAAAATAAAATCTACATGGATCCCCTAAAGTAACATTTCCCATGCGCATTTGAAAAAAAGTGAAACTTTCAATTGCGCGTGGGAAAATGTTAGCATTTCCGATTGATGTTTTTGGTGCATTTTCCAGTTTGCATGCAAAATTCTCACTTTTTTTCTTTGAATATCACTAAAGGTTTACAGTGCATGTGAACTTTTCTCATTAGCATGTAATATTAGAGTTTCTGCTATGAATTTCACTTAACTGACTCTGTATTATGATTCTGAGAAGCTACACTGCATAAAATATTAACAAGAATTGTTTGAAGATATGTTGAATACAGATTATTTATTCCTTCCCCATTGGCCTTTTTCATCTTTTGAGCATAAATGTAATAATTTCTTTTATACTTTAAGACATAATTTGCCAATGAGCAAAGAAAAATAAACTCAGTTCAAAATACCTCAAAGCAAGTGTACTTGCTTCTCAAGTAAGTTCATTTATACAGATGTTTAGATATTTTTACTTAAAAACAAAACAAAAAAAAACTAATTAAGGATATTTTCTTCAGTGTGTAGAGTGTATGCATTAGCGAGAGCAAGCGTAATCAAACACTCATTTGTCAGAGAAAAGAATCTGCTACAGAGCCACGAAACAAATATTCCTCTGTTTCAGCCTCATGCCTCATTCATTGAGAAGCCCAAATAGCGTCTCCACTGTTTGTGCTGCAGGCTCTCTTGACGTAAAAAAGTCAGTATTTATGAAGCAGAGTGGGCAATGAGTGGACCTTTTCATCTCCACTGGGTATTCTTCTGTAGACGCATTCAGGGGTTGCAATTTTTGTTATGTGTGGAGATGAGAGGCATTTCAGATAACCTCATTCCCATGTACGCAAAAGAGCCAACAGTGACGGAGATGTGCCCACACATGGATACACACTCATGCAGAGAGGGGAACCCTTTAGCTGTGTGACTACCTTGCTTGGATAATTAATTTTATCGACTTTTGTTGGCACTAGCATGATAACTTGCTTATTTGCCTGATGTCATTACTACCACTACTACTAATCACCTCAAAGGGAAACATACACTCACGTGTTTGTTTTCCTACCATTGTTGAGACTTTCTATTAACTCATATTTTTTTAATATTGAACTAATGATATTTTCTATTTCCTAATCCAAAATGAAACACTACTTGGATACTTGACCATTACACCAACAGGGACTTTATTGAAACTTCACTCTAAATACAGTGTGTGCAGAATTATTAGGCAAGTTGATATTCTGGTCATATTTTTTTTCCAAGCACATTTTACCAATTCCAAACCACATCTATCTTAATAAGTACTATTCAGGTGTGCAGAATTAGAAGGCATGTTTTCTTTTACACATGATGTAAGCCAAAAAGAGATTTAACTAAAAAAATATTAAATACCCGTGAGAAGAATGCAATACTAATGCAATAATAGAAATTGCAAAGTTAAGGCATGACCATTGGACAGCGAAATGCTCATTGGTCAGCATGGTCAGAAAAAACAGGTAGAGAAGAAAAGACACATTAACTGTAAAAGAATTAAGAATTAAGGTGAAGAATTTGGTGTGAAACCATCAGGAACCGTTTAGTCTCCAGTGCCACCATTTTACGGAACTGCAACCTACCTGGAGTCTCCAGAAGTGTAGTGTGACAGGTTCCCAGAGAGTTTGCTTGGGTAAAAAATCCTAAAAAATGACCCACACTTAATGAGAATAACATGCTGAAGTGTTGTGAAATACATGAAGACTGTGTTTTCCATATGCTTATATAGACAAATAAGTTGGGAATGACTTCTGAAGGACCAGCATCACATTCTCTTGTACGACTCTTTCAAGAATTTATCTTCCAGAAGTTTTGGGAGTTCATTTTTAGTCTCTTATCCCGGAAAATCTGTCTCGCAGAGATGGCCTTAAAATGAACTCCCAAAACCTACTGTTACCTACTTCAAATTGTGGTACAAGAGGATGTGATGCTGGTCTTTCAAAAGTCATTCTCAACTTATCTGTCTATAAAGCCTATAAAAATACTTCAGCATGTTATTCTTATTAAGTGAGGGTAATTTTTTAAGATTTTTTACCCAAGCAAACTCTCTGAGAACCTTACACTTCTACAGACTCCAGGTAGGTTGCAGTTCTGGAAAATGGTGGCAACTAGAAAAGTGGTTCCTGATGGTTTCACACCTAATTCTTCACCTTAATTCTTAATTATTTTGCAGTTAACGTGTCTTTTCTTCTCCACCTGTTTTTTTCTTACCATGCTTACCCAACAAGCATTCCACTGCCCAATGGTAATACCTTAACTTCTATTATTGCATTAGCATTGCATTCTTCTCATGAGCATTTAATAATTTCTGACTTTTAGTCTGAGTTAAATCTCTTTTTTGACTCATTTTATCTGTAAAAGAAAACATGCCTAATAATTCTGCACACCTGAATATAAGAAGTTTTTCACTACCATCTACTTTCCCAAACTGTTCCCACAAAGCTGGAAGAAAAAACAGCTAAACCATTTGAAAACAACTCCACTAAAGAACTGTACACCTGTCGACACTGCTTGTGAACACAAATTTGCAAGTACACATATAGTGCATTTATATACATTAATCTCACAAACAGATTGTCTACACAAAACAGGAAAACCTTTAGGATGTTATTCCCGAGGCCTCCATCATTTTCCTCAAGGATTCCATGAGGATTATTTGCATGATGCATGCCCATTATGTTGTTGCCAAGGAGAATCTGTCATAATCCTGAGCTATCCTCCTATAGTGACAGCCATCTATAAAGCTGGTGATCACAAGCTGCCACAAATTAAATAACATAAGTAGGACTTGCCTGTTTTGATTCTCTCCGTCTTTCCGACCAGCTTGCCCCTGCCTCATCCAGGTAGATGATAGTAGCACCCAGCTGTGGAGATTAATACTATGCATCAACAGCTGCTAATCTGTCATCTGGAATATGAGCTACAATCTAGAAAGGTTAACAAACACAAAAAACAAAGAAAAGACAATGGTTTTCTGCCCTTCCCCCTTCCATCCAACCTATAATAAAACCAAGAGACAATTAACAACAAACAACATACAAATCTCCTTAAATAAACAATGCATTAGTATACACAAACGAACAGTATCATAATGGTATTGCTGAAAATAGTGATATTTAGGAAAAAAAAGGTCTACATTTTCAACACTCTCTTGCTAAAGTGACTTAACCCATTTTCTAGATGAATGGATTGTCAAAAATCTGTGTTAGCAAGTAACAAAGCATTTAATTGATGTTGTTTTTTTGGCTTTGTCCTGTGTTTGGAGCCCCTCTGGTTAATGTAATTGTTATAAGTGGACTGTTAATTTAGCCTCTGATTGTGTGTTTCCGACATCGCATCTGTTGGTGAATGAAAACATGAATTATTCATTCATAACATAATATGTAAATGGCTAATGTGTATTCAGTGTGAAAGATTTAGACCCTCAGGGAAAGAGTTTTTGGTCTCCTGTGATGTTTGATTGCTCTCATTAGACGCAGATCAGGTTTGTTGTAACAGCAGATAATCAAGACTGAAGGAGCACACAGAGGGATCTTATAAAACCTGAAATGATCTTGCAACATCTAACAAAATTTGAGGCATGAAACCCTTTGTTTGTATCATTTCTATTGACCCCACCACAAAAACAACAACAGTTGTACACTGTAAAAAATGACTGTGAATTTAATGGTAAAAAAAACTGTAAAAATGCTAGTAAAAACCTGTTAAATGGTTAACGGTAAGCTCCCCTACTATATACGGTGAAAAACTGTATTGGGCATTGCATGTAATTTTACGGTAGTATACCAATTTCGGAAGTGAAAAAGAAAGTACAATTTACAGTAAATAACCGTAAGTTGACATTCACAGATTTCCCTGCATTAGGGTTAGTGCATTAACATCAGTTAATGAAATGACGGTCTTTGAAATGAAATGAAGCTAAAAAATTTGCTACCGTATTTTTTACGGTAAAATTCTGGCAACCACAGCTGCCGTTTTTTTACTGTAAATTTTATGGAATTGTTTTACAGTGTAGTATAGTATATACGTACGCATCAGGGTCAAAAATTAACAAGGGCTTGTGACAAAAATGCCACAGAAATGATCAGAAATGCCCCATAAATTCAAGACAAAGAGCAAAAAAATGCCCCTACACAATTAAGCAATGTATTGCGGCTGTTACGAGTAAAACGAAGTCTGAAAATGGATGAAAACTGTCAATTTGCCGAATTACATTTAGATTCGCTCACACTCAGGGTAGCCAGGTTTTCACAAAAAAACCCACACAATTAATACTCAAAGCCACCCAATCGCATTTTGGAGGGGGGCCCCTGGTACAAATTGCATTCCGGGGGCTAAATATGACATTATTGGGGTTGCGTCAACCCACGGACATTAGAAAACAACCCGCGGCAGCAGTGCTAAGGTACCCCAATTCCACGGGAAAACCATGGACTTGGCAACACAACTCAAACTGCATTAGAAACTTGGGAATGCATTGGCCAATCAGAGGTCATTAGTCAGCACTAAAAGCGCACCAATCAGAGGTGCTTAGATTGTGAGTGATTATAACAGGAGTTTTTTGCAACTTGTGCTAGACTTGGCTACCGTCATGGGCCGACATGTTTGTCTATGAAGCCAGAATGTGATGTGCCCAAAATTAAACAAAAACATTTGATATTGTTTTCTATATCAATATTAATAATCATCATTACATTATAAAGAGTAATAATCTATAATAATGATTTTTGTCATAATATTGCAGGCCCATGAGCTCCTGTTTTTTTAACATGTATAATTTAGATACAATTTTAAACAGTCTATTGGTATTGACAACAGTTTAAAATATCGATTAAAGTAATTGTTTTTTTTTTTTTTTTTTTTTTTTTTTTGACAATAAAGACATGTTTTTTATAATAATAATGAGAAAAAAAATTGTTCCCCACACATATGTAAAAAATGTCCCTGGAAATCAGTTCCAGTGGGTAAATATTACCCCTTAATGGAAAAGTTAATTTCTGACCCTGGTGTACATACATTTCCATAAGCTGACCCTAGGCTATTTGGCCATCCTATTGTTGAGTTCACACTAGTTCAAATTAATGGCATGCACACTAAAAGCCACAATCCTTAGGATTAAAAGTTCACAATCAGGAACAAAGGAGCTCTGTTGATGTTGTGGCACAGACTGCTTAGAATATGTTTTTTAGCCTGTGGAGAAAACAAGAGAACATAAATCCCCTGATGTAAACAAATTACTATGCCTCTACATAAACTCCTTTGTTTACAGTATGGATGTGGCTTAAATAAATAATATGTAGATATGTACTATGTAGAATCTTAGATGGAATATGTAGAAGTATGAAAGACTAATTGAATCTGAATATCTATAGAGAAAAACAGTTGGATTTTTGCCCTTGATCTAATTTTGAGCATTCGATTCAATACGTCAGCAACGTTTTATTTGACCCACATAGCCAACATTAATATTTGTGGTATCAGAAAGACTGGTAAAGCCCACAGGGTATTCCCCTGGCCTGCTCAGTTCCAGCGTCAGCGCTGCTCAGTTCGGAAGCATGAGAGGAATGCTTTCCGATCCTGAGCTGGGGGCTGCCGACCCACTTGAATTCCAGCACGGAGCTGTCAGAATGCTGGACATCACTGATGGAACAAATAATGCATGCTGCTTATTAGTCTGCTGTGTCATTTAAAGATCAGATCACATTGAGCTAGTTCTGGAAAAGCATACCTGGCTTTCTGGAGCTGGTTTTACTATTGACATGTATTTGAGATGTTAGGATGGACAAGAAACTGTTAACACAGGGGTTTTATCCCTCTCTCTTTACCTACTCCTTATCTTAACAAGGGCGTAGGCCCAACACAAAGCCTGCGTCTTTACAAGGGATTTGCATATCAGGTGGACCCCAACACAACACAAGTTAACAAATGAAACAGAGGTTTTAAAATTGCAGTTAATCTTTTTCAATGAAAACAACTGGGAAAGGATTAACAGCTTACAACAAATCAAAAACAGATAAAGCTATGTTTCCTAATCTCGACAACGAATAGTGTGCTTCCTCAAAAAAGAAAAAGTGTGCCTCTACTGAAAGTTTTTCACATATTTCACATATTTTTCACATACAAAAAACATTATTAATGACCGAACACTGATATTTGATAATAACTGTGTGCCAAATCAGCATATTAAAATGATTTCTGAAGGATCATGTGATACTAAAGACTGAAAATTCTACTTTGCCATTACAGGAACAAAAAACATTTCAAAATATATTAAAATATATATATATATATTTTTTACATTTTAACATTTTACAATGTTTACTGTATTTTAATCAAATAAATGCACCCTTGTTGACCATAAGAAAAGTTTTTCCTTTTTTAAAAAGTTTTGTGTATAGTCGACAACATTGTCAAAACAATTTCTTTAACATGGATTCGCAAAAATGGCTAAAAAGCTGCATGTAGGCGAGTAGCTAGCGATGCCTTTTTATTAAGACACTGTAAAAAAAGGCTTATCTAACTTAGTATTTTTGTCTTGTTTCTAGTCAGAATATCTGAAAATTCTTAAATGAAAATGCGTACGAGATGACATAAGATATTTTGTCTTGTTTCCAGGGGAAAAAACTAAATTAAGTGTCTTGTTTTAAGAATATTTTACTTGCCCCACTGGCAGATAATTTTACTTGTTTCCTCCAGGGGGAAAAAACTAAATTAATTACATTTTGCTTAAAACAAGATTATCTTATGTAATTTTGCTTATCTACTAAATGCATCTTAATTTAAGAATTTTTTGATATTTTGACTAGAAATAAAACAAAAATACTTAGTAAGATAAGCCTTTTTTTGCAGTGAACACTACACACCTGTGAACATACAGACTAAACACGTAACATACATGTGCATGACATCACCAGTTCACGAATACATTTTTTAGTAGTTTACACTAAGACAATAATGGTATCATTTTCAAAATCTTGCTCTTTGAAACCCATTTTCAAATGTTTGCATTTTCAGGCCTCTAAAATGGTGGTGTTGTGTAAATGGCCTCTTCAGGGACCTCCTTTTAAAAACATGAAAAGCCTCTTTCCAAACTTTGGGCTGGCAGTGTATGTATATACTACTGTATATACATTACTCTATGTGGCACACTGTTTTACTCTTATTTCTCTTTGTAATGAGCTAAAGCAGTGCTCTCTTTACATGCTCAATAGGAAGAGTGATTACAGAACACACATGCATGCACACATACTCTAGGATAAATAGAGGGAGCAGCTGCGCTTTCACCTGTTCTATAGATAAGGTGATCTCTAATGCATTAAACAGAAGGCTACTCTGGTGGTCTCCAGTGTGACACACTGACCTACATTCAGACTGAATCCAAATGTTACATTGTGACAAAACAGAACTTACTGAGAGCAAAACATCAAGGTCTCATCAAAGTGTGAATATTTAATACACATCTAAACAGATTGTCAAGAAAAAAAAAATTAAAAATTACAGCACTTGTTCAATTTTCTCAAAATAAATAGCCTAAAGTGACATTAAGATAATTAAAGCTACCATCTGCTATGTGAATGTGGTTCAAATGTACCCTGGTACATGTTAAGAACAAAAAAAAAAAAAGAAAAAAAGAACTGTATTTTGTTTGAAAAATGCAAGATTTGTTACATACTTTTTTCATCGCCGACAGACGATGGGATACACTTCGTGTTAGTTTTTAATACACGGTAGATAAATATTCCACTTTATTCTATCCAGCTTTTTTATGCTTTGTGTTTGTATCGCGTTATAGTTTTACCATGCAAGATGATTCAGTTTGTGCATACTGTAAATGATTCTGAATCGCGAACCTATTTAGACAGCTTTGCTAACAAGTAGCTCGTATGACCGATTCATTTAACAGAACCGAGACGAATGAATCATTCATCAGTCGGACATTGCTAGTTCAGATTCTAAACAGCCGACAGAAAACACGAAACAGTGGACATGATCGCATGCTGACAGAAATAATGAGCGCTAATGTTAAAACGTTAACGTTAAAATAAAAGTTAAAACCTGAAACACATAAGTAAATAAAAACAGAAAGTGTACCTGGAGAGAACAAGGTTAGCATTCCACTAGCATCTTCGCTTTCAATCATTGTTAAATAATTTGAAGCGAGTCAAATTATTTTGCAACCTGCTGAGCCGTAAAAGTCACGGGACCGAGCACTGTTTTAAAATATCATTTCGGCAGACGGTAAGTATATTTTAAGTTAATATTTAAGAAATATGTTGCATTTAAAATCAGATTTCGCCAGAATACAGGGCTAATAATGAACGGAGAAACGTGCATTTTTATAACATTTAACTGAATTGTGCTTTTTGTGTAGGTTGAACCGATTCACAAAACTGAATCGATCCGATTCAACTCACCGAATCTATTTAACCAAGAAGAGGTCCTGCTCTAATAAACCAAGCACCGAAAGAAGGATTTTACTGAAGAGGCAAAAAGTACGTTTCTGAATGCAAAACATACTAAGAATATGTTTGCAACTTGATTGTATGGCAGTTTTAATTCATATTGAAAAAGTATTGTAAATATCATAATGATTAAGTTAATTATAATATTACTATAATATGTAGTATCAATGTGCTGTTTAATTTGAGCACATAATGCCACAGCATAATTTTTGGGACCATGTGATGATATGATACCTCATGACATAACAGAAAAGCTTAATAGCTATCTCTGCATTTAACCTAAATATTAAACACACACACACACACACACACACACACACACACACACACACACACACACACTATGATCTATGATTCCTCATTAGATAAAGCCAGTAATAGTAATACTTTAAGTTTCAATGCATGGATGATTGTTAAACCAGTTGCTTTGTTCATTGTGTATGCTGTACTCTCTTTCTTTCTCTCATTCTGGTGCCACAGCTGTCTGGCTACCCTCACTGTCTCACACCCTGCTATTTCCAGGCAAGATCTCTTCTGTATGGTGTATCTCCGTTTGTCTACAGTGTGTTTGCTGTGTAAGCAGTGCGCAGAGCCCTGAGGCCATTCAGAAGCATATGGGAGACAGAGTGGGAGGAGATGTGAAAGGGCAGATGTGAGGGGGAGAGAGTTTAATGCGTTTAGCTCTAAGGACCGAAACACAGACAGCGTGTATCACCTGGTCTGTTTGATGTGGTTGACGCATAGACCAAAGAGCAATATTTCTTTAAAGTTTCGACTAGCCACAGAAGACAAGGAGGACACCGCCAAAGAAACTCAATCCACAGATGAGGGAGCGACAGATATGACTTCCTCCTTTGTGTGATAGACAATCCGTCTTAGGTGTTTCTGCAGCCTACAGGTCTTTTTGATAGTAGAAAATAATGGACTCTAGTTGTTCCTTTTTGGATCCTCCTCCTGCGACTTCTTTACATCGTTTCTAGGTTAATTAACAAGCCCTAAAATGATCTTATTGTCATTTAGAGTGCATTAAATCTGCAAATCCAGCCTTGGTAAACAAGTCCCACCTAGACAAAGCTGGAAAAAGCTCGTGCAAATGTTTTAATGGCTCTTAATTGGCTTCTAACAAGAACTCCACCTTTTGCAAATGTCAGTAACAACTCATACAAACTCAAGTTAGATTGTAAGTCGACCATATTGGATTTAAATAAATAATGGGTAGGTCATATGCAGATTCATTAAACTCTAATCTAATATATTTATTCTAAATTAAGCAATTAAAGTGGAACAATCAGTGCATGCCAGAACTGCAAGCAGATCAAGAATGTAATTTCCTGCAAATTGCCTTCTTTCATCTCGGTTCAGACAAGTTGTTTTGCAGGCTATTGCCATGGAAGTATAAATAATAATGCAATGTAAAAAAAGAGCCACAGGCATATACACACAAATGAGGCACATTCATTAGATTCAATTAGAGATGATGCCAAAAACAGCAGTCAGAATGAAAAGCGAAAGAAATCCGTGATCTACTTTTGTGCTTGCAAGGATTCTAGCACAGAGCGTCTACGTTGCTCTCTGCACACTCACAGTGACGAAGGGGAATTTGTCACGTAAGCTGAATTATCCAAAGCGGGCCAAATCTAGGTGACTGAGTATTTATACCGAGGAGATATTTTAGCCAGCTCTGCTTTATTTTTAGACAAAGACATCTGAGCAACAATCACATGCCGTTGACACAGTCACACATATTGTGCAGAAACAAGCATTTCATAGCAAATCCACATGACGTCGATATTGCCTTAAAAGGGAAGTTCCTAGATTTAGACTTCAATCTGCTCAACAACATTAGGTGTGAATTGAATTTTAATGCTTTATAAATCCTCTGCTATGGAACACATTGTTCTTGCACTGAATTACTTCAAAACAAAGCAGTGTTGTTCTTCATACTTTCTTCTTGGTGGCTTATTTGTGGGCAAATGAGTCACTTTCTGTAGAGAACATAACTTGCCATTCTAGATAAGCATATGAGGTAAAACTTGCTAAAAGTCGCAATAGTTTTCTTTAGCAGATTTGAATCTCTTGTGCCTCTTACATGTCTGAGGGTCAGACTACCATTCTTATTTTAATCTACTAGGGTCAGATTATCATTCTTAGTATTATGTTGGTGTTCAAAGTCACCAGCTAACTGGCAGATAACCAAAGTCCCTATTAAGGTTAGTCAGTCCACTTGGTGTTCATCTTGGTAACACACTTGAGGAGTTATTTACAGCTCCTCTCTGTATGAATGGAGAACAAAACCAAAATCTCAAGAACTGCGCTGAGATGATGTTAAATCATGATATATTTCAAATCAGGAATAAAAATTGATGTAGAGAAACACAACATAATACAGTTTATCTCAGATCCACCCAAAAGTGCAGCATTTTTAACAGTATTCGCCATATTGTGCATTTCCCTGGCAAGCAAAAAGGCAGTTAGCTCTTTTAACTGTAAAACGGGATTACAGTTACTATATTTAGTTTTCTGAGTCAGTATACAGTTGAAGTCAAAGTTTAAATACACCTTGCATAATCTGCAAAATGTTAATTATTTGGTTTTTCAGCATTTTTGTGTATATGAACTTTTTCCAACAATGACTGTATGATTTTGAGATTCATCTTTTCACACTGAGAACAACTGAAGGACTGCAACTATTACAGAAGGTTCAAATGCTTACTGATGCTCCAGAAGGAAAACAATACATTAAGAGCGGGGGGTTAAAAACTTTGAAAGTGTATATTTTTCTTATTTCGCCTAAATACTGTATTTTTTCATTAGTACTGTCCTTCAGAAGCTACAAAAGATACTTACATGTTCCCCAGAAGACAAAATAAGTTAAATTTACCCTGATTTTCAAATTCCAAAAGTTTTCACCCCCTGGCCCTTAATGCATAGTTTTTCCTTCTGAAGCATCAGTGAGCATTTGAACCTTCTGTAATAGTTGCATATGAGTCCCTCAGTTGTCCTCAGTGTCAGAAGATGGATCTCAAAATCATAGTCATAGTTGGAAAGGGTTCAAATAGACAAAAATGCTGAAAAACCAAAGAATTTGTGGGACCTGAAGGATTTTTCTGAAGAACAGTGGGCTGCTCAGGACAAACAAGGAACTCCTGAACAACTATCACAAAAAAAAAAAAATTATTCAGGTAACAACATAGTATTAAAATTCAAGTGTATGTAAACTTTTAAACTGGGGTATTTTTTATAAATTAATCTATTTTTTATGTAAACGTCTTTTATGTACTAAATAAAAAATAACATGTATTTTGTATCATCCCTCTAATTTTGGTAAAACAATTAAAATTTTGCAGATTCTGCAAGGTGTATGTAAACTTTTGACTTCATCTGTTTGCATAAATGTAAATAATTGGCCCATCTGTCATGTAACAGTTTTTGTTTGGCACTTAGTGATTGTTAATTTTGGATTCAATAATCAGAACTTGAGTAATACGTTTTACTCTGTCAGTGTGCAACTGTTGCACATTGTGCAGTTGTGTATATGCATGATGGAAATGGGTAAAAGTTTATTGTAAGTCGATTAGGAAAGTTCATGGCTGTGTTTCAACATACACACTCTCTCTGCAACGCACAGATGAGATTAAACTCTGCTTTAGAGTTACTGGAAGCAGCTGAACATGGATTTGCACATCATGTTCCCTTTTTAAAACGTGTTCAGAATAGCTCGTGTTGCAACCTACTGCTCTGGATAGTCATTCAAACATGGACGTTTTTTCTCCTCTTTTTGTCAGGTGTATTTCAGAGTTAGAAACCACAAAGGCCATATCATAGACAGTTCAACCGTCCTTGCTTTACTCCTGCAGCAGCAATTATAATATACGAGTGTAGTGTGGAGTTAATATCAGGTCAAATGGTTCTTGTGAAAGTGTTTCCACATGATGAAGGCTTCCCTTTGCGAACACGTGCAGACAAGAAGCGTGAAAAGCCAATCAATGTCACCAGACCACATTTAAAAAATCTTGCAAAGACAGAGATTTTTTCTTTACATTGCAAAACTACAGAGGTTACTTGCATTCTGCAGCATTGATTCACTGGTATTTAATGGTGCTTCTCTGTAATCTACACCAACATTTAAAAGTTTTTTTTTTTTTTTTTTAAAGGACTAATAATTTTATTCAGCAAATGTATTAAATTAATCAATTGAAGTAGTGAAACTCACTTAGCCTTAATATAAAACACTATAAATAATCATCATCTTATCATCCATGCACAATTTTAATCTCAGTGCCTCCACAACACACAAATTCTATGATTTATTTCTGTTAACAAACATAAATCCATTCACCTTCTGCTAACTGTGCCAGCTATACAGAATAGGACTCAAAACAGCACAAAAAAGATCTTGAGGTAATCTTACACACCTGGATTTCACAATTTAGGTTAGAGATTGTGCTGTTGATACTGGGGCTGTACACAGCAAACTAGGGCTGAAAGAAAAACTGACCGGCCCACATTGAGCAGAGGATGTTCCCATTTTGTTGTGTCTGTTAAGATGACAAAAGAGCAGATAGAAAAAAATAGAATAGGTTATGTGTAAGTGGGTCAATACATAGCTGTTGCGATGCATAACCTGGTACCAATGACCTCTTTCAACATTATGCTGTATAAGAAGTGGCCCACTTTTAGAGTGTGCTTGTCACATGATGAGAAGGAGACTAGGTTATGAAGGAAGAATGGAAGGTGTACAAAATGAGAGAATAAGAAAGGAAATGTGTTTCATTCACATCCACATCAGATTTAAATTCACAAAGATTTTAGAGGCGCAGTGAAATGTGCTGACTGATTTTCAGGGTTTACATTTTTGCTTTTTTATGCACACATGTAGCATCTTTTGTAACTCTTTTTGATGACTTAACACTAGTTGCAATTTGTCTTTACGAAGACAAGGCCCTTTTTTGAACCTATTACAGACATGCTGGGAAAAAATAATTTGTTTTTGCAATTTTTTTTATTTGATCTCGTTTAAGGTAATTCCTGGCCATGATGTCATAACCCTTAACAATTTTCCATGTTTCTGCATAAATATGACCCAAAACATCATCAGATTTTCATATAAGTCCTGAAAGTAGACAAAGAGAACCTAATTTAGGAGTTTTAGCCCATTCCTTAGTGCAGAACCACTTAAACTCTGTGATGTTGTTGGGTTTCCTCCTATGAACTGCTTTCTTAGGTTCTGCCACAACATTTTAATTGGATTAGGGACTGGAATTTGACTCAACTATTCCAAAACATTAACTTTGTACTTCTTTAAACATTCATTGGTAGAATGACTTGTGTGCTTGGGGATGTGGTCTTGCTGCATGACCCACATTCTCTTGAGACTCTAGAATTTGATGAACTTGATTACAAACAGAAAATCCTTCAGATTGTTTAACCCCTGAAATCATAAAAAACATAAATTAATTTGTGTAGAAATAATACAGAAAAAGCCAGTTTCCACCACTAAATAAAAAAGGTTATTGTGACTTGTTATCTTACAATTCTGACTTATTTTCTCACAATTGCATGTTACAAACTCGCAATTCTGACTTTTTTTCTTTTGAAATGTGAGATATAAACTCGTAATTCTGAGAAATAAAGTCAGAATTGTGAGATAAAAAGTTGCAATTGCGAGTTATAAAGTCAGAATTGCATGTTTTATCTTTATCTCTTTTTTTATTTAGTGGCAGAAACGGGCTTCCATAGTTTTGTACTAAAAACGTCTGTAAACAAGTAAATAAAGCTTGCAAATGGGTGGATCCGTTCATTATAGGTCATGGAAATTCAGCTTTTTAATCAGTGAAAGTCAGGGAAAAGTCAGGGAATTTGACATTTGGCTTAGAGTGGGAACCCTGAATTCAGAATTCATTGTTCCATCAATGATGGCAAGCTGTCCAGGCCAAGATGCAGCAAAACAGGCCCAAGCCATGATACTACCACCACCATGTTTCACAGTTTGAATAGGATTCTTAAGCTAAAAATGCAGTGTGTTCTTTTCTCTGAAAACAATAGCTTCTTATTTAAACCAATAAGTTCAATTTTGGTTTCATCCATCCATTAAACCATTCTCCAATAGTCCTCTGGCTTGTCTACATTATATTCAGAAATGTTCTTTTTGGAAAATCTCCTTTGTTCGTGACATGATTCACTTCCACAAACATGATCAGACTTTTATAGAACCCACTTCTTTGAATAAAACAGGTCACATATTTACATTTGACTATAATTTGACCTTTAAATTAACTGCTAATCCAAGATATTCACATCCTTTTGCAATGCACAGATAACACTGGATAATTTTTCTTAATAAATAAATGACAAAGAAAATATTTTTCTCTCATTTGTTTGTTTGGGTTCTCTTTGTCTACATTCATATTTATGCAGAAATATACAAAAATTATAAAGTGTTCACAAACTGTAGATATAATAGTGGTATAAAGATGCAGTGGAGATCACAATCTATACTTGATTTTTTTCTGAAATATGGTTTATCTTCATATCTTCATTCACTGTAGGTATACCACTGTTCTACTAACATGTTTGACAAAATAAGGGCACTTAAAAAACATTTTGTGGAAAACACAGTGATCAGAATTGGAGAGCAGTAATCACCCGAAGCAAGATTACAACTAAAATTTTGGATGGTTACAGCTGTCAGATATGAGTAGGAAGTGTAGAGGCTCTTGCTTTGAATGACTTCAGCACATCTGCAACTGCAGGACATCTCTAGTTTCTCAGACTACACTGGTGAGATCTTAGTCCACTTTTCTTCCATTTTCTTCCATAGTTTGGTAACTGTAGTGGGTCTCTTACCCATAACTTTGTCGCCATGGTAAATCTTCAGAGAACTGCTTTACCTGTTTTGCAGTGTGACCGGGAGATGCTTGCAGGGAAGGAGCTGTGTGTTGTTGAAGGAGGTTCTGATAAATATTTGCATTCACCCTGCCATGTATCTGCATAAGAGGTCAAATCCTGCTGCAGAAAACATCCCCTAAACCATGACACTTCCTCCTCCACCTTTCACTGACCTTTCTTTATGCACTTGCGCTTCAGTCTTTCACCAGTTTGGTGCTAAACAAAATGTTTCCCATGAGACCCAAATAAATTAAACTTGCTCTCATCAAAATGAACTTTGTATCAGTTCTCTTCACACAACATGTTCCTCACCAAAGGTGAGCTGCTGATGAGAGGTTTGGTCACTGCAGAGTGTGCTTTCAGCTCGACTTCTCTTAAACATGCAGAGACAGATTCTTACCCTGTTCAGCACTGAACTGTCAAGCAATTCCAGCTGCAGTATTGAACCAATTTTAAGAATCTCTGCATTATCCTGCTTCTCATGCAATTGTCTTACATGGACGACCAGCCTTTTTGGAGGATTTGAATGAATTAGAAGGTATAGATTTAGAATGACCAACTTCTCTTGCAGTGGCTGAAAGGGTCATTCTTTTGGTCTTCATCTGGACAACCTCTTGTCACAGGGTTTCAGTCAACTTAGAGCAGCCAGCCATCTTACAATCTCAGTGAAAATTAGAGGAATGCTGCCAGTTAAATAGGGTTTGTCATATAATTAAGGAAACAAGCACCAGGTGCCAGATTACCACCAATAATGATTGCATAAGCCTGTGTACAACTGTAACCAGTGTTAATTTTCAAGGAAAATCTGAATAACAGAATGCTATCACTTTTTTCCGAAGTGTTATCTGAGTTTAGATAAACAACACCAAAGTTAGCTGAATAAGATAGACTGATAAGGGATGAGGGAAATGAGTGAGATGACCTATATATATTTTTTTTTTTACACAGTTGCATTAAATGATGACAATTTCATTTTTAGCACCATACAAGTAATTAAATGATTAAATTTTTACGTTAAAATAGCTGCCTGAAACTAGATGTTTTCACAAATTTAACAGAACAAAAGAAAAGAGCTGAAATATTGGTCCCTGAGAAGAAAAAATACATTTTTATTATGCCAGTTTGTATAGAAATACTTTCTATTGAAGTGTTTCTCTGGTTAGTTCATAAAAAGAATATTTCACAACCTTGATGAGTACTCAAATAAGATAAAGACGTTTTCAAAGACGTGTTCTTGCAGTTGCTAAGCATCTATTGAATGGAGCTGTAGAATTGTTTCAGTAGTGCTGGCTAATGCCCTCTGTAGGATCTGAGGGAACAGGTGTAGGCCTCATCTCTGCCTCATTGAAGCAACTGCCTGGACCACAGAAACACACTCCTACTGCCTGTCAAGGAGATGAAATCAAACGTCTACTGTTTCAAAGGATTAAAGTGCTCAGAAGGCACACTTACTCACACAAAGGGGACTACGGGGAATTCAGGCGCATTATTTTAAAGATGACTCTTTAATGAGCACAGCTGTCTCTGTCTACTCCTGATAAACCAGTGGAAGACATTTGTGAGAGGCATTCTGTCCTCGTCACAGCTGTGCAGCTGCAGCGTGCAGCACGATAGGCATTCCAGGAATGGTTGGAATATTTAGTGGTTTTATTCCAGGCCCTTGAGTCAATCTCAATGACTTTTTCATTGGCCCGAAGATTTAGAAACAAAACATTTGTTATCATTCATCACTGGATGAGCTGCAAGAACATGACGTCATGCAAGCTTGTACTGCAGCTATTTATCTGACATGTGATGAACCCTTTCAAGATAATAAATTAAATATGTTTCATTTTAAAGGCCATTGTATAATAATTTGGGCTACACCAGTTGTAGTGTGATTTGCATATACGCAATGAAGCCAAGCTACAATCGTGTTATCTTTGACTTTGATCCAGCGTTGGTTTTACAACCCAAACTAACCTTACTATAAAAAAGGGAAATTTTCTGCTATAATAAGAGACTTATTGACTTTTACACAGCATCCTATATGTTTGCAGGGGTTCCTCTCTATGGTATCAGTTCCTGTTTTATGTCTTTGCGGGACGGATGGATAAATTTATTTACATTTGTCAGACAAAGGTCAAATGTTAATAAGCAATGAAGCAGCTTAATTTCACTTAAAGAAATAACAATAAAAGATAATTTCAAACTATTTCTTAAAGGCCCACTGAAGTGCTCTGAAAAACACAGCGTTATTCTGTGTGTTGATGTAATTTCAACTAAAACAGGAAGACAGGGCGGGACTGCTTGATATGTCCCGCTCTGTCTTCCTGTTTCATCTGAAATTACGCTAGAGTAATGCTGCCCTTTTTTAAATAGCCAATAGCGTTTTGTTTATGTCTCAGCTTGGGCCAGAGCCGTTGAGTTCGTAAAAGCCGCATTTGAAAGTGTATGACAGCCAGAATCTTATTCATACGGGTATAAAATATAGCGTTCTGTGTAGAATTCAAATGTGTCTGATACGTTTTGTGGTCTGCGCCGACTCACGCATATGATTCACTCCATGCTATTGTGTCTCTGGACTGGAGCAGACTGTATGCATGCTGCGGCGGTTCGTGTGACACAGCGCGAAACCTGACTTCATTTGCCCCAATGGAAAGCATATTTACACTTTTTGAATCATTTCCTATCCCCTATAAAGTTCACTGTGTGCATTCACCATACAGAAAATATTAATTCTGTAAATCAATTTCAGTTGCAGCTCTAGCGTCTTCTTCAGCGTCTATATATAGTGGATTCTAGAGAGCATTTGATTAGACAGAAAGTTTGATGAGAGGCTGAAGTGCAGGGTGATATCATCAAAATCGCTGATCCATATTGGTGGAAGTTAGAGACTATAAGTTTTGAATGCTTATATCTTGCGATAAATGCGAATTTTTTCATTGTTTTGGAGCACAGTAGCTTATAGATAACCTTAAAGGAGAAATTGACTTCCAGAACAGTTTTTCAGATAATTTACTCACCCCCTTGTCATCCAAGATGTTCATGTGTTTCTTTCTTTAGTCGATAAGAAATTATGTTTTTAGAGGAAAACAGGATTCAGGATTTCTGTCCATATAGTGGACTTCTTTGGTGCCTGAGAGTTTGAACTTCCAAAATGCAGTTTAAATGCAGCTTCAAAAGGTCCCAGCCGAGGAAGAAGAGTCTTATCTAGTGAAATGATCTGTCAGTTTCTAAAGAAATTGACAATTTATATACTTTTTAACCTTTAATGCTTGTCTTGTCTAGCTCTGCGTGAACTCTGTTCAAGACAGTTAGGGTATGTTGAAAAACTCCCATCTCATTTTCTCCTCCAACTTCAAAATTGTCCTACATCGCTGCAGAAGTACCGACCCAGTGTTTACAAAGTGAACTTACAAAGAAGATCAAACACCCTTTACCAAAAAACGTAAAACAGCGATGTAGGGCGATTTTGAAGTTGGAGAAGAAAATGAGAAGGTAGTTTTTCGACCTACCCTAACTGTCATGAACCCGAATACACAGAGATGATGCAGAGCTAGACGAGTATTTGAAGTATGTAAATTGTAATTTTTTTTAGAAAATGACAGATTGTTTCGCTATAAGACCCTTCATCTTTGGCTGGGATTGTCTAGAGCCCTTTAAAGCTGCATTGAAACTGCATTTTGGAAGTTCGCGGGCATCATAGAAGTCCACTATATGGACAGAAATCCTGAAATGTTTTCCTCAAAAAACATAAATTTACTTTTACTGAAAAAAAAACCCATTGTTTTATACATATTTTGGACTATGGGGGGCGCTTCAAATGGTTGCACCTGAGCAAATGGTGCTACCTGTTGCTATTTTTTACCACAACACGACTAAAAATAAAATACTGATATGATGACTACAGCTACTTAAAAAGCTTACATGTGGCAATACATAAAAGTGTAATCTAAACGTCCTTGGATATCGAGTGAAATCCACGCTGAGAAACTCCTTTTTTCCGAGTTGAGTCATGGTAGAAACAGTAACAGGTAGCGCCAGTAGTTAACCGAGTGCAACCATTTTACATCATCAAAATAATGGCGCCCACCATAGTCAAAATATTAGAGGTGTAATGATACACGTGTTCGTATTAAAGCGGTTGGTATGAAGCTTTCAGTTCGGTATGCATTACAAACTAACATTTGATTTATTTGACTAATCCTATTACATTTGAAAAAGAAAAGTGTTTCACACACTTACAGTGTGTGAGTTGTCCTCATGTGATAAATTAAACCCGACTCCTGCCGCTGATCTGAGATTTTAATAAATAAAAAATATGTAAAAATCAAGGAAATTTCTCTGCCATTTCTTTTTTTTTTTTTTTCCTGTATCGAAGACTGTGACACCACTGTGTCGTATCGAACCGAACCGTGAATTTTGTGAATCGTTATATATTTCTTTTTTAAATAATGTAAATTATTTTACAGTAATGTTTTTACTACATATTTGAGTAAGAGAAATAATGTATATTAAATTAAACCATACATATCTTAATACTCTTTAAGGCTGACATATTCATACTAAAAGCCAAAAAACTTCAATTTTGATTTAATGGGACTGCAATGTTTTCTTTTTGTATTGTATTATGTTGTTGAATATTTTTTTTTTCTTTATCACACTGTATTTTTTGACTTTTTGTCCCCCCAAAAATATCAAAATTACTTTTTAAACAAAAAATATTGGTCATCACAGAATATGTTTGCACGTACTAATGAATTTTAATTTGGAAACAAATAAATAGCACAAAAATCAGCATCTTTTGAGTGAAATTGTTAGACCTTTAAAATGCATGTATACATTTCAAGCAGTAAAGCATAATATTATTAAATGCATTTGTTGTCCACTTTACTAAGTCAGTGTCACCGGGATGCCCATTTCTATAAATGCACTGTATTTTGGTCTTGCCATGCAGTCATTAATGTTCTGGAATGGACCGGTGAAGGCTGATGAGGATTATGGGAGTTTCCTAGTGCTCTGATCACCACTTTTTCACATGCAGGTTATAGACAGGTTTAGTGTAAGGAGATAAAAGGTTATTTTTAGTACCCGTATATCTGTTTAAGGAACAGACTGGACTATTTTTAGTAAATCATTGGCTTGTGATTTCTATCTTTAGCTCATTCAGTTTCCAAATGTAGGAACATTCCAGACCAAAATATTTGTTCATGTCCCAAGTGTACACACTAGGGTGTTTATTTTAGCATCAAAGCGAGAAACAACCATATGGTCAGTGTTCATAAGCTGCCCTGAGGGAAGCAGCTTGCATATTTTCTGCACCCTTTCTGTGAAGAACAAAGTATTTTTGTATCATTTTCCTGTTTTATTGGTTTGTCTGGTGCATTCCCATCCAAACTTTTCTAAAATAAAACTGTGATAATACACATCACAGCTTTCAAACAGTTGGTGTTTCACAAACATTCCCATTCGCTGTGTTTTGCAGCCATAGATGCATTTTGCTGATCTGAGAGGAAGCTCTGCATGATCAATAGAAAACAGTCGAGCTCTGCTGGAGGTGGTGCTGTGGTTTGCATGAGTCTAAAGGGGAAGCCCGTCATACTAATTGCAGCCACAGCTGAAGCTGTCATATCGCATTTTTGATGCTGACATACTCAAATGTCAGCTAAACTACTTTTTCAATATATGAGCAATATCTACAAACCTCACAAACTCTGATGTATATCAAGAAGGAGCTCCGTATATGAATAACTACTCAGTACTCAGCAATAAAGCAAATAAAAAGATAGCAAAGATACCTGCCAAAGATCTGCAGGCCATGCATGATTTGAGGTCAGGCTGAGGACAGGGAAGCGTAACAGTGAAGGATCTAGGTTGCTAATACAAAAGTTGCAAGTTAAATCCCACATAGCCCTTATCCTCAAATTACTCCAGGGAGGCTGTCCATGCTATTAGTGTCACTTGGGATGAAAGCACATGCTAAATGCTACCTTATAAATGTTGACACAGTTTCAAATAATGGTAAACAGTTGCTAGTAAAACAAATTAGCTTAATTCATCTTACTCTCAGAAAAAAAGGTTAAAAGCTGAAAGGTACATCTTTGTACCTTATGTATTCCTATAAAATACACATATTAGTACCTTTTGAAAGGGTAACGCCTCAGTAACAGTTCTAAACCTTTTATCTGAGAGTATATTTCTTAATGACTTGTAATGCAGAATTTAAGTTCTATCAGTGTTGGGGAGCATTCGTTTTAAAAATAAAGCATTTTAGCATTACAATATTGTGTTACTCCCTAAAAAAGTATCACTTAGTTACTTTATATGGAAAGTAATGATTTACATTACTTTTGCATTACTTTTTCTCTTCTGGGCTGGTCTTGCTTGGATGTTTTTATTTAAAAAGTAATATTTTTGCCAAATGTAAAAGCCATTTTACACCAAAAGTGAAATGAATAAGCCTCAGGCTGAAGGAAAATGTAAATTCAATTATTGAAAAATTTAATTATTGCAGGTTTGCATCATATTCTGAGTTTGCATTTCACCGTTTTGATTCAATTTGAGGAAGCCTGTATTTGTTTTTGTGCATGTAAGAGAAAATGCATGTTGACATTTGTGACCACAAAACCAGTCTTAAGTAGCATGGGAATATTTGTAGCAATACCCAATAATATGTATGTATGAGTCAAAATTATCTTCTGTAAATATATCCAAAAAATTTGATTAGTAATATGCATTGCTAAGAACTTAATTTAGACAACTTTAAAGGTGATTTTCTTTTGGGGGTTTTTATTTGTTTAGCTTTCAGATGATGTATACATCTCAATTAAAAAAAAAAAAAAAAGGACCCTTGTGACTGGCTTTGTGGTCCAGGGTCACATTTAGATTAGAACTACAGTAAGCACCATGTGCGCACACAGTGCCTCTGCACCTACTACCAATTTCTCTCAACATGGCAACCGGAGAGCTGTCAGTCAATACATGGAAAAACAAAGTAACTGGCATTACTTATTTGAAAAAGTAACTTAGATATTTTACTGTAAATTAACTAGTTACTTGGAAAAAAAAAAAGTAATCTAATTACGTTACTTGTAATCTGTTACCCCCAATAGACCTACTAGTTACTATAATTTATGATAGTCTCAAAATAAGTCTTAATTAGCAGATTTAAGGTCACAGGGTCCAGATCAATCATTTTCACTATTGGCAGTGACACACTGCATGTCCTACAGAAGTGGGGTTGAGTGGGGTGAAATTGGGAGAGGATTGACTGGCCTTGTTGTCAAACTCCAAGGACCTTATGGCTCAGACAGGCTCCTGCTTAGTAAAGAGGAAGGCCTTTGCTCTTATTAACAAAGATTTAATTTCATTAAGTGCAGCAGATGCCTAGATGGCAGTGTGATCAACAAGCTCCTTTGAAAAGTTCTGCAGTGACCAACAGATGTCTGTGCCCGAAGCATTGCAAATAGGTCATATGTCCCAATTCCACTGGGTCAACAAAGGGCACTTGATGTTTTTGGATGTTTTTGGTTTTGGATTTCTCAGTTTTAATTTTGTTTACTATGATCCGTTCACAAGCAAATTAAGTATAGGGTATATTCAAAGAGAATACTATTCACTTTTAACTAGTTGCTTATTGGCATGCGAATTACTAGCATATTGGCTGTTTTTAGTTCTTATAAAGCACATATTATTGCCTTTTTCTGCATAACCATAGTCTAGATCATTATTCATTCCTTACTTACTATCAATAATCAGCAAATTAGGAGTTTATTGAGGGAACATTTTTACTAAAAGGGATAGTTCACCCAAAAATTGTCATTAATTACTCACCCTCATGTCATTCCAAACCCGTATGACCTTCGCTTATCTTTGGAACACAAATTAAGATATTTTTGGGTGCAAGGACTGACCTGCAACTGACATGTTCAAGGCCCAGAAAGTTAGTAAGGACATGATTAAAATAGTCCAAGTGACATCAGTGGTTCAACTGTAATTTTATGAACCAAAAATAACGACTTTATATAACGATTTCTTCTCTTCTGTGTCAGGCATTCATGACAGTACCACTGAAGAGAAGAAATTGTTATATAAAGTCATTATTTTGTTTTCTTTGCACACAAAAGGCATGTCATATGGACAATTTTAAGTCCTTACTATCTTTTAGTGCCTTGAACATGTCAGTTCCATTGCTGTCTATGCAGGGTCAGAAAGCTCTCGGATTTCATTATATATATTTTTAAAATAATGTCTTCCGAAGACAAAGGTCTTACAGGTTTGGAACGTCATGAGGCATGAGTGATTAATGACAGAATTTTCATTTTTAGGCGAGCTAACCCTTTAATAGCGAAAACGTGTTCCCTAATCTAAAATGTTACCTGTGTTTTTAACATTCCTTGAAATGAAGAAAAAAAACCTGCTGGAATGCACCTACAAAACTAGAGCACTAATCTTAGCTGCTGCATCCTTCTAGATTTTAGTAAAGGTCTACAGATGATTACAAATAACCCCACTACAGAAATGTTAGTAAATGAAAACTATAAGGTGACATTTAGCTGCCTTGCATGCAAATCATCAAATGTAATAGAGTGTGTTGATCGTTCAAACAACAACACACAGGACAAACATTTCAGGTTTGCTGAACTTTGGTATGTCAACCTGACAGATAACATCTCACCACTATTGCACTCTTGTTTTTTTTTTAAGTACATTTTAAAATCTATAAAAGATATAGAGCACAGTTATTAAAAATTGTAATAGTATTTCGCAATGTCACAGTAGTTTTTGATCAAACAAATGCAACCACGGTGAGCATAAAAGACTTCAAACATTAAAAAAATCTTACCAGCTCCAAACTTTTTAAATGGTAGTGTACCACATGTTTCAGAATTAAAATCACCTTGTCATGTAAAATTACCTTTTAATAGTTAAATTTCCTTTCTTCACCCAAAGCCAGTTTTGTCCTCAGTGAACATTAGCATCGTGGGTATACATTAAGATATTGGGTCACTGGGTGCACATTGCAGTGAGATCTAGGACATAACATCTCTGCAGTATTCACTTGCAGACATGTATTATTCATAGGGATTACTCGTCTCACAATGAGCATATATCTCTTACATTAAGAGTTAGGTCATCACATCTCTTTGAGAGGGCAATTCTGTTAACTTAAACGTATCCAGAGGCTAATAGCACATATTATCTTTTTTTGATGGTAATTAAAAGAAAATGAGCATGTTGTGCTTTTGCTTTTTGAAGTAAGTCAAGAAAAGTAAATGTTGTAATGTTAATTATGCATCAGCGTTGCACAACTGACTCATCAGTCTTCTCATCTTTATGTTTTGATCTTGCTCCAGGTACAAAGAAAATCCCCTAAAACTGCTTATACTTATCTCTTTGAGAACAGTTTTGTCTTTGATTTGATTTTATGCTGTATATGCATTTTTTAGTAGGTTAGCTGAATTAGTATTGTATGTGTTTAACTGACACTGTATGTTTTTAAATTTAATGTAACATGGATGTTTACACTGATGTTTATAGTGAAGGTCATGAGTCAGTAAATGCCAGCTACAAATTTGTTTTCTATACTTAGACCACAAGTCGGTGCGGTCTAACCAAAACCTTTACAAATCAATGAGTCATCAGCCATGACGGTGACGATTTTAATGGGTGATGTTTGCCGCCTGCACCGCCAGCCACGATCATGTACAGTATGACAGTTAAGCCTTCCAGCATGCAGACACTCTTTCTTTGTGCTATGGGATCTAATAAAACAATAAAGGCGTTTTAGGCAATTGTTGCAAAGTGCATCACAATGCACATCTATTTTTATCAAATGCACAAGCTGCTGTTTTGAGAATGCTGGTTATCATTCAAATACTATTGTGCATCACTAATAGTGCATAATACCCTCTGACATTTGCAAAAGCAAGAGCAGATCAGTTGGCGGCACCTGGGAGAGATGTACTTTCGGGACTTTATAATGACTCATCAGAGTGAAATATGTTAGCGGGATAGAAGCAGCACATGGCCTGATCGTATTACCTTGCTCGAAGAGTAATTTCAGTGCAGCAATTGTAAAGACAGAGTGCTGTATCATAGCTGGACTGATCAAGTGACGAGCAAAGAGATTCAGTTTGTCAGATCGAAAGATTTGTGATTCAATTAGCAGAAACACTTTGTGTATTCACTTCAGCCCTTTTGTTTTGAGGTGAATTTTGTACGTATGACTGCATATGGGGTTTAAAAAACACTTCATATTCAGTAAAATTAGCAGTTTGACTGCACTGACCGTATTGGATGAGAACAAAACTTGAACTAAATTAAGCTGCATAATACAGCAGTTTCACAGTAATAAACAAGAAAATAACACTATTAATGTAAAGAGCGTCGAAGACTAACACAAAAGAGAAAAAAGGGGTGAATAAAGTCTTTATTTTTGTTTTCTTTGCACACAAAAAGTATTCTCGTAACTTCATAAAATTGAGGTTGAACCACTGATGTCACAAAGACTATTTTAACCTACCTGGTCTCATGACGAAAATGCACCTCTGGGAACTTTTTCGCAAGACTCAAAATATGTACCAATAAGTATATGTCACTGGAGTTTCCAACAAAAATGAACACTAGAGGTGGTTAAACCATGAGCACTTGCAATCATTTTTATTTTCATTTCATTTGAAAGACACAAACACCAAATTTTTCTCATATGTCCATCAGAAAGTCATGTGACTTTGTGCTATGAGATGGCATAACCTGACTAACCAGCAGAAATGCAAGAGCAAAGTCTGTCGTCAAAGTATTTCTGCATTTTTGCCTCCCAGAACACTCTTACACAACTGCGTTTCTAAACAGCAGGCATCTACAAAAGCAATGACAGGATTTGTTGTGTTTCGGTTATTATATGAAAATGATTATATTCTCCCATTTTTCCCATATTTAGTACCAGTTTATCAGGAATTGACTTGTTGGATGGAAATAGTGCTTATACGCAAATGTTTTATGCAACATTCCATATTAAATTCGCAACTTTGGGTGGAAACCGAGCTAGTGTCAATGTTGCAGAGTTTATCAGTTCTGAACAAATACACTTCAGCTATAAAGCAGCCCTACAGAAGACAAATATAGAGTTCTGGCATGAAACTCTAGAATGCAGTCCGATGGGTCTAACTCAATCTGACAACATGACATCATAATCACATGGCACAGCCGATTGGTTCTCTCCTGTATCAGTAGCCAGTGAGCTCATTGCTTAACATTCCAATATATGACTAGTGCTACATGTAGCAGTTTGCAGCATGCTTTAGAAACCCTCCACCTTCCCCAGCTCCACCTGTATAGATCTGCTATGAGTTGATTCATATATGCTATGGGGTTAATTATATATGTTATACGTGCAGCAGCAGTATTTCTTACATGCTTACAGCAGCATGTTGTGGATGTATTGGTAGTAGCAAGCCTCTGTACTTGCTCTGCCGCAGCAGCAGTGTAGCAGATCTATTTCGCCAAGACCTAATACATTAACACTGTCGTGTCCATTACCATGCCAATCCCTCCGAGAGTTGTCATGACAGAACTGTAATTATATGTGTGTAAAGCACTAAATAAATAATGTTATTTTACTTGACATATATACAATGTTAGTATGGAATTACTTGTTGGAAAAAGTGCTAAAGATGACAAGAACATTTATACTTTATACATATATTTTCATAATTTATTCAATTATAAAAGAAATGTTTTTTTTTTCTTTTATGTGACAAATGAAATTAATTTTAAGCGAATTTTAATGTTTTAATCTATCTATCTATCTTTCCTTCTATTCTAATCTATTGGTTGCTTTCTGTTAAATCTTGCGTTAGTTCAAAGGTTAAATGATAGTAGGCATTCATTACGTAATGGATTAGTGTTTACACTAATCATTTTGATGCATTTTTGAAAACCACAAATGTGACCCTGGACCACAAAAACAGTCATAAGAGTCAATTTTTGAAATTGAGATTTATACATCATCTGAAAGCTCAATACATAAGCCATTGATGTATAATTCCATTGATGTATGGTTTGTTAGGATAAGACAATGTTTGGCTGAGATACAACTATTTAAAAATTTGGAATTTGAGGGTGCAAAAAAAAAAAAAAAACTTGTCCAACTGATGTTGTTAACAATGCATATTACTAATCAAAAAGTTAAGTTTTGATAGAAAATTTACAAAATATCTTCGTGGAAGTTGGTCTTTACTTAATATTCTAATGATTTTTGGCATAAATAAAAATGGATAATTTTGACCCATACAGTGTATCTTTGGCTATTGCTACAAATATACCCATGCTACTAAGACTAGTTTTGTGGTCCAGGGTCACAAATATGGTTTGAGTGTCCTAACCACAAAACACTAGTGCTATCCACTAGAGGCAATAGACACAGTAACTGTTTCACAGAAAACCTGTGAAATAATCAGTTGTTTGTTGCACATATAACTAATGTGCTATCATCCAGTTATTGACTTGTAATTTTGAGAAACACAATGAACTTTTTCACAGAGCAGCTAATAGGCCTTTAATGACATGGCACATGTCGACAGGCTTGACCTGCCCTGAGCGCTGACAGATCATCAGTGGTCAAAGTCAGTGGAGGGTTAATGAGTAGGTTGAGGTTAAGTTTAGGGTTGATCTAAAGATTTGGTCAGTCTGCCCTATGAACACCTCATGCCATAAAGAGCTAATGCATCTATTAGGTCTCAGCCAGAGGGGTTATTTGACCTGATCTTGTAGTACTTTAGACATATTTGGAGAAAAAACACATTTTTATAATGATCAAAGAAAGAGATCTCAGTTTCCTTGAAAAGAGAACTTAACTTTGGTCCGGAAGAACATGACAGAATGACTCGAGACGCTAAACCTGTATGTTAATGTGAGGTGTAAGTGTGTGTATGTTGAGGAAGGAAGGGTCTTTTCTGAGGCAGGGTTCCCCTTAGCATCACGGTTTCCTGTGTAAACGAGCAGATTTCTCTACCACGCAGTATATTTTCCAGGAAAATGCAAACCTGTTAAATTCTCGTTTCTCACTGTGATCAGAAATGGCCCTGAGCTGAGAAATGAATCCACTACAGCCTGGGAAACCATGCAGCGATCAATATCTATTAGGGAATGGAGAAGTACAGACATTATCATCCCATTTGCTTGTAACAGTAAACGGCTGTAGGCCATGATTTGGGATCCTAATACAAGTGCAAGATTAATGCAGTCATTATCACTTGATATTTTTTAATTTGCAGATGCAAATAAATGTATTCACGTGATCCGGTCTGATGATCTTAGCAGACATGAATATGGGAATGGTCATAAAAATATCACAAAAGAGGCTTAAAATGTCCTGTGGTTATTAGCAAAATCTATTTTTATCAGCTAAATGGGAACAAGTGACAAAGGCAGACACTTTCTTTTCACAAAATCGATGAAAATGGTGGTAAGTAGACAATAATTATGATCATTAAAAAGATGATGTTCTCTATGTGCTTCAGAAGGTTTGTCCTTCATCGTTTCTCTCAGAAACAAAGCATGCTGTTTTTATTTTTACACTTATTGAAATTAGGCGTATCTCCGCAACGGGAAGGACATGATGTGCTTTTACTCTCTGCTTTTATTTTACATATGGTTGTTTACATGTAGAACTGGACTGTTATGTTCAAAATGACATTATGCCTATTTTAGGTCATACATTGCATCATTATGTGGGATTAGTGATGCTAATGTGATGATGTTTACCACTGACTCAGATCATGGGGTTTTCTTATACAATGCACTCTTCGGACTCCATAGTGACAAAACCCAACACTGGCACAAAGGTTTCCTCAGATTAACTCATCCTCAAATGACCATGTGTATTAAGTAACCATGTTTTTTGGAGAGGAAAGTCACGCTGCGCTCTTTTTGTCCCTTTCATGGTGACTCAACAGACAGCGGGACTATTCAGATGTTTAAAAGAAGCAAAAATGTTGCAACATGCAGTTGTCCTATACATCGCAGTTTGTTTACATACATTGCTATGGTTGTAGTGATAAACGTCTGTGCATAAGATATCTGTAAGAGATACTGTTGTTCTCTCCTAAACAGAATTCAGTAAACAAAGGACAGCGTGGTTGTTGACTCTGAGTCATCCTAGCTCCTACACAGGATAGAGGGTGGGGAAAGTACCCATCTTAGGGGATTCAAATGTCTATAACCTGTTGACCAAGCAGGGATCAAGTTGACAACTTTTGATTTACTCATGCAGTGCTAAATCTATATAAAGCAGGGGGCTTTTTTAGGCCCTTGGTGGATATAGAGATGGAACGGGGCCTGCCCGTTAAATACTGTGTGAAATTTAGTGTTGCATTTGAAGCCTCTAATGTGTAAAGTACCAAATTAATGTCATGTTTGCAGAATTGATGATGCTTCCATTGCAAAGCCATTCAAATAATTATTATGAATGTAAATGTAAAAAAGAGTTATTTTCCTTAATGGAATAAGACAAAATAAAAACTATATACTGCCTTGCACAAACAAATGTAAATCAAATGTACTTGATTATACATTTGTCATTTGACTGAAACATTGCAAATAATATTCCATAAAGATTCAAGTTTAAGTATACACAGAAAAAAGGTACAAAGGTACAAAATAAAGGTACAAATGCTGTCACTGGGACGGTACCCTTTTAAAAGGTAAAGCATTGTACCCCTAAAGGTACATACAGTTGAAGTCAAAAGTTTACATGCACCTTGCAGAATCTGCCAAATGTTAATTATTTGACCAAAATAAGAGTGATTACACAAAATGCATGTTTTTTTTTATTTAGTACTAACCTGAATAAGATATTTCACATAAAAGATGGAGGGTGGGGGTTTATTATGTTCAAAAGTTTTCACTCCCTCAGCTCTTAATGCATCGTGTTTCCTTTTGAACCATCAGTGAGCATTTAAACCTTCTGTAATAGTTGCATATGAGTCCTCAGTTGTCCTCAGTGTGAAAAGATGGATCTCAAAATCATATAGTCATTGTTGAAAAGGGTTCAAATACACAAAAATGCTTAAAAACCCAAGAATTTGTGGGACCTGCAGGATTTTTCTGTTCAGGACAAACGGGACTCTTGAACTAAATGTCTTTTATGTGAAATATCTTATTCAGGTACTAAATAATGCATTTTGTATCACTCTTATTTTGGTAAAATAATTAACATTTTGATGATTCTGCAGACCTCAACTGTATTTGTACCTAAAATGTGATATTAGTACATTTTGAAATGGTAACGTCCAGTGACAACTTTTATACCTTTTTTTCTAAAGGATTTATACATATTTTCATATTAATACCATAAAACAGCTTGCCTTATTTATTTATTTATTTATTTTACTGCATATTCTCATTTTGTCACAAACAGGAGTTTCAAAACTCCCACAGACTCCCAGCTGGCCTTTGGTACTTAAAGTATTAAATGTCATAGTATGGGACTGTCACATGCTAAAGGTAATACATTTGTATGCATATATTTAGAAGCATATTTAAACTATTCTACTGGTATATTTGTGCATTACTGGCCCACATCAGCCCAGCCTTCCCACAAGCTGTCCCAGAGGAGCTGCTTTATAGCAACACTGCCCAGCATTTTCAACAATTTATGTAAGCAGTCTCTGGTACAGAGAGAGGGGAAGTTATCGACTTAGACGTTAAGAGGAAGCATGTGAATTGCTGGAAATGATAACGGCCTTGTGAAATGACAATTTGAAATGCACAAAGTGTGCCTTTTATTAAAAAAATCCACTTTTTATTGCACTTTCATCCAAAAAAAATCTAGAGTTTTGTCAGATAGCTTTGCAAATAGTACAATTGCATTACATTTAAATAAGATCTAGCATTTTGGTTTCTTTATTCCCTAAATTAAATCCATTGAAATGATTTTCTTACTTTTTACATTATTAAACATTATAGGGCTATAAAGACTAGAAAGGGTACTACTTATATTAATATCCAATTATGTTTTTTCAGTGTAAGATTTTGCACTGCATCTGCATAATTTGCATAATGTTTCCCTCACTTGAAGATGAATAAATCATTTCTAAAAGATAAAATCTTGCATTGGAAGTAAATGATTTTATGCACTATTGTAAAAACCAGAACATCATAAATGCGCACTGTGGCACTGATATGACTCCTTTGTCACCAAAGTTGTGGGATGACTTGTGCTTTAGCCATGCTTACAGCACCTGGCGATCATGTGGGCTGGGATGTGTTTGGGCATGTGGTGCTTACAAAGACAACAGCAGCTCATCTCCCCCTTACAGCAGATGAATCATTTATGACTCATTCTGACTCATACCAAGAGTGTGTCTACCACCCTCTACTGGGGGTAGTGAGAAGCAGCATATGGGCTGATAACAAAAGAAGCAAAATTTGAAAGTGTTTTTGTTATCTGTTTTCATGAACATGTGATGCTTTTCTCTCTCTTATAAAGCCTCTCTATGATAAAGTTAAAATACAGTATGCTGTGGATTATCTTATAAGGTGAATGCATTGACTATGAATGCATTACATGAAACATGGGAACTTGGTGCCATCTAGTGAAAAACCTGTCATGTGCAGCTCTGCGAAAAACTAGGACATGATTTATATGGATGCACTTGAATTATGCATGAAAGTGGTTTTCATATGAGCAGGATTTCAAGGACATTAGGACTTTCAGCTGTGCTGAATAATTTCTCTGGAAGGCAGTTACTGTACAGATTAAGATGAAGCCTTCCCGTTTACAGTATGTGGGCTTCTTCCTGAAGGCTGGTGTATCAGTTCGCCATCCACATGCTTTCCCAGCAGCCCCCATTTATCACCCTGCCCACATTCTGAAGTGCCTGGATGTTCGCTCAGCTTCCTGTTTCCCGGCAACAAGCATCTCAGTATCTCAATTCTGAGCCTCCACCTTTCTGCCTCCAGGATCTTCTTTAACACAGGATGTGTTACATAATAAAATATGCTGATATGCATGTTTTTACTAATTAAAAAAATGTTTATTGTTTTAGGTTCACAAAACAATTTTACTACTGAAATGTGTTAGACATTGATCCAAACGAGATGGACAATTGAACAATCCAAAACTATGGAGAGAACTGAAAATAAATAAATAAATAAATAAATAAATAAATAAAAGCAATAGAGGTGAATATTTGAGGCCCGGGATATATATATTTATGAGGCAATGAAAAACGTTAAATGCATATTTGTGATAGGCCTACAAAGAGATCTGCTTCAGAATATACAATGGGCAGAAACGTTTCTGCTTACTTTCATAGGAATATAATAAGAAAAAAAGGGAAAAAAATGGATTAAGCTATCCAACTTCTTTTTCCCGTAAGAGCGAGCAGGGCTGTGCAAAACAGCTTGTTTTGCTGCTTGATATTGCAAACTTGTGTGTCTTACCATATTATTTTAATGTGTTTATCATAATTATGAACACACTGGTTTGTAGTGTGAATAGTTTTACTGTTTACTGCACTTTATTATTCTTCTCCTTATTTCCCTACAGCGGCTCCATGGATTGCTTCATTACAAAATGCACATTTTTTTTCTGAGGAAATGTGGCAGATGAGTTTAAAGGATACATTTCGAACATTCTATTAATTCTAGACACTGCCTTATTCAGTTTCAAGTCATTCACAGATTACATTGTTCAAAAAAGAAATTTCATACAATTTTCTCAAATGTCTCACCTCTTTGTTACAAATGTAATTCAGTAGATGCTGATTTGTCATTCCTGGAATGGAATATTTAATGCACTTTCAGAGATTTTTAGGGTGCAATTGCAGCCAGATCTGGCACCTTTCATTCTGGGATTTTCTGAAGGTATGCATTCATTATCAGGAGGACAACACAAACTTCTTGCATACAGTTTAACTACAGAAAAAGGAGGCTCCTACATGTAAGCTATTGCTTGGACAGATTATTTCTACTTTACATTTGGAACAAATTAGGTACTGTTTGAAGGGCAAATTTGAGCAGTTTGCCAAAATCTAGCACCCTTTTCTCTGTTACCTTGATGGAAACCCTACGGACTAATGCATCATTTGTTAATTTCTTTTTCATCATACTTTACAAATGAATGTAAACAGGTCTTTGTAAGGGATGGTTTGTAATGTGGGTTTTTGTTTTGTTTTACTTATTATTTATTTATTTATTTATTATTATTATTATTATTATTATTATTTTATCTTTCTTTCCTAATTGTATTCTTTGTACATGTAATAGAAAAGAAGTGTATGAGATTGAAAATCCATATTCCAAATCTTGCTCTTTCAATAAAACTTATTTGTAAAAAAAGAAAATGCACAATTCATAGAAAATGGCTTACTTCCGTGTTAAAAAATAAGGTGGATAGAGGGTCAGTTACCTGGTCATATGGTGATACTTGGATGTTATTGTAGAACTGCATACATTGTTCTGCTAATTTATGCTGTCTAAACTACAGAAAAAAAAGGAGCAGGAAAGGGCACAATATTTTGACAAACTAAAGTTAATTTGTGGTAAAGATATGTATGAACAGTACTAATTAAGATATTAGCCTAATATTTCACCTACCTGACTGGAAATGATAAGAACAAACACAAATTTTGTCAAGATTCTTGTCCTGGAAATCCTAATTCAGTTTGGCCAACCACAAATGTCTTTTGTTCCTCAGACAGTTTTTTGCACTCTTCTCCTTGATTTGTTATAACTTTTGGCAGTCTATAATACTCCAAATGTTCTCCCTGATCTGACTGTTTAGTACAGCCCAAAACATGACAATATTTGAACATTTTTTAGCAGCAATAATAAGCAAAATATACAAGTTTCATTTGGGTCAGTCACATTGTTTACATTCAGTGCACATGTCTTAAAACCCATCATCATCTGTGTTTTGAGAAAAGACATTTAATGGTCTCTTACTTAGCATTTAATACATTAAACTACCTTTAACTGTTAAAATATATGGCAATTAAATATCTTCAAATATTTATAGTGTTCAGTAATAATGTTACTAAAACATTTGCTGGTTGTACAAACGTTAGAGTTTGTACAACGCATCCAATTTCACTCCCGATTTAATATGACGTTTCTCGCTTTATAATCGTTCTTTTTTGGGGCATAAGTTGTTTTTCATCCATCACGTGACTGGTGCGTATGGGTCAGTATATATATATATATATATATATATATTTGTATGCGTCAGTATCTGAAAATGACGGCTGGTGATCGTTACCGCCTCAAACTCATGTGCTTAGTTATATTGACCAGCAGATGTCGCAGCAGTAATGTTTGTTATTATTTTCACTCAGGTAAAGAATTTTATTAGGGGCATTTATTCCACCCCACTTTTCCAGCTGTTTGATCTTAATTGGTTTGTATGTTTACTGTTAAAACATACCTGTTTTATCTAAAGACCTATAAAAGACGACAAAGTAGGCTTTTAAATATAGAGTTGCTATTGATGTGACAGGATGGAAGGCTCTGCAGGCCCAGAGGTCCAGGGAGCCCACAATTTTATTTTTAAAAATACAGGGTCAGAGAAGCCAGAATTCATAGTTATGGTCTTGTATATATGCTCATTCCTCTTCTCATTTAGCCTATGTACCTTATTATATCAATGACAGTCAACAAAGAGAAAAAAAATAAACAAAACTGTAATTATCATTACCATGATAAAGGCTATGGCCAGCCATATAGATAGATAGATAGATAGATATGATTTCTTGCTATTATAGTTATGTAATATTATCAGTGAAATGCATGAGCCATTAGGAAATTTTTGGTGTTTCATTTATTGACCATAGTACAGAAATAAAGCCACACTTGTCAACAGAACACAACAGGTAATGAACAATGTAAATAAATAAATAATGGGATAAAAATGGCAACAGAAATAAACACAGTAACACTGACTCTTTTAATCGCAGTAACGTTTGTTGTGTGCATGCTGTTTACATTATCTAAACGGTCTGTTATAAACATGTTTTCTCTCAGCAATTTAATAAAGTGCTATATCTAACATAATCTTGCATACAATTGTGTCATACACCAATGCTTAAATCTTTTTCAAATTTTATATTTTTCTATTGAAATATTACATTTCAAATATAGGCATCTAAGTTTTGTCAGTCATTATAAATGATTCAAATAAGAATAGCATATTTTATATACATGTTCATCAATTTAACACGATATTTCAACAAATGCTTTAATCGAAACACCATGAGATCATCAGAACTTTACAATACCATGAAAAAATAATACCACTCAAATAATACAGATACTAATCTTCCAAAGTCAGATGAATAAATTGGTAAGTAATCTTATTTGTATATAATGAAAATGTGGTTTTCCTGTCATGTAAAGTTAGAAGTTACATTTTCAGCTGATTTAACCATGTGAATAGATATAGTACCTCATGAATACAATACAGAAAGCAGTTGCCATGTACAATACAGTGAATCTTCCAAGCAGTTTATTTGACTTTGTCTATAAAAATGTACCTGACATATGCTTTTGTCTGCCATACTGATCATCATCTGTGACTATAATTTATTGTAAAGAACTGACAAACCATTGCAAAATTTAAAGTGAATTTGCATTTTCCTCGCCAGCATGCATTCTCCATGCAAGTGCATTTTTATCCTCTCAAGGGGCTAAAGACAGTTACTTTTAGACAAAATTGTATTGCAAGAGAAAATGAGACTTTCTGCAGATGTTCTCCAAAGGTTCCTAGTTGTTATATTCTCGCTGCAACACACTAGCACAAGAAATATAGTTATACGCAGGCCCACACATATTTCACAGAAAGTTCAGCGACTTCCACAGTCTGTCATTCACACTCATTGTGTTTTTATTAAATACTTTGAATATTTTAAGATTTTACTGTATTTGAATCCATACTGCAGAAAGATTTTATCAGAAAATGCTAAATAAAAAGCTTCTGATTCTGAGGAAACAGATTTTAAGTTAAAGCATATGTGCTCATATCTTCTAATAAGTACTGTACATCGCTTTTTATTCCATAAGCAACTTGTATTAATTCTAGTTTTTAGTGCCAGACAGAAAACCAATAAATATAGTCTCACTATTAAAATACATATCTAAAAACATTAGTCATTTAAGTTTTATATAGCAAAAGCTTGATACTGGATGCATAGGATTATATTATATCATCTAGAAGGTGTGGTGCACCAACCCAATCGAGCATCCTTGGTTCAGACGCTGCCATGATCATACACATGAACTGCTTTCCGGTCCTCTTGTCAATGGGATAGATGGTGGTGGGGGTGAACCTTTTGTTGCTCTCAACAAACTCACAAAGCTGGTTGTATATTTGCGGAAACTCATGGCGAAGGAATACGCCCCGGGTACGAAGTTCCCGTTGAATGTTAATGAAACAAATCTCTCTTGCTTTTCTGCCCTCTTGGCCCTCCTTGTCGATGTCAGATGTCCCAGGGGGTGGGGTGAGAATCAGAGTCTCCATTTCACATTCTTTCTTAAAGATTTTCTTATCTGGGCTTGAGGAGGCCAACGAGACCTTGGCATACTTGCGAACTGTTGGCATTTGTAATTTGGGTGAGGGAATTTTAGGCACTAGGTCTCCAACAGCAATGGATACATTCAAAAGGAAACATTCAGTGGGGTCATATTCCTTGCCTGCATTCTGCAACTCTTTGCAGTATTGCCCAAGGTTGTCTTTGAAGCTGTCCAACTCTCGAAGGGACAGATATGTTGGAGAGATGGTAAGGCTATCAAGTCCAACTTGAATAAAGTTATCTGCACACCCAGGGTTCGGAAAACCCAAGAACAGAACTCCTCTCCCACGGGATAGATACCCTACCCTAGCGATGCGCGAGAAAGCTTTATGAATGTCAGAGTTCTCTCGACAATGTTTTAGTATGTGTCTGCAAACGCTACTAATGCGTCCATAAAGACAGTTCTCCTTATGTATGTCCCAGTCTTCTCGCCTACAGTTTCTGGAGCAGTAGTAGGTGTAACAGCTGTGGCAGGACTTGAAGTACAAGCAGGCATTGAATGTAGTGTCTTTGCGTAAGCACTTCCTGTTGGAGCACACCATAGTGTCATCCTCCTCTGCAATGTGGTTCAAAGAGACATCCTCAACACTTCTCGGAAAACCCTCGCAACCACTGTCTGGGTCTTTAAATGTATCCGGGCTGGTCTTTGAAGAGTCTGTTTGTGTGTTCAAGAGTCCTGAATCCTCTTGATCTACATCGCGCTTCCCTTCTTTGGTCTCATCATCTTGAATCAATTGTTTGAGTTGGTCTATCAGATCCTTACTTGGTCTCCTGCTATTTTGAGGTTTGTAATCAATGACTAGGTCGGCTAGCAGCTCATCAAGCTGTTCAAGGCTTTGCTGCAGGGAGTAATTATTGTTCTTCCTCTCTGCGGATTCTGGTGGGTTTGCTTGTCTTTGTAAGTTGTGCAAGTTTGCAGTTTGACATCGCCCTGCATTTTGGGTATTCCAGCTGCTAGTTCCCCCATCCCTCTTGTTGTTATTTGCTGCACGAATGTCGTTGTCAGTAATTGTAATCTCCGGGGTTACAAACCATTGCCCCCTCGCAGTGTTTTGTCTGTCACCGGCGCACTTTTCTAAGCAATTTTCAGAGAGGGACAAGGCAGCGTACCTTCTCGGTGAACTAGAAAGGTTCACAATAACCGGTTGTTGAGTGTTATTTGAAGGAACTCCTGGCCTTCCATGATTGAGAAGGTTCTCATAACTCCTGCCTCGTGAAACGCCATGTTCTCTATCCATATGAGGGACAATAATATTGTCCCAGGATTTCGAATAGTTCCGGACATCTGCTCCTAAACGACTTGGCTCGGTAAAGTCGTTGGGATACCAGGGGCTTATCGATGGCACCCGTTGAGGAGTGGCCTGTGAGGATGCGTACTGACTGGAATATGTAGCAATGCTCGACCGGTTCCAGTCATCTGAAAAGACCTGGGACATACGTGGCCGCCGCCGTCCCTCCGTATGATATGCTCTCATAGGAATGTGTAAGTCTGCTGGGTAATGGCAAGGTCGTGTGTAAAACATCTTCGAGGGCTCAGAGGGACAAGCATATGCTCTTGGATCCTCCTGAAAGTATGTTTCACTCTGAGGGTTGGATATAAAGTATGGCCCTGGCTCACTTACTGAATACGGTCTACCGTAGAACGGATCCAAGGGTTCGCGATGGGAATCTGCATAGTATGAACGCACAGGCAACGTATGAACCCAGCGAGTCCTTGGGTCGAGTACGTACTGACTACTAATGGATGGATTTTGGCTGTTGCTGCTGTTAATACTGTACTGGTCATCCTGATAATATGCCCGACTCGGTTGGTGAACTGGATACCTGCAGGGATCGTCTGTGTAGAAGAACTTGGTTGGGATGTTGGGATTGGACAAGGTTCTGTACTCCCTTGGGTCTCTAGGAGAAGTCCGTCCAAAAGGGATCTCTCCAGATTGAATGTAACTTCCGGACAAGCTGTTGGGATATTGATATGCTTGCCTGTAGTCCATGTTGTAACACTCACTAGGAGTAGGCGTTCTAGAGGTGGACACCTGACTTGGAAATGAGACGTTCCTGATCCCTGATGTTGAGGAAAGCTGCCAGGGAACATTACTCCGGTGAGTAGGCATCTTCCGTGCAGTGTGCTGGAGAACTGAGGCATCTGGCTTAATATCAACACGGCACCTGACGTGGGGAGTGTTAGCTTGTTTCTCTTGTCTGCTCTCCTCAAAACAATCAGAAACATAGAGGGGCGTGTGGGGTTGTAACTTGATTGGATGAACCTCATTAACTAAAGCCCTGGTTGAATGGGTGGGTTCTCGATTTGGCAAACTTTCAGATCTCTTCTGGGGGTCCACTGGAGATCGACGCCTCATGGTTGCAGGTGGAGAGACTGTGATGGGTACAGGGGTCAGGGTGGCTCGAACCCTTGGAGCACTTTTGGACCGAGGCTTGCCATGAACGCTAGTCCTTGCTGCCTCGTTGTTTTTGTCTGTGCTGATTTGTTGATGGGAGAGTTTTGAGTTAAACAGATCTGGTGAGGAAAAGCGTAAGTGTCCCTGCTGTCCAATGCCATTCCAGACTGCATCCTTACTTACTGTTTGCTGATCAGACCTGTAGGGATACTCCATGGACGAGGGAAAGTCCTTTGGGTCATCCAGCGACTCAATGAAGTCAAAGCTACGGCAATGTCTTTTGTTAATGGTTTCAAAGTTTTGATCCAGTGGGCCAACCATTTGGGAATCACATTGCTTAGAAGATCCAAAATACTTTGAGAGCCCACAGTTAGGGCTGATTTTTATGTCTTGATATAAAGTTGATGTTAATATGTCAGGGGGATCCGTCCGTGTCATCTTAAATGGACCCCCGTTATGTTCCCCCTCAGTCGGTGTCTCCTAGAGATAAGGGAAAAATAAGCATTATTAGTTACACATTTTATTTAATAAAAGTATTTAGGTGAATATTATGGGTAAAGGAACCCATTTAAAGTCTGAAAATGACCCACTTATGCTTAGCAAAGACCAAAATCTATTAAAGAGAAGATAAAGCGGAATTATATGACTTATCATTGAATTTGCAAGATGCTTCATAAATGATCTTGCTTTACAGGGCATATTGGACCACTATTATGTATGTACAAAAGCACACGAGTAAATCATAAGCATCATTTACATATCTGCCAAATGGGGAAAAGACTAATGACATTGCACTAAGATAGGGCCCTATGATTTCTGTGATGTCAAAAACTCAGAATCCAGTCATAAAAATGGAATTTACTGAAAAATGTTGAAGAATTTGCCAAATTTGGGATGGAGGCTAGTTAAATCCAAATAAAATGCTACATGGACTAGTGTCTATGAATATTAAGCCACAAAAAATACTATTTAAATATGAATCCTACATGTTCTGCATGTCTCTGTGGGAATGAATGGCGCAATGGTTTGTTTACTTTACACACCGAAGCGCGTCTGATGGTCACAGTATTTTCAGCTTCTGCCATCTCTATAACTGCTCTGAGAGTCACTCCATGAGCAGTTGACCATTTCTTTTGAGAAGAAACTTTATCTTATACAAACAGAAACTTGAAAGTCTTCACAGCAACTCATTAAAATAAAGGTTTCTGTTTAACTTAAAGAAACTGCAATAGAAATATATTACTTAATGCAAATATAGTACTACTACTACTAATAAAATTATTATTATAACTATTATTTTTAAGGAATATTTATCAGATAAATTCTTTCTAAAATAAATTTTTTTTAATAAAACCAATTCATTAGAGATGCTTTTGGTTATTCAAATTTAGTGAAACCATTAAAATGGAATCCAGAAAATGGAAACACATTTAAAAAAAAATGCTGTTTCATGATTTTAAATTAATTAGACAGCTTTTTTGATTAATATTTTTAATTTAACAATTTAAACCGAGTCAAAAAAAAAAAACCAGAAAAAAATTAAATCCAGAAAAAAAAAAACAGAATTTGGAAAAAAAATTAATGAATTTCATAGGGCCCTACTAAGACATGTTAGAGAAAGTAGATAAAATTTCGCAAAGAATATCCGTATCTGTATTATCTAAATATTCTATCAGTTCAGTGAAAAATATAAAAATAAGACATTATAAATGTCACAATCAGAATCAATGTAAATGTTATCCTTCTGTTAAATGCCATGTCATGCATAAACATCAGTCTGAAATCGCAGAATGCTAAACAAATAAAACAACACTGAATAGGAATATCTAAATTAATTATGAACATGGAGGCCTTGCAGCATCTCAGAAGAATAAATTAATGTAAAAAAACACATAATAATCTATGCGATTATGTAATATAATATAAATAAAGTAACAAAACTTATTCAAGAATTGTAAAAAAAAAAAAAAAAAAAATTGTCTTTAAGATGTAATCATTTAGTTCTATCAACACAGAGTCTTTCTTGCGACAAAAAGTACATACATAGTTTTACCGCATTCTACTGCAACAGCTCTACTTCTGCCCATTAATAATAGTGCCACTCTGGTCTATGGGGAAATAAAATGAATAGACTGGAAATAAGGTTAAAAAAGGGGAGCATATACACTAGTAAATGTCAGATGGTAGTTTCACCATAGATTCTAGACGTTGAACATGGTTCATTTAGAATGCGGAAGATCTGTTCTGATCCCAGAATTCAGTTTCAGCTGTGGCCAAGATTGCTTAGAAACACATAAGAACCTTGCAAGTAATGCATCTGTGCACATTCTATATTTATGCCTGCTCTGATTTTCTCTGCTCCTCAGTACTTTGCTCTCTCAAGTCTGGCTTCCTTTGTCCTATTAAATATTTGCATTTCAGAACAAGGAAAAATTATGATTGTGTTTGTCTAAACCCTGCTTCTGTGTGTGCCACTATTCAATTACACTGTTTTTTTCACTGAATGTTTACCAGTGGTCAAATTATATAACTTGTTATTTATCCAGCTGACAGCAAAATGTCGGCACATGCCTGTCTGTGCACTGTATTAGGCTCCAAGCTTTGTACCATGGCTATACAAATTAGATTTAGTTTACATAATATAAATGTTATTGTATTTGGTTTCTCATTTATCCTGAGATACAGTAGAACAGCTGTGCAACATTTGCAAAGGGTTAGGAGCTAATTTTGAGGTTACTTACAATGTTTGGCTTTTCAGGGATTTTTTAAATGACAGTAGGAGCTACCAAGCCCCACTTACTGGCTACCTCCTTTCAGCCAATCCTGAAAACCATCTGTTCATCCTGCTGAGAGAGGACCGTCGAGCAGTCTTAACACACACACACACACACACACTCACACCTTCACTCTTTGTACTGGATTCATTTAGAACAGAACTTGATTTTTAGCTTTTCAACATATTATTGCACTGTAAATGTATTTTTGCACTAACACTGCCAAGTTCTTCATACATTGCAAGGCAAATTAAAAGCACAGCAAAAACAAGTTTAAGTGCCTAGGGTTGCATGCTAAGTCGTATTTCAGCCATGTTCATGATTTCTGCTTCTCTCAGTTAATTAAACATAATTGTCTGTGATATTTGCCCACTGGTTATTTATCCTGAAAAGGTTTCATTTTCATTTGACATTTGCGTTATCTTGCATTGGTAACAAGCCTCCTCAAGCTTGCCAAATTTAAAGAGCCTAAATCCCCAATCAGAGCTTTTCTCTTAAATAGATATATTTCACACTCAGTGTTTTAATTACTCTAAACCTGGCAACCTAAATCAAGCAAACTTCCTCAGGGATGAACTATAATACATCTGGACGTGAATTTGTTTGCAATTATGGTTGCTAAAGATTGTATTTGTTGTTTTATAGAAAAATGTTAATATACACTCTTAAAAATAATGTTTCCAAAAGGGTGTTTTTGCAGTGAGGCCATACACTTTTAAAAATAAAGGTGCTTCACGATGCCATAGAAGAACCTTTTTTGTCTAAATGGTTCCATAAAGAACCTTAAACATCTGAAGAACCTTTCTGTTTTACAAAAGGCTCCTTGTGGCAAAAGAAGGTTCTTCAGATTATAAAAAGGTAAGAAAGAGATGGTTCTTTAAAGAACCTTTGACTAAATGGCTCTCTGTGGAACAAATAATAGTTCTTCTATGGCATCGCTTAAAGAGCCTTTTAAAGCACCTTTATTTTTAAGAGTGTACAAGAACCGTTTTTGTTTCCACAAAGAACCTTTCAGTGAACAGTTACAAAAAGAACCATTTTAAAGAACATTTTTCAACTATAAAGAACCTTTTCTGCATTTGAAAGGTTCTATGGATGTTCAAGGTTCTTCATAGAACCATTGATGCCAATAAAGAACCTTTATTTTTAAGAGTGTAATTTCGATTTAATATTAGTAATTTCAGTAATTGGTTTATCTGTAGAGAGAAGTTTTTAAACAGTTTTTATAATGTAACAAGTGTGTTAATTTATATGATAAATATAATACATCAGGAAACTAGATGAAGTAAAATAATAAACTATGGAAGTTTACATTCTCTTGATTTGTGGTTATGGAAAAGTGAAATAATTCTGATGAAATATCACAAGAAATTTCTGAAACGTCAAAAATCATTGTAATAACTTTTGTGCAAAATAATGATTATCAGTTTAACCATTATTGTGAAGTCCTATAAGAAACACATTATATGCTACCAGTCAAACGTTTTTGAACAGTAAGATTTTTATGTTTTTTAGATAAGTCTCTTTTGCTTACCAAGCCTGCAGTTATTTGATCCAAAGTACAGCGAAAACAGTACAATTTTGAAATATTTTTACTATTGAAAATAACTGTTTTCTATTTTAATATATTTTAAAATGTAATTTATTCCTGTGATTTCAAAGCTTAATTTTTAGCATCATGATGTCAGTCACATGACCATTCAGAAATCATTCTAATATTCTGATTTCAGAAGAACAGCATTTATTTGAAACAGAAAGCATTTTGTAACATTATAAATGTATTTCCGATCACTTTTGATCAATCTAAAGCATCCTTGCTAAATAAAAGTATTATTTTTTAAAAATCTGTTCTTCAGCATATTAGAATGATTTATGAAGGATCATGGAGGACTGGAGTAATGATGCTGAAAATGTATCTTTGATCACAGGAATAAATTACATTTAAAATACATATTCAAATAGAAAACAGTTATTTTAAATAGTATAAATATTTCAATTTTACTGTTTTTGCTGTACTTTGGATAAAATAATTGCAGGCTTGATAAGCAGAAGAGACTTCTTTAAAAAAAAAAACAATAAAAAAACCCTTTTGACTGGTAGTGTATATAGTAGACCTAATTTCTGATATTGAACCTATCATGAAAATATTTGTATTCAATATCAAATAATACATAAACTATAAAATAACAATGAACATAAACTTTTTGTGCATCCTAAGGAATGGACTGACTCACAATATCAACAGACACTGGTAACTCCTCAACTCAAAAGATCTCAGGTAGACATTACCACTTGGACATAAAGGGCAATAAAACTTCAGCGGAGCTCAGATCAGATCCGCTGCGGCCCTGTGATTGATGCAGCTGGGACTAGATGACTTCCACAACTATTGTATTACATGTCTTCTGGGAACAATTTTCGAGCACAAACAAAAATGGCACTTTAAAGTGCACTAAGCACTTCATCTACTTTCAGAAGCATTTTCTCCAGTGTCTATGCAGCCAGAGGTGAACATCCCCCTGTGTTTGGCTGAAAACCCCTAACTACTCTGCGTCTCAGAATCTTGAATGCCGTCTGAACCGCTCCATTTACCAATTGTTAAAGAGAGCTGAATTGCACATTTTAAAAGCTATTTATAAAACACTGTCACTCATGGCAAATGCTTACGAATCAGGTTCCTTTGGGTTGCCATTTTCACTGGTTCTGTTTCTAGCTGACTAAGGGTATAAGTGTCCTCTTGGTGAGCTAATATCTGCCCACCATCTCTCACTATCTCCTTCGCCCTTAACACTGTAGGTCACAAAAGAAGAAGTAACATTAAAGCTGATACTGATACGCTTGGTGTTTATTCATATTAGGTCCACATATAATTAAATATTACTGTATCACCCCTATTTGACCCACCTCTGTGTACAGTATTAGATTACACTGAATCACTGAGAATAAAAAGAGATTTTCCTTCAGTCAGCAAATGCTTTTTGCCCATCTAACCAGCATTTAGCAATAATTTAGAAGGGTGCAATTATTTAAAAGGAACATTCCACAAATAGAAATATAATGAGGACAGAAAATAGAGCATGAGAGAGAGTTTTGAGGGCATTGTAATTTTTCTTTTAGATTAAAACATGACAAGGAAAACATCACGTCCATCTTGGGCAAAGTGGATGTTAATAATTCCCTTTTTCCTTTATACAAGGTGGCTAATCAGCAGGCGTTTTCACAGCTAGCAGCTGAGCTAGTACCTGTGACTGAGACCTGACTGCTCTCGCACAGTCAATCACCACCTGTCTGACACTTCCATCACCGTCTGCCAAGACTAGCTTCCTCTCACTACTTAACCACCATTCAATCTCGAAAACAACCACTTAGGAAGCACGAATGCACACACATTTGCAAGGGAAGGCATGTGAGTTCACTGGGGTTTCTGAATAAAATGGTCATAAAGTATTAGGCTCATCAAAATATGTGCCTTATATACATTTCTGCAACACCATAATACCTTATGAAGTGGAGTCCATAGACTAGTGCTAAAACACATTCAATACGTGACCGTGGCACATTTTTATTATGTTGGTACAGGCACATATTGCTTTTTTTTAAGATGCTTGAGGTATGTATTGCAGCTGTTCAGAAATCAAATATCCAGGGAGTGTCGCTAAAGGTTAATGCTCTATCGTGTTGGAAATATCCCCTACACTAACAAATGCAAAAGTGATATAAAAAGGCATTTGTTGATGCAGCCATGCTATTTTATTTGAGCTCTTTTGTCGAACTGTAACCAGAGCTCTTCATCACTCAAGTGCAACGCCGTATCGCTCGAACTACCAAGCAAACTCATGCATATGAAGCTGTATATGTAAGGACAACATTTAAAAGTATCAGTTTTTCATACATAAACAAAAATTTATGGGCTCAATTCCTTCTCTTTCACATTTTCTGATTGAGGTTGACTCACTGCTCGCATCTTTTTGTTTGACTAGTAATAAAAAAGTGTCAGGTTTTTGGAACTATATGAAAAATGTATTTCTGTTAACTCTGATTAAGTTTAGATGGCTTTTCTTCATTACTCGGTTACTTATATATATATTTTTTTCCTTTGTTGTAAGCTACATACTTATTGTATTTTATTTCTCCTCTTTTCTTACTTCTATCTTCTTTTCTTTGTTAATGTTCTCCTGAAGGTGATATTTTCATCCTTTTTTTATAAATAAATATTGAAAGAAAAGAAAAAAATATCAGTTTTCAAATCACGCAGGATGTTAAAATTGTTTTGAAATAAATACATAATATTCTGCACGTAACTATGTGAAAATTAGGCTTTATTAATCAAAACTCTGTAAAATCATACTTTGTGTGAAAAGGAAAAAAGTTTTCTGAGTTTTAATGCCTCTAGTGTTCATTTCAACTGGAATCTGCAGTGATATACACAAATAGGTACGTTTTTTCAGTTTTGCAGAAATTAATATAGAGGCACGTATTTCCACTGAGCCTATGTTGATATTAGGGCTGGGTTTCGACACAAATTTCATGATTCGATTCAATTATGCATCACAAGTTTGCATTGCAATTCAATTTTAATTTGATTTGATTCAATGATTATTATTTTGGATATATATCAGGTACAATACATGGAAAAAAAAATTGGTACTGCATTACTATAATATTGAAAGTTAAAATGAGCTGATTTGTATACAAACACATGAATTACAAGTTTTTATAATACTAAAGTTATAATACTTTAACTTTAAATAAGATAATTATATTTCTACTCCAATTTATTTTTTGAAATAAAACCATTTAAATTGTGGCTTTCATAAAAACGTGATGGATTCAAACTAGAAATAAATACTGAAGAACAGCAAAGATTATAATGAATGTTATAGGGTATATTTAGCAAAATGCTCTTCTCTGGAGGATTTTTCTAGCTGACTAATGGGTTTATGGTCACATTAAATGTGACGTTACATGACATTGTTTATAAGCTACTGTCGTCTTTCCACAGATGAAACACTGATTGAGCAATATACAGGATACATATTTCAGTAAGTTATACTCTTTCTTTTAACATACCTTTGCCACTTATCTTGAGCTGAGGCGCTACAGCAGTCTGTCACTCCACATTAAACAAAATTATATTTATTGTTTAAATATTGTACTAAAAAGGACAGAATATAAAATCTGAGAGCTTATTGCAATTTATTTGACGGTAGACGTGCTATAATGTTCTGTTCATTAACTAAAAACAGGCTAGATTAATCGATTTTTGGGATTTGAGAATCAATATTGTTTCGAAGAAATTAGAATCCAATAAAATCGAGAATTCTATATTTTTTTTTACCCAGCCCTATAAAATATGATCTGATATTAAACTAAAACCAAGCACACTGTAAAGTTATGGCCACATTTGGCCATCTGAGACAAATTTTGTGAATCCTAAAATATTTCTTTGATCCTAGGCCAAAATCTGTAGTCTTTGAGGGCTAGTTTGACATGTTCCCTGACAATCAATTAATGACCACTGTGATCGAATTTTACCTTTGATGAAATTATGCCAGTGTCAGAAGTTTTGAGTCACAGTCCTGCTGTGTGACTCTCTTACGACAATCAAATACAATGTCTTAAATTTTTTATGTTTCTTTTCAAGACAAGCTTTCAAAATGAATGCTAGAGATTGGTTTGCTAGCCAGAATTTTGATTTAGTGTGAATGCAGCTCACTAGGGCAGTCACTAACAATTATTTTGGTAATAGAGTAGGTGGTCGATTAGTTCTGATAATCATTTGTTATCCGAATATTTAAATGATTATATATATTTTTTTTTGTAGTAATAAAAATAGACCTAAGCTAACAATAACCATTAAGATGACTTAAAATACATATATAATAGCAATGAGGCAATAATAATTTGTAGGGATGGGACAATAAATCAATGCGCCGATTAATCACAATTTTTTTGGTCGCGAGACATTATCGATACTCTGACACCAAGTATCGATATTTTTTTAAACATACAAAAGATCTAAATTTGTACCTACATGAAGATGAAGAATCGAATGATAAACAGATTTCCAGCCACTGTATTAGCTGTACTACTATGTTTATGGAGATGAGAACTAAAAAAACTGCACGATAAGAGGAGAGTTAATGATGAGAAAGCACTTCAGGTAAATTTTTAAATGTACCAGGTTTTTATAGCCTATATTGATAAGCAGTTAATTAAAATAAGTCCAATAATAAAATGATTAATTTCTGTTCAATTTGATTTACAAAGCGTTTGTTCTGTTTTCTAACAGCTTGGACTTAAATTAAGAGAGAAAACTTGCACTTAACCTTTTCACAGGCATTTTATATCATTATATATCGATTATTGCGATAATCACTGTATCGTGATATTATCGTTATTGTGAGCCATGTATCCTGATATTATCGTATTGCAAGATACCCTGCGATTCCTACCCATAATAATTAGTTCAAATAAAGTATCAAAAGCAAATAATCACATGGTTTTATTGAACAAAACTGTTAAAATACATAATGTATTATAAACAATAGAGCCAATTTACATTACATGACCTGATGATTGTTTTTACTCTTTACTGTACAATCTTATCCTTGTTGAATATTGACTAAACAACATTCAATTCAAATGTCCACTTAAACTTTAATATTTGGCCATTTTAGCTACTGTAATTCCTGGAATATGTGGACATCAAATCGTAGCGTTTGTGAATTCACAATAGCATTATACTGTAATTATGATTTTTAAATGGGTTTATACTATGGGGCCGTTGAATGCTTGAATTTGATTGGCTGACGAACGTTCTGAATGTGTGCATTATTTTCAGGGAAACGCACAGTGAACGTAGTTCCAGGCAGCTTCTGACCACATTACAAGTCTATATCACTTCGCCACACTATTTCAGTTATTTCAAAGGTCCTTACAGCCTAAAACAGCAAAATAATCAAAACCCACAACAACACTGGCAAAACAAATAATTAAAAACGACAGATTATTTCCATGTTTTTGCCGCAATATTACGTTTTATTATGTACGGAAAGCACAGACACTCACACATAACAGTCAGAACAGACGTGAACATACGCGCTAATGTTGCTAGCGCTGCTCTGACGATTAACAACTTAAAAACTACACAACATTTCTCATAAGCGAGTTAATAACGACGCCATTCCTGAAGAAAATGAACTTAAAGTTTTACTATAAGTAGAGGCGCTGCTGCTGATCACATTTGAGAGAAGCACAGACTCACAGAGGTAATTCACGAGCTTAATCTCTTTCTTTCTCTCTTTCCGTCTGTCTGCCTGCCAGTCTGTCTGTCTAAACTACATTATTAACTGGATAGTCTGCTATCAACGGCTCAAGCGTCATTAGGTCTAAAATTACGTTTTGGATTAATCCTACTCACAATAGCGTTTTAAGGACAAAAACCGGAGGAATGCCTTGAAATATATCATCTGATCGATGTCTTGAGGTGTGGTAACCGTAGTATAAGCGGAATAATTGCCTTCGGTCCACTGAATTCCTATAAAATAATGCACACTCGTATCACCACCTCGGGTGTGCATTATTTTCTAGGAATTCAACGGCCCGTCTCAATTATTCCTTACTTAATATATCATGCAGCCTTGGAAAATGGTGTAATAATGCATTTTATGGATTCTCGTCCATGGAATACGCCACTTCCAGTATTTTGCCGGTTATTTGTCACGGGAAAAATGCAATTGAGGATTTTTTTTAAAATCGAGTACTCGAACTGAACGGAGGAATCATGACAGCCCTGTAGCTCACGGTCACCAAACACTGACACAAATTGAGGATGTAAAACTACTGAGTACAGACAACTCTTTTTTTATTTTTAACGAGTCTTAACTGTTGTACAGTCAGACACTAATGACAACTGAGATCCCAGCGCTTATTGTCAGCAATCTGACAAGCGACAATCGTAAAAGACTATTATAAATCGTACAGTGTGTTCTGAGCTTTAGTCACAATGAGACGCACCGCTGGACATGTGTTTAACCACATACTTTTTTCTTGCCACTGTAAAATAATGCAGAATAAGATCTGAAGTGAATCATTTGTGGTTGAGAGTTCACTGTATACGATGGGTCAGTAACAGACAAAATTTCATAGACTCCAAGACAGCAGAAAATGTTAGCAGCAGTAGTTAATCTCATTTGAAGCCTATCTCCTTAAATACACAACCCATTCCTCAAACAAGCTTGCAGAGTGGGTTTTTTTTCTGGCCGGATATGAGGCAAAGAGGCTATATTTGGACACAATGAATAACGACAAAGATGCATCTGAGCATCTCAGTAAAAGCAGCCCAGCTGGATGATTCTGTAGAGTTTGGAGATGAAATTTCTTTTCTTTTCCAACAAGAAAGCTCAAAGGATATTTAGAGGAACTGAAGGTCCAAGCAATTATACCTACCTATAAATCATGTGACCCTGGACCACAAAACCAGTATTAAGTAGCACGGGTATATTTGTAGCAATAGCCAAAAATACATTGTATGGGTATGCAAAAATTAATTAAGATATTAAGTAAATGTTCCATGAAGATATTTTGTAAATTTCCTACCGTAAATATTTTGCGTTTGCGTTTCCTACCATAAATTTTTGCATTTAGAACTTAATTTTGGACACCTTTAAAGGTGATTTTCTCAATATTTAGATTTTTTTTGCACCCTCAGATTCCAGATTTTCAAATAGTTGTAACTCTGCCAAATACTGTCCTATCCTTACAAACCATACATCAGTGGAATGGTTTGTTTATTAATTTATTCAGCTTTCAGATGATGTATAAATCTTAATTAAAAAAAATTGACCCTTATGACTGGTTTGTGGTCCAGGGTCACATATCTGTCTTAAACTCTTCAGTGTAAAAGATCATGAGACAGTGGAAACTCACTTTTTTCAGCTCTGTTTTTCAATGCAATAGATTGAGAGGCACACGAGATAAAGTTCTAGCTAAAACATAAAAAACAATTAATTTACTTGTATGTTTTTTTATATATACATATTTTGTAGCTTTGTAAATTTCCAGAGTCATAATGTGTACTATCTGGAGACACTCCATCATTTTATATCTGTTCTAGGCCATAGGAGACAGATTTACATTCTTAATGTATTAAAGATAATAGATTTAAAAGACACACACTCTGGAAACACATTGCTAACAATTACACTTCTTATTAAGTTAAATCAATAAGAACAACAGTACAATCCGCTCAGCCCTTGAGGGGGTGATTGTCCTTAACATTTCAATATTAAGGCACTCATGCATGTCTGTTGTCAGCAATTATACTATCTAAAACATAATGGGAAAACATATTTTTAACTCAAGTCTCCAGCTTGATTGCAGAAAAGTGGTCCAAGTGGTAGAGTAATATTGTACCACTTGTTTTTCTCATTTTCTTCTCCAAACCATTGCATTTATTCAGAACAACAGGTGCAACCCTACTGCAGCAGTGTATAAACGGACTCTTATGTGGGTTTTGGCATTTATGGTCTTTTGAAATAAATCTCTTTGATTCTGAGTATGATTTTAATGTCCTGATTTGTTTGATAACCCATTGAAACATCTGTGCTACTGGGTTGTTGATGCATAACATGTTTATAATCCGAATTTCAAGGTTGTGGGTTAACTACACATAAATGATGTATAAGGGAAAGTGTTTTTTTTCTGTTTTTGACCTTCACTGGTACACTTCAAATGGTGTTATATCTTACCAATTCATTTTTATAGCACAAAATGCATACCACATAATGTCCCACTTAATAAGGAACCATAAAAACGCTATTTTGTCTAATAACTTTAACATTAGCAATAGTATTAAATGAAATATACTATGCCAAAGCTCAGAACTTGTCGAGTTCCCAAAAGTAAGTCCTACTGTTAATAGATAGCTACATTTATCCATACATACGTAGTAAATTTACTCCTCCTTACACCTTCTCCGGACAAGCACACATACCACATGCTCTGTCGCCTGGATACCTAGCAAAACCACAAAGTCAACTATGCACAACCTACTGACTTGCAAAGCTACGTGATTTACAAGGTCGCCACAATGCGTAGCGTGTAGTATCAACATCCTCCTCGATCTCTGATAAGGTCGGTAACGAATCCGATAAACATTATTGACTAACATGTCGTGGATTTACTGCGAAAGTATGCGCGAAAATGAAACCTCTGGCCATCGCAGCAAAATGAAACACAAAAGCACACTTTGTTCTCATTTATTGCTGCGGCATGAGCCCCGCACTATCGAGCATCTCTCGTAAAATGACCTAACGTCTTTCGCCGCAAAATACATCAGTAAGACTCAAAGCTACTGCGACTGTATCGGTCTCACGAACACTATTAAATTCTTACTCGTTCTTATTAAGACAAAAGTTTCGTTTTTTCCAGTGTATTTCAAGCTTTTAGGAGTGTGCGCATTTATCTTACCGTCTTCATCCATAGTTAAGATCCTCAAGATGCTGATGATCTGTGGACTCATGTATCACTGACTGTTCATTGAGAGATTATGTGGTCTCCATGTCATATTAGATGCTGTAAGGTGGGCTGCATCAAACTCCTTAAGTATTGTTGTTCGCCCACGGGTCTCGGGGGCGTACTGAGACAAGACGAGGGGGTGTGACTGCATCCCTCTAGCGTTGCGTTTCTTGTGTGAGATCCGCAGCGACTGCGCATGCGTGCGACGTTGGGTGCGCGCTTGAACCCTGCCTGCCTGTGCGCTCGCGTGTGTGCTTGGGATGAGCACGAATCTCATGCTGGATAGGCATATGCGATGGCACAGCTTTGAGATGGGATTTTAATTATGAAGGTGTCATGTCTTGCTGGTAGGCTCCAGTAGTTATTCATTTTAAGAAGAAGATTTTAAAGATATTTATTTATGAATTTTAAGTTTGTTTATGTATTTACTTCTCTCAGGTTGTGAATTGCAAAAATAAAACAATTAATAATATAATTTTTTTTTTACATATAATAAATAAATAAATACATACATAAAAATTGTGTTTAATGAGAAATTGTCACTGATGTTACATCGTGCTTCATTTGTGATATAAAATAAAAGAACAATGTGTTAACAAATGCTATTAAATAGTTTTTCACAGAACAAAACTGAACAGAAAATGAAACTGTAATTTCAAAGCTGATTTTTTTAGCATAATTACTCATCTTTAGTGCCACATGATCCTTCAGAAATCATTCTAATATTCTGATTTGCTGCTCAAAAAACATTTATTGTTTTACTGAGTAGAACTTTTCAGGTTTCTTTGATGAATAGAAAGTTCAGAAGAACATAATTTATCTGAAATAGAAATCTTTTGTAACATTATAAATGTCTTTATCGTCACTTTTGATCAATTTAAAGCATCCTTCCTAAATAAAAGTATTAATTTCTATAATCATACTGACTCCAAACTTTTGAATGGTACATTGTATAATGTTACAAAAGCTTTATATTTCAGATAAATGCTGAAACTTTCTATTCATCAAAGAATCCTAAAAGAAATGTACTCAACTGTTTTAAATGTTGAAATAATAATAAAAAATGTTTCTGTACATTAGAAATGTTTCAGCATATATAAGCTTATTAGATTGATTTCTGAAGGATCATGTGACACTGAAGACTGAAGTAATAATGCTGAAAATGTAGCTTTGATCACAGGAATAAATTACAATTTACAATATATTCAAATAGAAAGCAGTTATTTTAAATAGTACAAATGTTTCAAATTAGTGCTGTTTTTGCTGTACTTTGGATCAAATAAATGCAGGCTTGGTGAGCAGAAGACACTTCTTTAAAAACAATACAAATCTTACTGTTCAAAAACTTTTGACTGGTAGTGTAAGCTGGCATTCACTTTTTTTTTTTTTTTTTGAAAATGATCCATCCCATAATAAAGATTTTATTGGGAAAACCAACCTCAGCATTTCCTTCCTTTCTAAGAATAGACTTTCAATTGCACTGTCGACCTGCCCGTTTATTCAATTAGCTTCAAACAGAAGTGCACAATAGCAAAGTACAGCTTAAGAGATCAAGTGAGACATATATGGCATTGATTTCTGCTTTAGTTTAATCGACAGCTGATTTTATGGGCTGTTTAATCAATTATAAAAATAAAATGCACGTTCTGAGAACACATACTGCATCAGGCACACTGAAAAGAAAAGAGGACACTAGCTTACTAGAAATGCACATTTGTTGTGTGAGCCATGGGAGCAAGCCATACAAGACCAGGCTTGTTGGTCAATTAAATAGCATTATTGTAGCCGTAAATCCAGCTGTTCGACTCCCGCAGAGTGAAACTTTAATCGCTTTATGTCCTGCTTTTGTACACACTATTTTAAAATGAATGACAGACTTGTAATTCGATGAGTTATCCTACTGAAGCAATTGCATTCTTTCCTAATGCAGTGGAAAATGTATTTGATAAGCAATATTTTCCTAGACTGTCATTGGCATTACAGTGCAAAACACTGCTGACAGCTGACATGTTATTGTTTTGTGTCTTATTATCTATTTTCCTCCTGGACTTTATTGCGTTTGTGTGCTGAGGTGTGACTCAGCTTCTGTGCTTTGTCTCAATGCTTCTTTCATCTATTTCTTTGCCTTCGTCGTACTATGAAAAGACTCAGCCTCATCATTATTCTTTTTTTTTTTCTTTTTTTCCCACAGAGTGAGCACTGTGTAGTAACATGAAATTATATTAAATACACTGTTATTTTGTGCATTAAATTTATAAAAATTACCCTGTTCAAGTGTTTACATACAGTTGATTACAGTGTTATTACCTGAATGATGCACAGCTGCCTTTTTTTGTGATAGCTGTCCCTTGTTTGTCCTGAACAGTTAAACTGCCTGCTGATCGTCGGAAAAAAAAAAATCTTTAGGTCCCACAAATTCTTTGGTGTTTCAGCATTTTTGTGTATTTGAACTCTTTCCAACAATGACTATATGATTTTTAGATCCATCTTTTCACACTGAGGACAACTGAGGGACTCATATGTAACTATTACAGAAAGTTCAAACACTCACTGATGCTTCAGGAGGAAAAACAATGCATTAAGGTGGGGGGTGAAAACTTTTTTGAATTTGACAATCAGGGTAAATTTAACTTAGTTTGTCTTCTGGGAAACATGCAAGTAGCTTCTGAAGGGCAGTACTAAAAAAAAAAAAAGTATGTACACAACCTCTTTCTGTTCAAAAGTTTTGACCCCCCCCGGCTCTTAATGCATCGTTTTTCCTTCTGAAGCATCAGTGAGCATTTGAACCTTCCCTAATAGTTGCATATGAGTCCCTCAGTTGTCCTCACTGTGAAAAGATGAATCTCAAATTCACACAGTCATTGTTGGAAAGGGTTCAAATACACAAAACCAAAAAATTTGTGGGACCTGAAGAATTTTTCTGAATTCAATATGTAAAGGTCTTTTATGTGAAATATCTTATTCAGGTCAGTACTAAATAAAAAACAACATCCATTTTGTATGATCCCTCTTATTTTGGTAAAATAATTAACAGTTTGCAGATTTTGCAAGGTGTATGTAAACTTTTGACTTCAACTGTATGTAATTTTATTGTAAAATACTATAGAATGCAGTTACTTTTTTATTTAGTTTTTCTATAATTTATGAAGAAAAGAATTCCCTGTGTGAACTTTCACTGAATTGAAATGTTTTATGTTGTTTTAATTAAATGTTAGTGTTAACTGCATTATTTTAGTGTCACGTGTGTTTTTCCCAACAGCATTTTGTGTTTGTATGCAGAAATACCTTACAGATTGGTTTGCATCTGCCGCAGTGTAATTCAGACTTTTACAAAAAGGCTGTTTTTGAAGAACAGTGCAATGAAAAACTAAATTTAAGCTGACCACAAACCTGCAGCCTGTAAATATTGATTTGTCTGGGAGTAAGATCACACAGGTTCTGCTTATCAGTCCTGCCAGGAAACAAAGCCTTGTTAACAAGTGATACGATGAGCTAATTCCTAGATTTCCACAATTTGCAGGATTAGTGGCATCAAATCTACGAAAAATATTTAGAGTTTTGTTTGAGGCACTTAGATACATATCACACAGATGTCACCCAGAATTGGTTGTTTTCTGTGTCCTGCAGCTCATAGAAAATGAGTCTTTGTGTTTTTCAGTTTTGCATGCTCATTTCTTCTCCAGACTGTAGGGCTTACTGAGTGAGATGTATAACTCATAATATCAGCACTTCACTCATCTGAATCATAACTCTCTTAGCTCTTATGACCCCTCAGCTGTTCTGAGGCTAATCGAGGCCACGACTACACCTGAGCCTCTCTCTCTCTCTCTCTCTCTCTCTCTTTCCCTCTCTGTGCCGCCTTTTTCTGTCCGAGCTGAATTTATGGTTCTGTCCTGCTGATAGCAAACTCATTACAGTGTCACCAGTAGGATCACATGGCAGTGTCTGTGGAAGAGGTACGTTTTGAAAAGCACAGGAGAAATGAATTGGCAGAGACAAGACTGCTGAGCTAAGTGCTGCCATGTTCATCATATCTTATAGCCGGAAAGATAGTTGGAAAGGGCACGGAGGATATAAAGGCTTTTAGTAGTCTGAAGGTGACTATGACGAGTTTATCAGGATATAAATTTGATTTAAGCAACAAGCCAGTGTTTTACAGGCTTATTGGTAAGTGGTGTGCTTAAGCACAATGCTAAGCAAAATCCAGGTTAGAGAGCACAGCTGTCATTTGTAACTTGAATGTGCGAGGCTTCTGTTGTCATTTGCTTCCAGTTATTTTAGCAGTACAAAAACAGCCTGTTATGCTGCTTTGTGTTGTCAAATTGATTTAATTTCTTATCATTATCATAAAACACTGGTTTGTAGAGTTAATAGGTTCACTGTTTATGGCACCTTGTTATTTTTCTGGTTATTTATCTGTTTATCTAAGAACTTCACTGACCATAAGCTTATCTGCTTATCAGTGTTTGTGCATTCAGTGTGTGCATTGTATGCAACAGTTGTGTTTTTTTTAATCAAATGTAAATTTATGTTCCAGTCACATTTTCTTTTTAACAGTTAACTTTTAACTATTTTTGAATTCTTCGGATAATCAGTCATCAATGCTTGGGAAATTAACTGATTATTAACTGATTACTCACTGATTACTCACTAAAAACACAGATCATGTTTTCATGCCATTTCAAGTCTTATTTTGACATAACAAAGTGGTTATATCTAAGTGCGTGAGTTGTTTACTTTTACTTATTTAACTAGTCTTTCCATTAATGCCATTATATTGTTAATTCAGACTGATTCGTGAATGCAGACTAGGATGAACAAAGGCAGGATTTATCGCATGAACCAATCACAGCCAATCATAACCAGTCATATCCAATCATATCACGATAGAGGCATTGACTTTCCCCCATTAATTCTCAGTTACCCCCCCCCCACCAAACTTGACACGCTTTAAGGAGTTTGTCAAAGCTCGCCCCTGGTATGTAATATACCCCACTATCTTTATGAGCGAGTCATGGAGTGTTTCACTCAACTGATTAGTTTAAACAAACACAGTGATTAATTCAGGACCTTAGTAAGTGATGATCAGGCCTGCATTCCACTCCCATCTTGTTCTTTTATAATTTATATTTTTTTCCCCATACAAATTAGTTTGATGCAGCATTCTGTAAACACATATATAAGTTGTTTGGGGTGGGGTGGCCTGTGGTGACATTACAGTCATGTTGCATTGTGGTACATCAGTTGGCCTGAAATACACTCTAAAAAATGTTGGGTTAAAAACTTGGGTTTATTGGCAACCCAGTGCTGGGGAAATATAACACAGAACACATGCTTATTTTATTTTTTAGATTGTTGTTTAAAAATTATTATATTGCTGCCTTAAAATGGGCAGGAAATTAAAAATCAAACACAGAATTATAGAGGCAACAGCAATAATTAAAAGATGAACATGTATTATTAAGCAAGAACACCCATGGATAAAAATATAAGACAAATTGAATTTATTTGGATGAATACAGCATAATTTACATAGTTTTATACATTTAAACTTGTTTAACAAGCATTTTAGGGAAAAAAAAATGTAACATTTAAAAGTAGCATTTTTCACCAAAATAGTTACAATACTCTGAAATCTGAGCCGGTGATGGGCTGCTGTTCGCCGGGGAAAATACGAACCTCGGGCCACCGACTCGCGTTTCACTCTTATCTAAAAGATGCCCTGACTGACTCCATAACCTGCTCATAAACAAGCTAAACAAACAGTACTGAGATTACATATTTTAATATAAAATTAAATTAAATTTAGTATTATAACGAATAAAATCAGTTTATGTTATGGAAGGCAAAATGCATTTCCATCATGTGAAATGACTGCTGACTGACATCTCGTCCTTGTATGTTGTGTTGTGTAAAATAATATAATTTACAGCACAAAGTAAATGAAATAGTAAGTTAAATAAAACGTATACAAACCTTTATTTTGCTGAAGAAGTGCATGGCGGTGCTGAGAGCCACTCTCTCCTGTAGAGTTGGTAGAAAAAAATAACCCAGAATTAAAAATGACCCAGCAGCTTAGTTACAGAAAAAATATTAAAAATAACCAAACAAAATGACCCAACAAGCTGAAGCCAGCATTTGGGCTAAAGGGTACATAACATACACAGTTTCACCTAATCTCATGTTAATCCTGAGTACCTATAGAGTAGTACTGTATCCTTATTATCTCCAAAAAGTCTTTAGTTTTATCATATTTACAAAAGAAAAATACAGCTTTCCGATTTTCTTTGGAAAAACCCGAGCTTCTGGAGCTGCGCCGTGGGCGGAGCTAAGTTCGACAATCACTTGAGCTGGGATTGCCAATAAAACAGACATTTGATGCTGTTTCACTTACCATCTGCAGTTCTGAATCATGACTGGGATCTTTTATAGCTGGGACCACTCCATCTTTCAGTATCAAACAATGTGCAAATCCAGCGTCAAACTGGGCCTTGTATATGAAACGTTCTTCAACAAACACACACTTGCAAAGCTCCATTGCTGCCCCGGAAAAAGAAACTACATCCACTGTCCACGGAACACAGAGTTCTTCGGGAAGCTGACCAAAGTTATCTTTGCCTTACAACCAAAACCACACTTCTTTATAGACATTCTTCCCGAGTAAATCCCTTGCAGCAGTGCAGCCAAATGAACCACGTTGGCCGACGTGACGGACATGCTTTTCCAGGAGAAATGCTCATATAAGGAGTTCCACCACTGTCTATGTCATTAAAGCCACAATCGAAAAAAATCAGCCGAAACTTGTACCAACCTGGAAGTAAGATTTTCGGCAAAGAAATCCTCCGTCATTCGTCTAAATTATGTTTTTAAACTTTGGCCATGTTTAGCATGAGAATCCAACTCTTTAACACTGTAAACAACTCTGAATATACGAAACACCATTGTACCCCCCCTTTAAAATTTTTTTTTTTTGAAGTGGACTCAAAATTGAGGGATCAAGGGTCTGTTTATAAACTTCCCTTGTTTGCTTAACAAAATAGAACACACTTCAGAATGACAGTAGTGATTCCCCTGAGGGCAAGTGCTTAGGGAAGTTCACAAGTGTGTGTTTAAAAGTGAAGTGGAACGCAGCCCTTCAAGGCATAGTTCACCCAAAAATGAAAATTCTGTCGATAATTACTCGCCCTCATGTCGTTCTAAACCCACAAGTCCTTTGTTCATCTTCACAACACAAATTAAGATATTTTCTAAGATATTAAGAATTGTTGAATAAAGTCTTTTATATAAATAAAGATATTTTTGTTTTCTTTGCACACTAAAAAATATTCTCGTAGCTTCATAACATTACAGTTGAACCACTGATGTCACATGTACTATTTTAAAAATGTCCTTATTATTATTTATGTTCTGAAAATGAATAAAGGTCTTATGGGTTTGGAATGGCATGAGGGTGAGTAATTAATGACAGAATTGTCATTTTGGGGTGAATTATTTCTTTAAGTCAATCACAATGCTTTATGGCTTGAGTACTAGTAGTCCTTTTTCAAATACTTATTTTGCTTTAAAAGTTTGTATGATTCATCTTGGAGCTGGTTGGTTTGGTTCAAGGCTCTTTCTGACTATATTTTTTAAATCCCTATGGAGAAAATGAATAGAAGAGAAATATTTACGGAAGCAAGGTTGCTGAGGAAGTGGGCGGTGACTGTTGCACTCTAACGCAATATTCCTCACATTTTACATGCAGTAATAAAATACACTGTTCACACTGTAGGCTACTATGCCTCTGTCCTTCACTGTTATAGCGAGAACTCATCGCTGTTATTGGCATGGCAACCCAGCTTCCCGTTGGTTTAGCCTGCCCACCATCTGTCTGCTCCCATATGGGTTTGAAATGATGCAGCATGACAGGAGCCGTTCCCATAATGCACAAGGTGTGAGGACCCAGAGCCTGCCACACAGCCATGAAGAGAAGCTCAGCTACAGACTTTGATCTTTCAAGGCATGAATGATGCAACTCCTTCCAAGGAACACGCAGGCATTACAGGCCGTCCATCAGCCGCATGCTAGCAGGTGTCTCAGTCGCTCCAGAGACTCTTACGAGGAAGAGGAAGATCAATGACCTGGCTGCAAATCCTGCTCTTGTTGATAAGAGGCCTGTTATACAGAGGATCAATCCAGTTTACACCATTAGCTTGTTTGAAACAAAGTCGACGGCTGTTTGACCAGCTTCTAACTGACTGATACATAATGTTCATGAGTTAACAAGATATCTTATGCTAGAATTATTCATTTAAGCACAGCAAACAGATATAAAAGCTGGGTCAATAATGTGATTTGATTTTATTTAAAAATATATTCAAAATGCAGTTAATGCCTTCAGTAATTTCAACCTTTTCTATGATGTTAAACAGTTCTGATTTCAAATCTATTTAGCTTATTTTGATTTTTATAGCATAATGAAAAAGGAATTAAATTCTTTTTACATTTAACATTTAATGATATTTTTAAATATACAAATAAATCATGAATTGTTTTATTTTGTTTTTTTGCCTTAAACTTTTTAAAAAATAATGTTGAAGATGTGTACTGTAAATATATATATATACACTACCAGTCAAAAGTTTGGACACACCCTCTCATTTAATGTTTTTTTTTTAAAGAAAAAAGGCTGTTTTCACTTGATCAAAAATTTAATATTGTGAAATATTATTACGATGTAAATCAGTGTTTTTCTATATTAATATACGTTAAAATTTTACACATGATCCTTCAAAAATCATTCTAATATGCTGATTTATTATCAGTGCTGGAAACAGTTGTGCTGCTTAATATATATATATATATTTTTTTTGGAACCTGCAATACTTTTTTCATGATTTTTTGACCAATAAAAGGTTAAAAAAGAACAGCATTTATTTAAAATAGAAAGGTTTTCTAACAATATACACTTCTGTTCAACAGTTCGGGGTCAGTACATTTTTATTATTTCCTTTTTCGAAAGAAATTAATACTTTTATTCACCAAGGATGTGTTAAATTAATAAAAAATCATAGCATAGATTTACATTTTAAGAAAAGATTTATATTTTGAATAAATACGGTTCTTTTTAACTTGTTATTCATCAAAGAATCCTGAAAAAATAATCACAGGTTGCAAAAAAAATATTTGGCAGCACAACTGAAAACTTTTGAACAGAATGAGGATGTGTACATTTTTCTTATTTTGCCTAAATATCATATTTTTTCCATTTAGTACTGCCTTTCAGAAGCTACAAAAGATACTTCCCCATAAAACAAAATACGTTTAAATTCTGAATGCATCGTGTTTCCTTCTGAAGCATCAGTGAGTGTTTGAACCTTCTGTAATAGTTGCATATGATTATTTTCCCTTGTCAACTTCATGTAAATGTCTTTTATGCGAAATATCTTATGCCTGTCAGTGCTAAATAAAAATGCATTTTGTTTGATCCCTAACCCTAATTTTGCAGATTCTGTAAGGTGTATGTAAACTTCTGACTTTAACTGTATGTATGCAAGTATGCAAGTAGTGCCTAATCATATTTACTCCTACATTTAAGAAACCTTAACATGATTTATTAACAAAGAACCCAGGGATTACATACAGTTTGATCTAATAATTACACTGTAACTCCATTCACTGACAAGAACAGTAATTACTGCCATTTCCTACTTTCATAGGCAGTCACTTAATTGTCTAACAGCTGTACAAGCAAAATCGCAGCTAGAAAGATCCAAATGATCTGGAATTATAATGTACTGCTAGTGAAGAACAGCCAGTGATGCCTTGAGGGGTTTTGCATGTATTGATTTTTCATCCTCCTCATGCTGAGTCATTATGTTCAAGCCTGTTGATCTGCTTATCTGATTAAGAAAAATGCTTTTTAACCACATTCCCACCTGTTGAGGTCACTAACCTGTTCCAGCAATAATTTCAAGTGGTATGCATTTGTTATTAACACAATTTCATATGCATTATTTTAATAGGCACATTAAAAATGCATCTACTTTTGATTCTCTGATTTTTATGATCTATAGCTGCAACTTTGGTAAAAGACAAGCTGTTTCTTTAAGAGGAGCTCTTGCTAGGTGCAGACATCACAAGGGCATTTGCTAATGACTACCTTGTGCAAAAGCAAGGTGCATAAAGGTAGTAAAAAAAGAACAGCGGTGACAAGTTTTCTCCTTTTTTCAGTTTATCGTTTTCTGCATGACGTCTAATACGTGATTACATTATACACCAATCTGATGTTATAAAACTGTACATAATAACCTAATTGACTATCCATGCTGAATGAGAACAGCATGGTGTACATACAACATGTTTTATTTAAATTTGATACTTTTTCTTTCCACAGCTGCAACACCATCATGGAAGAGAATGAACAGGGAAAGTGCATTAGAGTGGGACAACAGAAAGCAGAATGTGTTTGGATAAAGGTTAGGTGCTGCGCTAAAATGAAGAGACCCACTGGGGATGTTTTTGTGCAGCATTTCATTACCATTTTTTACTTTTACACTCCATTCTTCTGAGTAACCTTTGCACAGCAAGTAAAATATATTAAAATCTCACTGAAGATTATCAAGGCATGTTTTTAAGGAAAACATTTCAGGATTTTTCTCCATATATTGGACTTCAATGGGGATCACCGGGCTAAAGGCTCTACACGATCCCAGCCGAGGAATAAGGGTCTTATTTAGCAAAACGTATACACTTTTTAACCACAAATGCTCATCTTGCAGTAGCTCTGCATTGTGTGTCTATGACTTCAACATAATTGCGTTAGAAAGGTCACGCGTGGTTAGTTCTTCGTCTGTGTACTTTAGTTAAAAAAAAGTAAAGTAGGGCAAAAAACTCATTGTTTTACCTTTTTTTTTGCAAAGGGTGTTTGCTTTGTAAACACCAGTAATGGGAATAACGGTATTATAAATAAATGGTGTTACTAACGGCATTACTATTACTGACAATAAAATGGTGTGTAACTATAATTTTTATGTTGCGTTCTTTTTCTGAGGTAAATTCTGGCTTATTCCCCTTAGCACATCTTTTTCCAGAAGTGAAAAGTAGCCGAGATTAACTTGATGAATGTTCACGTTTCTTTACGGAGGTAATATGGGTGTTTACCTACATGTTTACAATTTAAAACGTGGAGCCGCTTGTGGGCGTGATTACATTACAGATGAGTTTAGACTGTAAAATCTGGAGCTCGCATTGGTATCATACAGATCATTTCATCAGATAATATTTGTTTTCAACATGACTTACTTTATGAAAAGTAGACATTACAAGCTTTCTATACATATATTTCTCATATCTGTGAGGCAGGTATTCACAGAGATTCAGGTTGTTTTATTTACATGTTTGTGAAGAGAGGTGATGGTTTTATTTAATTTACAAAAGCACATTGTTTTCTTGTTAGTATGATGTTTTTCATGTCTGCGGGATGAAGTGACCCCAACAACATAATATGGAAGGTGTCTCTCACATTGTCCCACAACAACATAAAATAGCGTAGATTAGTGTACATTTTATTCATTTACCATATTTAATATTGGGGGCATCCAAGTTATTTGACATATTTGATAAAAATAGTAAAAAGTAACACAATAGTTACTTTCTCTGGTAATTAGTTACTTTTATAATGTTATAAAGTGTTAAAGTTACTATTTGTGAGAAGTGACTAGTAACTATAACTAATTACTTTTAAAGTAATGTGCCCAACACTGGTAACACTGGGTTAGTACTTCCACCTACATCATGCATTTGTATGCACCTTTCCAATGTTATTACGTAATGCATGAAGTCATGGACACAGAGCTAGTGCAAGACGAGCATTTGTGGATAAAAGATGTATATTTTTTTGTTTTTTTTGTAAAAAATCAACAACTTTTTTGCTAAATAGACCCTTATACTTTGGCTGGGATCGTGTAGAGCCCATTGACTGCAATTTGGACCTTCAACCCATTGATCTCCATTGAAGTCCACTATATGGAGAAAAATCCTGGAATGTTTTCCTTAAAAAACATAATTTCTTTTCGACTGAAGAAAGAAAGACACGAAAATCCTGAATTAGTGAACTAATCCTTTAAAACAGTGGACATCTATCTAAGTATCTGTCTTACTATTTAGCTATCTAGCTAGATTCATCTCTCTCATGTTTGTGGTTTTCAGGAAATTTGATTCACCAGTAAGCCTTTGCTTAAAGCATAAAGGCTTACTGAAGCCTGAAAGTTAAAATCTGCATCCTTAATGAAAGCAACCTCTGTCTGTGGTGATGCTTGGTGATGTCTGGTGAAATATCTTGCCAGGGTGACTTGGCACATGGACAGAGAGTGGGATTGTGTTTCCTATTCCTTATCCTTTTACCCAAAAGTCGGTGATGGTGAAAGTCCTTTTCTTGTTCACCCAGAGTTTGGCTATGTGTTTTTGGAATGTTGCTCTTATTCAAGTAATATCAACTGAACTGCAGATGGTAAAGAGAAAGCCTTGTGCTAAAAACCTATTAAGCTTTTCCTCAACCATGAAACATTCAAATGAATGTAATCTAGACAATGCACAATCAAACACAAATCTCCTACCTCTCGATGAAGAATGGCTGTTGTATCCATGGTTACCTCAACTACGCAAAAGCCAAAAATTGCAATGTAGATAGTGTTTTTTCCAATGCTGAGAAATGGCATGCTGAGGGCAGCTCTCCATGGAGACCAAGTAAACCGGCGTTATGGACTTAAGATGAATGGAAGGTGGTGATAGCTTGACAGTACAGAGAGTTCTGTGTTCATTTAAATCTGGGGAAATGCTGTCAGACCCCTCTGCCTGTCTGAGAGAGAAGAATCTCCATTTATTTCTTCCACTCACACTCTCACCCACACTTTACATCATGAAGGGCCAATGAGGCTGGCTGGCAGTAACTGGATTTATGAACCTAAGTAATGATGCTGCAAGTAATAGAGAGTTTCATAAATCGCTGTGAACCCCTGCACTATAAACCATCCACCGACCCAACTAGGACTGGGGAATTTAGTTTAACAACATTATACTGCAATATTTCTCAGTCTTCTGACAATATTTGATATTTGTTCAAAATGTTTAATTGAAGTAAAAAAACATAAAAAATATGCAGTATTTTCAATGCATATCAGTCAAAAGTTTTTGAACAGTAAGACTTTTAATGTTTTCGAAGAAGTCTCTTCTGCTCACCAAACCTGCATTTCTTTGATCCAAAATACAGCAAAAGCAGTAATATTGTGAAATATTTTACTATTTAAAGTAACTCCTTTCTATTTGAATATATTTTAAAATGCAATTTATTTCTGTGATCAATGCAACATTTTTAGCATCAGTACTGAAGTCTATATGCTGATTTGCTGTTCAAGTAACATTAACATTAATAAGATGTTTTTATTATTATTATTTACATTTTACACTATACTATTCAAAAGCTTGAAGTCAGTATCATTTATAGAAGATTATACTCTTCTAGTATTATCTTGTTTTGTTATCTCTGTCTGCCTTGGAACACTCATCCATCTCTTGGTCAACTTGACCTCATTCACCATACTCTGAATATTCGAAATGCCACAATTTTGATTAGTTGATCTTTCGAGTCTGGGTTTGAGTCGTTCGTTCATCACGTGAACACGCCATAAGCTTAACCTATGCAGTCTGAGCCGGAAAGAGAATTGATTAGTTTGTCTCTCGATTCCGAGTAGTTTGTTCATCACGTGACAGCCCCATAAGATGAACGAACGACTCGAAAAACCAGAACTAGAACAGGTGAACTAACAGAACCTATAGGATGTTGCGCACGCGCGACTGAACGAATCACTACCAGAGATGACTCGTTCTTCCAGAGTCACATAAAAGATTTGTTCAAAATGAACGTATCGTTCTTGAATTCTCGTTCATTACATTACATCTTTACAAATCTATTAACGAGACCCCTTAATTTCAATTAGCCTTTTTCACACTTCCGGGTTTTTGGCTTCTGGCGTGGCTGCATGCAGGGTAAAAGTATTTCCGGTAACAGTGATTGCCGAGCACCCGCTCGGGCATCAATGTCTTTGCAAGAATTAAATCTCATGTAAATCTTTAAACTATCTTGGTCATTTATTGGTGAGACTACAAAGTTTTATTTCAGAACTAAATTTCAGCACTAATTAGAAGTGACGACGCGTAGGCCTATATTCGGTTATATCATTGTCCGTGTCTATTTGGTGTAGCCGTGCATTGTCGCACTCCATGTAAAAAACTCTTTTTGGCGATGTGCTGGAGAAATCAACTGACAGTTCTGATCCTCCGATTTGCGAGAGAGGACCACTCGATCCCTGGATGCGTTGTTGCATTTCTTTCTGGATATATGGATCATAAACAGCACTTCTGTCATCTCGCAATGATGGTTCACTCACATTTTCTCCGCTCGTTATCATCTTCCTTACGAAAATTAACCATGGTTTTATTATAGTAAAAGCAGGTTTGTTTTATTACTATTTGCATAACCACACAAATCAGATTTTGTAACAAAACCATGGAATAACTGCAATAACTGCCGTTTTGGTTTGAATCGTAGTTAATTTTAGTAAGGGCTAAGGTATGTAATATGCACAGCATTAACAAACCTGTTAGTACTTTGTTGTATATTTAGTTAATAAATATATTAACTCTAATTCAACTGATGTAGCTATACAATGAGGTCTTGGAAATAAATGTCTTATTTATTTTAGTCTCTCAGATATAGTTATAATGTGCGATTAATACATGGTCAACAGTTTCAGCGATTCATTAGGTTGAGATGATTTACATATTGTTGTGACTTTTTTAAAGTTACTCATGCCTTTTTAAAATACAGGCAATAGCATGTATTCGTGCAACATTATAGCCCACATTAAAGCATATTATAACTCATTCTGACACTGAATGTATATATTTGTTCCTATGTGTAACGGTGCATACATACTTAGAATTTAGTTTTTACATGAATTAGGCATATAAATAAATGCTTGTCATATATTTAAACGAGCAAGGGAATTGTTGAATGAGCCTATATATAGGACAGCTGGTGAAATAAAACGACCCGCCGGTAAATTCTAGAACGATCTGAGCGGCCATATAAGCTACAAATAAATTTCTTTGTAGATTATATAACAACAACTTGGAAAACAGACAAAATAGAAAGGGTAAGAGACGAAATTTGAGACAAGAGCATACAACATAATGCCCGCAGACCGCTGGCGGAACTATATTTACCCTGCGTCACGTGATTTCCGATTCTTGTGAAAAAGGCCTATAGAGAGCGACTTCGGGCGACAAGAGCGACAGCAACTATTGGCGACCGGATGGGCCGTGTCCAGCGACGCCTAAACCTGACGGTACCACCTTTACACCAGTGTCAGCACAACTTACTTAAAACAAGTATTCTTAATACATACATACACACATACATACAAGCATCAGACAAAAAGAGTTTAATTTTGTGTCTAGAAATTACTAAGTTACACAATGTATCCGCATATACAATATGAGCTGATAATCAAACAGCACAGTGGGCTGTTCCAAGGCAAAGTGGACATTTATGACAGCTGTCATTAGACAGCTGTCATAAGATGTTCAAGACATGATAAATGAATTTCCTGTTATATTGTTACCTCAGGTACTGTTTTCTTCTTTTTTAATTACCTATTTTGTAAAGCTAGTATGTTATATTGTGGTAAAAATATATTGGGCCTCATTCATAAAACACGAGCAGAAATAAATGTTTGTGTAAATCGTTCGTAAGGCCGTTATGATGTAAACTTTCAAATTCATGAAAATGTTCCCATTTTCAAAATGTTAGTTGGTACGAAAGAAATACACCTGCTCCCTACCACGTGTAAATGGTGTGTAAACCGTTCTGTGTTCTTTTTAGCAAACTGATGGCACTGAATTTTGATGCACTGCCATAATATTTACAAATTAATTTGCCCTTGACCTCTTTTTTATTAATTAATTTTTTTATAGCGGAGTTATTAACTGTAAAACAGCGCTCGTCACTATCACTGTTTACCCAATCGTAAAGAGGAGAGGATACCGACCAACCATCCTACAACAGTTGAGAAGTTAATATTATTGCTTTTTAATATTTAGTAATTATAAAAAATGAAGCCCCGGTCAGACTACACGATTTTACCCCGATTTTGCCACTATTTGCTTGTCGTAGGGTGTCGTGGGCATTATAGGACAATGGGCCACAAGATTCAAACGTTTCATCTGGTGTAGCGTGGCATAGTCCATGACAAGTCTGCAATGCTTCACGACGTCAAAACAAAAAGACTAGCATTTTTAATATTTTTTTACATCAGTTCCGTCGCATCTGTGACAGTAGCCAATAGGAGCACAGAAACGTACAGAAACGTTCGTACAAGCTTTCAAACATGCCGAAACAAAAGAGAGACAATGTATCAGTCCTGCTAGGTGGAATTTTACAATGTTTGTGGAGCTGCGGCAACCATGATTTTTTTGAATTAGCTGTTCCCCTTCAGTTGGTCTCTAGAGACAGACGAATGGGATCAAGCTCAATTTTTTTCTCTCGGGAGATCGCAGCTGCTCGCATGGTCGTGGCTCGTACAGTGTGAGAAGAATTACAATCTGAGAACGTTACGAGCTCCTCCCGACCTCCCGATAATTTTCAAACATGTCAAAAAAAAACGGACGTTGTCGGTTTAGATTCGTGGTGTATGTGTGGTTGAACGAGAAGATTTGGCGATCCATCTGCAGCTGACCAATCAGAAGATGACAAAACATCAGGGTTGCCAGGTTTTCACAGCAAAACCTGCCCAACTGCTACTCGACACTAGCAAAATCGCATTTCGAGGGGGGTTCCCCTTTAAAAACCGCATTCTAGGGATGAAATACAAATTTTTTTGTCTGGGTTCCCCTGGTAAATTCGCATTGCAGGGGCTAAATATGATGTTATTGGGGTCGATTCAACCAGCAGACATCGAAAACAAACCGCGGCAACAGTGTTAAAGTAGCCCAATTCTGCAGGAAAATCACAGACTTGGACACTGGGCAACATTTATATTGAAAATATAAACATCTACAAATCGCAATTCTGAGATATTAATTAGACAGATTGCGAGACATAACTCACAGTTCTGAGAAATAAACTTGCAATTCTGAGAAATAATGTCACATTCTGAGAAATAAATTCTGAATTGCAAGATATAGTTTTGCAATTGTGACTTTTGAGTTTACATCTTGAAATTCTGACTTTATAACACACAATTTTAAGTTAAGTCAGAATTGTGAGATATAAACTCACAATTGCAAAAACATATCAGTAATTTGCAATTGCAAGTTTACATTTCATAATTCTGACATTTTTTCAGAACTGCGTGATACAAACTCGCAATTCTGACTTTTTTTTCTCTGAACTGAGATATGAATTTACAATTGCGAGTTATAAAGTCAGAATTGTAAAATATAAAGTTGCATTTCTGAAAAATGAGACAAACTCACAATTCTGAGAAAAAAACTTGCAATTCTGAGAAATAAAGTCAGAATTGCAAGATATAAACTCAAAATTCTGACTTTTCTCAGAAAAAGTCTGTCTCGCAACTGACTTTTTTTCTCAGAATTGTGAGTTTATATCTCGCAATTCTGACTTTATAGCACACAATTTGAAGTTATTAAGTCAGAATTCTGAGATATAAACTTGTAACTGTGAGAACGTCAGTCATTTTTCCCTTCAAAATTGGACTTTATAAATTGCAATTGCGAGTTTGTATCTCGCAATTCTGAAGGTGCGTTCACACCGGACGCGAATGAAGCGGCAAGCGCGAGTGATTTACATGTTAAGTCAATGCAAAGACGCGAATAGCCATCCTGCGGCGCGAAACGCGCGAATAGCGCGAATGAAGCGGCGCGCATTGAGCGTTTCAAGCGTTTGCCGCGCGAGTTGAAAAATCTGAACTTTGGCGAAATTCCGCGCCGCGGTAACCAATCAGGAGCAATGGAAGCCAAAGGCCGTTTCTCTATATTTGTTCTTGTCTGTGTAATATTACTGTTATTTTGTGAAATGTAATTTTAAGAGTATTTCAGGCGAGAATGTAGTTGTTTAAAACTCAAATTCGCGGTTTAATTATAAAGACAGCACCTATTTGAAAATTTGCTTCTCCGATTTCGGAGATGGAGTTCCAGACGACCACCGAGAGCTCAGTGCTCCTGAAACCCGCCGAGAGCGCCTCACCACGGCTAGTCCTTCTGACATTTGCCACTGGTTCTGATGACTCTGTAGTGACTGACGTTATCAAGTACATTGCTGTTGCTGTACCATTTGCATTATTACCGAGTCGAACTTATGACGACCGAACTTTGCGTACTTAGTATTGAGAAACGGCCAAAATCATTGCCGCTGTATGTGGACACCTGGAGAGAAATCCTCCCACTGATACGGGACAACAGGTCCAGTGAAAGCGGCCGTCATCCAGGCATAAGCCCCTCCCATGACGCGAATTCGCGTCTGTTGTGAAGTGATTTGGACGCGCGAATGACGCGAATTTTACCGCGCGAATGGCGCGAGTAAACTTAAATGTTCAAGCGTTCAACTACGCGCGAATAGCGCGTTTTATTCGCGCAAGTCGCGTCCGGTGTGAACGCACCACGACTCTTCAGAATCATGAGATACAAATTCGCAAAAAAAATAATTGCGAGATGCAAATGAATTCATATTCTTGCACATTTCTGACATTCATCTTTGCTTTACTCTACAGGCACTAAGGGCAGATGGATAAAAGCACATTTAAAATGTTTCTTGCTCTAACAGGTACCTCTGTTACTTTAACACTGACTTTGATATATACAAGAGTTATCCACTTTATCAACATTTGAATGCTTACTATAATATACGAAAAATCCCAGACACTTTCATTTCAACAACTCTCATCAAAGACTCAGAACATAATACACACAGAATCACAGATGCTTTCAATTCAATAACTCCCATCAAAGACTCCCAGCATTTCATGGTGTCTGCGTTTATCGACCACAGACTAGATGGGGTCATTCGAGTCATCAGCATAATCAACAGAAACAGTCTTCAGCCACTTTATTGTGTTTACTGCAATACCGAACATGTCTGCAGAATTGTTCAAACAGATGTCCAGATACACAAGGACCATTTTGGCTTCCCGTTTCACGTCTCAGATGTGATTTGTAAAGGCAGGCACATGCAAAATGCAACACATGTCCTCATATCAACTAAAGATTCAGATAACAATGTTACTGAGTATCTGCCAATAAAAAATCGGGTCAGAATGAACACCTTTAAGTATGATTTTACTGTTTGCATCTCCACCCTTTTTGGCAATTACAACAATGTACTGCAGTTTGCTCAAACGATGGAGATGTACAAGCTTCTGGGTGTACAGCATGTGGTCATCTATAAAACTAGTTGTGGACCGGACTTGGAAAAGCTCTTAAAACATTATGAAACCGAGGGGATGCTAGAAATAGTTTCATGGCCGATTGACCAGTTTCTGAACTCGTCATCAGGCTGGAAATTCCAGAAGCACAAGGGTGACATCCATTATTATGGTCAGTTAGCAACGCTCAACGAGTGTCTTTACAGGCACATGTACCAATCCAAGTACATCATCATGCCTTACAAACATGACAATTTACCATCTCTTATGAAGTACCTTGAGTCTGTTCATCCCAGAATAAGTGTCTTCCTTTTTGAGAGCCACGTATTCCCCACAACACAGTTTGAGGAGAACGGGAAGTTCAAACGAGTAGAATGGAGTAACATTCCTGGTGTCAATATCATGGAGCACATTTATAGAGAACCTGATCGAAAGAACATTTACAATCCCACAAAGATGATTGTCAACCCAAGGAAGGTGCAGCAAACCTCAGTGCATACCTCACTGAAAAACTATGGACATTTTCGCCGTGTAGCATTTAATGTATCTAGGATGGTACATGTGAGAAAACCAATGCAATCGAATCTTACTAAAGAGCAACTGATTGCAGACAAAAGAATGTGGGACTTTAAGGAAAAACTGATACCAAATGTTGACCGGACTCTGAAGCTTTCAGGTTTGTTAAAGCCTCACTGATGACCAGGGACTTTTCAACTTTCTCACTCACCTCTGTCTTCCACACGTCTCTCAAATTTGGAAAAAACAAAAACAAAACAGAAATAAACCAACAGCTTGAGGCTGTCTACACTGGACATGACAAGTGACCGTTGCAAATAATTTTGTGTGTGTGATATTGACACATTTTGTAAACTGGTTTACCAGTTTAAGAAATTTTTGATCGTAAAAACCTACTTCTTTTTATTCGTAAGGTATTGTTTTCGTTATTCAAAATCAGTTTCGATTCAAATCAGTAATCAATAATAATCAGTACTTTTTCCACTCGCACGCATCCCCTGACATGCTCTTACTTATGAACAGGCAGCATCTGGGGAGCGGGAGACAGAGCGGGCGCGGGCGCACCAGGCGCAATCATCAAACATATATTTAAAAGCAACCCAGCACCACGGAACTGACAGCATCTTCACTGTCTTTACTGGGTGATTTTAGTGAATATTTGCATTTATTCAAATCTGACTGGATATGGCGGACAGTCATGAGTCATGATGTTTGGCTAATGCAGGACACTACTGAATGATGCGCATCAGAGAGAAGTGGGTATACCATACGCTCCACTACACCACTGTATATATCTCTCACTATCTTCTGGGATTTTATCAATAAAGATAATTAGACATATTTTGCTGAGTGTGTTATTGTGCTGTTATCTTAAGGACTACCGAGGACAGCTGACTCCTAAAGTTTTTAAAAGTCTTCATATTCTGTGTCGTCAGTTCAATGCAGTGATAGAAATTAATCTTTTTCAATGATTTGAAAAAAAAATAGGGTGTTAATAAACAAATTAAATCACTATCAACAAAATTTATCTTTGCAAAGGTTGCATATGAGGTGGCATTTACATGTATCTACACGTTAATGCAGCTTAGCGGGACATGCTTTAACCTGCAGTTACAAATGCGTAAATAAGGTTTTAATATTTTAAGCACAAAACGTTGAATACTGATATTTGATTATTTTTAAAATTAAAAGATACTTTAAATGTGAAATTAAAACCACCAGTAGGTGGCAGAAAGACACTTTTAAGGGAGTCATTGCAACTGATCTGAAACATTTAAACGGTTGATTCATTTAGGAATGAAACGCCATCCATATGTTGCTCAGAGATGCAAAACAGTGCTGTGGCTGTGTTTGGAATAATTTTTGTTGGCAAAATAGTGGTGTCTAAAACATAAGTCTTTTGATATTAACTTATTGTTCATTGAACTGCTGTATAAAATCAATATCACATTTGTAACTATGCAGATTTTTTTAGGAGGGGACATGCAGATTTTTTGTTTGTTGTTATGTGTGATTAAAGACTATTTAGTTGTTTCAGTGTGTTATTTGCCTAATAAATGACAAAACAATTTTAAGTTTTTGACGGGTGGTCTAAAATTTGTTAAGCATAGCTACATAGTTTTGTGAGGATTTGAACTGAAAATAAAACTTACAAATTCACTCTTTTACACGATGCTCATTTCTCGATTGCCAGTGGCTGCAGTGTACAACATGAACGCGTAAGCCGCTCCGTATCAAATCCACACATTTATGAGTGAGGCAGTTTCATTTCAGTTGAAGAAATTGGAGTTGTGCCACAAGGCACAGCATGATTATAGAATCTGAGTAATATATCTGCATTGAAACCAGAGCGCACTAGGTTCACGCAGTAGATTAACGCTGGAGAAAATACAAAAACTTTTAACAAAACATTCACGGAACGTAGTACATTCTGATGAAAAGGTATATATAGGCCATAGCTAGATAGATGTTTAAGAATACATAGTTTTCTTAAATTCCCCCCTGAGTGAACATAAGTAACCCGCTAAACTGGCTAGTGATTTGAATGCATTACCCGCCACAGCCGATTTTTACCCGGGTGTTAATTTCAAACCCTGCTGATAACATGATTTTATTAGAATTATGCAGATGTGAGAAATCTGACATAAAAAGGGTGCCTTTTGAGAAATATAATCTCAGCCAAAATGATTGCAAAACTAATCAAGGTAAAGTTAAAAAAGGTCAAGAATTTTGCACACACACACAAAAAAAAAAAAAATTGTACTGTACAGCTGATGTCTTGCATTTGTGTGTCTTTGGTGCTTTGGTAAGCAAATTAATGTTTGGTTTAACTCAACCTCAATCCCAATCAAAAAAGTTACATTTAATATGAGCAACATTACAGAAATGGTTGTAGGTTGACCACATGTTCAAAAGTGGTTTTATTTTATTAATCTATGCTGAGTTTAAAAATCACACTTCACCAACTACTCTTCTTAAGAAAAACAAATGCTATAATATGTGCACACACAGTGTAAAGGCATAAAGTTTACATAATGATGTTTTAACAGTTCACAGTATATGTGACTCTGTAGGTTTTAAGAGTTAAGATATTGTTTGCAAAGAAGATTAAATGGATCCCACTTTTCCTCCTATCATCATTCTCTTCTTGGCAGGTTTAAATCTGCACCATAGTCTGAATAAATTACAGTCACATATTGCATGTTACATAAAGGCAGTCACAAGTAGCTATTACGCCGTGCTTAGATGATCTATGAACACACCAACTGTCTCTCAATATGGGGAAATTCACTACAGTACAGATGTAATCCGGTTCTGATCTACTAAAGCAGCACAACTATAAGCTAGCCACATATAATAATCCAAATCTCAAGTAATCACACTGGAAGTGTTAAGCCTTGGCACTTAACATGTATTATTCCCTGTCTTACACAAAACCGTGATTGTCTTTTTTTAGTCTTTTAATAATTTAGGATGCAATTTCTGTTCAGCAGTATTTTTGTTTTGGTCTTAGTTTAGCACCATTGGATCTGATAACTTGGTCTGCTAATGTAAAGTTAAGTAATGTTTGGGAAATTTAATAATGTACTGGTTTTTCATTGCCAATAATAATAAATTACAATGCATATATTTGCTAAATGCAAATCTGGATCAACTGTTGTAATTTATTTGAACATTTAGGAAGGCAATTTTTAAATTTCTCTTTACAATAATTGTTGATGCATAACTCACTTAAGGCTTAGTGTAGGCCAGCTATTGTATGTCTATGGTTTATTTGGTTCATTATTAGTTAGATTAGTTATTATTAGCTATGTGGAGTCAATGTCATGTTTGGGCCGGAGCAAGGTGTTCGATCTGGGCCAGAGCTAAAATAAATGTGGTCATTTCACAATAGAAATAAACACGATTAATATTAAGAAAATATAGCTTTACGATACATAATGTAATACTAATATGTTGCAACACAAAACTTCTGAAACAACTGAGAGTTATTTATAAGAATCAAGATGTTTATTGTAAGACCCTCTGGGGATCCTGCAGCTGTCAGCTGGGAAAGTTTTCTTCCCTTATGGGTGGGTTTTGAGTGCGTTTTGTGATGGAGAATTCTCCTGGATTTTTGTGATGTCTCCTGGATCTGGCAACCCATAAAATGCTGCCCTCTTCCTAAATGAAAGTGAAAGTAAATATGCAACATTAATGTGTAGCTATTTTAAACACTGATTCTGTTATTTACAATAAAGATTATAATAGAATGATTTATAAATTCTTAGGCAGGACTTATATGTAGCTTCCTGATGGAAAATCTGTAGGCTTTATGTGAATTGGTATGATATTTTTTAATTCTAAAGAAAATATTTTTTGTGTGTTTCATGCTGTGATTCTTCTAAGATGCTTTTAAACAGCATTTGTGTTGTAACCTCATGTTTTTAAGTGAACGCAGTTCATCATCTGTTTCTCCATTCAGCTAAATTATAAAGGCTGCTGAATAATGGTAGTTTTGTAATTGTTTGTCAATTCCATCTAGAGTCAGTGGTGCTAAATGCTAAATTAATTTACCCATTAAATTGTGCCATTAAATGCCAGTACGAATATCAATATGATGTAATAGAAGAATAATGTACACATATATAAATTGCGTATGGTAAATAATAATTAGTATTTTTTATATTACATTAAAAGTAATGAAATAAATCTGAATAATATCTGGGGGTTCGAACATTCCAACACGCAAAGTGAATCATGCACGAGACTGGAAGTAATGTTTCGTTTGAAACTGGTTTTGTGATTTCTACGTTAACAACACACACCTTAACACAGTTGACAGTCATTCAAAATTTAGCAATCCAAACTTGCTAAATCTTGCTAAATCCAAACAACATCTCTCATAAAGGTTTGCAACTTCACAAAGAACCAAACAAATCAGTCAGGCACTCTTCCGAAAAGGCAAGCAGTGTGGCAGTGTTTTTCTGAAATGCTTTGGTTAATATGATTTGGAATATCCACAGCACCAACGTATTACTAGCATCACATTTTTAAGAATTTTACGAAATATTAAGAAAGCAATAACCAATAATATTGACTTCTCCATTGTTGTAGGATGGTTGGTCAAAATTTGTCCCGCCCCTCTATTTACAGTTGAAGACAAAATTATTAGCTCCCCTGTGAAATTATTATTTTTTATTTTTATGTATATATATATATATATATATATATATATATATTTCCCAAGTGATGTTTAACAGAGAAAGAGAATGTTTTCACATTATTTCCTATTATTTTTTTCTTCTAGAGAAAGTCTGATTTCTTATAGTTGCTTGAATAAAAGAATTAAAAAAATAAATAAATAAAAAACTGCTAAGGTCAATATTATTTGCCCCCTTAAGAAATGATTAGTTTGATTAGCTATAGAACAAACCACTGTTGTCCAATGACTTGCCAAATTAACCTAATTTGCCTGATTAACCTAATTAACCTAGTTAAGCCTTTAAATTGCTCTTTAAGCTGAGGATTACTATCTTGCGAAACAACTAGTAAAATAATATGCACTGTCATCATGGCAAAGACAAAAGAAATTAGTTTGGACTTAAGAGAAAGAATTATTAATGCTCATAAAGATGGACAAGGATACAAAGCGAAAGAAGGGAGAGGCATTCAACCCCAAGAACACCGTTCCCACAGTGAAACATGGTGGTGGGAGTATAATGCTGTGGGGATGTTTCAGTGCGTTTGGAACTGGGAATCTCGTCGAAAGAAGGTTGAAAGAAACATAAAAAAGGAAGACTATAAGAAGATTCTGAAAGACAATCTCAGACAGTCTGCAAGAAAATGGCATTTTGTCTTCCAGCATGATAACGACCCAAAGCATACCTCACTTCTGGTGAAGAAATACCTCCAAATGTGGCCTGCACAAAGCCCAGACTTGAATCCAATAGAAAATCTGTGGGGCACACTAAAGTCCAGAGTTTGTGCCAAAAGACCAACAAATCTGGAGGAGCTTGAGATATTTGCTAAGGAAGAATGGGCTGTCATTCCTCATGAGACATGCTTGAAGCTTGTTGAGAACTACAGCAAATGACTAAAGGCTGTTATCAAGCAAAAGTGATATTGAAACTATTGACTATTAACAACAGAGGGCTAATCATTTTGACCAGTAGACTTCTTAAAATTCTTGGTTATACATTTATTTCTATTTGTATCACAAACCCCAAAAGCTTCCTGAATAAAGTATTATGTTTAAAAATGCTGTGTTGATAAAATTGTCTTTCTGTTAAACAACACTTGGGAGTTATTTGAAAAGTAATAAAATATTTTATAAGGGGCTAATAATTTTGTCTTCAACTGTACGGCTGGGTACAGTGACGAGCGCTGTGTTTATCAACTCGGCTATAAAACAATAAATAAATAAAAAAAGAGGGCAAGGGCAATTCAACTTGTATTTATTATGGCAGTGCATCAAAATTCAGCGTCATCAGTTTGCTAAAAAAGAACACAGAACATTTTATGCACCATTTACACATGGTATGGAGCAGGTGTACATTTCTTTCGTACCAACTAACATTTTGAAAATACATTTTCATGAATTCGAAAGTTTACGTCAGAGCGGCTTTATGAACGATTTACACAAACATTCGTTCTGCTCATGTTTCATGAATGAGGCCCCATGTGTGTGTCATGCTGAGTGACTGTGTGTATCTGTGCTTTTCTCAACTTCCATTTCTACTATCTGTAGACATGCTGTGATCTTTAGCGTGTCTGTAACTGACTTTAAATTAATGAGATGGTTGTATGAGGTTATCACACGCCACTACGTAATGAGGTCTGGTTGTAAAGTGACAGGATCAAGTGTCTCTTCAATAGGTCACATTTCCCTGTCTTTTCACATTTACATCACATCCCTTCCAGTCCCAGTTCAATTCTACCCTTATATATACATTAGTATACACTTAAAGATTTTGTGTTAATCAAACATAGTAATCACTACTAGTTCCGACGGGAAAAGAGAGTCCTTATGGTTGAACCACTGATGGCAGATGGACTATTTTGACGATGTCTTTTATACTTTTCAAGGCCTTGACAGTGTTACTTACTTGGCAGTCAATGGGACAGTCACAAAGCTGCACAAAATCCCGACAGAGCATCTACCCCCTCATGGGGGTAGATGACAAATTTTTCATTTTGGGGTGGATTAACCCTTTAAGCAGAGGATCTGAAGGTCCTAGTATGACATTAACATTTCCTCTTGCTTTAAAGGAGGTTGAGTTTAAAGACTAAGTCTGCAATATGACATTTAAAAGGTTTAATTCATAGTCCAGATGAATGGAAAGGGTAAACAGAAACAAAAATTGATCTGCCTTCTAATTAAAATCGACCTCATCCACCTCCCACTTCCTGGAGCACACTGTTAGTTTTCTTGTCATTTATGAGGCCCAGAATTGAGCAAGACTATTGGCTGTTTGGGATTTACCATAATTGCTGGGCTGCTTTCAGACTTCCTTGTATGAGTTTAAAACAACAGTCTCTTTTAATTGGAAATTGAGAGATGGTCATCTGTTTAGGAGAAATACATGAAAATACCCACCACTGATGAGAAACAACTCAGATGGTTTTGTGATGTTTACAGCAGTCATCAAAGGTCGTGACCTTCAAGGAATGTAATTATGAGCTCACAGCTCACTGCAGTGAGTGACAGTCCTCTTACGGTGCTCAGCTTCCTAATTTTAAAGGAGTCGGCGCCTGTGAGACAAAAGCACAGATGGGGCCTATGTGCCACCAGCATTGTTCTCACATCAGGGTCTAATAAAGCATTGCATGCTTCTGTAAAACAGTATCACACACTCTTCTTTTTACCACTCAAAGTTATGCATAACATCATAGTATCTCCCTTGCCGGAGGCTTATTCTGATTGCATGAACAGTATGACAGTTGTGTGCATAATGGCATTTGGTATCAGAGTAGTCCAGTCACTGAATAGGAGAGATGTCTCTGCTTGATTGCATTACATGATTTGTGCTTAGACATATAAAGAGTCTTTCAGCAATAAAAAGAGAGCTTTAGTTCAATATGAATGAACAAATGTCACAGACCACTAAAAATAATTATACGCCACAGCTCAATCAATGCTTTGATTAAGAGTAGATTGTATAAAAGAAAACAAATGAATTGCAGTTGCTGAGTAGAAGCTTTGCTGAATGAAGAAAATGGCTTTGAAATCAAGAATGTGTCTTAATAAATGTAGCTATATTTTGCTTTTGACAGCAGTGATGTACTAACAGCTCCTCTGTTGTACTGTATTCACCAACAAACGCAGTGCTCCCCCTTCTTTATGGAGCCTGACGTTTATGACACAATAAATTATATAAATAGCCAAGAACTACTAAACTGAACTGAACCTCCTTCAAGCTCAGAAAATATTCCACACTAAAACAGACTGTGAATTAAATCTGATTGCTTACATTTATGTTAAAATACGAAGTTAAGAATGCAAATTAATCATCTGTTGTTTATTAATACAGCATGAGCCGAGACATGCAGTAATGGATTGCTCAGCAAATCAGATCATAAATGGTGCTCAAAAATTTTGCCGACTTGCGCCACACTGTGGTCATACACAGTAACAGAGCCCTACTTGGCTAGATCAAATGTTCCTCTATTGTGTACTTGTACTGTTTTTGTTTTGTTTTTTATATATCATAAAAAACAGCTTTAACCTTCGCTATTCTCATTTCATTAACGCTGTTTTCTGTCAAGATCATGATCATGAGTCACGTTCGAAGATGTCAAAAAATACCGATAAAAACTTGTGATAGTATAGCTTATATAAAATGTTACTTTAATACTGACACTGCATTTGTAGTATCAGTTGCGAAAGCTTCTGTGTGTCTCCTGCGTCAATTCAGTGTTTAACTGCGAAGCGTCCAATATACAAACAATATTAAACGCACATAATAGGCTAGACGTATGCCTGCATCAAATAGCGATTGGCTGTCGGACAGCTTTTTGCTTGATATTTGCATTATGTTTACAGGAAGTGTAACTCGTGCACTGTTCAAGTGTTTTGAAGACCTATGATAATTTTCGGTGATCCTTTTTGGTCATTTTGAAGTTTGACAGATAACGTAGTCCTCGTTTACTTTCATTACATGGAAAAGAACTACCAGGATATTCTCCAAAAATTGTATTTAGAAATCAGAAAGTCATGAAAGAAGCAATAAGGGCTGAGTACATATATATATATATATATATATAGGTTTATCCCAGTTATTTCCAGCTGTTCTCAAGGGACAAGAGGGAAAATGCTGTCAAGTGTGAGAATTGTTTTGAATCAGTTTGTCCGAATCATTCAAACCGGCTACTGACACAACTGACACCAGGGTTGCCAGGTTTTCACAACAAAACCCGCCCAATTGCTACTCAAAACTAGCCCAAAAGTAGCTCAATGTCATTTTGAGGGGGGTCCCCCATTCCCTGGTACAATTAGCATTCCAGGGGAATTATATTATAGCATTTTTTAAAATAAATTATCAATCTATAGAGAAAGAGAGAGAAGGCTAGAGAAAAAGAGATTTGACAGTTGTGCGTGTTAACTTTGCTGCGTGTCTCTCTCTACAAACAACTAATTAATTCAAAAACAGCGGTTTTACCACCTTGTTGCTGAGGAATATAATGTAGCGATCTGGTATCTAGGCTATTTTATTAATAAGAATCAGAGTTTATGTATGTGCTCAGCACAATGCGATCTCTATCTCTGTGTCTGTGAATTCGGTCTCTGTCTCTCTCTGTGTGTGTGTGTGTGTGTGTGTGTGAGTTAGTGTGCATCAATTAAAGCAGCGCATTTATATAGAACGGTGATTAAACTGACTTGGAACTACCTGTTAAATGGTTTTACTGCATACCTGCCAGCCAATCAAAATCCAGTATCTAGACATTACATAGAAACACAGCGCTTTCAGGCCATGCCAGTGTCTGCCAAGTTTTCTTTCCTTGTTTTTCATGTCTGCGGGTTGAAGCGACCCCAATAATGTAATATTTAGCCCCTGGAATGCAAATTTTTCCAGAGGAACCCCGCCAAAACAAAAAACTGTGTATTTTACCCCCCAGAATGTGATTTTTAATGGGGAACACCCATTAAAAACAAAACGACATTGGGCTACTTTTGGGCTAGTTTGGAGTAGCAATTGGGTGGGTTTTGTTGTGAAAACCTGGCAACCCTGGGCCACGCCCACACTGGGGGGAAAACAATCCAACACTCCCCATTGACTTTGTATTGCGAGAAGTTCATTTCTGACTTTTAACAAAAAACCATGTCTAAAAGGGGCTATGTGACAAGGTGTACAGTAAACAAGCTAAAAATAACACAGAACTACGTTTATATAAGCTGACGACCCCAAAAAATGAGCATTTAAGGACACAAATAGTTGTAGATGTCAGGGTATTTCATGTTGGGCCATTCAGTTGGATCATGTCTCCAGCAAATGGAAGGTAAGGAAAAGAAGCACGGTGGACGTGGTTTTCACATTATGATGCATGTTGCTCTGTCTGAATAATCAAATTTTAACAACAGCATGTATTGCACGGTTAATGTACTACTAATGTACTGAATATGTTGTTTTGCTAATTTATAATGTCTGTCATGGAAAAAAACATGTGGAGGCTGCTAAATCATATAGAGAAGGACTAAGTAAGCAGGAAAGGGCACAATATTTTGAAAACTAAAATTAATAGGTAAAGATATGTACGAGTAGTATTAATTAAGATATTAGCCTTTTATTTCACCTACCTGACTGGAAATGATAAGAACAAACACAAATGTTGTCAAGACCCTTGCCCTGGAAATCTTGGTTCTGTTTGGTCAACCACAAACTCCTTTTGCTCCTCAGGCGGTTTTTTGCACTCTTCTCCTTGATTTGTTATAACTTTTGGCGGTCTATAGTACTCCAAATGTTTTTCCTGGTCCGACGGATTAGTACGACCTAATACACAACAATAATTTACCATTTTCAGCAGCAATAATCAGCAAAGTATGCAAGCTCGGTTGGGTTCAGTGGCATTGTTTACGTTTAGTGCTTCCAATATGGTCGACTGATGACAGGTCGTGAAAACACTCAATAATCGTACTCTGAAAATTAAAAATGTTAACAAACAAGTTTTAATATACATGTTTTTTCTCCGAACTTTGCTTGGCGGAAGCATTTATTGTGATTTTTAAGTTGATAGTGACATTAATAATGTCAGACAGGCCTGCTCATTGGAGTCTTTCATTATTTTGCTTAATGGGACTCTCACAATCAGTATCAGTTCGGTGTAATGCAGTGCCGTCATTGACTTGCTTATGCTTAATATTCCAAATGGCTGTTAACATAAGAGAAAGGAAATGCATATTTATTTGATAGACTTTATTGATTATGTGCACATTTTAGCATAGTAATTTGACACCATTATTAAGCTACATTAAAGATCACATCAAAGTTGCATCTGTTTGTGTAATACTACACGATGTTTAACAATATTTCTCATTTGAATAGAATTTAAGACTATAATTCTATATATCTGTGATTTCATTTTATATCTTCCTTTCTTTATACAATTGGCAGGCATGAACAGACAATAAAATTCACTGAGATTCAAACAGTCAAACCTATTTAGAAATTATGACCCATTTGAATACATTTTCTTTAAAAGGAGACAATTCCTCTGAATATATATATAGAAAAAAAGAAAGTACACAAATGTAAATATGCCAAAAAAACTTAAACCAAACGATGAAGTACAAACCTCAGGCATGGGTTCTGTAAGTACTGCAACATTCAAATAAATGACTGAAATCTCGTTTGCCTCCAAAACTTTGATTGCATCAGTGATACAGTTATTCATTAGACATTCATTAAAGCCATCATTTAACACACATATTTATCCTAACTGGTAAAAACATGAACCACATAGAAGAGCACTGAAAGTTTGCCTGAGCCACAACAATATCATGGTGGACCATCTAGATAACCACATATGTGAATCAATCGAGCCACTTACAATCATATCAATGGACACACTGACCAAAGATGAATTTTAACAACTGCATTTGTCACAAAATGGGTCAAAGAAAGAACACAGACCTGTTAGGTTTAGTTTACAGTGGAGAGATATTGCACAACCTAAATCACATCTGACTGAAGTAAAATCCTGTCTTACACAAGACCCACAACGATCACCTTTTGAGGATCAAATCAAATACAGGACGCTTGCATCGTTTGTTGAGTTAAGATCTGTACAACACTTCTATTTGGTTTCAGACAGTTTACGGTACAACATTACATTATACATATATATACACATTAACGCACCATTTGTCACAAAAGGATCACTGTAAATACACAACAGGCTGGTGAGCGGGAAAGCAGGGGAGGTTTTGGGACTGGGTCGGGACTCCCGAAATGGCCTTGACTTAATATATTGCCTAAAACACACCAGTACTGGGATATTTTATCCTCACTTGTGGAAGACACTGCCGGTTCAGCTCTTAACTCCTCGGGTATGGCGAAAAGTTGCAGGAGTAGTTGGTTTAAGGATCCACATTGTGTAACTGGGACATACTAAAGTCTAAAACCCAACATGTGACGAGCATCTCCTCTAAAGATGATCTTTTTGTGAAGACGTTTGCTGCCGATGGCATCCTTGGCTTGGTATATTGGCTTTGCGTTTTCATAGGGCCCAAGTGTGATGAACAAGCAGCTGCAAACACCTACATGCTCATCCAGGCATGCAAAATTGAACTTCTCTCGATGCAACAAACCTTCCTGAGCTTTCCACCATCTCTTATGTTCTCAAGTGTTACAGTATTAGTGTGCAAACATGTTTATGTAGCAAACGAATACATTCGTCGGGTTCCTCCCTTTACTGGCCTTCGCAATCAGTCAACTCTCTACAGTAATGGGTTGGAAGACCTGATCAATGACGTTAAGTCATTGCATCTTTCTCTTCAGGACATCCCTGAGACGTATGCGATTGCACAAAACCAATCTCTTTTTGTATCTGGCTAAGGCATATTAAACACGTCGAAGGGTGTACCATTGTGTGTGTTTTGTCAGGAAAAGGGACGGGAAGCAGCAACAGCTTGCTCACGAAAATGAAACAACGTTTTCACTACAACTACCTTATCTAGGTGCAAGACACGACACAAAGCAAGACCACCCACATTGTGCGACTACGTTCTCCTTAAGTGACATGCAAGTATCGCAAGTGGCTAGCGCTAACAGCCGCGGGGGTTAGTTTCAACGATGGAAGCTTGTGCAAAATTTTAACAACGTCACAATGGGTCATCATTGCAAAATCCAAAATCCTGCTCAAGCGTGTAAAATACGAAACGATAAACCATTCGGTTACATTACAATGTGGTTAAAATCATTAAAGGGTGCCCCTTGTAACAGAACATGCTTCAGACAATTAGCAGACATACTTCAGATATCATTTATCTGAGAGAGCGTGGCGCTGGATGGTTTTACAACAAAATAGCCACAAAACTTTTCATTTTCAAAAAGAATCTCAGATTAGTAATAGGAGACTGGAATGAATAGGCAAGAGTTAGCACGTGTGCTAAGTGTATGCGGGTCCAGTCACTGTGTAGGTAGTGTAAAAGGGTGCGTGCAAGTGTTTCTGTGTGTGTGTGTGTGTGTGTGTGTGTGTTTTCATTTTCACACCTCCCTCCATCAGTTGGATCGAAAAACTGGGAATGTGTCTAAAGAATTAAGTCGTGTTTAACTGCAGTAATGCTGTGATATCTCACTTAATATTGCAAACTTTAGCAGTGCAGGCAGTGTTTTATTAATGTCGCATTGCACAGATCTGATGTGCACTGAAATGTGCGATATAATTGGTCCTTTCTATGTATAATTGACATTGAGTGTCTGTGTTTGCATGTTTATTTTTTTTTAGAAAGACTGCATAACCTCTTTGTGTGTGTATGTGTTTGTGTGTGTGTGTGTGTGTGTGTGTGTGTGTGTGTGTGTGTGTGTTTATTCCACGGAGAAGAGGCTTGCAAAGGATTTCCGAAGGTTGCGGATGGTCTCAGCCTTGGCTTCGTCCTGACTAGGACTTTGGTGCTGGGCGGCCGGCGTTTCTGGAATGTTGAATGTATTGGTAAGAGACTGGGATTTGCTACAAAGAGAAGAAGTGGCAATAAAGGAGAGGAAGAGGCTATTAAAGTCATGCAGCAAACCCATGGAGATGGCTTTATAAAGGTATGGCAGAGAAAAATAAATGAGCTGTGAGAGAAAGAGAGAGAATGAAATTCATACGCTTTCTTTTGTGTCATTCATTTAAGCAATCATGACTCAAGTGCAATGTTTACATCAGGCCTTGGACTTATGAGAAATGGCATCTCTAGATGTATTGACATGCACTTTGCGTCACTGTTTATTCTGGACCACTATTCCTAAATGAAGAACCAAGTGCAAAGGCACATCTCTGTAACATTAATAAATGGTATGCTTTCTTGTTTTTCCTTTTGGAAGAATCAGTGTAATACTCTATTAGTCACCTTAGAACTTCATTGAGGAATAGTGGGAATAAGATGATCACATTCATACTTGCTCACAACCGCTTGACAGTGAAAATAGATCAAATGCACATTTCCATTCAGAAAAATGCAATTTCCACAATCAAGTGCATGAATGGTTTGGGTGTACGACTGAAGGAAGCCATCTTTGGCATGCAAAATACCAGATCATCTAGTGTGCATACTTCTGTATCTCCATTGTTTTAATTAGGCGTCTGCCTATATGTATAAGCCACATTTATCATTATCACCATTATTGTCCAATATCATTATCATCATCATTAGCAAAATCTGTTTATGAATATTTAAAGTCACTGAAGTCATCATAGTATGCTTTGAGGAATCTGTTCAGGAGCTTTTGGACGTGTTTAGTCATTCATTTTATGTTCATCTGCTGCATACTTAGTAGTAGCCAACACACCATTGCCGAAATGTAGAATATATACCAAAATTAATAGATGATAGTTTGTGAAGAAATGCTTTGGCGAAATACAGTTAAATATATAGATGATTTCAGGCCATTTTTCATTTAGTCTTTATCTAGTTTTTGAGCTTGCACTATTCCTATTATGAAATTGGAACATTGGATGACTGTGTGAATTAGTTAAAACAATGCAGGGTATAACAGCATTGTAAGTAAGAAAGGACCAATCAGATCAGTAATTATCAGGTCACCATCCAAAAGTTTTTGAACAGTAAGATTGTTAATGTTTTTTAAAAGAAGTCTCCTCTGCTCACCAAGCCTGCATTTATTTGATACAAAGTACAGCAAAAACAGTAAACTTTAGAATTATTGTAACTATTTAAAGTAACTGTTTTCTATTTGAATTTTTTTAATGGAATTTATTCCTGTGATCAAAGCTACATTTTCAGAATCAATACTCCAGTCTTCAGTGTCACATGGTCCTTCAGAAATCATTATAATATGCTAATTTGAAACATTTATTATTATTGTTATCAATATTTAAAACAGTTGAGTAAATTTTTTCAGGATTATTGGCTAAACAAAAGATCCAAAGATCAGCATTTATCTGAAATATAACACTTTTGTAACATTATACACAATACTGTTCAAAATCCTTCAGATAAATGCTGTTCTTCTGAACTTTCTATTCATCAAAGAAATTTGAAAAATCTTCTCAGCTGTTTTCCACATATTAAAAAATAATAAATGTTTTTTGAGCAGCAAATCAGAATATTAGAATGATTTCTGAAGGATCATGTGACTGGAGTAATTATGCTAAAAATTCAGCTCTGAAATCACAGGAATAAATTACTTTTTAAAATATATTCAAATAGAAAACAGTTATTTTGAATTGTAAAAATATTTCAGTATTTTACTGTTTTTGTTGTACTATGGATTTGGTGAGCAGAAGAGACTCCTTAAAAAACATTACAATTCTTACTATTCAAAAACTTTTGACTGGTAAATGAAAATCTACATACCATTCCTTCCCATTACTATTTTAACACATTCTTTCATTATTTACTCTACTGTTCAAAAGTTTGGGGTCAGACTTTTTTTTAAATAATACTATTAAATGGAAAATTCACCAAAAAATGAACAAAGGTTTGGAACGACATGAAGGTGAGTAATTAATGACAGAATTTTAATTTTTGTATGAACTACCCTTTTAAGCACTTCATTATATTGTTAAAACTGACCCCATTTGAACGGCAGTGTAAGAAAATAGACGCTGTAAAAATATACCCACATTAGTCAGCCTCAGACGTCACGCCCACGGAACGTTGGCTAAACATCTGATGCATATGCCACACTTATCTGGAAACACTTCAGGTGTTTCAAAGTCATCATCGGATTGGTTAAATTATACAGGATTTCCAGGAGACACGTGTCGCATTCTTTAACATTCCGCCTGGAAACAAAAATGCCAGCCCCCTCACGACAGAAGAAAGCCAACGTGTTTATAACTGTGACAACGAGCGCCTATTAGGATCAACTAAATGCTGAATTTTCAAAAGAATGTGAAAAATTTAAAGTTCACGGCATAGAATCTTTAAAATATGTCCGAGAGTTTCACACACCAGTCTGTTATTGTGGCGACATTTCCACGCCCCTAAACATGACACGGCACAAAACACAACATGATTGGTTGTTTCACCTGTCAGTCATATGGTCTATTGGCCATTCGAAGCGGCCAAAGTTCACAGACCTTCTGCCGTCAGTGTGAAGGACTGGTTACGCGAGACTATACCCACATTAACCGAGTATAGAACAGAATCAAATCATAGCCTGTGGACCAAAATTTAATCAGGAAGTCTGTGTTCATCCCCAGCTCTATACAACATTTACCCTGATAGGTTTACTCTAAGGCCCTGTCGCAAATGGCACACTAAACCCTTGCGATCTTCCTCTTAGTACGCACTTTTGTGGCATAATGCCGCTTTGACTGTCAGGTGGAAGTCTGCTGTGGAGCTCGCACAAGAGCGGGCTTGGCAGAAGAGCGTATCGCGGGTGCATAACGGCCGCAAAGGGGGGCGCTAGCGAGCACCCTTCTGAACGCTAAAATGATGAATGGGACACCCTACGTTCTCGTGCAAGTGCACGTGAAGTGTTTCATTTGGGACAGGGCCTAATTCACACAGCCACTGTCAGTCACTACCGTCAACTTGTCATGTGATTTGCTAATTTTATGATGTAGTAGAGGAGAATGGCCACCATCTACTTAGTGTAGTCATTTGCATGAGTGATGAAACATCATTAACAAATGAAAAAACATGTCCAGATGCTTATGAATCTTAAAAACCTTCACATTCAGTCAGCTGAATTTACAATATGACAGAGGACAAAAAACATCTTACTTAAGCTGCGGCGATCCACTCAGAGCTGGGTGATCAGGACTTGGTTTCTGTGGGGGCGTGGGTTTCTGCTGCAGGGGAGGTCTTGCGCCTCCTGGACCTCCCTGGCCCTGTGCAGTAGGCCGTGGTTGCTGAGTAGTCGGAGGGCGAGGACTGCCCTGCTGTTGCGGGGCTGCTTGTGCGGCATCCTGGGTTGGCTGTGGCCCACCCTGGGTTGGCTGCCTGGTTGGCTGGCCTTGTCTTGGCTGCTGAGGCCTCTGCTGAGGCTGACCTGGTTTGGGACCCTGGCCGCCAGTTTGAGGCTTCTGTGGCTGCTGTTGCGGACCACCTTGCTGGGGCCTCTGTGACTGAGGAGAGCCACCCTGGCCACGCTGGGCAGGACCCGGTGCTGCGGGGGGCCTCTGTGGACCTGTGCCCCCTTGACTGGCTTGTCGCTGTGGGGGTTGATTAGGGCGGGGTTGTTGAGCAGGGGGGTTCTGAGCATTAGGACTGGTCACAGACTGGGTTTGGGAAGGGGGCTGGCCCTGGGGAGAGGGACGTTGCTGTTGCGGTGGGGCTCCTTGGCGAGCAGCAGTAGTGCTAGCAGCTTGTTGTGGACCTCCTAAAAAACAGAGCTCATTTTTACTGTGTAAACAGATTGTAATATAAGCACAAACTATCAACAATTTTTATACATATTATAAAATGTATATATATATGTATATATATATATATATATATTTAAAATTTAATAAACCATAATCACTAGCTTCCTTTGACTGTCATTCTGTCAATTAGCGGAAGCTAGAGATTATGGTTGAAAAAGTTTTAAATATGGATATTTTCTTACACAAACATATTAATTCACTTCAGAAGGCCTTTATTAACCCCCAGAGCCATGTGGAGAACTTTTTATGATGGATAGATGCACTTTATTGGACTTCAAATTCTCAATAGCCATTCACTGCCATTATAAAGCTTGGAAAGTTTGTCTTGTTTTCTAGCATAAATATCTAAACATTCTTGAATCAAGATGCATTTACTTGACAAGTAAAATCATTTAAGATTTTAAGTCCTGTTTTCTAAAAAAAAATGATCAACATTTTGTTTGTTTTTGCTTAAAACTAGCAAAAATATCCGCTAATGGGGTAAGAAAAATAATCTTAATTCAAAGGCTAAACTTTTTTTTTTGCCCCATGAATGAAATGAATAAGCCTAAGAAGGAAACGTTACTTTTATTACAGTAGAACTGTAATAAAAGGTTCAAAAATAAAAAGTTCAACACTCTTCAGCAATGAGAAAAATGAAGCACAAATATTAGATAATCTAAAGTAAGTTTCGCTTATTATTATGGTTGAATTTGATCAACAAAGGTCAGCAGCAAAGACATTGGTTAATAAAATGGGATTAAATAATAAAGAAAACAAAAAGTAACTGGTGTTATTTTTTTGAAAAAGTAACTCAGATATTTTCTTGTAAATTAAAAAGTTACTTTTAAAAAGTAATCTGATTACTCAGGTTACTTGTAATACATATCCCCAACACTGTTTGTCTAAAATGGCTTGAGGTTAAGTAAATCATGGGGTAATTTTTGGATGAACTATCCCTTTAATTTTTTCACCTTCATGTTGTTCCAAACCTGAATAACCTTCTTTCGGGTGCTAAACATTTTCATTTGACAGCTGAAATCAGTTCAGACCAAAACAAACACATAAACATAAGATTTGCATTTTTGGTCATGTCCAGAGATGTTGCTGATATGTAAAACTATGACTTTGTGGTGCTCACAAATGTAGTATATTGCTAAGCAACAATGAATAACAAAGGAAGAATATGTATTCGGCGGTGAAGATGGATATTGAGCAGCTGTCGTCTTTTAGTGTTGGCACGTAAAACAAAAACAGGATTGATTGAAGTTTGAATGTACTGAAAATGAACACACAAAAAAAACAGTTTACTTTGTTAGCGCTCACTCTTAGTCTTGTGGTGAACAATTAATGTGTGCAAGTTTGTCTTCATAACCTTTAATCAAAATCTAAAAAATTAGTTTCACCTCTGGAATGGCATTCCTTCTCTGATGACGTCAACTTACCAGGACCTAATTTTATTTAATTTTTTTAACCCTCTGGGGTCTGAGGTGATTTTTGGGCCCCTTGAAGTGTGTTGACATGCCTGGACATTTGTGCTTATTTCAGCCACTTATAACATACTAATTGCCCATATGTATTTTTTTTGTATTCACCACAAACTGTGCTACAATAATATGTGAGAAAGATGGATGTACATGTTTGCATTTTGTAGAAAAAAAATATTATGCGTGGTTAGCACATTTTAGGAAAAAACTTCTAGCTAAAGTATGGCCTTAAAACACATACTGAATAGTTCTGACGAAATCATTTGAGTAATCAGTCTTGTAGGCTAGAATATTTACTTCACAGTGATGTGAGAATCATTCTGACAACTTCATTCGTTTCTAATCGCAGTGCGCGGAGACGCTGAAGACAGAAAAAACACCTCGTCTGTTTTCTTTATTTAAAAAAAGAACAGAGTTCAGTTGTTATTGTGAGTGTACGCAAAAAAAAGTATACACTTAACCATTTCGAATGATGTATAACTCTTATTTGTGTGACTAATATCGACAGAGCATTTTTAGTTTCTTTCGCACTGATCTTAAAAAAAGTGAGCTGGTCGCGCCGGCGCGACCGTCGACCCCAGAGGGTTAAAGTACCATGAGCCACCCAGAAGCTATTTTTTAAGACTTGTGATCAACAGATCAAAACTTAATTGTTAATTGTTATTCAGTAAAAATATTCCCCACTCAGATTAGTTAAAAATAATGTCAAACCTTCAATTATGTCAAACCTGTTGCAATGTGTCTTCATATACCATATTTGAAAACAATGATGATCTAATGATGATGTATATTTTAATGTATTCCCCTATAAAACTATTGTATGACTTTATAAGACTTCTAAGTTGTATTTACTATTTTCATTGTACAAAATTACCATTTTGGAGTTTGGCAGTAAAAATGTGATTTTTACTTAACTGCAACAAAATGTGTTCAACAAAAATGACATTTTTTAATTCTTTAACAGTGCCTGAAAGGTTGGCTTTATTATTGCAGTGTAATCCCTTACCCTGTGGAGGAGGGCGCTGTTGTGCCTGGGGGACTCTAGACTGAGAAATGGGTTGAGGTGAAACAGCTGGGCCCTAAAATACACAACAAACATCATAAAGGGGAGAGTATATTGGAAACCAAACCCCACAGAAGCATAATGCTGGCACACACACATTTCAGTGCAAGTTTTCATATTTTTAGAAACACCTGTAGTCACTTTCATTAAAAAAATATGACGGTTTTGTCTTAAAAAAGACTTCCAAACAGCTGTAACCTCAAAAATAGCTGAACATCACTATAGAAACATAAATAAATGGCTGATGCTGGATAAAGTGCAGTCATTAATCATCAGGCAATCAGATTAGCACAAATGTGGAGGGAATTAAACCAGGCAATTTGATGCAGAGGTGATGAGAGATGATGTCTGAGTCTTTCACTTATGCATTAAAGGCATTTTTCACTCCCATCTGTGTGGCTATAAATCATTACAATCACAGCTCTGGGAATAATGGAGAATAGCAGTCTCTGCACTGCAATCAAAAAGGATCTCTGACTCATGCTGTGACTACAAGTTTTGCATATTTCTTCAGAACAATTTGACAAATACTGACTAGTAGGAGGAAACTACAGCATTTTTTGTATTGCTCAGCAGCATTGTGCCTCTTAATGCAGCATAAGCAGAAATGACAGTTTTTGTATGCATGTTTTTAGGTCAGATATGCTTTCAGGGAGTAGCAATATTTTTAGTCACCAGCAGGAGAGTTTAAATGGTTTAAAATTTCATCTTTGTTTTCGCACAAAGCATTTTTTTTTTATCTCACATGAGAATATGAAACTTTTGTTCCCCTTTCACACAAATAGTGATTACGGGGCAAATTATCAATTCAGTAACTCTTATGTACGGCTTTTCTGACATAGTAAACTTGCTCAGCAGCTCACCTGGTATAGCATTGTGCTTGCAATGTAGAGCGTTCAGGTGCGATTCCCATGACACAAGTTACCATAAAAGATCTTTAAGACTTGTAGAAGCAGCTTAAAATGCATTTTTTAAATCTTACGTTTGTTTTGTTCTTTTCAAATGCGAAAGCACACCCCCTCATCGACACAAAGCATACAAAAAGCAATGTAATTCATTTTGCAGAAATGTCGCCACAGTCACGTTTGAGCCTGAGTTGAGTGTATATGAGGATGTTTTGAAGCGAGCGTGTTAACCTGAGAACGGACTGGAGTGGGAGCTGAAGTGCGTGGCACGGTCTGGTTTATTTTCGCCACAACAAGATCAGCTATCAGAGCTCGGTCCTCATCCAGCTGGTCTCCTATAAGAGGCATTGAGCAGCCCACAACCTAATAGACACACACAGAGAGAGCATTTGCCCAGGGCATTAAGGATATTTTATTGAGTTATTTTGGAAAGCTTACTGTTTTTGCTGATGTTGTTACCTCAATGATGTAATCTCGACCATCTTTACCATGCAGTGCCTCTACAGCGCATATATCAAGACCTCCAAAAACCTCAGAGCATACGTCCACCCACATACGATACCTGCAGTGAAAATCGCAAATGATGACCTTGTGCATTCCACTAAAAGCATCCACCCACACTGTTGCCCAGAGTAAACAAGGAAATCAGGATTACTGCGGTGCAAGACATTACTTTTTGGCTTTGATTAAAAATCCTCTAGCAAACAAAACTGTTTTTTGTTTCATACTAAATCAATTTCAAGAAAAATATGCTACTTGTTGAATGTAGGTTGTTCCTGAAAAAGAATTCCATCATCAATATATTTTTTTTATATGTACAATGCTCAACTAAGCACCACGTTGATGAATACTTATGCAATGTACTTATTTCAGTTTTTTCTTTCTTATAAATTTGCGAAGTTGTTACAAACCTGTTGTTGTTTTGTCATTAGGGTGCATGAAGTGTAATTTGATGTGGGGGAAAACATTATTTAAAGCAGTTTAACATAAGGCTGCAACGTAAAACGTGAAAAAAGGAGTATGAATACTTTCGCAGCACTATGATAATTAGGGCTGCACGATATATTAAAATAAAAAAAAAGTTGCATTATGGCTTAATTACTTAAATGTATATAATTATGTCATATTTAATAATAATATACTCATATTTACATATAATCACAAATATTTTGACCAAATTATGTAACAATGAGCTTTTTTAATTTTTGCATTTTAAACCACAATCACAATTTTTATAAAACAAATCATATTTTTCCTCCAAATTGTAGGCCTAATGATACAGTTGTTCCAAAATCTATTAAATGTCCTATTTAAATGTCTGCCTTCTGCATCCTAACTAAAACGGAATGTTGTAAGTGGCTGATTTGACATATTTTACGTAGGCAGCAAATCATGTGAAATACATCAGAGACCTCAACGTACAATTTACTTCAGTAATGCAATTTTTTAGCACTGAATGAATGAGTAATGAATGAATATTCAACATTTTTCTTGCTTTATCCACCATCTTGAATACAAAATGCAATGCCGTCTAGGTATTTGCATTAAATTAGTTATCTTATGAGAAATAGTGCTATATAATGTCCTGTAGTGCTGTCTAAGGCGGCTCACAGGGTTTTGGTAAAAAGCTATTAGCATATGATATGCATAATACATAACATGTTAAATTATGCATAATATGTCATTTTTAGATGAGCAAACATTTAATAAGGTTATCTGATGTCATGTTATAGGAATATGGAAGAAGGAACATCCTGTAAGATGTGTGTACCTGTCAGACATGGCCACCTGCTCTAACATGGCTGATCCTGTGTTGGTCTTCCAGTTGCCAGATATAGATGTCCTCCTGTCCAATTAAAACACAACAGCAGGTATGATACAGTGTTTTACAATCAGTTTCAATGATATTGTTAAAAGAATAGATTCAATGTATGTCATATTGACATGAAAACACTATGGTTTTAGTCTCTTACATGTAGGCCTTGTAATTGTCACCGATTTTCTGGATTCGGATGTCATACTTGGCGTCAATAAATGGCTCAGATGTGGCATACGTCTTTGTCAAAGCAACAACACTAGCAATGTCTTGGAAATCATATTGATTGTCCACTTTGACCTGTACAGAGAATAGGAATAGCAGTGATACAGCTGTAATTACTAAAAGACCAAACAATTCATACAATAATATATACAGTTGAGGTTTACATCCCCCTTTCAAAATCTGCAAAATGTTTTTTTACCAAAATAAGAGAGATCATACAAAATGCATGTTATTGTTTGTTTAGCACTGACATGAATACGACATTTCACATAAGATGTTCACATAAATTCCACAAGAGAAAATATTAGTTGAATTTATAAATATGACCCCATTTTAAAGTTTACATCCCCTTGATTCTTAATACAGTTTTTTTACCTAAATGATCCACAGCTGTTTTTTTTTTTTTAGTGATGTTTTTTAGTGATTTTAGTGATTAGTTGTTAATGAGTCCCTTGTTTGTTCTGAACAGTTAAAATGTCTGCTGTTCTTCAGCTGTTCTTTTTCTTTCTGGAGACAGAAGTCATTGTTGGAAAGGGTTCAAATACATAAAAATGCTGGAAAACCAAAGAATTTGTGGGACCTCAAGGATTTCTCTGAAGAACAGCGGGCAGGTTGAGGGATTCATGAACAATTAAACTAAACAAAACAACACAGCTGTGGATCATTCAGGTAACAACACAGTATCAAGAATCAAGGAGATGAAAACTTTTGAACAGGGTCATTTTTATAAATTCATCTATTATTTTTTCTTGTGGACTATATGTAAACATCTTATTCAGGTCAGTACTAAATAAAAAATAATATGCATTTTGTATGATGTCTCTTATTTTGGTCAAATAGTTCGCATTTTGCAGATTCTGCAAGGTGTATGTAAACTTTTACCTCAATTGTATATAGTTTGGGCTTTTTAATTAGATCAATGAATGATATTTTATCATATATTTTAAAAATAACAATTGACAGGAATGTGTAATAAAGGGTTTCAATTATACCTTTCCCATGCCAGAGTGAGCATGACCCATCTTCACGACCACAGGAAAGCCAGGTGTAGTGATCTAATGACAAAAGAGATATATAGAAAATAACTGAACACTTATAATGTCACATTTCTATTTTAAAAAAAATGTCCTGTTGAACTTTCTATTCATTAAAAAATCCTGAAAAAACAACAGCTACTGAAATGACAGAAATTAGTAATGTCTACTGAAAATTCAGCTTTTCCATCACAGGAATAAATGACATTTTAAAATATATTAAAATAAAAACAGTTGTTTTAAAATGTAATAACATTTTACCATTTTTATATTTTTTACTGTATTTTTAATAAAATAAATAAAGTCTTGGTGAACATTAGAGACTTCCTTTAAGAGCATTTAAAAAATCTTCCCAGTCCCAAATGTTTGACAGTAGAGAGAGAGAGTGTGTGTGTGTGTGTGTGTGTGTGTGTGTATAAATATAGAATTCTATACATGCCATTACTCAACCATGTTTTTATTGCAGTTTTTAATACATAATGTTAGCATATTTTTCTTATCTGGATGAATTATTTAATAGAAAATAACACCAACAACAAGTTGCTTTACTTTGAAATGGTTATTAATAGGAGAACATGTTGTGTTTGCAGTCTCAGTGGTGCTTGATAGGCACCTTCTATATCCTGCTGCAGTAATTGAAATGCGAGAGCAAAAACTTTCTGCTCAGGGACAAAACAAGCCCACAGAATTATGCCTGAGTCTGCTGTGCTTTATCTTAGAAAAAGGCCAGTGAGAGAGGAAAATATTCTGGCAAAAGAGTGTGTCTGGGATCATTTGTGTGTGAAGATGCCTGCAGTGGAGGGATAGGAGGAGGTGGTGGCACTGCAGCAAGCCTCCCTCTCCTATTAAAACCTGAACTATGTCTATAAGAACTGTGATGTACCACACAATTACACTAGTCTGGAGTTTATGAAATTTCCAGTCTAGACAGAGCTGTAACTATGCTAAGTTGAGTGGAGCAATGCTGTACTGGGACACTGAATATGCATGAGTTTTTTATATTTCACTGTTTACTGCATCCAGGCACCACTGTTTCTGCCACAGATGGGAGCTTTGTGCGAGGTCCAGTGGGACTGTCTAGAGCCCTATAGCTCAGGGTTTACTGTTGAGGAGGGCCAGGAGAGGGACAGGGACAGATGGTTAAACACTCACCATCTCCTTGTGGTTGGGGTAATAAACCTGGTCGATCAGTGGGAACTCCTCTGGACCCAACTGCTTGTACAATCTGGACAACTGAGCGAACTGATAGATTCATGGCGTCCCGCACACAGACATACATACATAAACATAGAGACAACTATTATGCAGCAATAGTTAAGGACATTTTATAGTATGAAAACCTGTTTAAAAACATGAAAACAGGGTTCCTACACATTTATTCACCTTTTCAGTTGTTAAAACATTTTGATTGATTGTTAAGAATCATTTTGATTCAGACTGCTTTAAAGAAAATTATTCACTTAAGTCAGTGATTTCATTTATATATTTCATGAAGCTTTAAGCATAAAGCAACATAAAGCTTTACCCTTTTTTATAGTAGAGTATAGTATGGTAATACAGAAATACAGACATTTTATAAAATTTTAAGGTAACACCTAAATCCTTTATATAATGCATTATCAAAGTAGCTTTAATGGTTTAATTATGCCTTGTAATGCACCTTATGATGTATTCATAACTGCATGATCTAATGAATAATTGTAACCTCAGTTATAATACATCATAGTACTTATCTATCATTGTTACTCTAAGTATAATGCGTTAAAACCACAGCTGGGCAGATTACTTACAAATCTTGTTTTTCACATTGATTTAAATAGGATAATCTCACCATATCGACATAAAAATACGAAGAGTACGAAAATATATTCCATTTGTTGTTATTAACAACATGAAGTGCGTTAAACATTACGTTCAGGTTTCCCAGGTTTCCCAAACAGGTGTTTGTGAAGGAACTGCAGGGGGTTTATGAGTTGAAAACTAATAATTAATTAAATTCTAAAAAAAAAGGTAATCAAATTATTTTAAAATCAATTAAAATAAAAAATGTACTTAAAAAATTTTTACATTTTTGTCATGTGACCATAACCAACGTCAGAGAACCGTGAACATACAAATGTGATACTTAAATAAGGATTTTTTTTTTTTTTTTAAATCTCTTCAGATAAATATATTAGGTGAAAGAAGACCAGATGACAAAAAGGTTTGTACATTTGTGCATTTAAATGTGTTTGAAAGACAAAAGCCCTCCAAAGACATAGAAAAACATGGTTAAATTATCCTATGGAGTGATAATTCAAATAAAAATCAATGCGTTCATCAATAGTTAAACAATGCAATGTTTAAACTATTCTTAAACCTGAAAGGATTTTTGTAAATCAGTGGTCAAATGCTGTGTCTCCACCTGAATAATAACTGATCTTTGTGTGAATATCCACAAAACTTGAAGACTTTCTGAATGTATGTAAGTGGTAGGCTATTTTAAAAAGGAACATTTAAAAAATAAACAAGAAGAATTAGGGAGAATCAATAAACAATGAATAATTTGTTGCTATTTGTTGCATAATGTGTAATCATGTAATCCATCAAAAGTAACTGTAGTCTGACTACGAGTATTTTAAAATGTAGTTTAATCTAATTACAAGTACTTAGTTTTTGGAAAATGGTTACGTAATCTAGATTACATACCCATAAAACAAAAGACAAATCCTCAAATATTATAATGCACTGTAACTTTGGTTACACTTATTTATGAAACAACATAATGCATCACAATAAACACTATGAAAACTTTTTAATGCTTTAAGGCTTTAAGTAAAGTGTTTTAGTCGAGAAGCAAACGCACACCTATAGAGGCTTTCATGCCAAAATGTTGACATTAAAGAACATTCTTAAGTGAGTGTGCAGTTATAATTTCTTTCTTTAAGTAAAGTGTTACCAATTTGATTCATTTCAATTGTGAGAATATGAAAATGTGTAATTTTTAAAGAATGGAAACATTTAAAATACATCCAGATGAATGCGCTCAGAACATCCCTAATTAGCTGATCAGTATGGACTGATGTATGTAGTGCTCACCACCCATGGTTTGTCACAGAAGTTGTAGACTGAGTGAAGGGAATTGACACTGGGCAGACCAGCATACTGAAGTCCAATCACAATGTTCCTGTGGTCACCATTCTTGGCCATGCTAAAAGCATGCTGTCGCACCAGCACAAAATCTGGCTTGAAACACCTAAATGACGACAAAAATGTTGGGAATTATAAGTAATTATACTATCATTAATTGAAGCAAATCTTCTATTTATACAGTACAGATATACATGCAGTACGTTTATTTTCTTTGATTAATCATCTTGAATGCTGCTCTAAATATTCATTAATTATAACATAAATTATTCTCTCACATTTTTCACATTTGTATACTTGTTTTAGAATTAATCAATAAAGTAAACCCACTGAATTACATGCTTTATCTTTGCAATCGTTTAAGAAAAACATTTTGGAAGATTTCTAAAACAGATGTGAAACCTACTTTGTGATTTTGTTCCCATTGCGGATGGCCTCAATGTCCACACTATAGCTTCCCGTTGCGTGAGCCACCAGATTAACCTCAGAGAAGTCAGCCTGGAAAATCAATGAAAATCACCAGATGGAATGAAAGGAGCAATGAATGTGATCAGTAAAGTGAAGCTGTCAAAGCATTTATACTAAAACAGCACCTGAGGCCTGTGATGGGTTGCCAGTGTGGATATGTTAAAACTACAAAAATGTCCATATTTCCTTTTTGACTGACATGTCATTAAAAAATTCAAAACACAGAAGTGGAACAGTCAAAAAGGGTGTATTGAATCCCTGTTTCTGGTATTCCAAAATGCCAAGATCTTACATAAATCCCTAGATTATTGTGTACTAATTAATAGTATTACATATAAAACTCTAACCAAACATCATTTCAAGCATTTATTAAATAACAAAATGTTTCTTCTGGTCGAAATTACTTTTGGCTTATTGTAAAGCTGCTACCAAATCTCTCTTGCCATGACTAATTATTTTAAAGGATATTATTCACTGACACAACAGATTAATTTTCTTTTATCCCCGTCTATAATAGATTAGATCTTGCATTTCATTACTAGGGACTGCTTTGATATATTATCCCTTTTTTTTTTTTTTTTACAAACACAAACAAGTGGCACTGAAGAAATTGCAAAGGTTCAATATTGCAACTGCAGTGATAATTATCTCTAACCAGTTGTTTTTGGTAAATCTAACATCTAATTCGTTACACACGGATATGAGTTGAGTTGTGCTCCTCTGTTAGTTTGAAAAAAAAAAAAACCTTACCTGTTCTACTTTGATGTCAAATTCACCATGAACCTTCTTGCCTTTGAACACCTTTGCCCTGGAGAATTAAAGATGAAAAAGAAAGAACATTTTTGCACTTGTGAGTCATAGTTAACAAAAACACTTAAACAGTGTCCAAACTAGATTATGCAACAGTGAAATGGTGTGAAAATCATGTATTTCAAGTATTCATCAAGCATGAATTCTTTGTGTAAGGGACACTGAGGAATTTTGTTTCAGTGACTATAACTGTGATTTTTGTAATAATAAAATGAAAACATTTAAATGCTACTATTATACTTAACTGCATGTAGCTAAATACTTTGTTTTTACACAGATACTTTTATCTCATGTTTTCAGTCACTAAATAAAATAATTAGATGGATAGATGAACGGATGGAATGTTGCCTCCACTAAAAAGTTTCTAAAATGCATATGAAAATAACTTTTTGGTGTTGTTTTGGTTTTAATAGCCAGTAAATGTGTCACTAGCCCACATGGGAAACAGTGAAAGCAACATCACACACTTTATAATTGTAAAGAAACTTGAGGCACCATGTGGGGATCCTCAGATCACCATACCAAAGGAAACCACTGGAGAACCTCCAGATATCCTTGCAAAAAGGACAGTCCTCTGAGGAACCCATAAGTTCTTACAAGAACTCTACACTGCCAGTCAATCCATTAACCCCATTATAAACAAAAGGCTATACGTATTTCTCAAAATACATATAATTCCTTGAGTATACAATAGGACATTTGAGCCATCCTGAAAATGGTTCCTATAAGTTTGCCAGAGTTCGCCAGAGAGTTTTAGCTGTGAAAACTTTCCCAAGTGATGTTTAACAAAGCAATATTATTTTTTTTCTTTTAGAGAAAGTCTGATTTCTTACAGTTGCTTAAATAAAAGAATTAAAAAATAAATAAAAATAAAAAACTGCTAAGGTCAATATTATTAGTTTGATTAGCTATAGAACAAACCACTGTTGTCCAATGACTTGCCAAATTAACCTAATATGCCTGATTGACCTAATTAACCTAGTTAAGCCTTTAAATTGCTCTTTAAGCTGAGGATTACTATCTTGCGAAACAACTAGTAAAATAATATGCACTGTCATCATGGCAAAGACAAAAGAAATTAGTTTGGACTTGACAGAAAGAATTGTTAATGCTCATAAAGATGGAGAAGGATACACACGTTTATCAAAGCGTTTTCAAGTGTCAAGAACTGCAGTGAGATGCGTTATCAAGAAGTTTAAAGAGACCAACACAGTGGAGAATAAGACGGGCAGAGGCAGGAAACGAAAGATTTCAAAAACTTTGGAAAGAAAACTAATGAGAGAGGTTTCTAAAGACCCAAGAACAACTGCCAAGACACTAGTGAATGACCTAGCCAAGTCTGGAATTGATGTCTCAATGAAGACAGTCACTAGAGCCCTGCACAGGAAGGAACTGCGAGGTTGCAGAACAAGAAAGACTCCGCTTCTGAAGAAGAGACGCCTCCTAGCTAGAATGCAGCTTGCTAAAGACAACCTGGGGGAATGTGATGCATACTGGAAACGTGTCCTTTGGTCAGATGAGACAAATCTAGAGCTTTTTGGCCATAGAGATGTTGCCTATGTTTGCAGAAAGAATGGAGAGGCATTCAACCCCAAGAACAACGTTCCCACAGTGAAACATGGTGGTGGGAGTATAATGCTCTGGGCATGTTTCAGTGTGTTTGGAACTGGGAATCTCGTCAGGGTTGATAGAAAAATGAAAACTATAAGAAGATTTTGAAAGACAACCTCAGACAGTCTGCAAGAAAAGTGTACTTGACTGGCCTGCACAAAGCCCAGACTTGAATCCAATAGAAAATCTGTGGGGCACACTAAAGTCCAGAGTTTGTGCCAGAAGACCAACAAATCTTAAGGAGCTTGAGAGATTTGCTAAGGAAGAATGGGCTGTCATTCCTCAGGAGACATGCTTGAAACTTGTTGAGAACTACAGCAAACGACTAAATGCTGTTATCAAGCAAATGGGATACACTATTGACTCTTAACATTAGAGGGCTAATCATTTTTACCAGTAGACTTTTTAAAATTCTTGGTTATACATTTATTTCTATTTGTATTACAAACCCTAAAAGCTTCCTGAATAAAGTATTATGTTAAAAAATGCTGTGTTAATAAAATCGTCTATCTGTTAAACAACACTTGGGAGTTATTTGAAAAAGAATTAAATATTTTATAAGGGGCTAATAATTTTGTCTTCAACTGTATATATATATATATATAGGTTTTTTGTTTTTTCTTTCATTTTGCTAAATAAGACCCTTATTCCTTGGCTGGGATCCTGTAAAGCACTTTGAAGCTGCATTGAAACTGCGATTTGGACCTTCAACCCCCGTTGGCCACCATTTAAGTCCATTACATGGAAAAAAAAAACCTAGAATGTTTTCCTCAAAAAAACTTAATTTCTTTGAGACTAAAGACCATGATTACATGGGGGTAAGTAAATTATCAGGAAATTTTCATTCTGGAAGTAAACTTCCTCTTTAAACCCATCAACGCAGATGCACTAATATATTATTAGTATTATTAAAAGGCACTTTGGGAATAGAATGTATTGAAATTCAGCATCTATTAAAATCGAGGACAGGTTTTCAGCATGATTACATGGGGGTAAGTAAATTATCAGGAAATTTTCATTCTGGAAGTAAACTTCCTCTTTAAACCCATCAACGCAGGGCCTTTTAATTTGGACTCAAAAGCTAATGTAATATACTTTGCCTTAGGGTCTCACTGCTGCTCCATTAACTGGCCCTGACTGAATAGTGAAATGCGCACAAACACACGCGCGGGCACACCCACAACTACACGGGCGCGCGTGCCAGAAAGGCCCATAGACTAATGAGTCACGACATTTGGATAGTGACTACTTTTGGCCTGTATTAGCACGGGCTACACCTCAGGTGCGAGTCTGTAACGTGGAACAAACAAATCAAAATCATAAACTCCAAGTCATATATTCAAAATCCATCTTACCAGTCTGTCTGCTGGTCATCAATGACCAGGAGGATCTTGGCGTTGCTCGAACCGATTCCTCTTTCGGTGGCCTCGTTAAAGGTAGCGGCAGCGGCGGCGGTGGTCTGTTTGACGGCGTTGGAAAGGGAGGAAAAGAAGCCGGCGCCGGTAGACTGGCTTGGGGGTTGACGCCTCTCTTGAGAGCTCGGCGAGAGCACCGGGGCTGGGCTCTGCTGCTGCTGCTGCTGCGGCGGCGGATCGGGCCGCTGTAAATCGCTCATGTAGCCATTGGGCAAATTGGACATGAAATTACTGTCCGATAGTCGACGTCGCAGGTAATTCATGGTGAAGATGAAAAGGGATGCGACGGTAAATTATTCCCCTGTAGGTTCTGCACTGCAAAAAAATCCAAGACGAATGGCAAACCGATCAAGTATCTGATATCTAGGATGCAACCGAGCGTTTCAGTTTAAAACGAGACGTGAAAACGAGTCGATACGCAATCCTCCAGGGTGCACCTCAAAGCAAAGGTCGTGCACAACATGCAAAGCTGCACTGCAACAAATGAAAGAAACCAAATCAACGCTTCATTAAAATCACAATTAAATATGCACAAATAAATGTTCGTAATTAGTGACTGATTGACTTACATCAGTGAGAAGCTCGTTCAACAACTGGCATTGGGTTTTCAAGCTTTTTCCATTGATGATGATGATGATGATGTTTAGATCCTATTCCACGGGCGTGGAGAAAAAACAATCCTAACGCAGAGGCACTTGTTAAAAGTGTGCTCGCTCGGTTAAGGTAGCCTAGTAATTGTCATAAATGAAACTCGGTGAGGCAAAATCTCCGGCCAGATTCTCTGCGATCCGGTTGGGGCTTCGGAGGATGCAGGGATTGCATCACTGGTGCCATCCAATCCTAGTAATCCGCCCAGTGTTTTCCCTCGTCATTTTTTTCTGACCCATCATCAGTTTCTCCCGTTGCGCACGTTCTTTACGCACGGGACAGGTCCAGGGTGTGCTTGTTTAGATGAATGGGGAGGAGAGATGAATTTGGCATGTGCTTGTGTTCATTTTAAGGAAGCGAGAGGCATCGATTGAACATCACTGACAGTGGGTGGTGCTGCCTAGTGATTATAGAGCTTGTAACTAAAAGGTTGTAGGTTCAGACCCTGCAGGTGGCGATCCTTGAACTGTCACCATGGTGCCCTTGAGCAACACACCTAAACCCAGGTCGTTCCCTCGGGACTGTTGTTGTACATCATAGGGATGCGCTATAAGGGGCTTTAAAGAAAACCTCAGACAATTAGGAGTGTTTGTCTTAAATATATATTACAAATAACTTATACAAAATCATTTAGTTAGTAAGTGACATTGGAACAGTGTTAGAAATGAATGTTTTTATTATTTATCATTATTATTATTAATATATTAATATTAATATATTATTAGTATTATTAAAAGGCACTTTGGGAATAGAATGTATTGAAATTCAGCATCTATTAAAATCGAGGACAGGTTTTCAGTACTCTGGACAGTGACTGTGGAAATACTCCTCCCTGTCTGTGTTTCAGCACCCTGGACAGAGAATCTATATGTTCTTGATGTTGCTATTAATAGGAAAGGCCGGGGCTAGTCATCACACTTTCTGCTCTAGTAAAAAATTCTCTTTTAAAATCAGTGGGGGTTATGTGCTTTATTAGACTTCTGTATTCTCTAAAACAGGTCACGTCGCTTCCAGTTCAGGTCTTTTGTATACGCCTTGTTAAATATGAAGGCAATTTACTCAAGATGCCTTCAAAGGAGATACCAAAGATGAATATAAATTTTGGCCATCATATATTCGGATTTATATCTAAAAGCTTTTTCATTTTTCTCACTAACATTAGGATATTTAAATGTAATAAAAAGCCAACAATAAAAAATGCAGATTGCTTTAAAAGTACATAGATACTGGCATCAGTTCATACTTCTGTTAATACTTTCTCCAACAAGCAAATGCGATTGGACCTTTCTTCCCATTCCTGTATAGTCACATACTATTAATCATTTCCAGAATAAAGAAAATCCTGATAACTTAATCACCCCCATGTCATACAAGATGTTCATGTCTTTCTTGCTCCAGTCGAAAAGGAATTAAGATTTGTGAGGAAAACATTTCAGGATTTTTCTTCATAAAGTGGACATCAATGGGACCCAATGGGTAGAAGGTCCAAATTACAGATTCAATGCTGTTTCAAAGGGCTCTCACAATCCTAGCTGAGGAATAAGGCTCTTATCTAGCAAAACAACCACAACCACAAATGATCATCTTGCACTAGCTCTGCGATGCGCATCACGTTGGAAAGATCCCACATAGTTAATTCTTCATCTGTGTATTTTGTTCTCCTCCAACTTCAAAATTGTCCAACATATTTTTGTTGGTACTTCTGCCTATGTCATGCATGACCTTTTCAGCATGATTATGTAATGCATGGAGTCGAGCTAGTGCAAGATGAGCATTTGTGGTTAAAAAGTACATGCCTTTATTTTTAGTTTTTTTAGAAAATGGCAGATCCTTTTGGCTAGATAAGATCCTTATTCCTAGGCTGGGATCGTGTAGAGCCCTTTGAAGCTGCATTGAAATTGCTATTTGGACCTCTCTCTTAGGTCTCCTTAAATCCTGCCCATTTCTTACAATAGACTGCAAGCTGCCGTTCAGATTGTCTCCATCCAATCTGATGGACAGAACCAAGTCACAGCCATACCTTTTTTCTGCACTTGGATATACATATATAATACTTGTAATGAAATTACAACATGTGACAAAGTGCATGAGCTTTCATTTAAGAAAAATACCCTTGTCCTGAGCACACAGTTCAAGCCTTCAAATCAAATCGGTCTTCATTCTATATAGTGCGTTTCTATTGTATTCAGCTGTTTACCCGAAAACTATAATGAAATGCGACCCTGAACCACAAAACCAGTCAGGTGCAGTTTTTTAAATTGAGATTTATACATCAGTTGAATAAATAAGCTTTCCATTGATGTATGATTTGTTAGGATAGGACAATATTTGACTAAAATACAGCTATTTGAAAATCTGAGGGTGCAAAAAAATCTAAATAAAAAAAAGTTGTCCAAATTAAATGTTTATATATTTACGGTAGGAAATTTATAAAATATCTTAATGAAACATAATCTGTACTTAATATCCTAATGATTTTGAACATAAAATAAATATCAATAATTTTGACCCATACAATGTATTTTTGGCTACAAATATACCTGTGCTACAACTAGTTTTGTGGTCCAGGTCACAAATAGAACTTAGTGTTCGGAGAATAGAATTAACAAAAAAATATGCATTTGAAAATAATATGCAAAATTGCTTAAAGACAATGTTTTGACTCAAATGGTACTGAAATCAGTCTGTGGCAGGTAGCCCCTGTCTCCTCTGCGAGGTCATTTATCAGGAAATGGCCTGACTGACATTCAAATGCAGTAACATAATGTTTACAGGCTCCACCCAATGCAACACAATACACTAACAACACATTCACACCCTTTGTGTTGGGATGACTCTAAAAGATATGTATACATTTTAATTTTCAACCGTTTCATATTAATTGCTTTTGTCACCTGTCCAGGTTCTTAAGCATAATTGCTATGGCCATTTCTGTTTGATAATGAAATAGGGCCTTGCATTGAAAGAAAGACCCTATCAATAAACAAAGCATTGCTCACATTCTTTACTCGAGTGGTGAATCAGTTACACCCACATTAGCACAAAATGGAGGCGTGGGCAGCAGCAGACACCTTCAGGCACACAATGCAATCGGAGATGTGACTTTAAGAGAGCTGTTTTACACCAGAGCTTTATAGTGGGACTGCAGTCTTCCCCCCATCCCTTCTGAACAAGTTCTACATCTGCAATGAGGGGGAAAAATACAGTTTTTATTCATGAATTGCATAATAAAAACTAAAAGAAATTAATAAAGGGAAAGGCAAACTTTATCAAACTAATATATATATATATATATATATATATATATATATATATATATAATATCAGAGACCCCTAATTCCTTTTAATACCTCAAAACATAGCGTAAATGTCCTGCTTTTTTATTTTTGTTGTTTACTAGGCTTAATTTGACTCCAAACATACAGTAAGCAACAAGTAATTCTAAAAAATATTGTGTATAAATAGAAATATTCTTATATTTTACACATACACTACTGCTTCTGCTCATCAGCGCTACATTTGTTTGATCAAAACTACTGTAAAACAGTATAATAATACTATTATTACGTATTACTAATTAATACAATTTAAAATTATTATCTTATGAATTAGTAATTACATTCTGTCACATGATCCTTCAGAAATCATTGTAATATGCTGATTTGCTGCTCAAGAAACATTTCTTATCAATGTGGAAAACAAATGTGCTGCTGAATGTTTTTGTGAAAACTGTGGTATATTTTTCCAGGATCCTCAGAAAGTTTAAAGGAACAGCTGTCACTTTTGATCAATATAATGTTTCCTTTCTGAATAAAAGTATTCACACTACCATTCAAAAGTTTCAAGATTTTTAATGATTTTTTTAAAAGTGACTTCTGCTCACCAATCCTGCATTTATTCGATCCAAAGTACAACAAAAACACTGAAATTTTGAAATATTTTTACTATTTAAAATAACTGTTTTCTATTTGAATATACTTTAAAATGTAATTTATTCCTGATTCCAAAACTGATTTTTTACAACATTACTCCAGTCACATGATCCTTCAGGAATCATTCTAATATTCTGATTTTCAGCTCAAAAAACATTATTATTATTATTAGTATTATTATTATTATTATTATTATTATGTTGAAAACAACTGAGTAAATTTTTTTTTCAGGTTTTCAAAAGAATAGTATAGTGTATAATGTTACAAAATCTTTTTTATTTCAGATAAATGCTGATCTTTGGATCTTTCTATTCATCAAAGAACCCTGAAAAAAATGTACTCAACTGTTTTAAATATTCATAATAATAATAAATATTTCTTAAACAGCAAATCAGCATATTAAAATGATTTCTGAAGCATCATGTGACACTAAAGACTGGAATAATGATGAATTTAGCTTTGATCACAGGAATAAATTACATTTTAAAATATATTCAAATAGAAGGCAGTTATTTTAAATAGTACAAATGTTTCACAATATTACTATAATATTAATATTTAAAAACATAAAAAATCTTTTGACTGGTAGTGTATTTCTTTTAAAAAATAAAATTCTTACTGACCCCAAACTTTTTCGAATGGTAGTGTACATCATATCCAATTACCATTTTAATGCTGTTCCAGCTTGTTCTGCTGGCTGTATTTGCTATGTTCGTGGTGTACAGATTTTTTATTGTTGCTTTTCTCAGGCTAGTTTCCTGAGTTTATTACAATAGTGCTGAAACACACACAAAAATGAGCTCACACTCTGCAGTGATATAAAACTAAATTATTTTGCACCACATCCTCCTTCCCCTGTTAGTGGATTCACAGGGAGTTGTTTTACAGGGTCCCTTTCCCTTGAGAAAACAGTTGTTATTCTCCAGCAGGAACCAGTTGCTCAAGTCTCTCCATACATACAGCGCACAGTGTGTATGCCATGAATTGAAGTGAATTGGCACTTCTGGTGTTGACCCTAATTCTGAGCCATTATGTTAACAAAGGAGCTTATACCCGCCTTCACAAAGCCGTTCCATTAGTGAATGAGCAAAAGTATTCATAAACAAACAGGTGAATGGTTCAGACCGTCGTCTGCATTCAAAGCAACGGACACATTTACACCTATACACCTAACATACATATGTAAGACTGCAAATATTGACTGTTTGTTAATATAATGCTTATTCTACAAAGGCTGTGTGGGTTTTAAGTAAATATTTAAGTTTTTTAAAGAGTAAAATATTTTTTAAATAAGTCTCTTCTGCTCACCAAGCCTGCATTTATTTGATCCAAAGTACAGCAAAAACAGTACAAGTTTGAAATATTTTTACTATTTAAAATTTAATTTATTCCTGTGATCAAAGCGAAATTTTTAGCATCATTACTTCAGTCTTCGGTGTCACATGATCCTTCAGAAAGCATTTTAATATGCTAATTTGCTGTTCAAGAAACATTTTTGTATTATTATTTTAATACTTTTAATATTACAATTAATTATTTTATGTAGCAAGGATGCTTTAAATTGATAAAAAGTGATTAAAAGACATTTATAATGTTACAAAAGATTTCTATTTCAGATAAATGCTTTTTTTTTACTTTATATTTATCAAAGAAACCTGAAAAAAAATCTACTAAGCTGTTTTCAACATCATAATATTAATGATAATAAATGTTTTATGAGGAGCAAATTATAATATTAGAATGATTTCTGAAGGATCATGCGACTGGAGTATTGATTCTAAAAATGTTGCTTTGAAATCACAGAAATAAATTTAAATATATTAAAATAGAATTTTAAATAGTACAAATATTTTAAAATTGTACTGTTTTTTGCTGTACTCTGGATCAAATAAATGCAGGCTTGGAAAGAAGAGACTTCTTAAAAAACATAAAAAAAAAACTTTTGACTGGTAGTGTATATAATAAAAACAACCTACCATAATGATAATAAAATGTAAAAATGTAAAATTAACTATGGATGAAATTAGCTATGTTGTTTGATGGTCATTATCAGAGCCAAATAAAATAATGTTAACGTGGCATAGTTGTGGATAAGCTATAGATTTTAAATGTAGTTAAATAAACAATGTTGGATGAAATGTAGTATATCTGAAGCTGGTAACAACAATCTTCACCTTCAACCTTCTTGCTTCAGGCCACAGTTTTTTTACTCTGCACTAAAACGACAACAACCTCAGGCCAAAAACGTTAAGTGCTCTACCTTTTCTGCGGGCGTTTCTTCTTCTCTGCACTAAACACACTGTTTAGTATCAATAAAGAAGCATAGAAACCAAAACTGAAATATTATTGTGTATATTTCTGCATTAGACAGGCTGCGTTCACAATCGTGCTGCCTTGTTGACGTACTACAGGAATTATTGCTATTACTGATTTCTACCGGAAGAGGTCGCTCTTCCGCTTCTCACATGACGCGCCTCCAAGCAACAGCGAAATTGAATCTGTACACTTTATTCAGTCAGCACAAATATAGTCAAAACGTCTAATCTTGGCCTGTCACTAAATGTTCAAAAATATACATAACCTTGCATAAACAGCTTAGAGATGACATATTTAATCAAACTGGAAGTTACATCGCTTGAATAATTGTGAGAAACTTTTCTCAGTGGTTTATAGAGATGCATCTACACTGTGTGTGGCATCCTGGGAAATGCGGTTATAAAATAGATGACAATCCAATAATGATAGGGAGCAAGTACAGTAAATATTTACAGTAGTTGATTACAGTGTTAATTCGCAGGTACAGTGAGAGGCAATCAATCACAGCAGAGTCATAGAGAATGTTACAAAATAAACGGCGCATGAGTAAGCGTTGAGAAAGTTCTCGCACTGTTGAAACAGAATGACCTGTATTAAGTGTCTCTTTAAAGAAACGGTTATATTTAAAAGCTATCCTTATGTAGAGCAGCAGCACTCCCTTGTAAAACTACTATGGCTTTCCTGCAATGCAAAAGGGGTTAAGTGTGTGTCCAGAGGGAGTGTGTTTCAGTCACGTATGTAAGCATTTGTGGCTTTAGCATGCTGAGGCAGGATCACGCTGTACAAAGCTCTCTTCAGCACTCTGATGTCTTTGTCTTTCTGCCAGAAAAGAAATAGGAGAAACAAATCTGTGGAAAGAAAAGGCCCAATGCATAAAGGTTGGGAACTGACAACATAACTGCATGTATGGGCAGGATGGTGGAATGACTGCAGCTCAGGTGGGCTAAACACTCTGAAAAATGCAGTCGGGTGAGATTTTAGATTAGGGCAGAGGAGGGGCTGTCGACAGGTGCTGACTCCTAGAGAGGAAACAAAAGACAGAGCAAGACTTGTTTGTGGATTCAAAAAGGATCCAGGGAAGGAAAAGTGGGATAGTGAAATTCCAAAAGGATTTATGGTTATGTTCGAAAATCGTTTGATTTTTGAATCTAGTATTTAGTGTTAATGTAATACCATTGTTTTCATTCTTCATTACAAATCATACAGTCAAACCAAAATGTATTTAGACACCTTCAGTATTTCTCACATTATTACAGTTTATCCTCTATAGTTTAGAAAACTAATAAAATAAAACATGACAAGAACTTAAACGGTGTCAGAACAAGTTCATCTTGACAATGTCAAGATAGAAAGGTATGTAATGTAATGGATTACAATTAGCCAATGCTTAATTTTGTTCAGTCTGTGGTGTAAAAAGGTCACATTAGCAATCAAAGAAAAAAACACTTAAGCAAAACATGGTCAGGTCAAAGTGTGAAGTTTTACTAGTAGTCCACTGTATGAAGAATATTTGGGTAAAATGTGTCACAATTTACTTTATTTTACTGGCCTGACTTATGTAAATGAACTATAGTGCCCTGCACCCACTAGTAAAAAATATTTAAAAATGATATCTGGTGTCTGAATAATTTTTGGTTTGACTGTATTACCAACATAATAGTTTGAGTAAAAGGTTTAATAATAATAATAATAATAATATGAATAATATTTCAAAGTGTCTTAGTATTTGGTTTGTTTTTGCTGTAATGACCGAAGCATGAACTCCATAAACTGTTCTCCAGTATGATTTGAGATGATCAAAAGACTATTCTCTGTTTCAGTGGAAAAAGAGTTTACCAGATCTTAAATATTTATCTTGAGTTGCACCATTTCAAATATTTTCAAAACCCAAAGATCTGTTTATTTCCAGGTTTTTAATTTCAGATTAAATCCCATATCTGAATATATACTACCATTCAAAGAATCCGAAAAAAATTAGTTTCCATAAAAATATATATTTAAAAAAATGTTTTCAACATTTATGATTATAAGAAATATTTTTGAGCAGCAAATTAACATATTAGAATGATTTCTAAAGGATCACGTGACACTGAAGACTGAAGTAATGGCTGCTAAAAAAACAGCTTTGCCACAAATAAAATCCTTTTAATAATAAGCATTTTTTTGTTTGTTTGTTTGTTTGTTTTGTTTTTTACATTTAAAAAATATTTCCTGATTTTACTCTATTTTTCAAAAACGAACAGCAATGTATGTGTAAAATTACTGACTTTTTAAAAATATTTAATTGCACCCTATATTATATTATATTATCAAAAGTTATACATTTAAAAATATTTTACTTTTGTATAAAGTTATTAATTATTAATCCTGGACCACAATTTAATTTTTTTACATTTTTGATTAGTAAAATGCATTGCTTAGAACTTTATTTGGACAGCTTTAAAAGCAATTTTCTCAATATTTTGACTTTTTGCACCCTCAGATTTTCAACAAACCATACATCAATGGAAAAGTTATTTATTCAGCTATAAGATTATGTATAAATCTCAGTTTCAAAAAATGGACCCTTTTTGACTGTCCAGGGTCACATTTATGTGCATCTGTTTGAAAATGTAGTCTAATAAATAAGTAGTAGTAACGAAGTTTAAGTTTCTGATCCCAGGAAATGTGTTTCTCAAGAACAGTGATAATATAACAAGGAAACCATTCATCTCTCTGCCCGGCTGCCCTGGCATGTTGATACTTGGAGCGGAGGGTAGATCCACATTACCACCAGATTTATTACCAGTTTTATTCCGAGCTGCCCGTCTAAAGTAATTCAATTCAACCACATGTACAATCCATGTAATAAACACCCCAACATCTAAATTTGAACATCTCATGCATGATAGGATTTATCCTTGTGATGTTCATGATTTTATATAGATGTGATATTTCATTTTTAAACGAATACAGTATCTTATATTTTAACATTTTGCTCATTTTATGCAATTGATTTCATCTTGTCACTTTTAGCCCATGTTGGGGGTGTTATAGTGGGGTGGGGGGTGATAGACAGCAGGCAATTCACAGCTTCTCGTTTGTCTCCTCCCATCAGGCACCTGTGGTGGTAGGTCGCCTCATGCAGACAAAAGCAGAGGGAGGGGGCTGGCCTTCAACCAGCCAATAAGAAGCCAGAGAGGCATGATCATGGAACGCACAGAGCACTTGAGCTCAGTGACAATTCATAACAGGGTGAGGAACGATTCTGCCGCTCACAACTCAACTTGTTTAGGAGCATTGCACTGCTTAGCAAACCCCTGAAGATTAGGAATGGCGGTCACTAATTTACACTACATTACCCGGATGAGCAGTGGCTTCAAAGTGTACATCCTAGAAGGTAATTATCAGATCTTAAAACCAGTTTAAACTAAGAACTGCAGTATGTTGTGCATTTTAAATGTATTGTTTATTTTAATGCCTGAGAATTACATTATGTGTGTATGTTATCTGCACTGTTTTAAAACAATAATAATCATTATTATTACATTTATAGTACATGATGTACCATACAGCTGGAATTTATCCTAATGTTAAACTCATTCAAAAAGGAATCTCTAAATATTTTACACTATTCAAATAAGAAAAGATATACTGACAAAATGATGATGCTCTTATTTTGGAGGTTAGTTGAGGAGAGTTGAGATGAAGACATGCTTGATGTGTGTTTTAAGACTGCAAATGAAAGAGATAAGAAAAAGGATGTGGGTCTGTTTTTATGTCTTTAATCTCCCCTTGAAAAATATCCCTCCCTGAGGCACTAAAAATCAGTCATCAGTCAAGGTTTAAGGTGTGGTTTACACCCAATCCCCCATCCTCTGTCATGCAGAGTCAACCTGCCTTGTCACAGTCCACTGCTTAGGAGATCTGTGAGTGTGTGGAAGTGAAAAAGGCTTTTGCCAACAATGCCCCCTCATCACCCAAGCCATTTGAGCATTTAGTAAACGCTATCCGCTTGAAGTCTGATAGCGCCTAACGCTACACTTCATTCATGCAGTGCTAAAATACCTCAGATGTTAATCACTGGTCATATCAACACGGGTCCTGACTGGTCTAATATGCGGATGATTTTATATCCAAAGCCTGTGATCTGGTTTTTCCTACTTCCTGAAATCCTTAGCAAGTTGAGAGTCAAATAATTGGTCTAGCAGATGTTCAAGATCCTACACTGATTGTGGTAGATGACTCATTGGAGGTACTGTGAAGGTGTGTAAGTTGCTGTGAAAAGTCACTATCAGTTGCATAAAATCTCTAACCTTATTCTGTGTGAATCAAGAGGATGTTGTGAAATCTTTTATTTCATAACAGTCAATATTAGGGGGTTAAGGGTAGTTTTTAAGCCAATGTTAATGTTTCAGACAATGTAATGGACATGTAAAATAATTCTGGATTAAAACCTCAAAACTTTGTAATGAAAAAGGAGAGGGATATTAAAATGCATTATTATTTGCATATTTAAATGCCAAATTAGAATCCTATATCCAAAGCAAAAAATCTTTGGTTTCTGCAAATATATTAAGAAGCACAACAGTTTGGAACATTGATGATTTTAAGAAATGTTTGTTCAGCACAAAATCAGCTATTAGAATAATTTCCGAAGGGTCATGTGACACTGAAGGCTGAAATAATGGCTGCTTAAAAAAAAAAAAAAAAAAAGCTTTGCAATCACAGAAAAATTCATAATTCAAACATAATTTTTTTCTTAGAATATAATAGGAAGCATTTATTTTACATGTTTAAAATATGAAATATTTCCAGGTTTTACTGTATTTTTAATCAAATAAATGCAGTATTGGTGCATTTATTAAAAAAATTACCAAACCCAATCCTTTGAACAGTAGTGTGTGTATTAAATTGTTGACTTTATAATAAGATTTAATTGCATATTATATTATATTATATTCATAACCAGTCATAAGGGTCAATAATTTATTTATACAAGCTGAATAATAAACTTTTTATTGATGTATGGTTTGTTAGGATAGGACAATATTTGGCCGAGATACAACTATTTATATTTATACAACTATTTTGTATTTATTTAATTACAATTTTTACTTTATTTTTAAACTAAAATTTGTCTGGAGTATTCAGGATTGTACATATAGGCCTACATGTATAAATTTTTGTTCAAATCTAGCATAACTGGTAATATTGAGACTTACATTTGTCAGTGAGCTATTAATGAGCTTTAAAACCATTACCAGTTGTAGCATGTAGCAGATGAACCGTGAGATCTTTGCATGACACTGTTTGTGATATTAGCATGTGAATGGAGATGTGTATTTCAGTTTGGATTAGTCTGTTACTATCGTTATGTTGGGTAAACATGCTGTGAGCTGCATGCCTTAACCCACAAAGCCTGTTTTGCCCCTTAAAGCAGTATGAACAACAAGCGATATCCTCATTTGTTCACTGATGTCGTTTTTTTGGCTCGCATGTTTTCCAAAATTTGAATGACATTTACCGTTAGCGGTGAATCAGCTGGGTAGTTCTGCAGTAATACTGACAGAGCCAGTTGATCTTGCTCTGCCACTTAACGGAGTTTACATTTAACGGTGGCCCAACAACGTTTTTTCCCACAATTAAGATACACACGCGGTGATGCAATTTCGAGGATTAAGAGTCAGTTGTTTACTTGTTTGCCACACCTTTTCACAAGTAAGGGAACCGGTGACTGGCAATGACCGTGTGAGCACCCTGCAGCGATGTCATTTATCATATCTGAAGTCACACGGGCATGTGTGTTTGTCTTTTCACAGGACAGCCCAATCTGAGGAGCGAAGACAGATTCCGCCACATGACCAGCGACAGGGTGCGGATGCGCCCTGCAAATCCCATGAAGCGCAAGCACAGTTCAGAAAGAGGACGGACGCTTGAAGAGAGGTAATGAATGAGTCTACCATCCAACATGGAACCAGTACCCAGTAGATTATTAGAGACCGAGGCGGATTTAGATTGCTCATTTGTGTTTGAACTTTCTGTTTCAGACGAGAGAGGGCCCTTAGCAAGAGCCTGGCCAACAGTGCCCGCAGATCATCTGGGTTCAGTATTCCTGAAAGCCCCACATCCACATGGAGCCCAACGGCCAGCCCCACTCACCTGATCCCCAGCCCAGTGTACTCCACCCCAGTCATGGATGAGCCTCTGGCCCTAATTAAGAAGCCGCGCCCAGAACCAGAAAAAACAGAGAGCCAAAACAAAGCCACGACAGTCAGACAAATACAGGTGATTACTGCTTCTGTTGAATCAACTGAGCGTATGGCATGCTTTTTAAATTAAAATGCAATGTTTATTAGCAATATTTATTAGTATTTTTAGTATTTTGATTTATTAAAACATTCAGTATAATTATTACAAAATGAGTGATTTAAAAACAATAGTAAAATGTATATATATATATATATATATATAGTATTTTTAAGTAATTTTTAATTTTTAATATTTAACTATACGTTACAATATACAAAAATGCTATGCTTATTAGCAATATTTATTAGTAGTAGTAGTAGTAGTTTCCTTTCTTTGTGTAATTAAACAATTTATCATAATTATTAAGAAATTTGTTATTTAAAAATAATAGTAAATATTTACAATATTATATATATATATATATACACACATAACTTTATGCAAATGTAATATCTGATTTTTAAACATTTTCAAAATATATTTAATTAATATTTAATAATATGATAGCTATATGAATAAACCAAATTAAGCATTAACAGTATTTGTGAAATATTATAATAAAATTTAATTATAATTAAATAATGAGCACAAATAATGAAAAATAATAGTAATACATTAGTAATTATATGAATTAAAATTATATTATTTTTATAATGAAATTATATATATATAAAGAAATTAATAATAAAATATATATAGTAAATATTTACATAATATACATATATAATAATAAATAAATAATAATATAATATAAAAAAATTAAATAAAATAATAACATCATAGTGTGTGTGTGTGTGTGTGTGTGTGTGTGTGTGTGTGTGTGTGTGTATAGATCATGTATCAGTTTTGTAATAAATAGTCCATAAAATAATTTCAATAAAATGATCTGTGAGGGAAAAAAATGTCTAAATTAATAAATTAAATAGTAAGTTGTTTAGAAAAAAGTGGAAATACAATTTGTTTATATATATATATATATATATAAAATCCATATATGTGTAGTATATTAATACGCATCAACTTGTTGGGTATAATATAACAGTTAAATCTAATTATTGATCAAAATAATTGATTAAAAATAGTAGTAATAAATACTCTAAATATATGATAGAAAAATTTGTAGATACATACTATACTACTATACATTAATACATCATCTATGGAATCATACTGTTTCAAAGTCTGTAAATATTTCCAGACATTGACAAGTGTAGTGTTCAAGGCTGCATGCTAATCCATAATTAAAGACCAATTTGTGGCTGTTCCATCCTCTCATCCCCTCCCTCAGCAGTACATGCTGACTGAACGCAGTGTATTATAGCGTCCTCCTCTCAGAGTCTATCCTGAGGCCACTGCGGTCTGTTCCTCCTCACTCACAATCTATGAGACACAACAGAATGCAGGAAGGCACTTTTGTGTTCCTGAGAGAGTGGCTCTTTAGAGTGCGGACAGGCCTCTGCCTGTCTCAGATATGCAATCCAGCCGGATTCAGGGAGAAAATGTGAGCAATGGGTGGAGGAATGTTGTCAACAAGTCTCAACACACCAGTGCTGTTGTTGACCTGCTAGTGGCATCAGGGCAGAGGGAGAAATAGTCTTGAACCCCTAACCACAAACATAACTGTCCGTCTCGTTCTTTTAGTTTCCTGTTTTCCATCAGTTTGATTCATTAGCCATTTCAAAAGCTCCGTTATAGATGGATGGTTTAAAAAAATGTACTGAGACAAAGATTTGCTGACCTTTGCTGTCTTTTTCAGATACGGCCATCTGTCATCACCTGTGTTTCCTCTGCAACAAGGTCATTGAAAAAAGACAATCATTCCACTAGTAAGTAAAAAGCTGAACAAGAGCTTGCCACTCCTCCTTTAACATGTCTGTGCAGATCTTTCCATCAGAACGAATAGTTTTTGAACATCATCATCTAATTCTGTCTCTCTACAGACGTTACCCAGCACAGTTATGACCACGTTGAAGAGCATTTCCAGAGGAGCCTCGGGATGAACTACCACAGAGCCACCTCCATCAGCGTGTCTGTAGATGACCACTTCGCCAAAGCGCTGGGAGATAAATGGCTCCAGCTCAAAGCTTCATCCTCCTCCTGCCATTCTTCCTCTTCCTCGTCTTCTTCATCTCCTCCCAGCAGTCCGACCTTCATCCACTCGCCCGGCTACAGCCAAAGTCCCAAAAGGCCTCGCAAAGATTCAGTCAGTCCTACCACGACCACACCAAACCTATGGTCTGATAAATGAAGAAGAGAATTTGATGTACATATGACAAAATGGACTCAAGATGCATGCGTAGGCCCATGCGTTTCTGCTGTAAAAAGCCAGAGGGAGATTGTGTAGATTTGTTGTAAAAGTTGTCATGAGCAGATGAGCAATTGTTAAAAGGGAGATTTCCAAAGTCAAACCTTTTTTTGGATCATTTCATGGTAGCTAAGCATTGTTGGAGTTGGCTTTTGTCATTGGTTTTGTGGGTGCCACTGGTTTTGTATGTTGACTGTGATTGCACTGATTATTACTAGTTACATTTCATTGTCTATTGTAAGCTTTCTTCTGATAATATGTGCATATTTATATTAGACAGTGTACCAGGATCCTGTAACCTAAAAGGAGCACTGAGCAAACCAGACCAAAAATTACTAGGTCGGAAAGTTTCATGTTTTAATTGAAAACAAATGCTTGAAAAAAGAGGTGGGTAACTGTTTGGCATCTCTGTATGGGCTATTGCTGTTCATTTCAATCCCTGTGTAAATTTCAAGCTTTTATACTATTGTACATATTTGTAATAAACACATTTTTTTTTTAATGCATTAGTTGTAGATTTGTTTTTTAATCATAAAAACATATTTGTAAAAACATTTAGTACAAAAAATCGGTAACACTTTACAATAAGGTTCATTAGTTAACATTAGTTAACTACATTAGTTAACATGAAATAGGAATGAACAATACTTCTACAGCATTTTTTAATATTACTTAATGTTAATTTCAGCATTTACTAATGCATTATTAAAATAACATTAGTTAATACACTGTGAACTAACAATGACGAACAATAAACAACTGTATTTTTAACATTTTAACATTAACAAAGACTAATTAATAGTGTAATGTATTGCTTATTGTTCATTCATGTTAGTTAATACATTAACTAATGTTAACAAATGACACCTTATTATAAAGTGTTACCAAAAAATCTTTCCTGAAATGCACATTCCTAGTCTTGTTGTGAACAAATAATAAGCATACATTTTCAAAAGAGTTTTTTTGGCAAAGAATTTGATTTTTTACAAAATAATTAAAAAAATGCTGTTCTTTTTAACTTTCTTTTAATAAAAGAATACTTAAAATGTATTAATTTCCATAAAAATATTAAGCAGCAGCAAAACAGTTTTCAACATTGATAATAATACATGTTTTATGAGCAGCAAATCTTCATACTAGCATGATTTCTGGAGTAATGATGCTAAAAATTCATCTTTGCCATCACATAAATAGCTCTTTCAAAATATGTGACCTAGTCATAAGGGTAATTTTTTTTTTTATTAAGATTTAGACATCATCTGAAGGCTGAATAAATAAGCTTTCCATTGATGTATGGTTTGTTAGGATAGGACAATATTTGGGATACAACTATTTGAAAATCTGGAATCTGAGAGTGCAAAAAAAAAAAAAAAAAGAGAAAATCGCCTTTAAACTTGTCAAAATGAAGTTCTTAGCAATGAATATTACTAATCAAAAATTAAGTTTTAATATATTTATGGTAGGAAATTTACTAAATATCTTTATGAAGCATGATATTTACTTAATATCCTAATGATTTTTGGCATAAAATAAAAATCGATAATTTTAAACCAATCAGTGTATGTTTGGCTATTGCTACAAATATACCTGTGCTACTTAAGACTGGTTTTGTGGTCCAGGGTCACACACATATATATATATATATATATATAATTATTTTTGTTTTGTTTTTTGTTTTTTGTTTTTCAAAAAAACATTAATAGTACCATAGATTTTAGAATTAGCGTAAGTTATTCCAGCATACGTTATATATTCGTCTTTCTTCAAACTTGTAGCAATAACTTGCAATGCCACTTTTAATAATCAGTGTTTCATTACACATTTTCAAAAGTTTGAGGTTTTTTTTTTTTGTTGTTAATGCTGTTCTTTTTAACTTTTTATTCATTATTGAGTACTGTACATTGAGTACAATTTTCATAAAAATATTAAGCAGCAAAACTTTTTCAACACTGATAATAAGAAATGTTTCTTGAACAGCAAAACAGCATATTAAAGTCATTTCTGAATGACCATGTGACACTAAAAACTGGAGTAATGATGCTGAAATTTAGCTTTGCCATTACAGAAATACATTTCTTTATATATAAAAAGTCACAATATTACTGTTTTTACTGTATTTATAATCAAATAAATGGAGACTTCTTTTAAAAACATTAACAGCAATCAATTTTAACAGTAGCGCAAGTTATTCCAGCGTACATTATATATTTGTCTTTGTAATCTCTCATCAGATTAGTTAGTGATAACTTGCTTTGCCACTTTTAATAATCCAATCAATTCCTGATGGTTAAACTGGTTTCATTATCCCACATTTTTAAAAGGAGGGGTTTTTTTTGTAAATAAATTGCTTTTATTTAGCAAGGACAAAATATTTCAGATAAATGCTGTTCTTTTGAGCATTTCTATTTGTCAAAGAATACTGAAAGTTTCTGTCAATACTGTCAGTTTCCATAAAAATATTAATCAGCAAAACTCTTTTCAACATTGATAATACGAAATGTTTCTTGAGCAGCAAATCAGCATATTAGTATGATTTCTGAAGGATCATGTGACACTGAAGACTGGAGTAATGATGCTGAAAATTCCGCTTTGCATCACAGGAATAAATTGCTTTTTCAAAACCTTTTTTATATATTTTTTACAATAATTCACAATATTACATTTGTTTCTGTATTTTTGATTAACAGTAGCCCAGATTGTAACAGTAGTGTCAGTTATTCCAGTAATAATGCTGAAAATTTAGCTTTTTAAAAATATATATATTATAATTATTCACCATATTACTGTTTTTACTGTATTTTTGATAAAATAAATGCAGTCTTCAGTTAAAAAAATATTAACAGTAGCATAAATTTTAACAGTAGCGTAAGTTATTCCAATTTACGTTGTATATTTGTCTTTGTAATCTCTCATCAAACTTGTAATAACTTGCTCTGCCACTTTTAATAATCAATTTTATATATATATATATATATATATATATATATATATATATATATATATACACACACACATTTAACTACAATAATTCACAATATTATTGGTTGTACTGTATTTTTGATCAAACATATGCAGTTATTAACAGTAGTGTAAATCTGAACGGTAGTGTCAGTTATTCCAGCATGCGTTATATATTTGTCTTTGTAATCTCTCATCAAACTTGTTGTTATAACTTGCTCTGCCACTTTTAATAGTCTAATTAATTCCTGATTTATTCCTGTTAAACTGCTGTTTCATTACCCACAGAAAATCATTCAAACTCTTCAAATATGTTAAAAGCAAACAAAAAATACACAGTTATGCTCTCAACTGAAGTCTATCAGTAAAAAAATAAAAAAAAAAAACATTAAGGCTCAAACTAGTTTCTGAAGTAATCAGCTTTTCTTTAACCACAGAGCAAACAGGTTAATGAAGTAAACTGACATCCAGTCATCAATAGGTCTACTTTCAGAACAGTGCTGACATGAGATTTGTTTCACTTCATTAAACATAATCTTGCATGCTAAATGCCCTTAGACTTACAAAGGTCGTACAGTAGTTTTTTTTTTTTCTCCAGCAGAAATCAATAGAACGAGATGTTGTATATTTATGTAAATGATCGTTATGGGAGGGTAAAATTAGTCAGGACATCATAAGAACATCTGTCATCATTTCAGAGTCCAGGTTCAAGTCGCGTTTACTTTTATGTACGTTTTCCTTGCCAGCAGCTAAATGGCAAATAGATATGACCTTCTTAGATTGTTTATGATAAATAGGAAACAGTTGGAAAACAAATTCCATGCCTGCTAAAAAATAGCAACTGCCAGTTAGATCAGATGCAAAACTTGTCAATCACAAGATCAGGTTCAAGAAGCTGAGGAACAGGTTTGAATGAAGATTTGCTGGCACAAAGGTACAGTAAAAGCCACTGAACAGAGTTCAAAGAAGTCTTGTTGTTGCCAAAAGCCCTGCCTTCTATACTCAGTTGCAGGCTTGACTGGCCTCATACAGGGGAGAGTCTAGTGTTTCTCAGAGAACAAAATGACTCATGCTTAGTGACTTAGATCTCAAGGTGTTGCAGTAACATGATGTCCTTGTGGAATGTGGACACCTCAAGGCAGCTTTAAGTCACATGAAAGGTTAGTATAGATGACATCATTGTCTAGCAGAGCAGATCCACGCAAAATGTAACCAGCAAGATTAACAATACTATGGACATTATGTTACGGTGGTTCTTTTGCTTCATACATTTGCATGCGTTTATGTCACCATGTGCACACAGGTTAGATTTAGAATATGGATCAAATTTAAGGTCATCGTTAACTAACAATGAACAGTACATTCGTTACAGTATTCATCAATCTTTGTTAACATTCACCAGTAATCATATAGAGTTTACTGAACATAAACAATGAACCGAACAAAACTTGCATATTTTGGTCATTATTGCTGCTGAAAATGGTAAATATTGTCATGTTTTGGGCTGTACTACAGACTACCAAAAATATATAACAAATCAAGGAGAAGAGTGCAAAAAACTGTCTGAGGAACAAAAGGCGTTTGTGGTTGGCCAAACTGAACCAGGATTTTCAGGGCAAGAATCTTAAGTAGATGAAATATTAGGATTGCTCGTATGTACACTGCCCTCCAAAAGTTTAGAAACACCCCTGTGAAAAAAGACAGGCAAAGTGTGGTTTTGGACGATATCAGCATAAATCCTTATCATTTTTTGATGCAAATACATTAAAGTAACTTGACATTATCATTGAAGACCATCATGTCTGTCATGGAATGGCCTCCCCAATCACCCGACCTCAACCCAATTGAGCTACTATGGGAGGAACTGGATTGTGATGTCCGTAAAAAGTGTCCGACCAGTGTGAATCATCTTTGGGCAATACTTCAGGAGGCTTGGACTAAAATGTGAAGTCAATGTTTAAATAAACTGGCAGCTCGGATGCCCAGATTATGCAGAGCTGTAATAGCTGCTAATGGTGGATTTTTTTGATGAATCGAAATTTTTATGTATGAACTGTTTATGTAATAAAATATGTTTTCAGAGTTGGTGTTGTCCCTTATCAGTGCAACATTATCACAAATGAAAAAGTATATTGTCCTAAACCCCTTTTTTCTAGGGCATTTCCAAACTTTTTTTTTGTTACTTTTTTTCTTGCTTACTAAGTTTTTCTCTATATGATTTAGCATAGATGATCTAGCACTCTCTATTCTAATTATATTCTTTTTTTAATTGACCCTTTAAGACTTGCACTCTGTTAATTTTCTAACTGCTTGTTTTCTTTCTTTTTTAAAAAAAAAAAGGTTAGGCTAAATGAGACTTGTCATAGCACTTCCATAGCATTGCTCTTTTGTTGATTTTTATTGCTTCCACTGTCCTCAATTCGCTTTGGATAAAATCGTCTGCTAAATGACTAAATGTAAATGTTATCGTACACTTTATTTTGCAATAACAACCGGCTGGGTGTACATTATTCTGCTTAATACACAGGTACTGTTGCCACAAAACAAAATAATTAGACACAAAATATATTGATTTGAGTTGCAATATTTGAACACAGAGCTTCTGTGAAGAAAGCAGTTGCTTGCAAGTGGCAAGTTCAAACTACACAGCATTTCACCACATGAATAATGATGCAGATAGAAGACATTGATTTAAGATCAAACTGTTTTAAAATCTTACTAGTTTGTTACTTATCTTACAATCCATTAAAATTGTCGCACAATGGCAGCAGCTGCTGAGAGTTTGCATGAAACAAGATCCAAACACAAAGCTTTCACGAAGAAAAAATGTTCTAAGCAAACGAATAGTGCCGACTGCAATTACCCGGATCAGCCTGTGTTATTAGATTTGACCAATTCTTATCAGGGAAAAACATATCTCGTAAAGTGGTGACTGACTAATCAGAATCTAACTGTGTAATACGGAAAAATTGACAATGGGCCACTGAATTCTTAGAAAATAATGTACACGCAAAGTGGAGATGCGGCCATGACGCAAAGCCTCAGGTGTGAATTATTTTCTAAGAATTCAGCAGACCGAAGTCAATTATTCTGCTTATACAGTAGCCACACCATCGATCAGATTATATATTTCAAGGCATTCATCCAGTTTTTGTCCTTAAAACACTATTGTAAGTGGGATTAATTTCTTATGCATCTCATTCAGCGCCTCCATTTCTAATTCCAAAACGTAATTTAACACCTATTAATGGAGGTTTGAGCTGTTGATAGCAGACTACCCTGCTGAAAACAACAGCTGGTTTTAGCTGGTCAACCAGGCTGGATTTAGCTGTTCAGCAGGCTGGTTTTAGAGGAGTTTTGGCCACTTTCCCAGCCTAGCCAGGCTGGTCAGGCTGGGAGACCACCAGCTAAAGCTGGTTTTAGCTGTTTTTTTTTAGCAGGGTATGTTTAGCAGGAAAACGTAATTTTTTTTTATCCTATTGCTACTGTTTTTATTTGTTTTGCCAGTGTTGTTGTGGGTTTTTGTTATTTTGCTGTTTTAGGCTGCAAGGACCTTTGAAATTACTGAAATCTTGTGGTGAAGTGAGATAGACGTAATACGATCAAGACCTGCTATGCTTGGAACTACGTTTGTTTGCATTTCCCAGAAAATAATGGACACCTTAGAACGTCCGTTAGCCAATCAGATTCAAGCATTCAATGGCCCTGTAGCATAACTAAAATCGATACATGCTTGCAAGTATGTTTCATTGTCAGCTTATGTTAACTGATGTAGTTAGGTAATGTTAACAGTAATTGTAAAGTGTTAATAGAAGCATTATCTTAGAAGAATATTTCTGATAGTTTAGTAGACTGTTTTTGTTTATGTTTCCTTTTAGCATCCACGTTGTCTCAGGTGTCTCTCCTACAATCCTTTAGGAGAAATAAAAATAGAAACTTGAAAAACCTGACAGGGAGTCAACTATTGACAGACAGTAAGATGATACTGAATATTATTAGAATTAATGCAGATATTTAAGAAACATTTGGACTAGATTGATGAAAAAAGTTTGAGGTAATATTGAAATCTTAGCTTTTTGATTGCAGCACAATGCTGCAATACTGTTAAAACTGATACTGACAAAACTTTAAAGGAGACACTTCAGATTACTAGAGTCTTTTTCTTTGAAGAGAAACCTTAGCAAAATGCTCCATTTAGGCTAATCTCATTGCAGTTTTAGAGGAACATTCTCCTTTCCTATTGGACATTTGATATATGAAGTGTGCCATGAGTCATGGTATGAATTAGCTTTTGAATGAGAATTAATCCTCTGTTTTGTGCCCCACGTTATGACGAACCATTCACACTTACTGTGAATAAGTCATTGACTCCAAAGCAAGATTCATCTCTTAATTATAAAATAAGTGTAGAAGCTTTATTTGTCACTGTAGTTAGCATCACCGTGCCCTTTCTGCAGCTGAAGATCTAAGCATGCATTTATGCTGTCATTTTCACTCTGTTATCATGCATGTCAGCTCTGCTGTAATTGAGCCCTATCCCTCAGGCTACACATACTGTGGCTTGTCATGGAGTGTTTTTATAATTCCTCAAGCCAAAGGGAGGAGGGTGGGGGTCTGCGTGGGCCGCTCTGAATTCTGAAAATCATCCTTCAACAATAATCGTGGTTTGAATCAGCATTTAAAATGGATCAAAAGTGTTCATGAGGTTTTCAGAGGAGAAGCAGGTTTTTAAAAGGCCGCACCCTCCTATCCATGTCAAAGCATGTGTTGAAACAGATCCCTTCTGACATCAGTCATTGCCTTACATTTTAGATTCATTTCAGGACTAGGGTGGTACCCTAAAGAAAGTGTACTAAAATAGCAAAAAAACAAACGCTAGCACACATTTTCCAGTGAAATGTAAAAAATAATTGTACAAAGGTTAGTTCCAGTTATGGAATCTGATGGACGCTTTTCACATTTCTGAGGTTTCAATTAGCTCCAATTGCAATCGAAAAGAAAGAAAAATAGAGAGAGAATGGTTACGTCAAATGTCAAATTTATCACAGCAATTGTATTTGTTTTTATTTGTTTTTATTTTATGTAATATTAAAAGTAAAAGTAATATAGTCTGGTAAATGTACTTTTTTTCAAAATAATATATATTATCAGCTAATTTTTTTTTTTTTTTTTTTTTTTTTTTTTTTTATGTAGGAAATATTAGTTTACATTTCCAAACATTCATTTTGTCATTAATTGTAATAATCCAGTGAGATTTTTGTGTGCACAAGGAGTCTGACAACAGCCAGTGCTCCACACACAGATCTGATCTTATCATCATCATCCAGTCTGTCTGGAATTACATGAAGAAACAGAACAAACTGAGACAGCCTAAATTCAGAAGAACTGTGGCAACGTCTCCAGGATGCTTCATGAGACCTACCTGCAAACCTACCTGAAAAACTATGTGCAAATGCACCTAGGATGGTCACACCAAATGTCAATTTAATTTAGTTATTAGAAGATAAAGAAATCTATTTATGACATTATTTTTGACAGCATCCTAAATTTACAGCATTTTTACACAAGTGCCTAAAACTTTTTACTGTAGCAAGTAGGTTTCTTGAAGCATCTTGGATACATTGCCACAGTTCTTCTGGATTTAGTCTGTATATTGTATATATACTGTATAATTACAGTGTTAAAAATATGCTTTTTAAAATTACTATACATGTATTTTGCTAACTACATGTTAAAAAATGGTGTGTTGACTAAAGTAATGTTAGATATTTTTTAAATAAAAAGACTTTAGAAGTTTATGGTTGTTTCTTTACTAAATACAGATCTGATATTTTTAAACCCAGCTGTCCCCTAGAAGTTGGATGTATGTCTTTTCTATTTACTTATTTATTTTCTTACTCAATTAACCTTTTTGCAGTTACCTCGATAGACCAGCTGGCTACAAGTGACTCTCAAGTGACCGAGTCATTGAATCATTCATTCAAACACACTGATTCACTCAGGATGGCCTGTAGGTTGTGTTGTGTTGTTCGGAGACGCTCGACGATTCTGTTGTGGTTTCGATTAAAACTGTTTTAGTTGACGGATCAAAAGTAAGTGTGAACATTGTGTCAAAAATATACGCAACATATTAACTTATTGTTTTTTGAATTGTTGTATAAAATCAATATCACACGCACTTTAGCTATGTTTACATACAGATTTGATTATAACACAAGGCTATTGCTCCTTTGATATTTTTATTCTTATTTAAATTATGTGGAAAAACGTATATATACATTTAGACTAAATACTGTTCGTAATATTAAATAATCAATCGCATCAAAACATACGAATTTGTACACGCGGTTATTTAATCTTGCGTGTACAAATTCACTTAGCAATGAAAGCAAGGTCGTTTTTATTTACTGTTTGGAGAGCAAGTTGATAGTCAAAGCCTTCTGATTGATGCAGACTCGACCTTTATGTGTTGTGCAGCACTCCCTGCATTATTCCAGTAATTAGATGTTCATGCTTCTGAGTCACTTCCGTAGGATTACAGTTCAAAAAGACATTCAACCAAACCTTCACATTCCCACCTTCACAAGTCTGACAGACAGGTAAGTCAGCACCAGCACAGTCTGTGACACATCAACTGTCTGCACCTCTTCTCCCTGCTCCTCAGGCTTGGCTGCGTTACCAAGGAAGCCAGGCAACGTGTGTGTGATTAATTCACTTTAGGAAAATGTTTGTGGAGTAGTCATTTCGCTGTTTTCCTTTTTTCATATCACTCTTCACCTTTTCTTCCCCAAAGGCACTTAAGTCAGGGCGGCACAAGCCGAGGCTGTAGTCAGGGATTTTTTTGGGGGGTTTGAAAGCGTACCATACAGGCCGCAGCAAGTCTTTTAGGTCACACACACAACATACGCACACATACACACGCAGACATTCCTCGCTTCTGAGAAAATTGCTTTGAGTGATCCTACCGATCCTGTTTGGCGAGGGGATGGAGGGAGGGAAGGAAGGAGCGACAGATGGAGGGAAAAAATGAGGGGAGATGTACTGATAAGCAGCATGTTCCTTGTGAACTACTTATAAGGGGTTGATTTGCATGTTGAATCAGGTTTTTTTAACTGTTACAGTACCATGGGAAAAATCGCTATATGCCGTTAGTTATTTTGAGAATCTAATGAGGAAATAATCTGAGAAAAAAGTGGAAATGGATAAACAAGATTTACCCTTAGCTTGTGAATTAAGTTATGGCGCCATTTTGGCACCAAGTGTTTATTAAATAGGAAAAGAAATTTGAAGTAGATCACTGTACATGAATCAAGTCATAGATACAGTTCAGAGAGCATAAAAGTCAGACTTTGAACATAGGCCTAATTTTACACCTACAACTAAATAAATTTATGCAAATGTCAAGGTAATTGCATAGGAATTATGAACAATTCATATAGTTTTTTTTTTCTCTAGTTTAGTATTTCTTTTTCTCTTTTGTTATTATGTATTGATTATGTAAGGGTAAATATTAAAAACATCAGTAATATGTCATATTATTACAATAGAATATTAGAAAAAAATATTAAATGCACAATAAACTGTTTGATGACGTAAGAGTTTAATCTAACTTTAACAAATAAGCACGTGTTTCTTATTCTATCATGTTGGGGACTTTCCACTGAACTTATGATATTTTTGTTACAGTGTTCATTAGTTAACATGAACTAAGAATAAATCAGAATCAGAATCAGAATGAGCTTTATTGCCAGGTATGTTTGCACATACTAGGAATTTGTTTTAGTGACAGAAGCTCCACAGTGCAACAGAATGACAATGACAAGACAAGACACAGATAATAAAAAGAGCAATATACAAATATACAGAAAAAAGTGCAAAAAAGCAAATACTCAATATACAATTTAAAATAAACTAAAATAGACAAATGTAAACAATTTACTATGTACAGGTGCAAATTAGAAATGAGAAACGTAAACAAGTATGTGTATTAAATAAATAAATGAGTGAATGTATAATGTGTGGAATGTGTTCCATGTTATGTTTCAAGTGTTCATGAGATGGATTGCTTGAGGGAAGAAGCTGTTCCTGTGCCTGGTCGTTCTAGTGCTCGGGGCTCTGTAGCGTCGACCAGATGGCAACAGTTCAAAGAGCGAGTGTGCTGGATGTGAGGGGTCCAGAGTGATTTTACCAGCCCTCTTGCGCACTCTGGATAAGTACAGATCTTGAAGAGTGGGGAGGGTTGTACCAATGATTCGCTCAGTACATCGGACTATCCGGCGTAGTCTTCTGAGGTCAGAACTGGTAGCTGAGCTGAACCAGATAGTAATTGAAGTGCATAGGACGGATTCGATGATAGCAGAGTAGAACTGTTTCAGCAGGTCTTGTGGCCGGTTGAACTTCCTCAGTTGACGGAGGAAGTACAGCCACTGCTGGGCCTTTTTCACAAGGGAGTCAATGTGAATGTCCCACTTCAGGTCCTGAAAACAATATTTCTAAAGCATTTATTAATCATAGTTCATGTTAATTTCAGCATTTACTGCATTATTAAATGAACAACTGTATTTTTATTAACTAACATTAACAAAGATTAATAAATAGTGTAATAAATGTAGTGTTCATTGTTTGTTCATGTTAGTTAACACATTAACTAATGTTAACAAATGACACCTTATTGTAAAGTGTTACCGATATTTCTATTAATAAATCACTTGCTGTAACCTTCACACAAAACATTTTGAATATTTAGATTTCCAGATTTCCAAACTTTATTAATATTAAAGCAGTTTCCTCAATAGGGACTGCTGATCCTCACAACGTAGGTGATTTCAGGTTTTGTTGACCTTTATTGACCTTGCTTTACTGTTTCACCTCTACTTCAAAAATAGCATAGGTAGTGGTTTCAAAGAAGCAGAGGGAAAAAAAAAACAGTAATGAATTTGTGCTTTACTGGCATCTAGTGGCAAGAGCTTTGAATTGCTGTGTAATCTCTATCAGTTGATAACCAAAGTGTCTGGTCAGAGATAAACAGTTGGGAATTTCAAGTAAGTGGCATTGTGGTTTTAAGATCTGGGGTAGTAACCAAAAGGTTACAGGTTTAATCCCCAAATCCACTGTGGCAGTGCAATGGTTGGATAAAACAGAAAGTCAGCTAAAACTGAAAATTAGTCTATTAATTATAATAAGCAATGAGTAAATGTCTGTCATGAGTAAAATGATATCAGCCTATTGTGACTCATTATAAACGGTAGTTAAACTGTCTCTTGCTTTTTGCAGAACCAAGAGCACAGCTAATGGTGGTCAACATCCAATGCCTTGTGGTAGTATCTCACCTTTGTAATGTATATGATTTTAACAGATGTTTTGAACTGCAAAAATATGATTTTGTAGTTTGGTAAACGAGCAGCGTGAACTAAGAATGAACAAACTGAGCCAACTAGTATTTTAAATCAATATTTTCATGTTTTTTCATAATCCCAGTGCTCCTGCTGTGAAAATATTACTGACAGAAATGGCTTGACTGCTTTTGGAGGTCATGTTTGAAAAGATTTCTGAATAGATTTGTTGATGGGAGATGTTGGCAGCAGAGACTCTAGGGAATAAGGTTACTTTGCCTAAGGCAAGCGCTAACATGTTCCTGGCTTACGATTGCAAACCTTTGTAAACTATTGTTAAAACAGACTTGTTTATGTGCAGGAAAAAAAAATCTGCCCTACTGTTCTTTTCACTGTTATTGTCATTTCTTAATGAAATGAAGTCTAAGCAAAACTAGCTCTTTTGGTCTTTCTTAATTGAGCGTCTGCAGATTCATGTTAACAAGATGTTTAGGTAAGAGAACATGAAAAAACAACCTTGTATTTAGTTGTCACAAAGCCTAAACAATTATACTAAACAGCACCAAGCACATAAATAAATGAAGCCTCCCACTTAGGTAAGCTGTCATTGTACCCTATAATGCAAAGATTGATTTAGAGAGACGCCAATGTGTTCTTGTCTTTGTGTTTATAGTTCAGGCCTCCCACAGCTGTTCACATGTCATTATCTGTTATTTCATAAGTGTTGTTTTCAGTAGAGGCGGAAAGTATTTCAAAATAATCTTTTATTTACCCTTTCACGTGATATTTAACATTTCTCATTCATTTTTAGCTACCTATTGTTCACGTTATCTGTATAATTACAGCAACGGGCTTTGTTAAATTGCATGTAATTGTTGGTTATTTTGGGTGTGGTGATTTGTTCAGTCACTGTATCAATGTCGTTTTGGACAGTTGCGTTGTGTCAATAATCAGGCTTTGTGAGTCACATTCAACCTCCTGTACAACAGCCTTATCACTTTGCATCTGCATTTCCTTGACACATAATAAAAATAGAAATGGGCTTAATATTGTAAACAAAAACTGAAGCATTTTGCCCCCAGCAGGCAGAAAAGTGATATAATGATTAATGTTGATTTTAAAATGAAAAAGGCCACCTGCGAAACAAAGAAGTTGATTATGTGTTTTTAATATATTATTATAATACATATTTGAAAAACAGTAAAATGTTTTCTATATGAATATATTTTGCAATGTAATTTATTCTTGTGATCGAAGCTAAATTGTCAGCATCATTACTCCCGACTTCAGTGTCACATGACCCTTCAGAAATCATTCTAATATGCTTATTTGCTGTTCAAGAAACATTTATTATTATTATCAATTTAAAAGAATTGAGTAAATGTTTTTTAGGATTCTTTGACGAATAGAAAGATCCAAAGATCAGCATTTATCTGAAATAAAAAGCTTTTGTAACATTATACACGATACCATTTAAAAGCTTGGAGTCAGTATAATATTTTTGTTTGGGAAAGAAATTATAGAAATGAATACTTTTATTTAGCAAGGATGCTTTAAATTGACCAAAAGTGATGATAAAGATATTTATACTGTTACAGAAGATTGCTATTTCAGATAAATGCTGTTCTTCTGAACTTTCTATTCATCATAGAAACCTGAAAAAAATTCTACTCAGCTGTTTTTAACTAAATAATAATAACAAATGTCTTTTTGAGCAGCAATATTAGAATGATTTCTGAAGGATCATATGACTGGAGTAATGATGCTAAAAATGTAGGTTTGAAATCACAGGAATAAATTACATTTTAAAATATATATTTGAAAAGAGCAATTATTTTAAATAGTAAATAGCTTGGTGAGCAGAAGAGAGCAGAATATGTATTTTCATATTTTATTATATTTATTAGAAACACGTATGTAGGCCTAGTTAATATAATATTAACAAATTGTATATTTTTAATTCAGAAATGCATAAGACCACATTGTTTTACCAGACATATTTGGTAAATGTTTGAACTTTCAGTCTGTGTTTTGACAGTAAACTGCAAACATGTATCATGGTATTTACAGAGAGGTTCTCTAAAACACCACCTGTAAAAATCGTAATCATCGGTTTCCAAAAATGATTGTAAACTGTTTACGGTACATTATCATTAGTGCATCGATTTCTCTTGAATGTTCTCAAATTTCCATTCTCCCATCACACATTGTGTGCTTTCTGTTCAATGTTTATGTTATATACAGGCCCTTGCGAAAGTATTCATACCCCTTCATTTTTTTCACGTTTTTTTATATTGCAGCCTTATATTAAACTGCTTTAAATAACTTTTTCCCACATCAGTCTACACTCCAAACACCATAATGACAAAGCAAAAAACTGATTTGTGACAACTTTTTTAAAACGTGACACATTTTTGTGACAAATTTATTAAAATTAATACATTTGAAATTAATAAATTAAAATAAAAAAACTGAAATAAGTACATTGCATAAAATGCACATCAGCATTTGGCAATTATCAGGATTCTTCACCTCTCAAGCTCTGTCAACTTGGATGGGGACTGGCAGACATTTACAGATTTCTCCAGAAATGTTTGATTGGGTTCAAGCCCAAACACTGGCTGGGCCACTCAAGTACATTCACAGAGTTGTCTAAAAGCCACTCTTGCTGTGGTTAGGGTTGTTGTCCTGTTAGAAGGTGAACCGTCTTACCAGTCTGAAGTTCTGAATCTCTATATTTTGCTGTTTTGAACTTTCCTTCTGCTTTGACAAGTCCTTCAGTCCCTGGCACTAAAAATAGCCACACAGCATGAGGCTACTACCACCACCACACTTTAGTTTTGGGATGGTACCCTGCAGGTAATAAATAGTGCCTCCACACTTAATACTTAAAATTGAGTTTCATCAGGCCAGAGAATCTTGTTTCTAACAATCAGTACTTTGTATGCTTTGTTGCAAATTCCAAGTGTGTTTTCATGTGTGTTCTCTGAGGAGAGGATTGAGTTTGGATCAGTGGAGTGTTGCAGTGATGTTTGTCCTTCTTGGTCACCACTCTAACCAAGGCACTTCTCCAACAATAGCTCAGTTTGGCCAGGAAACCAGCACTAGGAAGAGTCTTGGTTGTAACAAACTTCTTCCATCATGGATAATGGAGACTACATGATTCTGTGAAGCTTCAATGCAGCAGATTTTTTTCTGAACTCTTCTCTAGATCTGTGCCTTAAAGCAATCCTGTCCATGAGCTCTGAAGGCAGTTCTTTTAACCCCAGGGCTTGGTTTTTGCTCTGATATGCATTTTCAGCAGTTAGATCTTTTATTGAGAGGTTTGTGCCTTTCCAAATCATACTCATTCAAATGAATTTGCCACAGGTTAACTTCACTCAAATGGTAGTAACATTTACACGCAATATGAATACTAGCGTCCCAGAAGAGGGTCTGAGTACTTATGCAATGGAATCATTTCAGTTTTTTATTTCTAATAAGGTTGTTACAAATTAGTTTTTGCTTTGTCATTATGATCTTTGGAGTGTAGACTGATGTGGGGAAAAAATACTTAAAGCAGTGTAACAAAAAACATGAAAAAAATGAATACTTTTGCAAGGCAACTGCACATTTATTTCTGCAAATGCACAGTGGTTTACATATAGTTTTATCCAGTGACCTATATATCTATTTTATGAGTGAGAAAACTGGAGCAGAGCAGACTGGGCTTCAGAGATCTATGTCAACCAGTTCAGCAGCATTCAGTGGAGCAGGAAGAAAACAGCTTATTTTTGTGTCTTCCTGCTCTGCGTCAGACTGCTAACCTATTAGTGGGTCGGCTGAGCAGCCTGCAGACACATGTGGGTGAGACGCGCGGCAAAACCAAACTATTTAGTCTGAAGATTCCTTTCCTGTTTTCCTACGCGTTGAGTTTAAATACAGGTTTAAGCGCGCGGTTTGGGGAAAAACAGAGCTGCCACTGTGCGCCTAGATGATGAAAATCACTTTTCATTTCAGTGTATGTTCCCAGAGAAAGTTAAAATGAGCAGGTTATCTGTTTTGTAAAACCAGAGGCAAATATTATGTTTGAAAAATGCTTCGTAGGTGTAAGTTGAAAATGTCAAGGCCGATTTCACAAGACTAACCGTGAGGTTTAATGTTAAGCAACATCAGACAGTCCCTGAATTAAAAGGAAGAGTGACAAACTTGTCATTTCAGGCAAATACAACAGCAGGCTCATTTAATTTTGGTCTGGCCATGATCCAGAACCTTCTTCTGTGTGTCACATGGAGCTGCCTGTGGTCAGGACTGAGGTCAGGGTTTGTGTGGAAACAAAAAACCTGTAAGGGAAAATTCCTCACTCCCCTGTGATTGAAACAACACGAAGTGCAAAGACAACATAATACTTATAATCCATATTTTTATTAAGGTTTGGAGATTGTTACAGCAAATAATATATATTTATAATAAATGCTGTTTGTTTACTTTTCATCAAATACTGAAAATAAACATTATGTATGTGAATATTTCAACCTTGAAAATAAGGTATTTTTGAGTAGCAAATTAGCATATTAACATTATTAAAATAAAAATTTTGAGCAGTAGTGTTGTCTGTGATAGATTGAGCACTGTTATATTGCTAGAAAAATAACTAATTTAAACAATAAATGTTGTCATCAGCAGAAATTATGTCCTCTGGGTCAGCATCATCATAAATCTGCATTCAGATATCTATGGCAGATCTATTGTAAGCCTTTAATAGCCATAATTCAATTAAGATGCTTCACCCTGGCCTGTTGTGACCTTGTCACATTTAAATTCTGTTTCAAAAGAGACAATAACCAATATTAGGTACTGCAATAAAGATAAATGCCTCTTTAAGAAGCACAGCCAAATGTGACGTGTGGGTCACTGACATGGAAATAATCTCCATGACATTATGTGTTGACAGTCCCTCAGTCCAGGTTCCTTCCGACCTACCCAAATGGGGTTCAAAGTTTGATCCAAAAATATCTGCCCCTTTCCTTATTTGAGCTGAGAAGGCATTTTCCATATCAATCATACCATCCGTCACTTTAAAACGGTAAATAATTACATAAATAAAGATGTCAGCAGTCTAGTGTCCATAGCATTTCGGTCCTGGCAAAGTTGCTGACGGTCATAGATGTGTGTCATGGAAATCGGATGTTCATAAGTAACTGATAATGGAAAAAAGACATGTTTGTAAGTGTTGCAAACTAATAACTGAATAGAGATTGGTAATTGTATAAAGATTCATCCTGTTCTGAGTTTAGCAGAGACTAATATTAATTATTGAGATCTTTTTTAAATACAGTTGAAGTCAAAACTTTACATACACCTTGCAGAATCTGCCAAATGCTAATTATTGTGTCAAAATAATAAAGTATTAAGAATCAAGTGTATGTAAACTTTTGAACGGGGTCATTTTTATAAATTCAACTATTATTTTCTCTTGTGGACTATATGTAAACATCTTTTATGTGAAATATCTTATTCAGGTCAGTACTAAATAAAAAATAACATGCACTTTGTATGATCCCTCTTATTTTGTTAAAATAAATGTTTGTGCAAGGTGTATATAAATTTTTGACTTCAATTGTATGCTTATTCTAACATTATTTTCTTTTTATGGCCTTCTAAATGCTTCTAAAACGTTTGTTGTAGACTTTTATAGCAACTTTAGCCTTTCAGACCTGCTATATTAAGAGGCATCTGTGAATGAGCTCTTGTAAAACACAAAGTTATGTAATATTATTTTCACAGCCCAATGCTCTAATATTATACACAAGTATATGGTCATGTTTCATGTTCAGAAAACTAACACAGAGGCACACATGAGGGCACACATGATGAAATTTTATGTACAATTTGTTATTGGGTGCAAACTTCTGGCTAACCATTAAAAGTCTTTCCCTTTCACAGAAGTCTCATGATCTCCTGGAGGTGTGGTTCTCTTCACTCTCCCCTCCTTCTCTAGTAATTATATATAACAGACCGGACTGAGCTACAGTTAGTTGAGTTGTGGAGTTAAAGGCTGAGAAAGTTTTCAGGGTCTTATTTACCTTGTGTGTTTTACACTTGATTCGTTCATCAATCATTTTATTGATAATACAGCCTATCAAGCAGAAGTCCTTCAACGCATTTGGTGAGTACTTTGTTTAGTTACTTTATCTGTACTATGTTTACATCTAACATTTTGTGTTGGGTTGCAAAATTCAGCACTATTTATTCAACAGTGGATTTTAACTCCAGGGCAAAGTTGATGAGATGTTTGTAATTTAATAAATCATTAATTTTCATTCATGTCAGCTCACAACAGCCTGACGAACTGTACAATGTTGGTCTTGAGAATTTACGTGTAGGCCATCAACTGTCTGTATGTAATATCACTCAGACTTGACACATAATTCATTGGAAAATTAACAAAATATAATTACTCTTGAGTATTCTTGTGCTTGTAAATGTGGTCAGGGACATCATAAGCACTTGTTTTTGTAGAATAATAAGTAATTCAACCAGCACATGCTTCTCTAAGAAGCATGTGCAAAAGTGTTCGTTTGAAGCTGAAATTTGTGTATTCAGAGTCTCTCTAGATCCTCTGATGTCAGAAGGCACTTATGTAATAGTCTGTGTTTCAAAGTTGCCATCAAAATATCAAAAGTATTTCCAGGCGCATAATCAAATAGCATGCTTAATGAAGCATTATTAAGCTTCTTTTTTCAAATGAATATGGCACTTTGTTTTAGTAATTCCTTACTTGACTACTTACACTGGCACACAGTAGAGCTTATTGTGTCTTAAAATGTTTTTTGGGGGGAAAAAGCACAATTTTTGTGTTAGATAAATAAAAGTAAAAATGCTTATAAATAACTGAAAACATTAAAATCATGAGCACTTTGTTTAGCACCAGACTGTCTTTTTTGGTTAACCAATATAGCCACGTGACTAAGGTAGAACTACTACATAATAGTAGGATGTTGTCACAAATGTTGTAATTATCATATTATAACATTGTAACAGAATTATTACATTCTAAACTGAAACATTTCTTTATTTATTATAATTATATGGCCTAAAAATGAAAATTGTCATCATTTTGTCAGCCATAATGTTGTTCCAAACCTGTATGCATTTCTTTCTTCTGTGAAACAAAAAAGAAAATATTTTGAAGAATGTTGGTAACCAAACAGTTTTGGTTCCCATTGACTTCCCCTGTATTTTTTATTTTTTCAAATACTGTGGAAGTCATTGGGAAATTAAACTACCAACATTCTTCAAAATACCTTCTTCTGAGTTCCATAGTGAAAAAAGTCATCCAAGTTTGGAACGGCATGGGAAATTTTAATTTTGGTGTGGACTGTCCCATTTGTATGTATTGTTTATTTTCTTCTCATAGTTTGTACCCACAATTCAGACTCCATCCGTCCCCCCAAAAATATCTAAATCACGGCATATAAAAGCAGTGTGGTTTACTTTAATTGTGTGTTTCTATTTTGTGCTTTTTTATAGTCAGGTCTTAAGGTCTCTAATCCATCCAAATGTCTCTTTCTTTTCCAGAATGTACCGTCGACCACTACTAAGATCTAGTCCACAATGGATGTCTCTGTCTGTGTAGCCACCAAAAGCCAATGCAAACCCCTTACAGTTATTAGTATATGTAGCTAACAGTTGCTTTTTGTTACTTCTTGCTACTATCATTTTAATTTGTAGAGGGAGTAGACTATTTGATCTTTAACTTATTAAGTAGTACTTTTATTTATTAAGAAGAAATACCTCAATAATCCAACCCAGTTTGATTCACAGTAGGCCAATAGTGCAGTTACTCTCCAGCAATGGAATCTACTACACTAGCATCGCTAGCAACTGTTACAATGCTAACAGCGGCCTCACAGACAAACATGTCTGATGTGCTCTGGCTGCTGATACTGGGCTTCATCATCGCTTTTATCCTGGCATTCTCTGTGGGTGCCAACGATGTAGCCAATTCATTTGGTACAGCAGTGGGTTCTGGTGTAGTGACCCTGCGCCAGGCCTGCATCCTGGCCACCATCTTTGAGACAGTGGGTGCCATGCTTTTGGGGGCCAAAGTCAGTGAGACTATCCGTTCGGGTATCATCGATGTTCACATGTACAACGGCTCAGAGGCTGTGCTGATGGCTGGCTCCATCAGTGCCATGTTTGGTGAGTACAAACTTGATCCCTGGATGGCCATTTTTCACAAGTTAGCATGATTCTTTAGGGTCTTCATAAAATGTCTGTAACATACTATGGTTAAAATTCCTCAACGGTCATGTAAAACATCACCCTTTTTACCTTGTCAAAAACAGCTCTGTTCACAGATACCCATTTCGGTGCATGTCTCTTTAAATGATAATGAGCTACTGCTTACCCCGCCCCTCCCTTCTGTTTTTTGTGTATTTGGTGGCACATTATCATTAAAAACAAAGCTAATCCATTGCGTCCTCAGGGGCTGTGATGTCAGGAAAAAATTAAGACTCTTATATTTACTTTTACACTCAACTACAAGACACCTGCATTGCTTATAATAACTGTTGTTGCTACAGCTGCTTGAGCGTGAACATGCAAATATGGCACAATCTGTTGGCGGTCGTAGGTGGAGCAGTATGTCGTCATTCTGCTCAGAAAATCAAAACGGCTTCATAATTGTGACTCTGGGCAGTCTTAAATATTATGGGTATATTTGTAGCAATAGCCAAAAAAAAAAAAAAAATGTATTGGGTCAAAATTCTCATTAGGATATTAAGTAAATTAGCATTTTAAATCATTATGGTATTAAATAAAAATCATAAAGATATTTTTTAAATTTCCAAAATTTGTAAATATATCAGATCCTAATTTTTGATCAGTAATATGCATTGCTAAGAACATTGTTTGGACAACTTTAAAGGCGATTTTCTCAATATTTAGATTTTTTTGCACCCTCACATTCCAGATTTTCAAATAGTTGTATCTCGACCAAATATTGTCCTATCCTAACCTTTTTATTCAACTTTCAGATTATGCATAAATATCACTTTTAAAAAATGTACCCATATGACTGATTTTGTGGTCCAGGGTCACAGAGTTGAGACTATTTAGAAAAAAAAAAGTTTTAAAAAAGGAGTGAATGTATTTTTATTCATTGTAGGGTGGTCTACACAAGTGCTAAGACACATTTTTATGCAAACACCATTTAAGTGAATTTTGCATCCAGTGTCCCTTTTTTTAATGTAATAGTTTCTCACTGCTTGTTGTTCCAAACCAGTTTGACTTTATTTCTTCTGTGGACCATAAAATGATATTTTAGCAACCAATAAGAGTCACTGATTTATTTTAGACCCCACTGACTTCCATAACTCTCTGTTCTCCTTCAAATCCTCCATTCACTCAAATCCAATACATATTTTAACACATCCAAAATGTCCATCATAATAACACAGGAGAACTCTGCTGAATCGAGTAAATTGCGAGCATGTCACCTAGGTGAAATTTTATCATGTTGTCGCGACTTGTGTTTCTCACGGCAAAAGCTTACAGTATGTTTGTTTTTATCCTATTACAGGATCTGCTGTTTGGCAACTCGCAGCTTCATTCTTGAAACTTCCCATCTCTGGAACACACTGCATTGTGGGCGCCACAATCGGCTTTTCCATGGTTGCTAGAGGTCACCAGGGAGTCAAATGGCTGGAACTTCTTCGCATTGGTATGTGAAACTGAGTATTTTTGAGATTTCGCATAAGCGTGCTTAGATTATATTATTTTTTCCTAAAGAATGAGTCAGTTAATGGAAAGACAATATTTTCCCATGTGACCCTAGAAATAGTAAACGGAAAGACCACCAGCGTGATTTAATGCAGATCTCTTAGTTTTATATATTTTTTTCACATGACCCAAATGAGGTCTATTTATAGAACAGAACATTTTGGACTATACAGACAGGAAACATGGTCACATGCTTACCCCTGGTGACTTTTTGGGTGTTTGTTGATACTCGGCGTGCAGCCCTGAGAAATTTTGGGCCAATTGTAAGATAAGAGAGAATAGCTTCACTGTTTAGATGTTTCATTAAGCTTATTTGTGTAACCATTTGATATATGTGTTCCAGTTGCCTCTTGGTTTCTTTCGCCTCTTCTCTCCGGCATCATGTCTGCCATTCTCTTCTACTTTGTCCGCAAATTCATCCTTAATAAGGTAAAAAGCAAATCTTATCTCACCTGTAACATAATGTGCCAGTGTCTGTTTTGGTACTTTTTAATCTCTTGTTGTTGTCAATAAAGAAAGAACGTGTGCTAAATGGCAATATTTTCATGTGCTCCAGGAGGATCCAGTGCCCAATGGTTTAAGAGCATTACCAATTTTCTATGCTGTTACCATGGGAATCAATCTGTTCTCCATCATGTTTACCGGAGCACCAAGTAAGCTTTTTTCTTCTCTAAATAAATTATCCCTGCTGAAAAAAAACATAGAAACCATCAAACTCTAATGGTTTCCACTACAAATACCATTACAAACATTACAAACCATCAACGATTAACCATTAAAACCATAAAAAAAGTATTCTGTAGTGTGTTTTGGGGCATATTCAAGCCACCAATAGAAAGCCACTAATTACCAGTAAAAGCCCACAGGGTCCATTATTACAGTTTCCATTAAAACCAATACAAGTCCCATTATAACTAGTAAAACCATTACAAATGGTTGTCTATTGTTGATTTAGCCTTTTGAGGAACATTCTGTTCCCAAATTGTGATCAAATGTCATGTCCCCATTTCTCATTAATTAACACACTGTTCATTTACTTTCACATTCACAAACACATTCTACGGCTAGTGGGTTTGTTGACGTAATAATACAATTATGAAATATAATTTTGGCCCATCTCCAACAATCTGTACCCATAAGCAAACTTCGGATCATGATGTACTGAAGATAAAAAAGCCGCTGTGAACCAACAGTTGACCTAGAGTCTGTGTACTAATCAGCGGACCACAGGGCCGCCCTCTTCCTGGTTATCTGCTGAGCCATGCACATGACCATGTTCGATACCGTTAGTGGTTCTGTTCTTTCAAAGGAACTGAAAATTAGCTATAAGTTGTAATGATAAAAAAGAAGCTTTCACTGAATAGCCTCCAAATCCAACCTTATTTTAAACAGAAAATTGTAGAACCGTTTATCTCACTTCAGTGTTTTGTCAACACATTGCCTTACAACAGACTTATTTCTAGAGGAAAAACATGCTATCATTGTTTAGCAAAGCAGGGCAATGTTCATGTTATACACTTGTCTACAGTGTATCTTCTCTTTTGTTTTACAAATGTGTAATCCTATTTTTTCAAAGATTACCTGTATTTAAAATGGACTTATTTACACAGTTTTGCTTTTGAGCCAAGGTTGAAGTAATGCTAATGCTAATTGCTAACTTAGATAAACCCAAGATCTTTTTTAGCAGGAATGTAAGACTTTTAGTATGAAAATGTAAAAAAAAAATTCTACCATTGTAATGGTTTTCACTACAAATGCCATTACACACTTTACAAACCATCTACTTTAACCATCAAAAACATTAACAATGTTTTTCTGTAGTGTGTTTTGGGACATATTCCATTAGGATTAAGTGCTTTTAACAAGCCACCAAAAGAAGGTGACCAATTACCAGTAGAAACCCACAGGGTCCATTACAGTTTCCATTAAAACTAATACAAGTCCCATTATAACCCGTAAAACCATTAAACTTTTTGTGATGGTGTCTTTGGTTTTTCAGCAGGGATTTAGCACTAAAACATGTTAAGTTTTAGATGTTCATCTCTTTCTTCTCTATATTCTACAGTGTTGGGATTCGACAGGATACCATGGTGGGGTACTCTGCTGATCTCACTGGGCTGTGCCCTGCTTACTGCTGTGGTGGTCTGGTTCATTGTCTGTCCACAGTTGAAGAAGAAGATAAAAAGTTAATATTTATTTATATACCCTTTTTGCTAATAATTTGAAAATGCTCAAAGTATGGAATTCTAGCTAGTTTTTTGTAATGTAATTGTAGAAATTCATACTTTTCAGTCATTAAGGATACATCAAAAGTGACAGTAAAGATGTTTATTATGTTACAAAATATTTATATTTCTGTTCTTTTGAACATTCTGTTTATTAAAGAATTCTAAAAAACTATGGTTTGTACAAAATATTAAGCAACATTTAAAATAAGAGTAAATGTTTCTTGGACATCAAATTAGCCCATGCCCATTGCACAGTGATGTAATCAAATATATTTGCAAACGTTTCTAATAAACTATCCCATTGACTTTGCATGCATTTACTAATTATTTCCACCATTTCAGATGAGAATATTGCTGATACTAGTGGCACACAGTTAATTGAGAAGAAGCCACCCTCAAATGGACCATTGGACCATCCTGTTCCACCTCGAAGCTACTCTCCTGTCCCACAAACACCCCCTCCTGACAGCAACAAAGTGGCTTTTGACATTGGAGGTTCAGCGGAAACTGACCTAGACAACAAAGATTTTGACACCAAAGATTTGGATTGCACTCACGGTCAGCTTCTTGAAATGATAAACTCACTAAAATGTGTTTTGATGAAGTGATTAAGCTTTAAAGGAGACATATTATGCCCCCTTTTACAAGATGTAATATAATGTAATATCTGTGAAGTTTTAGCTCAAAATACCCCATAATAATATTATATCATTTTGAATATGCCCATTTTGAGTACAAGCAAAAACATGCTGTTTTTGTGCATGTCTCTTTAAATGCAATCGAGCTGCTGCTCCCCGCCCCCTTTTACAGAAGAGGGCTGTGCTTTTACAACTTATACCTTGGATACTCTGCTAAAAAAAATGTCTGTTTGGTTTTGATTATCATGTCTATCGCATTGAAATCATGCGTTTTAAAGCCATATTAGTTTAAACTTCTGATATAGCGTTTTCTGAACACACAAATCTCAACGGCATGTGAGTACTAAACTTAGTTGTCTTTCATGTCTTATTGCGCTTAAACTGTCAAAAACAAGATTAAGGCATGGTAATATTATAATAAGATCCCCTTACCACCTCACCGGTGGAGTGAAATCTGACACACGAATTTTTTCACATGCTTGCAGAAAAAAGCTTACCAAAACAAAATACTGAGTTGGTCCTTTTTCTGGGTTGGTAGATGCACTTGAAGGCTGATTATAGCACTTAAACACGGAAAAAGTCAGATTTTCATGATATGTCACATTTAATTTCTCTCTTTTGATTATTTCTTGTAGCTTTAAATGGCAGTGCTGGAATTACTGTCCCAGACTTGACAGGAAGCCAGTTTCACACCGTACACAAAGATTCTGGAATCTACAAGGATCTACTGCACAAACTTCACCTGGCCAAGGTGGGCGAATGCATGGGAGAGACCGGAGACAAACCCATCCGCCGCAACAACAGTTATACTTCTTACACCATGGCCATCTACGGAATACATGGGTCGTTGAAGGACGGGGAGGGAAGCCGGACCGGACTGGACGGGGAGAAAAGGCGCTCACGGTACGACAGCTATAACAGTTACTGTACTGCGGTGGCTGATGGAGAAGTTGCTGCAGGAGATGGAGCTCTGGCAGTGGAGATGAAGGACGAGACCATCATAGGAGACACAGTGGAAGAGGAAATAGATGAGCTGGAGATCGACAAGCCAGAAGTGTCCACACTTTTCCAGTTTCTGCAGATTCTCACTGCCTGTTTTGGATCGTTTGCACATGGTGGAAATGACGTTAGGTATGAGAGACAAAATATTTATTTTTTTTATACATATTTTGTCCAAAATCCATCACAGCATTATGATATGGAGTATGAAAAATGGATATTCCTTTTGAGATTGGCTAAAGGTTAAATTTAACAGCATCAATATATGTTTAGTGTAAAAATACACTAAATGTAAAACTAGATTAATTGAGCAGCACACCTACACTACCAGTCAAAAGTTTTGGAACTGTAAGATTTGTAATGTTTTTTTAAAGAATTATCTTCTGCTCACCAAGCCTTTTACTATTTAAAATAACTGCTTTCTATTTGAATATTTTAAAATGTAATTTATTCCTGTGATCAAAGCTAAATTTTCAACATCCTTACTTCAGTCTTCAGTGTCATTCAAAAATCATTCTAATGTGCTAATTTGCTGTTTAATAAACATTTTTGTATATTATTATTATCAATATTTAACACAGTTTTTTCAGGATTCTTTGATGAATAGAAAGACCCAAAGAGCAGCATTTATCTAAAATAATTAGCTTTTGTAATATTATACACTATACCATTCAAAAGCTTGGAGTCAGTATAATTATTTTATTGTTTGAAAGAAATTATAGAAATGAATACTTTCATTTAGCAAGGATGCTTTAAATTGATCAAAAGTGATGATAAAACCATTTATAATGTTACAAAAAAATTCTATTTCAGATAAATGCTGTTTTTCTGAATTTTCTGTTCATAAGAAACCTAAAAAAAATACTGTTTCAACAATAATAATAATAATTTTTTTTAAGTAGCAAACCAAAATAATAAAATGATTTCTGAAGGATCATGTGACTGGAGTAATAATGCTAAAAATTCAGCTTTGAAATCACAGGAATAAATTACATTTTAAAATATATTCAAACAGAAAACTTTTAACAATTTTACTGTTTTGCTGTACTTTTGACTGGTAGTGTAATGATTGAATGTCAGCCTGTAACTGATATTTTTATTTAATTAATCAAAAGTCGCCATTAAGACATTTATAATATTACAAAAGATTTCCATTGAAAATATTTGTTTTGCTTTTGAACTTTCCATTCGTATAAGAATTCCTGTAAAAAAATGTAATACTGAAATACAAAAATATTAAGCAGCAAAACTGTTTTCAAAATTAATAACAAAAAGGTTTTTTTTGTTAAGCGCCAAATCAGCATTTTAGAATGATTTCGGAATAAACGTAACATTGAAGACTGGAGTAATGACTGCTAAAAAAAAATCAGCTTTGCATCACAGGAATAAATTACATTTTAAAATATATTAAGATAAACACTAATTTTAAATTGTAATCACATTTCACAAAATTACTGTTTTTACTGTATATTTGTCAAATAAATGGTGAGTATAAGAGACCCATCATTCCTCTCTTACAGTAATGCGATTGGCCCTCTCGTTGCCCTCTGGCTGATTTATGACAGTGCTTCTGTAGCACCCAGTGCTCCTACACCAATTTGGTTGCTCCTGTATGGAGGAGTGGGTATCTGTACAGGGCTCTGGATTTGGGGTCGGCGGGTCATACAAACCATGGGCAAAGACCTGACTCCCATCACTCCCTCCAGGTAACAAGCTGCTAATACCCTGACGTTTTGTACCTCCGTTGAGCAGAAACTGATAAAAGCATTTATTTGTGGGATTAGACTTTATAGTTCAGTTTTATCTCCATGGTTCTCATGAGGCTTAAGGGCCCAGTTCCCACTTTCTTATCTCTGTTGACTTTACAGTGTAAACAAACAGTTTTAACAACACTCCTTGTCTCACGGAAATTCCCTCAAGCAGCATAGCAGTAAAGAAGATTTGTCTTTAGTATTATGACATTTGAACAATGCCACAGTACTTTTTCCATTCAAACAGTCCTTTGCTGTGTTTAAAGGTGCTTATAGAGCTTATTATAATCATCATGTCTGTCTCGCAGCGGATTTAGCATTGAGCTTGCCTCTGCTATAACTGTGGTTGTCGCTTCCAACATCGGACTCCCAGTCAGCACCACTCATTGCAAGGTGGGTTACGTACTAGTAGATTAAATCCTTACAGTTATAATTTGTAATAACAAACATCTAATTCTATTACCTTCTTTGTTTGTGTGTTTATGAACAGGTCGGATCAGTGGTGTCAGTTGGCTGGCTTCGCTCCAGGAAGGCCGTTGATTGGCATTTGTTCCGCAATATCTTTATCGCTTGGTTTGTGACCGTGCCAATTTCTGGTCTGATCAGTGCTGCTATAATGGCACTCTTCTATTATGTCATATTGCCTCTGGCCTAATGTTTGATGTTAAACCATTAACTCCTTGTAAATACTCAAGGGACCTCAACTATGGAATGCCCCTTCATCCTGTCCCATCATATGTACTGTACATAGCAAATCAAAAACTGTGTATGTTTGCACATTACACTCTTACTCTGTGATTTTTGTACGTTTAAGGTGCTTAATAGTGTTAGGAAATAATTTTGTAGCCGTAAAATGTGTGAGATATGTGGTTTAACAATGTTTATTTAGTTTTCTTGGGGCCTTAAATATTGTTGTAAAGAAAAATATTGTTAGACTAGACTAATTCTGTTTCAACTTGCAATGAAAACTTATACTCTGAGCTGTAAGGCAGTGTTTTATTTATACAGAAAAATAATATGTATACTTGCATGACATCTGAAATAAATCATGTTTCTGCTTACATTTGCATGTTTATTTCCACCTGTAAATAAACCACAGTTTTTACAAACATTATAAATTATGCGTTTTTATCAAAAACTGTGAGAGACCGATTTTCAGTGCAGTAAAGAGTAATCCATAATTATTAAAGCAACTGTGAGATCGCTGAAAAAGATTCCATAAATCTTTCATTGATCCATGAATGGTTCCTTTAAAGTCATATCAGACAAAAAGATTTATTACATTTGACGAGACATAAATTATTATAAAATATTAAATCTGTAGACATGCACTTCTGTCTTACCCTGATAAATGTTGAATGACTAGAAGCCAAATAATGGCTATATGATACTGTAGATTACAGTTAACCCTAACCCTAATTTATGATTTCCTCTTCTGTTGTATGAGATTGCTGAACAAATTTTTAGATTAACCTTTTCATAAATTTGTTCATCATTCTCATATAACAGAAGATGAATACATACAGTGCCTTGTGAAAGTATTCATACCCCTTCATTTTTTTACATTTTGTTACGTTGCTGCCTTATGTTAAACTGCTTTAAATTACTTTTTTCCACATCATTCTACACTCCATACACTATAATGACAAAGGTTTTTAACATCTTTGCAAATTTATTCAAAATAAAAAACGTAAATTGTTCCACTGCATAAGTATTCATACACTTATCTGGGACACTTGGAATTTAGGTAAAGACCATTCTTATTGCTTGTATGTGTTACTACACTTAGAGTGAAGTTAACCTGTGGCAAACTCAATTTAATGGGTATTATTTAGAAAGCCAAACACATTTTAATAAAAGGTCTAATGCATTAAAATGCATATCAGGGCAAAAACCAAGCCCTGAGGTAAAAAAAAAATAAATAAACTGCCTGTAGAGCATAGAGACAGGATTGCATCAAGTCACACATCTGGAGAAGAGTTCAGAAAAAAAACCTGCTGCACTGAAGGTTCACAGAAGTGTGTAGTCTCCATTATCCATGATGGAAGAAGTTTGAAATAACCAAGAGACTGGCAATCGATGGAGAAGGGCCCTGGCTAGAGCGGTGACCAGTTGAGCTCCATGATCATACATACAGATGGGAGAATATCAGAAGGTTCACCTTCCAACAGGACAATGACCCTAAGCACACATCAAGAGTGGCTTATAGACAACTCTGTGAATGTCCTTGAGTGGCCCAGCCAGAGTTTGAGCTTGAACCCAATCAAACATTTCTGGAGAAACCTGAAAATGCCAGACCCCATCCAAGCTGGCAGAGCTTGAAAGGTGAAGAGGTGAGGAGAAGAATGGCAGATAATTGGCAAATGCTGATGTGCATCTTATACCAAAAAGACTTGAGGCTGTAATGGTGCTTCAGCTAAGTACTAAGGTATCAATACTTATGTAATGTATTTATTTCAGTTTTTTTTATCTTTAATAAATTTATGAAGTTGTGACAATTCTGTTTTTGCTTTGTCCTTATGGTGTATTGTGTGTAGACTGATGTGGGGTAAAAAGGTAATTTAAAACAGTTTAACATAAGGCAGCAACACGTAAAAAAAAATAAATAAAGGGGTATGAATACTTTCGCAAGGCACTGTAAATTAGGGTTAGGGTTAAGGTGATAGTTTACCCAAAAATTTAAATTCTGTCATTAATTACTAATCTTAATGTCGTTCCAAATCCGTAAGATCTTCATTCATCTTCAGAACACAAATTAAGATATTTTTGATGAAAGCTTTCTGACCCTGCATAGACAGAAATGTAATTACCAAATTCCTGGCCTAGAAATGTAGAAAGGACTATGGTAAAATAATCAGTTCAACTGTGGTTCAACCAAAATTTTATGAAGCTATGAGAATACTTTTTGAGGGTAATTAATGATAGAATTTTCATTTTTGGGCAAACTATGCCTTTAACCCATTTCAATGAATGGGAACTTGCAGTATTTTATATGCCTTTTGATATGCTTAACACATCCTTTAGGAAAGTTCATTTAACTCAAATTAAATATTCTAATAATAGTCTCTGTAGCGTTTATCATTTACAAAAGTATAAATTCTTCTTATTTTCTATTCTTTAATAAAAATGTAAATTTAGCTCCGCTCAGCTGTAAATGTTTCTGAGTACCTCAGGCTTATAATGGTGCATTTTCAAAAAAAAATCTGTTATAAATCCTTTTAGGTGTCTCAAAATAAACACCATTCCTATCCAGAAGAGGCAGCATTTTTAACGCGCTACACTCAGGAGCGAGCGAACCCGGAAGCGGAAATAACACCAAACTGCGTTTTGAAACCGTCGTGCGTGTTTCGGACGTATGGTGCAGTTTCGGAAATAAAGAATAGAGAGTGAACTTTTCAAAGTGTGTTATTATAGTAGTGTGCACGTAATTCGTGCATACTAAGCTAGTTTCTGCGTAACTAGGAACATACATGAGTACTGTGTAGTTTATTTAGCCGCTTGTCTCTCCGCTAGCACCGGCTGTGCTGGTTGATAAAGAAGATTTCATTTTGATCGCGTTTACAGTAATAAGAAGTCATGGCGGATGTTACTGCACGTAGCTTGCAGTATGAATACAAAGCGGTAAGAGTCTTATAAGATTTGTAATATTCTGTTTTAACGAGTTGATATGTTTCTAAGCTAAATCTTATTTAGCGCGCTGAAGCGGTGTGTTTTGGTATGGGCATAACGTTACTTGAACGTTGGCTGCGTTTTAAAAACGTATTGGCCTGCCTAGATAGCATTTTGGTCAACAAAGTTTCAGTAAACGTTCCATTTAGTTTTAATTTAAATTGTATCTTAGCAGAATATAAGCGCATGAAGCATGATAGAGCTCGTGATGTTTACACATGCAGTCTAGGTAGGCAGTTCACTTGGAAGTGAAACAACCGTTAAACCGATTTTAAGTGTTTGTGTTTTCTCCGTAGAACTCCAACTTGGTGTTGCAAGCGGACAGATCTCTGATCGATCGGACCCGCAGAGATGAGCCCACTGGAGAGGTGCTGTCTCTGGTCGGTAAACTGGACGGGACTAAAATGGGAGACAGGAGTCAGAGAACCAAACCTCAGATGCTGGAGGAGAGGAGAGCAAAGTGAGTCTGATCAGAAACGCATAGTATTTGCTTGTGTTTGTTTATTCATTCATTCTTTGTGCCATGGTCTTTGAATCGTTCAAACTCTTTTTTTCATTGTGTTATGCAGGAGAAGAAAAAGAGACGAAGACAGACATGACATTAACAAGATGAAGGGCTTCACACTGCTGTCTGAGGGAATTGATGAGATGGTGGGCATTGTGTACAAACCCAAGACTAAAGAGACAAGAGAAACATATGAAATCCTCCTCAGCTTCATTCAGGCAGCCCTTGGAGATCAGGTAAGATCACTGTGCCTGTTTACAAGTGAAATGACTATAATTTTTAAATGCATGTACTGTTGGATTTATTAGGGATGCACATTTTCAATTTCATTTTAACTAATAAATAATCTATATACACTACCAGTCAAAAGTTTTTGAACAGTAGGATTTTTAATGTTATTTAAAGAAGTATCTTTTGCTCACCAAGCCTGCATTTATTTGATCTAAAGTACAGCAAAACAGTAATGTGAAATATTTTGTACTATTCCAGATAAGTGTATTCTATTTGAATATATTTTAAAATTAAATTTATTCTTGTGATTTCAAAGCTGAATTTTCGGCATCGTTAGTCACATGGTTCTTCAGAAATCATTCTAATATTCTGATTTGCTGCTCAAAATAACATTTTTATTATTATGATGTTGAAAACAGCTGGATAGAATGTTTCTTTGATGAATAGAAAGTTAAATGTTTCAGTTAAATGCTAATCTTTGCAAATTACAGGAATAAACTTTATTTTAAAATATATTTGAATAAGAACAGTTTTTTTTAAATATTCAAATATTTCACAATATTACTGTTTTGCTGTACTTTGGATCAAATAAATGCAGACTTGGTGAGCAGAAGAGATTTCTTTAAAAAATATTAAAATCTTACAGTTCAAAAACATTTGATGCGTAGTGTAAAATTATGTAGTGTTTTGTCTAAGAATAAGCATAAAAATAATGTTACACCAAAAAAGCTAAAATTTTCATTACAATAACTGAAAAAAAACATTCTCTCAGAGATATTGCATCATTTTGATAGATTTTCTAAGAACAGTGTTACTAAATTATAATGTTATTTTAATTGTTGTTCAAAAGTTTAATATCACAGTTTTTAAGGAATTATTACTTTTCATAAATAACAAATTAAATATCAGAAAAATGTTTCAAATAAATATATTCTTCAAATAACCTTTTTTATTTAAAATAGATGAGCTTTGAGCATAAAAGACTTATTTTTAAAACATTAGAAAGTCTTACTGACCCCAAAGTTTGTTTTGTTCAAAGGTTTGAGTTAAACAGAACCTTTGAGTAGTATGTGACCCTGGACCACAAAACCATAAGGGTCAGTTTTTTGAAATGTATTTAGATATAACTATTTGAAAATCTAAAATATCAGGGTGCAAAAAAATCTAAATACTTAGAAAATCGGCTTTAAAGTTGTCCAAATGAAGTTCTAAGCAATGCATATTACTAATCAAAAATTAGGTTTTGAGATATTTATGGTAGGAAATTTCCAAAAAAATCTTCATGGAACATGATCTTTACTTAATATCCAAAAGATTTTTGGCATAAAAGAAAAGTTAAAGTTAAATTTATGATCACATCATAAATTTCTGCTCCTTTTTTCTCCTTTAAGCCAAGGGATATCCTGTGTGGAGCTGCAGATGAGGTGTTGGCTGTGCTGAAGAATGACAAGATGAGAGACAAAGAGCGGAGAAGGGAGGTGGAGCAGTTGCTTGGGCCTGCTGACGACACACGCTACCACGTCCTGGTCAACCTGGGCAAGAAGATTTCTGACTATGGTGGAGACAAAGAACTCCAGAATATGGGTAAATAATTTGGCTCCAACCTGATTCCAAACTATTCTCATCATGATGCTCAACAAGGTTACACCTCTCTTCTCTTTGCAGATGACAACATTGATGAAACATATGGAGTCAATGTGCAGTTTGAGTCTGATGAGGAGGTGAGCTTCTACATGCTGGTTGTTTGTGGTCTGATTGTATATATATTTTTTTTAGCTCTTGAGGTGACACCAGCATGTATTTGTTTGTGTAGGAGGGTGATGAGGACCAGTACGGAGAGGTTCGCGATGAAGGCTCTGATGACAGCGAAGGAGAGGAGGCAGATGAGAGCAGCACCCTGACTGCTAATGTAAGTCACATGTCCCATGTGTTTCATACATAAGAGGATCTCTGAATTATGTCTTCAATAAAGGTTTTTTTTTTTTGAGTTGAAAATGCTTGAGAACCACTAACAGAGTCAAAAATCCAGCCTAACATATTCTTGTCTGTTTAGTTGGGAAACACAGGTGATGTAATGATGACCAAAAAGAAGGATCTTCACCCCCGAGACATTGACGCCTTCTGGCTTCAACGACAGCTCAGCCGCTTCTACAATGATGCCATCGTGTCTCAGAAGAAAGCAGATGAGGTCTTGGAGATTCTTAAGGTAGGGAATGTTGAAATCCTTGGAGACGGAGAGATTTGTGTGTTTATGTTTTTCTGTGTGGCTGATTAATTTCTCCCTTTGGTTAGACTGCCAGTGATGACAGAGAGTGTGAGAACCAGTTGGTGCTGCTTTTGGGCTTTAACACATTTGACTTCATCAAGGTTCTCCGCCAGCACAGACGAATGAGTAAGTAGATAATAATAGTTAGAACTGTGCCGGATTAAATGGACTATGATTTCTGAGAATATGGTTCCAGTATGACTTGGTGTGAACGGTTTGCCTGGTTTTAAAAAGCATTGTTTTATGTTGCTTTTTTTGTCATATCCAGTCCTGTACTGCACCATGTTGGCCAGTGCTCAAAGTGAGGCTGAGAAGGAAAAGATCATGAATAAAATGGAATCTGATCAGGATCTTTCCAAAGTGCTTTACCAGCTGCAGGAGACTGAAAAAGAGGACATCATCAGGGTCAGAACTTCCCATCATTCTTTAGTTGGTTTAGCTGAGTGTTTGAGATTTTGGCTGTTAAAAGAAGGATAGCCGTTTGTAAGCTTATGATCTTGTGTTTCCTTGCAGGAGGAGCGATCTCGCCGGGAGAGAGTGAGAAAGTCTCGTGTGGATGATCTAGAGTCTATGGACATTGATCATGGAGAGGTAGGTGGCATTTTTTTTTAAAGCTACATCTACTTCAAAGTGTTTTTAATTGGACAATTAGTTATATTTTTCCTATGTGTGTTGTTTTTGTTTTTTTTTTGTCTCTAGGCGGTGACCTCGAGGCAAACGCTAGATCTGGAAGATCTGGCCTTCTCTCAGGGCAGTCACTTCATGGCCAACAAGCGTTGCCAGCTGCCTGACGGATCCTTCCGCAAACAGAGGAAAGGTTACGAGGAGGTCCATGTGCCCGCTCTCAAACCAAAACCCTTTGGTGATGAAGAGGTATTTTCCTATATTTTGTGAGACATTCTCAAGTGGGGATTCATTTTTGTTCTGAGAGGGATTTCTGGTTGTTTGGTTTAATACTTTTTATTTAGCAAGGAGGCTTTAAATTGATGATAAAGATATTTATAATATTACAAAAGATTAATATTTTAGATAAATGCTGTTCTTCTAGAACTGTCTATTAATCAAAGAAACCTAAAAATCTGTTCAACTGTTTCAGTAGCAAATCAGAATATTAGAATCTAAAGGATCATGTGACTGGAATAATGATGCTAAACGTTCAGCTTTGAAATCACAGGAATAAATTACGTTTTTAAATGTATTCAAATAGAAATCAAATTAAATAGTAAAAAATAAAATTAAATAGTAAAAATATTTTAACATTTTGCTGTACTTAGAATCAAATGAATGACCAGAATGATGAGCAGAAGAGACTTCTTTAAAAAATTCCTGTTATAGCAGGAATCATTACTCCAGTCTTCAGTGTCACATGATCCTTCAGAAATCATTCTAATATGCTGATTTGTTGCTCAATTTTTTTTATCAATGTTAAAACAGTCAGGATTTTTTTAAAAAGAAAGAACAGCATTTATTTGAATTTAATAATATATATAATATAATATAATGTCACTTTTGATCAATTTATGCATACTTGCTGAATAAGTGTTCATTTCTTTTAAAATATATATTTTGTTTATCCCAGAATTTTGAACTGTAGTGTAAATAGCAATGTTATGGCTCTGTAATTTCACTAGTGTCTCACAAGGATTTCCTAATTTTCACTCTCAGACATTGGTGGCTATTGAGAAGCTGCCCAAATACGCCCAAGCGGGATTTGAAGGATTCAAAACCTTGAATCGCATACAGAGTAAACTCTTCAAAACCACAATGGAGACGGATGAGAACCTGCTGGTTTGCGCTCCAACGGTTAGTATACAGATAAAGTCGCAAATGTCTTTAATAAACATCTCCATTAAAAACATAATGTGATAAATAAGATGCAGCATAGACCTTAACTTGAATATAACCTTAAGGTTTTTAAACCAAAAGGAGACTCAGGATTTTGCTTTTCCATCTTTCTTGTAAACTTGTAGGGTGCTGGCAAAACTAATGTTGCTCTCATGGCAATGCTTAGAGAGATCGGAAAGCACATCAACATGGATGGCACCATCAATGTTGATGATTTTAAAATCATCTACATCGCTCCCATGCGCTCACTGGTACAGGAAATGGTGGGCAGCTTTGGCAAGGTAAGACAACATCATGTTTTCCCCATCATTTATTATTCTACAAATGCTGTTACATTTAACATCTACATATCTATACTTGTTTAAAATTGTGATAGTATTAATTGTCTCTAAAACATTTGTTGCTCTCTCTACAGCGTTTGGCTAGTTATGGCATCACTGTTTCTGAGTTGACCGGAGACCATCAGCTGTGTAAGGAGGAAATAAATGCCACCCAGATTATCGTGTGCACCCCAGAGAAATGGGACATCATCACCCGGAAAGGAGGGGAACGCACATATACACAGCTTGTGCGCCTTATCATTATTGTAAGTAATCTAGAAGATATAGATTCCCTTTTGTAAACACTTTTTGTGCTTTTCCAAGTTAACATGTTCTGTAATACAGGATGAGATCCACTTGCTGCATGATGACCGTGGTCCTGTCCTGGAGTCTCTGATTGCTCGAACCATCCGCAATGTGGAGCTGACACAGGAAGATGTGAGGCTCATTGGCCTCAGTGCCACACTGCCCAACTATGAGGATGTGGCGACCTGCCTTCGTGTGGATCCATCCAAGGGTCTCTTCTATTTCGATAACAGTTTCCGGCCTGTGCCTCTGGAACAGACTTATGTAGGAATTACAGAGAAGAAGGCCATCAAACGCTTCCAGATTATGAATGAGATTGTCTATGAGAAGATTATGGAACATGCTGGAAAGAATCAGGTGAAGCTGAACACAACAACCAGACTGGTTTATTTTGCCATTTGTTCAGTTACTAATGATGCATACCCCTTTTCTTTCCTGATCCTTTTTTTTAACCAGGTGTTGGTGTTTGTGCACTCAAGAAAGGAGACCGGAAAGACGGCGCGTGCGATCAGGGACATGTGTTTGGAGAAAGACACACTTGGTTTGTTCCTGAGAGAGGGTTCGGCCTCCACTGAGGTCCTGAGGACTGAAGCAGAGCAGTGCAAGGTCAGTTGACAACTACCACTTCAGATACAACCTTAAATTTGTGTATCTGAACACATCATTCCACAAAGAAATATGCATATTAGTTTTTTTTTTTTAAACCCTGAACCACAAAATCATTCTGAAGTAGCTTTGGTATATTTGAAGCAATAGCCAAAAATACATTGTATAGGTCAAAATTATCGATTTTTGTTTTATTCCAAAAATCATTAGTATATTAAGTAAAGATCATGTTCCATGAAGATATTTTGTAAATTTCCTATAATATATCAACTTAATTTTTGATTAGTAATATGCATTACTAAGAACTTCATTTGGACAACTTTGAAGGAGATTTTCTCAGTATTTAGATTTTTTTGCACCCTCAGGTTCCAGATTTTCTAATAGTTTTATCTCGGCCAAATATTGTCTTATTATAATAAAAAATATATATTCATCTTTTAGATGAGATATATATATATATATATATATATATATAAATCTCAATTTCCAAAAATGGACCCTTATGACTAGTTTTGTGGTCCAGGGTCACATTTTGTCTTATGTTTTAGAAGTGTTACATTTATTGTATACTGATTTTGACCATTTGTTTATTTTGTTGACAGAATCTCGAGCTGAAAGACCTATTACCGTATGGTTTTGCTATTCACCATGCTGGAATGACCAGAGTGGACAGAACGCTGGTAGAGGATCTGTTTGCTGACCGTCACATTCAGGTTAGTTTGCAATTCCGCAATGCTGAGAATGTTTTCGATTTGTTTATTATTCTGAAACGGAGAGCACTGAACCATGAATGTGTGTTTTGTAGGTACTGGTGTCTACAGCCACTCTGGCCTGGGGTGTGAACTTACCAGCGCACACTGTCATCATTAAAGGCACACAGGTGTACAGCCCAGAGAAAGGCAGATGGACAGAGCTGGGAGCCTTGGATATACTACAGGTCAGTAGGATTTCCACACATACTTTTGTATTGTGATGAGTTCAATGGACCACACGTAATGACTTGACCCACTCTCAACCTTTGTGATGCAGATGCTTGGTCGTGCTGGCAGGCCACAGTATGACTCAAAGGGAGAAGGTATTCTGATCACTTCCCATGGAGAGCTGCAGTATTACCTGTCCCTGCTCAATCAGCAGCTGCCCATCGAGAGCCAGATGGTGTCCAAACTTCCCGACATGCTCAATGCAGAAATAGTGTTGGGCAATGTGCAGAATGCCAAGGTGAGGTTTAAATGTACTTGCTAAGGTTCAATAGTCAGACATTTTTTGTTTTCTAGCTTTAGCATTTTTATTGGTGAACCATTATAAACTTCTGCAAGTTTAGGTTAATTTAAGTTTTAATTTTTGTCATCATTTACTCACCCTCATGTTGTTCCAAACATGTATAAGTTACTTGTTGAACACAAGATTTTTGAAGAACCCAACATTTGTTGGTCCCTATTGACTTCTGTAGTAGGAAAATAAATACTTTAAGTCAATAGGCACCATCAACTGTTTTAATCAATTAATCAATCAGTTACCAGCTTTCTTCAAAATATCTTTGTTCAGCATAAGAAAAAAAACTCGACATGAGGTTGAGTAAATGATGACAATTTTAATTCTTGGGTGAACTATGCCTTTAATAATGTGAGGAACACCTTTCTAAAATACAGAATATATTACTATTGTGAAATGAATATTAAATGTGATAGACATTTAAAAAAAAAACAAAAAAAAACTTTTATATATATATATATATATATATATATATATATATATATATATATATAATTTTTTTTTTGTATTTATTTATTTATTTAAAAATACATAGTTTTATAATTGTTTCCAAAATTAGATTTTTTTAAAAAACTTTTCAAAAAGTAGATTTTTGTGTTAAGTGTTCAGTGTAATTACAATGAAAATGTATAACATTGCACATGCCTATTGTTAGTATTCCTCTGTAAGCATCTGTTTTGCTACTCTTTTCAGGATGCTGTAAATTGGCTGGGTTACACATACCTTTATGTTCGGATGTTACGGAACCCCACTCTATATGGCGTCTCCCATGATGACCGCAGCAGTGACCCCCTGCTGGAGCGACGCAGGATGGACCTGGTGCACACGGCAGCCACCATCCTGGAGAAGAACAACTTGGTCAAATATGACAAGAGATCTGGCAGTTTTCAGGTACATATATTAACCAACTTTTCTAAGCAGCTCTGGGCATGTCCGGATTATTTATATGCACAATCAATTCTGTGATTGTACCAGCTTGATATACCCAACCCAGCGTAATGGATTTCATCACGGCTGCCTAAACACATCGATTAACTTTTAAATGACAGCAACAGATGTGGTTTAAATGATGTTTAATTTGTTCTGTTGTAGGTGACAGACCTGGGCCGCATTGCCAGTCACTTTTACATCACCCATGAGTCCATAATGACTTACAACCAGCTGTTGAAGCCTACACTGAGTGAGATTGAGCTATTCAGGGTGTTTTCACTCTCCTCTGAGTTCAGAAACATCACCGTCAGAGAGGTATGTGCCGTATCTAATGAAACTAGCTGAAACATTTTAACAAACCTCTACCAACAGAAGCTAATCAACATTATGTTCTGATTAACAGGAAGAAAAACTTGAGCTTCAGAAACTGCTTGAGAGAGTCCCTATTCCAGTGAAGGAAAGCATTGAAGAGCCCAGTGCGAAGGTAAATACATTTTAGGATATGTGACCCTGGACCACAAAACCAGTCATAAGGGTCTTTTTTTTAAAATTGAGATTCATACATCATCTGAAAGCTGAATCGTTTCTATTGATGTATGGTTGGTTAGGATTGGACAATATTTGGCCACAATGCAGCTACTTAAATCTAAGGGGGGAAAAAAATTTAAATATTCAGAAAATCGCCCTTAAAATTGTCCAAATGAAGTTCTTAGCAATGCATATTACTAATCAAAAATGTAATTTTGATATATTTACAGTAGGAAATTTACTAAATATCTTCATGGAACAGCTTAATATTCTAATGATTTTTGGCATAAAAGAAAAATCAATCATCTTGACCCATACAATGTATTGTTGGCTGTTCTTACAAATATACCTGTGCTACTTATTACTGGTTTTGTGGTCCAGCATATAATGTCAAATACAGATATGCAGTATTATGATTGTCTCTTTTAAATTTAATGTCTGTTTTTACAGATTAATGTGCTGCTGCAGGCATATATCTCTCAGCTTAAACTGGAGGGCTTTGCTCTCATGGCTGACATGGTCTATGTGACGCAGGTTAGTGACATATTATTTAAATGTCTATTGAGCAACCATCAATTGAAGAATATCCATAGATTTTCTGTATTAATGTTCTGTTTGATTGTGCAGAGCGCTGGCAGGCTGATGAGGGCCATCTTTGAGATTGTCCTGAGCAGAGGCTGGGCCCAACTTACTGACAAGACTATGAATCTTTGCAAGATGATCGACAAAAGAATGTAAGCTGTCATGATGCTGCTAATTTTGCCACTTATAAATGTATTGTTTTCATCCAGTGTGATGTTCATGCTGTTGTTTTTTTTCCTTCAAGGTGGCAGTCGATGTCTCCCTTGCGTCAGTTCCGTAAACTTCCAGAGGAGGTCATCAAGAAGATTGAGAAGAAGAACTTTCCCTTCGAGCGCCTCTATGATCTGAACCACAATGAAATTGGTGAATATTGGTTATCAATACATAGTGGTAGTCAAGAATTGTTTTTATGTGCCGGTGTCTCTAAAAGTGCCATTTTATGTAATTGATCTGAACTCTTTCAGGTGAGTTGATCCGCATGCCAAAGATGGGGAAGACCATTCATAAGTATGTCCATCAGTTTCCAAAACTGGACCTGGCAGTTCATCTGCAGCCCATCACACGCTCCACTCTGAAAGTAGAGCTCACCATCACACCAGATTTCCAGTGGGATGACAAGGTCAGTCTTAAAAAAAAAAAATCTGGAAATTACTAATATTGATAATGAGTTTTATTATTGCTAGAATAAAAAAATTAGTAAGACTTGTAATGTTTGTAAAGAAGTCTATGCTCATCAAGGTTGCATTTGTTTGATCAAAAATACAGAAATAATATTGCAAAATGTTACTACAATATAAAATAATAGTTAAAAAAAAAAATGTCAGAGGTTCAAAAAAATTAAGCAGCTCTACTGTTTCCAGCACTGATAGTAAATCAGCATATTAGAATGATTTCTGAAGGATCATGTGACACTGAAGAAGACTAGGGTGATGATGATGAAAATTCAGCTTTGATCACAGGAATAAATTAGGTTTTAATGTATGTTAAAATAGAAAATAGAAAGTTATTTTACATATTTTACGACGTTACCTTTTTTTGTATTTTTGATCAAATAATGCCTTGATGAGCATAAACTTAAAAAACATTAGAAATCTTACTGATCTCAAACTTTTGAATGGCAGTGTATTTATTGCACACAGCATTTTAAAATATTAGCGTTTTTCTATTTAAGAGCTAGCAACTAAATGTCTGCTTCTTTCAGATACATGGCTCATCTGAGGCCTTCTGGATCTTAGTGGAGGATGTGGACAGTGAGGTCGTCCTTCATCATGAGTACTTCCTCCTGAAGGCCAAGTATGCTCAAGATGAACATCTTGTGACTTTCTTTGTGCCCGTGTTTGAGCCGCTGCCACCACAGTACTTCATTCGCATAGCTTCAGACCGTTGGCTGTGTAAGTTTACAACTTAATACTGCAGGACATATTACTAAACCGTATTAAATATTTAAAAGGATAATGAAGCATTGAAGGTATTTAAGCCTGAAGATATTTTTTCTCTATTTTTCAAGCATGTGAGACACAGCTGCCTGTTTCATTCCGTCACCTGATCCTGCCTGAGAAGTATCCTCCCCCCACCGAGCTGCTGGACCTGCAGCCGTTGCCTGTGTCCGCTCTGAGAAACGCAGCCTTTGAATGCCTCTACCAGAATTTTCCCTTTTTCAACCCAATCCAGACCCAAGGTAACCTCCTTTATAGACCATCCAGCACTCTATATATGTTTGATTGAGATCTTCATTCTAAATGAAACCGTTCTTGTTTTCCTCAGTGTTCAATGCAGTGTACAACAGCGATGATAACGTCTTTGTTGGCGCCCCCACCGGCAGCGGGAAGACCATTTGTGCTGAGTTTGCCATTCTTAGGATGCTCCTACACAACTCAGAGGGCCGCTGTGTCTATATCACACCCATGGAGGCTCTGGCCGAACAGGTGTGTCCATAAATATCTGCCTTTATGAAAATAAAAAAAATCAATGTAAAAGCTTCTGTGAAATGGAGTTAATGTCCTGATTGAGACTTAATTTTTTTGTGTGCAGGTCTTTATTGACTGGCACCAGAAGTTCCAGGACACTTTGAATAAGAAGGTTGTCCTGCTCACTGGTGAGACGAGCACTGACCTCAAACTGCTGGGTAAAGGCGACATCATTGTCAGCACCCCAGACAAGTGGGACATCCTGTCCCGTCGCTGGAAACAGAGGAAGAACGTGCAGAATGTTAGTCTCTTCATTGTAGATGAGATTCATCTCATTGGAGGAGACAATGGAGTAAGTGTTTGTTTATTCTGGTGTCTAAATAAGAATGAGCTGATCCTCAGAGATTACTGTTTTGGTTTGTTTCTAATTTCTGTGCATCTCTTGTAGCCTGTGTTGGAGGTGATTTGCTCTAGGATGCGGTACATCTCCTCTCAGATTGAGCGGCCTATCCGTATCGTGGCCCTCAGCTCCTCTCTGTCCAATGCTAAAGATGTGGCCCACTGGCTTGGCTGCAGCACTACAGCCACCTTCAACTTCCACCCCAATGTTAGGCCAGTTCCTCTTGAGCTTCACATTCAGGTTAGTCTGAAGCTCTCTGTAACTCAAAGCTCACCCAGAAATGAAGATTCTGTCATTAATTACTCACCCTGATGTTGTTCATTTTATGTTTAGGCACAATCCTGACCCTGTTATGAGTTTTGTTTAATCCTCATCACTGCTTTTTCTCTTTCCTCAGGGCTTCAACGTGAGTCACACCCAGACTCGTCTGCTGTCCATGGCTAAACCAGTGTATCACGCCATAATGAAACATTCCCCATCCAAGCCAGTGCTGGTGTTTGTGCCATCAAGACGCCAGACTCGTCTCACTGCTATTGATATCCTCACCTTCTGTGCTGCAGATGTGGTCCCACAAAGGTGCTATAAGATGATCTACATTAAACCTCAACACTAATATGTGACACTGGACCACAAAACCAGTCATATAGTTCCATTTGTTTTTAAATTAAGATTTATACATCATCTGAAAGCTAAATAAGTAAGCTTTCCACTGAGATATCGATTTCGAACTGTTTGAAAATCTGGAATCTGATGGAGCCAAAAAATCAAAATATTAAGAAAATGGTATTGTAAAGTTGTCAAATGAAATTCTTAATGCATATTACTAATGAAAAATGAAGATTTGATTTGTTTACAGTAGTACCTAATATCCTAGTGATTTTTAGCATAAAATAATTTTTTTTCTTTTTGACCCATACAGTGCATTTTTTGGCTATTGCTACAAATATACCTGTGCTACTTAGGACTGGTTTTGTGGTCTAAGGTCACATATAGACACTTATTTAATCAGCTTTCTTCCTGAGTGACATCAAGCATCTGACCTCTATCCTTATTTATTTGTTTTATCCCTGCAGGTTCCTGCACTCAACTGAGAAAGACTTGGCCCCATTCATGGAGAATCTTTCTGATGGTACACTGAAGGAGACCCTCTCTAATGGGGTGGGGTACCTTCACGAGGGCCTGTCACCTACAGAGCGCAGGATTGTGGAGCATCTCTTCACTTCTGGTAAGACACATGAAACCTAATGTTTTGTAAAATTAGTATAATTTGAAAACTTTTCAGACTAATATTGATGTTGTTTTGTTAGAAAATTAATATATAGGTTTCATAAATTTGGGCTGTTTTTAACAGTCAAGAGTTACAAGTTCAAAGGAATTTAATCCAATAGATTTAATAATGGTAATTTTCAGATTATTTGTTCTTAATTTCATGTAATGACATGAATTATATATTGAAATAAAATTTCTAATGATTATTGCTAAAATATTTTATTACATCACACTGATTCATTTGACATTGCAAAGGCTAGACATGGTAATAACATGGTAATAACATTGTAATTAAACAAACATTCAAAATTTGAAATATTTGCTTATTTACTCATTAATGAAGTTGTTAATTGCGTAAAATATCGTTTTAGTTGAAAAAACATGTTATGACTGTTTCTAAACTTACTTTCCACTAGGTTCAAACAGACCCAGGAATGCAATATCATGTATTTTTTGAATTAAGAGGTTAATTGAACATTTGATTAAGGTGTTTAAGCTAAGTGTAAAAAAAAGTGTAAAAATGTTGCCCTCTTCTGCTCTTTAAGGTGCCATTCAGGTGATGGTGGCATCTCGCTCTCTCTGCTGGGGCACCAACATTTCTGCCCACCTGGTGATTGTCATGGACACGCAATATTACAACGGGAAAATCCATGCGTAAGTTATTTTCTCATCCTTAGTGGGCTCAAGTAATCGATGTCATCACCAGAATTTACTCTGATGCATGTGTATTAGGGATGTAACCATTTCAAAATCGCACGGTATGATAATTTTTCTAACTATTTTTCTAAAGAAGTTAAACTCTTTAAACTCTTTTAAACCCTATTTTTATTTGTGGTATACTGTCTCAGTCTACATTTTTAGACTTTCATATTGCACTTTTGGTTTTGGTTTGTTTGACAGATACTGTGCCAAAGCACAAAGATCTATATCACAATATATTGTTACATCCCTAATACTTAGAGAATCTCATCATCAGTATTTACTCATGCATGTGTATTGCTCACAAATGTCTTTCTCCAATTAGATATGTGGACTACCCAATCTATGATGTGCTCCAGATGGTAGGAAAGGCTAACCGTCCTCTTCAGGATGATGAGGGTCGCTGTGTCATCATGTGTCAAGGGTCCAAAAAGGTAAAGTTTAATCTAATTCACACATTTTCTTGACTAAAGATCACCATTGTTGGTTCCCACTTCATAATTTGAACACCCTTGTTCTTTAGGACTTCTTCAAGAAGTTCCTCTATGAGCCTCTGCCTGTGGAGTCTCACCTGGACCACTGTCTGCACGACCATTTCAACGCTGAGATTGTCACCAAGACGGTGGAGAACAAACAGGATGCTGTAGACTACATGACATGGACGTTTCTGTATCGCCGCATGACCCAGAACCCCAACTACTACAACCTGCAGGGTGAGAAACCACAATCCTTCAAAATGGCCAGTTTTCAATACAGTGAACAAATGACTTGCTTTATGCTACAAAATGTGCAGTTTACTTTTTTTTATGCATCAGAGACTAAAATCTTTGTTTTACAGGTATGTCTCATCGTCACCTGTCAGATCATCTGTCTGAGCTGGTAGAAAACACCTTGCAAGATCTGGAGCAGTCCAAGTGCATCAGCATCGAGGATGAGATGGACGTGGCACCTCTGAATCTGGGCATGATTGCAGCCTATTACTACATAAACTACACCACCATTGGTGAGGACTCTCTCTGTTTAACACTTAGAAGGTCTTTTCACCTTTGTCGTGACATCCGAGTGTAATAAATTATTGAAAAAGGATCTAGGCTGGACATTTAATTCCATCCATCAGTGAATTTCCATTTTGTACCGACTTTAAAAACAATCACTAAGCATCAAAATTGATTAGCACATCCATCTATTCTGATGCAACTGTTATCTGTGTTTGTCCTCTCTCCAGAGCTGTTCAGTATGTCCCTGAATGCCAAGACCAAGGTCCGTGGCCTCATCGAGATCATCTCCAATGCTGCAGAGTATAAAAACATTCCCATCAGGCACCATGAAGACACCCTACTGCGTCAGGTGAGTTGAATGCACTTTCCTTTACCAACTGAGTGTAATATGAACTCTCAGAACAAATAGACTGGATCAGAGCTCTCTGTTTACCTCTCTTTTACTTTTTCAGCTGGCTCAGAAAGTTCCTCACAAACTGAACAACCCGAAGTTTAACGACCCCCATGTGAAGACCAACCTGCTGCTCCAGGCTCATCTGTCCCGCATGCAGCTGAGCGCTGAGCTCCAGTCAGATACTGAGGAGATCCTCAGCAAGGTGAGGGAAAAAACTTTGAGCACATAGTGAACCTCTTGCAGCTCAACAAAATAATTTTTATTGCCCCAGCTCATGCAATTTTAAATTCGTGATTACATGCATCATTATTTGTATGCATTTATATTTTTGAATGTAAATGTTTCAATTTTAAGTAAATTTTTTTTCTTCATTCACTGTCAGAAGTTTGGAATAAAAAAAAAAAAAAAAATATATATATATTTGAGTTGAAAGACCATGTTGTTGAAAGTCGTTTATGCTCAGCAAGGCTGCATTTATTTTATCAAAATACAATAGAATAGTAATATTGTTAACTATTATTACAATTTAAAATTACTTTTCTATTAGTTTTTTTTTTTTGTTGTTGTTGTTTTTTACTTGTCTTCGGGGATGTACTCACCATTCAGACTTTATTCTTTTTTTTTTCTGAGTTTGTACCTCGCAATTCTGACTTTTTTCTCAGAATTGTGAGATAAACTCGCAATTGCGAGTTCTAAAGTCCAAAAAGCTATTGTAAAGTCACAATTGCGAGTTCTAAAGTCATGATTGTGCGGTATGAACTTCTTATTTTTATTTTTTTTTTCCTGAGTTTGTATCTCACAATTGACTTTTTTCCTTAGAATTGCAAGTTTATATCACGCAATTCTGAGAAAAAAAAAGTCATTTGTGAGATAAAAATTCAGAATTGTGAGATTAAAAGTCACAAACTTTTCTATTAAATGGTGGAAACGGGTTAGATTAGTGCTCACGAAGTAATATTGTTTATACTGCATTTTGGATCAAATAAATGCAGTTCATTTTCAAAGAATTTTTCCTAAATCTTCATGCTCTTCTCTTGCCCGTGTTTTCAGGCTGTGCGGCTCATCCAGGCATGTGTGGACGTGCTCTCCAGTAACGGTTGGTTGAGTCCGGCGCTGGCTGCCATGGAGCTGGCCCAGATGGTTACTCAAGCCATGTGGTCCAAAGACTCGTACCTCAAACAACTACCGCACTTTACTTCTGAACACATCAAGCGCTGTACAGACAAGGTGAGAATTGGGTCTGAGTGGGTTGGGGTTCATCAAACCACTGAATATCGTCACTGAATATCTCTGTTATGTTGATGTGTATAGGGTGTGGAGAGCATTTTCGACATCATGGAGATGGAAGACGAGGACCGCACTGGTCTTTTGCAGCTTACAGATGTACAAATGGCAGACGTGGCACGCTTCTGCAACCGCTATCCAAACATTGAGCTGTCATACGAAGTGGCAGAGAAGGACAACATCAAGAGGTACGAACTGAACTCAAATTCAGAAGGCTTTAGTTGAAAATGCATAGTTTTATGTGGGTGTCTGTCACGATACCCTGATACCGGAAGTGGTGAATTCCATGAACGAGAATCCATGAAACGCATTAGAACTTTTTCCAAGGCTGCATGATATATTAAACCCATTTAAAAATCCTATCAAATAAATATATGCAACACATTTAATATACAGATTTGTAAAAATTTACATGCATGTGGGTTACGTATGTGCGTCTCAGAGCAGCTGCGTTCATAGTAAATGCTGCTCCACACAAACTGTTGTCGATTACTTGATGAATCATCAGAATAATCGTTAGTGAGAGCCCTAGTGTCCATTAATTACTTTGCTAATGATGCTGATCTTGTGCTCACAGTGGAAATCCAGTGGTTGTCCAAGTGCAGTTGGAGCGAGAAGAGGAAGTTACAGGTCCTGTCATTGCTCCTCTGTTCCCTCAGGTGAGTTTCTATTGACAAACACTATATTTACATTACATTTAGTTATTTTGCAGATGCTTTTATCCAAAGCGACTTACAAATGAAGACAATGGAAGCAGTCAAATTCATCAAAAGAGCAATAAGTGCTATGATAAGTCAGCTTAATGTTAGCTTAATGTAGTATATATGTAGCAAGGTTTTTAAAATAATCTAATAAAAGAAAAAAGATAGAAAAGATATTAAAAAATAAAGAAGCACTTTTTTAAGAATAGAAGTGAAGTAGTGCTAGAGTTAGAGGGTCAAATACAGATTATCATGACATTTTGTTTGTTTTTTGCAGAAACGTGAAGAAGGCTGGTGGGTTGTTATTGGAGACCCCAAATCAAACAGTCTCATCTCAATCAAGAGACTAACTCTTCAACAGAAGGCCAAGGTTAGTCCCTCTAATTGGCTTATATCAATCTAATTGTAGTATTATTTATATAAAAAAAAAAAAAAAAAAAAAAAGTCTTGAGGGAACTGTTAATGACATGGGGTCTGTTTTTTTTCCCTCAGGTGAAACTTGATTTTGTGGCACCTGTTGTTGGTGTGCACAACTACACACTGTACTTCATGAGTGATGCCTACATGGGCTGCGACCAGGAATACAAGTTCAGCATGGACGTTAAGGAAGCAGACAGTGAGGGAGAAAGCGACAGCGATTAATTCCAGATTAGTCATAGTGGACAGCTGTACTGTCACGTTAAAGCAGCTTAAGTGTTTTTATATATTTTTTTGAGGAATATTGTGACTAATTCATCATGATTTAAATAAAGAACATGTACATTTGGAGATTTTGTTTTGCACGTTTATTAAAAGATCACCAGAGGAAATCATTGAGGTCATTACAAGTAAGAATAACTGCATTAAAGGATTACTCCACTTTCAGAATAAACATTTCCTGGTAATTTTCTCACCCCCATGTCATCCAAGATACTCATATCTATCTTTCTTCAGTCGCAATGAAATTCGTTTTTCAAGGAAAACGTTCCAGGATTTTTCTCCGTATAGTGGACTTCAATGGTGCTCAACAGATTGAAGGTTAAAACTGCAGTTTAAATACAGCTTTAAAGGGCTCTACAAAATCCCAGCTGAGGAATATCTAGCGAAAAAATTTGTCTTATAAAAATATACTTGTACACTTAACCACAAATGCTCGTCTTATCTAGCTCTACGATGCATACTCTGTGCACTCCGGTTTAAGACAGTTATGGTATGTTGATAAAATCCCATCTCATTTTCTCCTCCAACTTCAAAATCTTCATACGTTGCTGTTTTTTGGTAAAGGGTGTCTGACCCTCCTTACACATTCGATTTGTAAACACTTGGTACTTCTGCAGCGATGCAGAAAATGAGATGGGAGTTTTTGGACATACCCTAACTGTACTGAACAGGTGTGCATCGCAGAGCTAGACAAAAATGAGCATTTAAAGGAACACTCCACTTTTTTTGAAAATAGGCTCATTTTCCAATTCCCCTAGAGTTAAACATGAGTTTTACCGTTTTTTTAATCCATTCAGCCGATCTCTGCGTCTGCCGGTAGCACTTTTAGCATAGCTTAGCAAAAATGACCAAATATTTTTCCTATTTAAAACTTGACTCTTCTGTAGTTACATCCTGTACTGAGACCGACAGAAAATAAGTTGTGATTTTTCCAAGCTGATAGGAACTATACTTATACTATATACTTATATTCCAGCATAATAATCAGGGAACTTTGCTGCTGTACCATGGGTGCATCAGGCACAATGATATTACACAGCGCCTGAATATAGTCCCTAGCTGGGAACTATTTTCAGGTGCTGCGTAATATCATTGCACCTGCTGCACCCATGGTATGGCAACAAAGTTCCATGATTATTACACCAGAATAAGAGTATAGTTCCATAATTCAATGATTTATGCTACCGGCAGACCCGGAGATTGGCTGAATGGATTCAAAAACGGTAAAACTTGTGTGTTTAACTCTAGGGGAGTTGGAAAATGATCCCATTTTCAAAAAAAAGTGGAGTGTTCTTTTAATGTTAAAAGTATATAAGTATATACTTATATGGTTTTTTTTTTTTTTTTTTTTTTTTTTTTTAGAAAATAACCAATCGTTTCACTAGATAAGACCCTTATTCTTTGGCTGGGAGAAAGATTATTCTTTTGGCAAGTGAAGAAAGAAAGACATGAACATGTTGGATGACATGGGGGAAGAGTACATTTTCAGGAAATTCATATTTTGGAAGTGAAGTAATGCTATAAATAAAGAAATGTCTCATTCATGGTCAGTGTTTAGATATTGGGATTCAGTGAACTTGTTAAAGCGGAGTCTCCAAACACATTGGTGTATGACGCCTTAAGGTAGTGGACGTAATTGTGCAAGCTGCGGTTGGCGCTGTTCACTTGCTCCAACTGGTTCTTCATGTCTTGAAGTTTACACTGAAATCGCTTTTCCATCTGAAAAAGTGAAATCAAAACTGTTTCTAAAGAACTGTAATGTTGTGGAGCTTGTTTAGTATTGAGCAATGGAAAGTTTCAGAGACTCTTACATCCTCTTTGCTGCGGCGCAGCTGACCCAGCTCGTTTTTAGCCATGCTTAGCTGACTCTCCAAATCCAGCATTTTTGATTGAACTGTGCGTTCTTTGGACAGCACCCGTTCCAGGCTCTGGTCCACCTGTGAACAAAGAGACTCGACTTGAAAAGCATGTATACGCTAACCTCTCACACAGGTGCAACATCTGTAGCGTCAAAATGAAATTGCGGTGGACTGTGACCTGTCTTTGTGCCTCGTCCCTGGCCTGCTCCAGCTGTCTGTAGAGGGAATCACACTCTCGGCTCTTCTCGTCCAGACGCAGCTGCGTGTTGTGGATGGTCTCTTCACGCTTAGCCACAACCTGAAGCAGGTCCCTGTTCTGAGTGCCCACGTCCTCCATCTTCCTGTGTAAACCAAGAACACAGAATGGTACAGAAATGTGACACAGCTAAGAAAGAAAGAAATTTTAATAACATTCTATTCTATTATCAGGAGATTATGCCATCAATATATATTTGTTTATTTTATATATATAAAGAAACTTTTTTTTTTTTTTTTTATGATTTCATGAGGTCTTTAAAAAAAAAAAGAAATCTATTATATTACATTATATTATACCGGAAGACAGAGGCTTCAATATATTTTATAAAAACTATTTAAAAAAAATTAAAATAAAAGTTTAGTAAAAAATTTAGTAACAATTTATATTATGCCAGGAGACAATGACATCAATATATTTTGATTTATTGAATAAAAAAAAGGAATTTAAATAGAAACTTTTCATAAATTTGAGTCTTTGAAAAAATATATTATATTATATTATATATTATTATACTGCATTTGTTATACCGGAAGATAATGCCATCAATTTAATTCTGGTTTATTTTTATATACATAAAAAAAAATTAAATAGTAACAATTTTATATTACATTATATTATATTATACCGGAAGATAATGCCATCAACATAATTTGTTTTATTTTATAAAAGAAGAACATTCAAATATAAATAGATTTTATGAGGTATTTAAAAATGATTATATTATATTATATTATGCTATATTATACCAGAAAATATAAATATATATTACATTATATAAAAATAGAATTAGATTTTATGAGGTATTTAAAAATTATTACATTGTATTATACCGGAAGATAATGCCATCGATCTATTTTGGTTTATTTTATAAAAAAAATTTAATTATTATTATTAAATTATTATAGCAGATGTGCAGGAGACCTTTCAGTGCTTTCCATGGAGCGTTTCAGCTGCATGTTTTCTTCAAGTAGAAATAAGTTTTTCTCCTGGAGATTCTCTATTTTACAACTCTGCTGCTCCATCTACATACAAACAAGAAAGTACATAATGAAATTAAAAACCCTTATTTCACTTCTTATTTAACTGTAATATCTGTGGTAAAAACATGAATACACAAACACACACAATCACCTTGTTTCTGAGCTCAGACAGGCTGCTATTCTGCTCTGTATTTCTCCTGTCCTGGATGTGCTTGTTCTCTCTGGCCTCCCTGAGCTCGTCCTCCAAGCGCTTCAAAGCTTCACGCAGCATCTCCATTTCCTTCATCCGAGCCTGGAGCTGCTTACGACCCAGTTCCACCTCTCTTTCCATCTCTTCACGGTCACTCTGTGCTTCCTTCTCCATCATCTCCAACCTCAAAGAGTATTCCTCAGACTCCAAACGTGTCTTCTGCAACTGCAAGAATTACGAAGGATTAATGTACTCAGTGAAGATGAATTGCAATGAGATGTGAGGGTGGTATGTTAAAAGCACCTGACTCTTGTAACCCTCCACCAGACTCTCAAAGTCTCTGAGAGACATCTTCAGCTGCTGCACATCCGACTGAGACAAAGACAGCCTGTCCTCTGCGGCTGACAGAGTGCTCTAAAAGAGGAGGATATGCAAGATAAAGCATTAAAATCAAAGTTTAAAAGGTTTTGGATGAATAAGAAAAGTTGATTTTAGCATATTTATTGCCTTAAGTCTCTGGTTTTCCAGTTTGGTAGCTGTGTTCTCTGAAGTGAGGGAGTGCAGACGACTGAGAAGCCCCTCTCTCTCTGCGCAGGACTTCTCCTCACAGCTGCGCAGCTGTTCACTCAACTCAGCGAGGCGACTGCAAAGAGAAAAGTCTACAAATCACCATCCTTTATGAGCTTCATTAAATACAACAACTGAGTAAATATCAGGAAACGTTTTATTTATCTTAATTCTTATTTCCATAAAAAAACTTATAAAATCGAAGTATAAAATGTAAGTATTTATAAATAATTTAAAAGTATTGTTATAAATAATATTATGAATATTATTAAATATTACTATTTTAAATAAAGAACCATTTTATTCCCCTTAATTCTTACCATACTGCAACCAAATAAATACATTTTTCCAAATTAACATTGATAAGAAAAAAACTAGTATTTATAAAAAAAAGTACAAAATATGTATACAAATATTATTATAAATAATATTATCAATATTGTTATTAAATATTACTATATTCTGAATAAAAAAAAGATGTCTTATTACCATATTGCAAGTAAATAAATATATATTTTTTAAATTAACATTGATAATAAAAAACAATGTTTTATATTGAGTACATGAGTAAATATAAAAATAATTATTAAATAATATAAAATATTATTATAAATATTGCTATTAAATATTACTTTATTCTGAATAAAGAACCATTTTATTCCCCTTAATTCTTATTACCATATTGATAAATAAATATATGTTTTTTTTTTAAAATACCATTGATAATGAAAACACTTAATATTTGAGTATACATTTTATTCCCCATAATTCTTATTACCATATTGATAAATAAATAAATAAATGTTTAAAAAAAAAAGACTACCATTGATATATATATATTGAATAAAGAAAACGCTTAATATTTTATATTGAGTATATATTTCAAAAATACTTTAACAGATAATGATAAAATATATTTAGAAATAATATTAAATATTATTATGAATATTGTTATTAAATATTACTATACTCTGAATACAGAACCACTTTATTACCCTTAATTCTTATTACCATATTGCAAACAAATAAATTAAAACATTAAAAAAAATTAACATTGATAATAAAAAACACTCAATATTTTATATTGAGTATATATTTAAAAAAACACTTTTAAAAATAATAGAAAATATATTTATAAATATGTATAAATTATAATAAAGGTATTCCTTATTATTATTAAGAATAAGATTACAAAATGTTAAAATTATATATTACTATATTCTTAAGAACCATTTTATTTTATCTAATCTTAATGGTCATAAATGCAGGTTTTATGCACTTTATGCAAAAACATAAATACAAATCTGTGACTCTGAAATGAAATATGACTGGAATATTCCCTTTCAGGGTTTGTGAGATTCACCCAGTAACACAAACCTGTTTTTTTCCCACAAAGGAATTGATCGACAATTAGGTTGAAAGAGAATTTCAAAAACTCAAATCTTACTGATGTATAGGCCCAAGCATCATAAATTACTCCGAACATCATCTATAATTCACACCAAAAATAATAAATTATAGACATGAAGACTAGGCTGAGCTTCAGTGAACACTTAAAGCAAGTGAAGAAAGAGTCACTGACTTATTTAAGGTGGTGATCTCCAACTCCAGCTGGCTTTTCTCTCGACTCTGTTTGGAGTAACGCTGCCGAAGCTCCTCAGCAGTGGAGAGAGCCTCTGCTAACTGAGCCTCCTGAAGAGATGACAGAAACACATCAAAAAACACATCATAAAAATCTTTCAAAAATCTGTAAAATATGAGACAGTCAAGAGAAAATGTGGGCCAGCAGTACAATATAAACATAAAGGACATGTAGAGAATTATTTAATAACTTACCACTTTTTAAACCATGAAGCTCTACAGAATTGATTAATTTTATGAAGCCCTAGTACAGTTCATTTATTGTTCTTCTGTACAGTACCTTGTCCAGGAGTTGTGCAGAGAGCTGTGCAGCGGTATTCACACTTTTTTCAGTTTGTTTCCTCTGGTCCTCCAAGACCAGTTTCTGGACGTCTCTGTCTCCTTCACAGTGCTGCTTCAACTCTCTCATCTGCTCCAGCAGGCCTTGCACTTCCTCCTGCTGATGCTGCAGTGTCCCTTCCAGCCTCTGTGCCACAGTACAGTACAGTACAGATTTACATGATGTACCACTTTATATGAATGAAAACCATTGATAAAAATTTAGGCTGACTTGAATCTGAGCCTCCAGTCGGTTATTTTCAGCTTCTTTCTTGTGCAGCTGGTTCTGCAAGCGACTGCGGGTGGATTCAAGGACCTTTGACAGTTCCCCTGCAGTCCGCAGATGCTCCTGTGATGACAATCACAAAACACAGGAGCAAACCTGATGCTAATTCACTAGCTATATGCAAGTCTTTATAAATGCAAAAGAGGTATTAAAACACGACATAGAAGATATTATGCAAATAAATAGAAAAATAAGAGAATAAGTGAGATTTCATTATTACCTTTTCATTACCCAAATTTTCAGCCATCTGACTGGCCTCTTTTTCCCTGTTGCTGAGTTTAGTCTCAAGTTTCTAAAAGAGAAAGTTACTATAATACTATCAACAAAGTATTTCTAAATGGCTTGAGAAAAACAAAAACTTTTTTCTGTGATGGCAAAGTTGAATTTTAGCAGCCATTACTACAGTCTTTAGTGTCACACGATCCTTTAAAAATTATTATAATACGCTGATTTGCAGTTGCTGCTTAATGTTTTTCTAGAAACCCTGATGGATAAACAGATCAAAACATTATTTTTACAAATAGACAAGTTTCAATCAAACTCACTAAATTGTTACAATTACACTACCAGTCAAAAGATGTTTAATGTCTCTTCTGCTCACCAAGCCTGCATTTATTTAATCCAAAGTACAGCAAAAACAGTATATAACATGTTACAATATATAACAATATATTTTAAAATGTCATTTATTTCTGTGATTTCAAGGCTGAATTTTTAGCATCATTACTCCAGTCACATGATCTTAATATTTTGATTTGCTGCTCAAAAAACATTTATTATTACTATCATGTTGAAATCAGCTGAATAATTTTTTTCCTGATTTCTTTGATGAATAAAAAGTTCAGAAGAACAGCATTCATAGAAATCTTTTGTATCATTATAAATATCCTTATCACTTTTGATCAATTTAATTTTAGCATCCTTGCTAAACAAAAGTATTTATTTCTATTACTTTTAAAAGCTTTTGAATGATATAGTGTATAATGTTACAAAAAAAAATTATTTCAGATAAATGCTGATTTTGGATCTTTCTGTTCACCAAAGAAACCTGACAAAAGTATATATATATATATATATATATATATATATATATACTGTATATATCTCAAATAAATATATAAATATATCTAAAAATATAATAATAATAATAATAATAATGTTTCTTGAACAGCAAATCAACATATTAGAATGATTTCTGAAGGATCATGTGACACTGAATCACACAAATAAATTACATTTAAAAAAAATATATATTCAAATGGAAAGCAGTTATTTTAAACAGCAAAAATATTTCAAAATGTTTTTGCTGTACTTTGGATCAAATAAATGCAGATTTGGTGAGCAGAAGAGACTTCTTTAAAAAAAACATTAAAACTGTTACTGTTCAAGAAATTTTGACTGGTACTGTATAAATCATATCTATATTACCCAAGCAAAAATGTTGGAGCTAGATTACAAACCCTTTTCTCAGCCTCAGAATCAGCTAGTTTTCTCATTAGCATCTCCCTCTCGTCCAACAACCTCAGTGCATCTGTCTGTGGTGAAAAGGACAGACAAAACACGTTTTATTTTTTTGTTTAAAAAAAGGGTATATACACACTACTGCCAAACCAACAGCCAACCCAATGAGACAAATTTAATTTAAAGTTAGTTTTTTGTACCTCCCGTCCATGATGTTCCCTCAAAAGCCTTCTGAGTGTGCGGTTTGTCTCCACAAACGTGTCCAACTTTTGCTCTAGAAGCTCATGTTGACGACCCAAGTGATCAGAGTGTGTCTTTGACTGTTTTTTGTCCTAAATACACAAAGTATATATTTTTTTGTCATTCAAGAGAAAAGATTCCAGAGGTAACTCCAAAGTTACCAAGTTTGCCAACCTTCTTAACTTTGCCCACAGTTTCCCGCAGAGCTGTTGCATGTTTGGCTACAGCCTGGCCGTCTATCTCAGCTTCCACCAGTTTCCTCATCAAAGTTTCTATCTCCTGGTGTGGAGGTCCTGTTTCTGATCTGTGCACATACAATCACACATTTTAAGCATTTGGCTTCTGATCTGTGCACATAAATCACATGGTTTAAGCATTTGGCCACAACAACCATAAAAAGAAAATTATTGTGTTAAATAAATCTGGAAGAACTATACCTCAACTGTCCAGGCTCAGCCTGTGTCCCATCTACAGTGCTACGCAGATTAGCATTTTCGCGTTTTGACCTCCTCAAGTCCTCACTGGCTTCTTCAAGTCTTTCCTCACGCTGATCAATCAAACGCCGACAGGCGCTCAACTGCTGTGATTGGTGCTTTAAGTGGTCCTCTGCCTGTCGTAACTTCACCTGTGAAGATTTTGACATTCAAATCCACAATGTTGCACAAGAATTGTGAATCATGATTAGTTATGATTATGTACAATCCATACCTCATTTTTTATGCAGTCAACCTCAGACATCAGACTTTCAATTTTTCGCTCATATTTGCCAATTACTCCTCTCGCATCGTCCTCTTCACTGGACAGGTCAGTGAGCCGCAGAGGAGGCGAGGAAGAGTCAGCAGCCTGTCCTGGAGTGATCTCTAAGCATCGAGTAGCCCCCTAATAGGAATATTTGTTATTAAAAGTCACAATTTAAAAATGAATTATTTGTGCTGGTAAATAAGGGAGAATAGGACTAAACAAACCTCCCATTTGTATTCTCTTCGTCGTGAAGATTTTCCTGGTGGAACCCAAGGAGCTCGGACCTTTACACTGGCAGTGGATCGTAAATTGCTCACTTTTCCCTGCTGAACACAAGCATGAGTGTTTTCATTGTCTCAGTAAATACACCACTAGTTTTTGAATAGTAAGATTTTTAATGCTTTTAAAAAGTCTCTTCTGCTCACCAAGCCTGCATTAAATTCAAAATACAGCAAAAGCAGTAATATTCATGTAACTATTTCAAGTAACTGCTTTCTATTTGAATATTTTTAAATTCTAATTTATTTCCTGTGATCAAAGCAAAATATTCAGCATCATTACCCCAGTCTTCAGTGTCACATGATCCTTCAGAAATCATTCTAATAATAATTCAAGAAACATTTATTTATTTTTTTTAATTAATAATAATTTTGTAGCATTATACACAATACTATTCAAAAGTTTGGAGTTAGAGATTTAAACTTTTATTTAGTAAGGATGCTTTCAATTGATCAAAAGTGGTGATAAAGACATTTATAATGTAAAGATTTCTATTTCGATAAACAATGTTCTTCTGAATTTTCTATTTACCAAAGAAACCTGAAACAATTCTACTTAGCTATTTTCAACATAATAATAAATGTTTTTTGAGCAACAATTCAGGATATTAGAATGATTTCTAAAGGATCGTGTGACTGGAGTAATGATGCTAAAAATTCAGCCTTGAAACAACAGGAATAAATTAAATTTTAAAATATATTCAAATAGAAAACAGTAATTAAAAAATACTGTTTTGCTGTACTTTGGATTATGCAGGCTTGGTGAACAGAAGAGACTTCTTTAAAAAAAAATTTAAATCTTACTGTTCAAAAACTTTTGACTGGTAGTGTATAATGACGCTAATTTAAACCGGAATGGCAAAGGACATCCATTCTGACCTGGCTTTTCTGTGGACTCTTCTTTAGGTGGACATGCACAGATGTTGAGTCTGGGACATGAACATGGACGGGTGGAGAGGACGACCGTGTTTTCATCCCTTCAATTCAGTAGGGCGATCTTTATTTGTCTCAAAAATTTGAAAAAGTTCACAAGAAGTGTCTCATAAACTTGTAAGAAAAACAAAACAGATGTGTTATTAATCATACACGTATATCTGATGAACAAAAAGACTATTTGTTCTCATGTCAAGTCTGTTTGTTCTACTAATCCTTTTTCTGTTGGCGCGCTGGACATTTATACGACCAGTTAAATAATCCTGATCTATTAAAACTTATTTATGTACTTTAAACGATTAATGCGATACGAGTAAAAATGCCACTAACCTTAATACAAGTATGCAACGTTGCGTCCCCCGTGTGATGTTGTTTGCAACACCCGGTAGACTTTCGTATGGACAACAATAACCGCCAATCGGAGACGCGTCTGACGCACTAAGTCCCGCCTTTAACATTCTGTTTTGCTTCTGATTGGCTGGTTCGAAACTTCAGCGACAAAGATTTGAGAAGTGTTTAACGCCCAATGAACTGAACCCAATTAGGTTTCTATGCCAACGACGCGTTGCTATGTGCCTGCACCTCCATTTCTAGCCTTTGTCCGTAAAATTTTCTAATATATAAATCGCCATTTTATACAGTCTGATATGGTGACATTAGAATAAACAGTGTGTATTGTGATTTGTATGAGTGTCTAATCTAAAATGCGTACACAATAACCAGCTGACAGCCATCTGCTTGAGATTTTCACTTTATTTCACTGACAAATATTTATCACTTTTGTCGAATCAAAAGATGATGCATAGGCAAAAGTTCTTGGTTACTTGGACACGTCAAATGTCCAAAGCAACTTTCACATAACCATTATTACTCAGTAAGATCATATTTTAAGTTAAACCCCTTGAGAACCCAAGGTTGAAACACAATATGAACATTCAGTAAACCACAGATTTTAAAGTCGCTGCAACCTCAGATTGGACATTTATGAACAGAGAACAGCAAGCCAAACTGAGGTAGACATAAGCATCTATCAGGGCTGAGCTCATCTGCTTAGGTAACCTAAATACCATGTGATGAGAGTGGCAGCACTTCAGTATTACACAAGGAACAAAACAGAAATTGAAAAGAACAAGAAAGAGTAGCTTATGGAAAAAAACTTAACTGTCATTTGTTGAAAAATGGACCAAATCACCAGATTATAAATCACCAAGCCTTAAACTAGCTCACAGAGATGAAAAAAATCTCATGATTTCTAAACAATCTGTCTAAAACCCACTCACAATGTCTATAGATTATATGAGGTTGTTGTACTTTCAATAGTATTTGGTTCAGGTTTCACTTTGCTTCACAAAGTAAAATAAAGCACTATGAGAGAAAACAGACACAGTTTAGTAGTAAAACTAATGTGGATGGAGGGGGGACACCATTCTATGGTATTTTGGGCATTATATCTTCTAAATAAATTCGTAGCTCCGTGGTTACAGTCTGAGCAAAGGAAAGATGGAAGCCAGTTTAATTACTGGACAAAAATTAGTCTTTTAAGATTTGCAAAACCAGTTGACTACCATTAGATGGCATCAAGCTTGTTTCTTAAAGTTGTGCAGTGGTATCAAGTGCTTCAAGTCGGTGCAGCGATGACAGAAGCTTTGATTTTACGACACTTGCTGTGTGGTCTTCTGCATACGTCGGTACCAGTTCTTCACCTTGGTATGTTCCATCATATCATCAAATGCCTGAAGGCCCTCCATAACCCTCAGAACACCAAACACGGCCTGTGTTGAAAACATATGGTGTAAAAAGGTATTTTCCACCATAACACACATAATTAAACATACCAATAGTAAAGAAGCAGAAATAATCTAATACACATCCCTTAAGCATTTGTGACACTGAGAAAAATTAAACACTACCATTCAAAAGTTTGAAAAAAATAAAACAAAACAGAAACATGCATTATATTGACCAAAAATGACAGTAAAGACGTTTATGATGTCACAAAATAAATCTATTTTAAATAAATACTATTTCAAAAGAATGATATATATATATATATATATATATATATATATATTTATTTATTTATTTATTTATTTTTTTTTTGTCATAAGAAATATTAGGCAGAATAACTTTTTCAATATTTGCTGTTGTAGTGTATTTACACTACCTGTCAAAAGGTTTTGAACAGTAAAATTTGTAAAAATAAATAAATAATAACATTTTTATATTATCATCTGCTCACCAAGCCTGCGTTTATTTGATCCAAAATAAAGCAAAAGCAGTAACATATTTTTACTATTTAAAATAATTGCTTTCTATCTGAATACATTTTAAAATGTAATTTATTTCTGTGATCAAAGCTGGATTTTCAGCATCATTATCATTCTTTGATCCTTCAGCAATCATTCTAATATGATTTGCTGTTCAAAAAACATGTAGTATTATTATTATTATTATTATTATTATCAATATTTAAAACACTAATTTTTTTTTCAGGATAGAACAAAAAGGTCCAAAGATCAGCATTTATCTGAAATAAAAAGCTTTTGTAACATTATACACTATACCATTCAAAAGTCAGAGTGAATCAGTATTATTTTTTTTTGTAATATTTTTGGGAATACTTTCATTTAGCAAGGATGCTTTAAGTAGATCAAAATTGATGATGAAGACATGATGTTACAAAAGATTTCAATTTCAGAAAATTGTTGTTCTTCTGAACTTTCTATTCATCAAAGAAACCTAAAAAAAAAATCTACTGGGCTGTTTTCAACATAATAATAATAATAATAATAATAATAATAATAATAATAATAATAATAATGTGTTTGAGCAGCAAATCAGAATATTAAAATGATTTTTTTTTTTATTTCTGAAAAATCATGTGACTGTAGTAATGATGCTAAAAAAAATCAGCTTTTAAATCACAGGAATAAATTACATCTTAATATATACTCAAATAGAAAACAGTTATTTGTAATAACTAAATAGTAAAAATATTTACTATTTAAAATAGTAAAAATATTTACTATTTAAAATAGTAATATATTATGAAGAGGCTTCTTTAAATAAAAAACATTACAATTTTTACTGTTTAAAAACTTTTGACTTGTAGTGTATATATTTTTAATAGAATTTTAGACAGAGGGAAACACATACCAGATCTGCAAGGTTGGGTTGATCACCTCCCATAAATTTCTTGGTTTTTCCAATGGCTGCCACCCAATCATTGACAGCCTTGTAGAGATCCTGTCTCACATCATCTTGCATATGGTGTCTGTATAGTATGAAGTTAAACTTCATTATCAAAACATTTTGACAAATATCTTTATTACGTATAATTTAAAATACAATTCCCTTAAAAACGTACCTGTTTTTCAATCTCTTTGAAATGATCCACATGGCAGCAGCTCCAAAATACTTAGCAAAGAATCCCTCAAATGTGCCAAATTTGCCTTCTCGTACTATGTAGTCAAAGGATGCAAGGGCTTCAGATGGCGTGCGGTAAACATTTGGGGAAATTAGGTGAACCAGCCACTCATCTGTCCATTTCCGCCATTTTATCTCCTCTCTGAGCAAAAACAATCATGTTCAATAAATTCAATGTAAAAGAATTAATAAAGCAACCGTTTTCAGGCATAACGGGTTTGCTTTACTTTCTGGTGTCTTTTCCAGGATATAGATGATCAGCATCTGCATCTCGCACCATGACCCAGTACTTGTTGCCAAACTCTATCATGTCTTTTCCACTGTCATTTTTTGCCTTCATTTCAGGGTAATAAGTGAGAATCTCAGATACTGTTTTTTCCCTAAAAGAAGGAGCAAACAATCAAAATTCGCATTTATATTTACATTTACAGTTAAAGTAAAAAAATTTACATACACCTTGCAGAATCTGCAAAATGTTAATTCTTTTTACTAAAACAAGAGGGATCATACAAAATGCATGTGTTTTATTTATTATAAAAGACCTGAAAAGGATATTTCACATAAAAGACATTTACATATAGTCCATGAGACAATAATTTATAAAAATTACCCTGTTCAAAAGTTTACATACACTTGATTCTTAATACTGTGTTGTTACCTGAATTATCCACAGCTGTTTTTTTTTTTTATAGTGATAGTTGTTAAGTCCCTTGTTTGTCCTGAACATTTAATTAATTTCTTCAGGTCCCACAAATTCTTTGGTTTTTCAGCATTTGTTGTGTTTTTAACCCCTTCCAACAATGACCGTATGATTTTGAGATCCATCTTTTCATACTAAGGACAACTGAGGGACTAATATGCAACTATTACAGTAGGATCAAACACTCACTGGTGCTTTATCCGGAAATGCGATACATTTAGACCCGGGGAGTGAAAAACTATGAACAGAATGTGTACATTTTTCTTATTTGTCCTAAATAGCTTTTTTTTTTTCCTAATTTAATGCTGTCCTTCAGAAGCTACATGAAGATTCATACATGTTCCTCACAAGACAAAATAAGGTAAATTTACCCTGATCATCAAATTCAAAAAGTTTTCACCTGCCGACTCTTAATGCATTGTTGGAACAGGGTCATTTTTATAAATTAAACTATTATAACTGAACTATATGTAAACATCTGAATAAGATATTTCACATCAACGGTCAGTACTAAAGTAAAAATAACATGCATTTTGTATGATTGCTTTTTTTGGTAAAATTATTAACATTTTGCAGATTCTGCAAGGTGTATGTAAATGTTTTGACTTCAACTGTATTTGCCTAGAAGCAAGGCAACTATTAGAAAACTACACATGCTCATAGGTGCTCAACCAATCCCCTACTAACTTTAGGAAAACGTTATATTGTCAATTTCCACATTCATTCATATAAAAAGATCATGAAACAGAAGATACTCACTTGTTGACCAGGTATGTCTTCAAAACACTAATTATTACAGAAGAATCATTGAGTTGCTGTTGAGATATAAACAAAGAGAGAGACTTGATAAGCTAAAGCATAGTATATCAGAAAGACGATATCGATGATTATCATAAAGAAGTGTTTATAGATACACACCACCGTTCCGTTCACCATCAGGATAGGAACTTTTCTGTATGTGGACCACTTGATCTCCTGTCGCATAACGGGATTAACTTCCACAATTTCATATGGCAGACCATGATAATCCAGAAAGGCTCGCACCTTGCTGCAAAACGGACAGGTCTTATATTGATACAGAGTCAACTTCAGATCTGTCCCCAGCTCAGGTGCCTAATCAAAACAAGTTAATAAAACCATTGAGCAAGCAAATTCAAAAATGAGGGACACGTCAACACTCTCATCCAAAAACACAGACAAAACTGAAAATATACTTTTGATTTTTCCTCTGCAAGGTGACGCTCCAGCGTGAGTTTGACAGTCTGGTACAAGCCGAAGCCACCACCGAGCAAGAAGGCGCATCCCAGGACTCTCCCACTGCGACGCACCGGCGCAGCAAGCGAAATTCTGGATCTAAATCCCGCTCCACCGGTGCCGTAAGCTCTTCCTTGGCATCTCATTGAGATTCTCGGTACTAATGTTGCAGTGTTTGTTACACAGCATGTCGGCGTGTCTAAAACTAACCGGGCGACCTTACTGAGCGTTCTCGCACAGGCCGCAGCCATCATGGTTTTACATAAACTCGCACAAGTCTACGGCAAGCGCAGTGACAGCATATTAGACAAATGCTACAAGCTAATAGCCGTTTCCAATGAGAAAGTTTACTCCCTCTAGGGGGCGCGAATTGTTTAACAAACGATTCCCCCATTGGCATCAAGCCGCTCTAGCTTTTCTTTTAGCATTAAAATAGTTTATTTGCTATTAGAGATATATAAAAAGGTTTGCTTATAACCCTTTTCAGGAATATCTGCATAACAGGGTAAATTTTATGTTAGTACTAGGGACAATATTTATACAACAAAACAAGCACATGTTTACAGGCTTAGGCCAAAGAGTTCTCTATCTGTTAACATTCCTAGTCATCTTCAAGGCAGTTGCTAAAAGGCATAGTTCACACAAAAATGCAAATTCTGTTAATAATTACCCTTTTGTTGTTCAAAATCGAGCTTTCATTCATCTGCAGAATGAAGATCATTTTTATGAAATCCGAGTTTTCTGACCCTGCATAGACAGCAACACAACTGACACGTTCAAGGCCCAGAAAGGTAAAGGACATCATTAAAATAGTTAATGTGACATCAGTAGTTTAACCATGTCATGAAGCTACAAGAATACTTTTTGTGTGCAAAGAAAACAAAAATAACAATTTTATTCGACAATTTCTTCTATTGTCGTCGTTAATTTGATAAACAAATTTGACTAACTACACAAAACGTGACAAGATTCCAATGACATGCAATTTGGCAAGTTTATGATGTAATTCATAAACATTAAACCTTTTAAACATTACATCTACATACTGAGTGATTGGAACATACTGCATACTGAGTGACTTTGTCATTGGAAACACTGGTTCACACTGAGTTTGCAGTTTTAATGTATGTATATATATATATATATATATATATTATTGATTTCAGTATGGCCATAATTGTCACACAGTATGGTATTCAATTTTAACATTGAATATCACATTTAGTGCCTGAGATTATAATTGTCATAGTTTGTATGCAGTTGTTTCAGCCGCAATGGCTAGTTAGGATAAAAACTCAGATCAACATGGAACAGATCAGTTTTATTTATCAGTTGTGGCATTGTGTGTAGTTAAGACACGGTGTTACAGGTTTAGAACAACATGAGGTTGAGTAAATAATTACTAATTAAAGTGAGTAATTAATTTTCATTTTTGGGTGAAGTATCCCTTTAAAAGCTTTGATTATAGGTTAATATATTTACACAAACTTGTTAAAGTTAATTAGTATTGGATACCTCCCTTAAATTGAATTAATCCATTAATATATATAACATCTACAGTTCTTTTAAGCCAGATGTTGTTACAGTATCTACCAGCAGGGACTAACTGGGCCAGGCTAACCAGCCAAACATTGACCCTTTGGATTAAATCATTTCTCAGTGGGTCACCAGCAGGAGGCATAGTAACAAATTTTACATTTCTTTTCAGGGATTCTCCCAACAAATGATTGATTTGGAAGAAAAAGTCACACATTTCAGCACTGTTTAATATTTTTTTCTTTTTTTTCAGTCACTATGTTTTATACTTTTGTCTGTGTGTGTCCTGTATTGACATGTAAACTGGCAAAAGGAAATGTTCTGTATCAGGAAAAGGGGGACTCAGGGTTGTTTAACTGATGTTATAAACAAAGGAAAAGCTTTTAAGAATGTGCAGACAGTTGTTTACAGCCTGCTATAATCGATGAGTCATTACACAATAAAGAGGATGCAGAATTTTTGTGGCATCCTCTTTGGCAATAGGATGTGTATCTGTCACCACATGTCTCATTGGTCTACCAGTTAGAGGTCTATTAGTTACAGCTATTGCCAATGGCATATATTACTTTATTGCCACATAACAGATTCATCTTGCATGACTTGTGAATAATAATGTTTTGAATAACATGTCTATATTTTAATTGAATCATTCTTAACAGCACAGTAGCAGTATTCATGCTGTTAAAATAGTCTGCTTCAACATGTGGTTGTTGAGGTACAGCTTTGGAAAATTTTATCTTGAGAGAGAGAAGTTTCCCATCTACGTGTAATGTTTCTTCACGATTTCATTGCCAGTGTCCTGAGGCCAAGTGGAACATTAAAATGAACGGCTCCAACAGTTCCTCTCCAACACCACCCTGTCCCGTCTTTGTGTGGAGTTGGATCTTTGTGTGTGTTTAGACAGAAGCTGTGCTTCCTTCCATGCCTTTCTATCACCTCTCATTCTACACAGTTCTTCTTAAATAAAGGGTGTTTATAAAAGGGGGTTCAGCAATTGTTTTGCGAATACTTTTTGTGAGAAAATGAAATGATGCATTAATCAAAAATACAATATGAAGTTAACTTCAACTGAAGCTATATGCTTCAAAGTGTCATCTACATTAAAATGTAAATGGCATCAGTAATAAATGATTTGCATAATATGCATGTTAAAAATTAGAGATAGTGATTAAATTGGAGTGCTTGTATTAATTTGATTACATACACAATTAAAGAATATTATTATTATTTAAAATAAATTTAACAAAATTGTATTTATTTTCAGCAGCTTTTACTCCAGTCGTCAGTGTTGCATTCTCGCATTCTCCTCATTCTGATTTGGTGCATAAGAAACATTTATCATTATTATCAAAGTTGAAAACATTTGATCAGGGTTCTTTGATGACTGTAAAATTAAAACAGTATTTATTGCATCCTTGCTGAATAAAAGCATTATTAATCTTTTATAAAATCTTCCCTAAATAATAATAAAAAAAAATCGACCTTAAACATTTAAACAGATATTCAATTGTTCATGCTTATTGCTCCTATTTTTATATTTAGATTACCTCTAATCTATCACAAGTTAATTAAAAAATGCTAATAATCCAAATACTCTAACAATATAATCTTTAGCAAATCTTAAAATTAATATCTATTGTTTATACTGTAAATTATAATGTTGTGATGTCTAATTTCACTCGAGGCATATAAAGCAACAAATTTTACTTTCTTGATGTAGATAAAATAGTATAGAATTATAATAGTGTTAAATTACACTGCCAGTCAAAAGTTTTTGAACAGTAAGATTTTTAATGTTTTTAAAGAAGTCTCTTCTGCTCATCAAGCCTGCATTTATTTGATCCAAAGTACAGCAAAAACTGTAACATTTTGAAATATTTTTATTTAAAATAACTTTTTTCTATTTGAATGTTTTGAATGATGCTGTTCAAGAAACATTTATTATTATTATTATTATTATTATTATTAAATATTTAAAACTGTTGAGTAAATTTTTTCAGGATTTTTTGATGATTAGAAAGATTTTGTAAAATTGTACTATATATATTTATAACATTTACAAATTACAATTTTTTTCTGTTTTCAAATGTTTTTTAAACAGCAAATCAGAATATTAGAATGATTTCTGTAGGATCAAGTGACTGGAGTAATGATGTTAAAAATTCAGCTTTGAAATTACAGGAATAAATGACATTTGAAAATATATTCTTTATATTAAATAGTAAAAATATCTATATATATATATATATATATATATATATATAAATAAAAAATATAAGTTTTACTGTACTTTGGATTAAATAAATGCAGGCTTGGCAAGCAGAAGATACCTTGTTAAAAAAAAAAAACACTATAAAAATCTATCTTTTCAAAAACTTTTGACTGGTAGTGTACCCTTTACATATTGTATAAAATTAAGTCTTGTACTGTAACATTTTCAAATGTTTTCGCCTTGGTCTGTGTTTGAACCGTTGAAGCTATCATACGTGAGAAGTAGTGTTTAACAATCCAAGTCTTTCACAAGACAACTTACATGTCTAGACGTGAATGGAATGACACAAATGTAGACAAAACATGTCAGTGCATATTCTAAATGTCACCAGACTCTAACATGCTGCACAGACTACAGAATGCACCCGAAGTGCATAAATCTGAGACGCATTTGATATAAAAACTGCTTTTGTGCACGTCTTTGCAGCGAGGTATGGTGCTCTTGTGCAAATACAGTTGTCTCTGTGGACTTTATTGCAGTTCCTCTAGGCATCTCTTTTCAAAGGTTGAGCGTTTGCTGTCTCCATGGCAACCACATCTCTCTATGGCTGCGTAGGATATCCTCTGCATTTCAAAACAGTTCCCACAGTCTGTGCTTTCATAATAGAGTGCCACCTCCCTGGGTCCTCAACTATGCTGCCGTTAGATAATCATCACATGCAAGCCTTCGATATCGAACTGTTTTCGTGTTTATGCTATATTATCCTGTTGCATGTATGATTATAGCATTTACATGTGTGCACATCTCTTAACTTGTGTATATACTGTTATGGTTAAGGCTGTTTTAGTATAGGACAGCTGTTTGTGGTCAAAAGCTTTGTGACCTAGATGCAATGATAGGGCATTGCAATTTTGTTCAACTCTTTAATGGATCTGAGTGTATGTCGGCCATTTATGTGTGTGTGTGGATACAGACCCAGACTTCCAGCTGCACAGGTCACTGGGCAGACTGGTCACGCGAGCGGGAACACACTCTGGGCACTTTTTGTTGCTCGAACAGAAAGCCAGAAAGCACTTTTCCACTGCCCAAACTGCTCTCAGATACACAAACACATGGTCTCTAAGGGGCACGCCAGGGGAAAAGCACAGCAGAGCGCAGAAAACACCCGGCCAAGCTCGTCTATTTCCTCATAAGCTGGAAAACAGGAGTGTGAGCGACAGCCTTGGATTGAATGTGATGTCTTAGGAGGGAGGGAGAGACACTTCTGCAGAGCCGCTGCATTTAAAGCAAGATCTACCTGCGTCGCATGTATGGGTGTGGGTGTTTACATGGTTAGGAGAGAGTGTTAGAGAGCAAGGCAAGTGCAAAAGGAAGTGCTGCCTGGGAGGAGGTCTAGTCGTTTAGATTTCTTACCGTCTCCTGATGCAAGAGAAGTAGATGACAGCAGAGTGTTAGTGACAGCTGCAGCAAGTTCCTGTTTGTGCTGCTGCGTGTAACTAGTAAAGAGGAATACACAGAGAGCCGTGTAGTTTTGTGTGTGATAGAGAGAGCGCCTGAGCACTCACTCTGGAAGGGAGAAAGGAAGAGAGAGAGGGAAGGAGGGAGGGAGTTGTGTATCAATGAGAGAGCAGACATTCCCCTAATATGAAGCAGGCGCCTGGACAGCAGCCTGCACTCTCTCCATCGGGTAAGATGGAGCCCAAATCTCTGTTCAGCCTGCATAAAGCCCTGGCTCAGCCTGTGAAGATGTGCATGTTTGATTTCCCTGTCTCCATCCTGGATGATCTGGTAAGAGAGACTGCAGTCATTTCGTTCTGATTCACCTGGTGCGAGTTGGTGTCTGTGTGTGCGTGTGTTTCATTTAGTGTAAGTATGTGCTCACCCTTTGGCTGTTTTCATGCGTGCTGGCTTTGAGCAAGTGAGTACTAGAAGTGACAGTGTTTTAATGGTGGAAGCATGTCACTTCTTGCTGTTGCTCGTCATCAGAACGGCTTACAACTAATCGATAACGCCGTCTGGAGTTAGTTGCGAATGTCTTGCGCTCAATAGTGAGCTCTACTTTTGGCATGCTGAACAGGATGTTGTTGCTATGCTGCCCATGGCTGTTTTTTTTTTTTCTGTTGCACATTTCGGCCAGAGATGTTCAGGAATGATGTGTTACTTTTGCTAAGTGGCAGGTGTTTTATGTGTCAGCACTTCTGCAGGTGTGAGTATGCGTATAGGTTACTGAGACCTTCTTTATCGCATATTATATTGGTCCACTTCAATACTGCACTGCAACTGCTTCAAGTTTTATGAGTCATCTTGGAAGTGAATGTGATCCTGTGGACTGTTGGTCCTGTGGGTTTTGTTTTGGATTTGTTTGTTTGTATAAATGTCAGTGAAATGTTATAAAAAGCAACTGGGTTAAAGACATTATGCTTGTTTCTGTCCACATATTAATTAATTTAAAAAAAGTTTAAATGCACTTCATACTACATCTCTTGATATATATATATATATATATATATACACACACACATACACACACAAACACATACACGTATATATTTAAAAAAATATATTTGTACTTGCATTTAGATTATTTATAATATAATATGTATGTGTGTGTATTTATATATACATAATAAATATACACAGTACATACACATGTAAACAACTTTTATTTTGGATGTGATTAATCACGATTAATCATTTGACAGCCCTATATATATATATATTAGGACTGTGCGATATTGAAAAATGCGATATCTTGTTAAATAATGCAATATTCGATACAATATTGCTTTAAATGTGCAAAATCTATTTAAATTATATTTTAAATTATTTTAAAATGAAATTATATAATCAATATATATGTTTCACATTCTTTCTTGGAAAAGAAAGCATCACTGCAACTTCTGAAAGTGACCATGTCACAAGTCAGGAAATGTAACTTCAAAAAAAAAAAAAAAAAAGTATAATAATAATGCCACTTATCTTATATCAGTGTAACTTTCCGTTGTTCCGTTTATTACTTACGTAAAGTACACTTCTTCAATACTAAATACAATACAGTAAAAACTATAGGAAACATGATTAAAGGCAATTAATCAGTGAGTAAAAATTTAAAAATACAAAAATAAGAACAAACACACAAAAGACAAGCATAGATAAGTACAAGATAACAGTTACAAATAACAGAATGTCTAACAGTAGTATTCAGGTACAGAAATGTAATAAGTGTAAAATAACACTGCATAGTGTTCACTTCACTGTATGAATTAAATGTGCATTAATCTTTGTTAAAGCTGTGTTTTGTTGTTTGATTAGCATTAGTAGCAAATAAACAGCAACACGTATTAATAGGCTGCTGTCCCTTTAAGACTGACTTTCTCTGCTGTTTACATTCATTTAAAACATAACTGACTATGATTGTCGAGGCGGGTATTTTGATATTATTCTATGTGTGTATGTTTCTGTTCAAATAAAAGGAGATGTGAAAGATGAATCAACTCTGTGTTCGCGGGGTTAGAAACACGTCTATGTGTGAGTGCGTGCTGTGATCACAAGCTGCCCGAGATGCGGCTATGTGTGCACTTCAGGTGTGACGAGACAGAAAGTTGTTTTATGCTACTTAATGCACTCAACTCTTTTTAATGTCAACCAAGTCAGTCGCGTGCCCAGTCTATTCTCTGCTCTATACGTCGACCTAAAAGTTTGACTTTTTGCAACGCTTTGAAGTGGCCTATTATTAAAATGACTCAGATATTGCACGCCGTTGTGATATCCATATCGCGATATTTACATTTGCGATATTTCGGTATATAGTGCAGCCCTAATATATATATAGGACTGGTGATAGGTATATGGTGATAGGACTGTAAATACCTCTGCAATTTCGTTTTGTGTCTTTTATTATAATGTCTTTAAAAATATATATATTTATCATGATATTTATTAATTAATTTGCAATATTGTTTGAAAAAGTATATATGGAATTCTTGAAAGGAAAACATTTCGGCATCTTTTATTATACTTTCTTAAAAAAAGCTACTTTTTTCAATAATAATAAAATCTGTGATGATATGTATTAATTAGTAAGCCATGGTGTTTGTAAAAAAAATGTTTGTTTTAATCATTACTAATAGAATATATTATTAACAATATAGATGTGTAAGGACAATATTGCTTTTGTTGCTGAATTAATATAACTGAATTGAAACTTTTCTTAAAAATACTTTTTTTAAGCTTTTATACATGAATTGACACTTGTGTTTTAAGCTTTTTTAGAAGATTTCCTTTTCTTTATCATGGACACAAATTAAGATATTTCTGATGAAATCCGTGAGCTTTTTGACCTTGCATAGACAGACGAGAATACTTTTTGTGTGCAAAGAAAACAAAAATAATCACTTCATTCAACATATTTTTTCTCTCCTGGGACAGTCCACTGCCATTATCAAGAGCACCATGACGCATCCATGTGCATTCCTTTCCTCAATAATGGTGGCACACAATGAAAACAAGTATTCTCATAGCTGTATAAAAGTTTGGCTTCACCAAATATCTTAATTTTATTTTTATTTTTGGGTGAACTATCCCTTTAAATTGATCTCCACTGATTTCAGTTCTTAATAAACTCACTAAAGATGCATTCATATCTGTAGGCATGGCACAGCACTTTTTTTATTAATGATGATAATCTTCTTAGCAGCGATGTTTGGTGACAGTGGTATCAGATCTGCTTTTATCTGTGTCTCAGCCAGTGACTGTCTGTACTCATCTGTGACTGGACAGGTTTTTGATATAGTTTCTTATTTGGCCTCAGTGGTGAGAAAGCACTTTTAAATGCCAAGTTCTGAGTGTCAAAGCGCCTTAGAATCGTAATGGAGCTCCAGAGAATACAGCAGGGTAATAAATTGAGCCACAGAATGGTGTTTCTGTGGCACTCAAGAAAGGAAAGTATGTGAGCTCTCTGTGTAAAAAAAAAAAAAAAAAAAGAATCTGAGGTTTACATACTACGTTGGGTCAGGGAATTAAGTTCTTGACCCATTTTAAAAATGATTTGCAGTACTTAAAGGGATAGTTCACAAAAAAAATTCTGTGATTAATTACTCACCCTCATGTCGTTCCAAACCCGCAAGACCTTTGTTCATCTTGGGAACACAAATGAAGATATTTTTTGATGAAATCCAAGAGCTTTCTGACACTGTTGTTAAAATAGTCCATGTGAAATCAGTTTTTTATAAAGCTACGAGAGTACTTATTGTGCACAAAGAAAACCAAAATAATGACTTTAGTCAACAGTTTATTATTTTCTGTGTCGGTCTTAGTAATTAGTAACATTATTAACAATTTTCATTTTTGGATGAACTATCCCTTTAAAGCTGTTGTTTTTGGTTGGACTACCATACTGTGAACGGTTTCACGCTGGCCTGTTATAAGAACATCATTGTTTTAAGCCACATAGACATGCATTGACAAGGTCTGGCCTCTTGAACGCCAATATCCACCTGTGTGTGTGGTCTGTGTTTGTGGGTCAGGTTTTGTCTAGACATTTGACAGTCCATACTGCAACTTATTCTAGCCAGGAACTGTCCATTTAACTAATGGCAGTGTCTGTGAATGATTTTTACAGAAAAAAACACAGAAAAACAGTCTAAACCGTAGGACTCTGATTAATGACTGGTAATAAAGTACAGACAGTCAATTTCATATACAGTTGAGGTCAAGAGTTTTCATACACCTTTGCAGGATCTGCAAAATGTCAATTATTTTTACCAAAATAAGAGAGATCATACAAAGTGCATGTTATTTTTTATTTAGTATTGACCTGAATACGATATTTCATATAAAATACGTTTACATATAGTCCACAGAAGAAAATAATAGCTAAATTTCATAAAAATGACCCTGTTCAAAAGTTTACATACACTTGATTCTTAAAACTGTGTGTTACCTGAATTATCCACAACTGGGTTTTTTTTTTTTTTTTTTAGTGATAGTTGTTCACAAGTCCCTTGTTTGTCTTGAACAGATAAACTGCCTGCTGTTCTTCAGAAAAATTCTTCAGGTCCCACAAATTCTGTGTTTTTTCAGCATTTTGTGTATTTGAACTCTTTCCAACATTGACTGTATGATTTTGAGATCCGTCTTTTCTCACTGAGGAAAACTGAGGGACATATATGCAACTATTACTGAAGGTTCAAACACTCACTGATGCTCCAGAAGGAAACACGATGCATTAAGAGCATTAAAATGCATTGAGATCAGGGTAAATTGAACTTTTGTCTTCTGGGAAACATGTAAGTATCTTCTGCAGCTTCTGAAGGGCAGAAGAACTCTTTCCAACATTGACTGTATGATTTTGAGATCCGTCTTTTCTCACTGAGGAAAACTGAGGGACATATATGCAACTATTACTGAAGGTTCAATCACTCACTGATGCTCCAGAAGGAAACACGATGCATTAAGAGCATTAAAATGCATTAAGATCAGGGTAAATTGAACTTTTGTCTTCTGGGAAACATGTATCTTCTGCAGCTTCTGAAGGGCAGTACTAAATGAAGAAAAAAAAAAAAAAAAGATTTTTAGGTAAAATAAGAATAAATTATACATCGTCATTTTGTTCAAAAGTTTACACCCCTGGCTCTTAATGCATCGTTTTTCCTCCTGAAGCATTTGAACCTTCTGTAATAGTTGCATATGAGTCCCTCAGCTGTCCTCAGTGTGGGATAGTCCTCAACTATTATTCTCTTGTAGACTTTATGAAAACATCCTTTATATGAAATATCTTATTCAGGTCAGTACTAAATAAAAAACAACATGCATTTTGTATGATCCCTTTTATTTTGGTAAAATAATTAACATTTTGCAGATTCTGCAAGGTGTATGTAAACTTTTGACTTTAACTGTACATAATTAGCAGAATAAACCATGAAAATCTAGTTTTTTCTTCTATTAAATCCCTAAATCACTATCCTGACAAACTGTTGAATCAAGTAATTATTTCATATCTGGTATCTTGACTTTGTCTGACTTGAATTTATTTCCAGAAGGACTGAAAAATAAGCTTTTTACACCTGTGTGAAATCAGACTACAGCAGTACTGAGGTAAAAATTTATAGTATAGTAAAAATGGATTGAATCTAAAATAAGCAGTTTTTTGTAACTGGGTAAGAAGAACATGCTTTGGTGGACCTATAGCAAATGGTAAAATGATAACAAAAATAAGTTTCTTCAATGACATCCTGTTGTGAAAAACAGAAATTGCTCTTTCACATGGTTTGATTTCTTACTGGAACAGAAAGTTGTCAAACAGGTTTTAAGTTTTGTTTGATTGCTTCACTTGCAATTTCATTTTGTGTGGAAATTCTACAGAATTCACAGAGCAGTCTGTGTATCATAGGCATTACAAATGATCGCAGAGTAACCTTGAGGGTGTTAGTAGAAAAGCTCATAGCAAAAACCTCAGCAAACGTCGTAGTCTTCAGCGAGAGACAGTTGAGAGAGTCAGAGTTCTGTTACCGTGTTCCCTGCATATTGATACAGCTGTTTGAGTCCACACGTGTCAGACAGGGCCAGTGTTTTGGGGTCAGCGAATGGCGAAGGAGAATTCTGGGCTTCATATCTATCACAAGATTGAGGATCTCTTGCAGTTTCTGCGACAAAGACTCAATTGAGAAGGTGATGTGTTGGAAAGACAAGATTGATCAACTTATTCAAGTGATACGCTGGTGCGGCTTGGGTTGTTTGTACGTGAATGAACCTTTGTACTGTGATTTGGAAGGTTTAGAGGAAAGAAAACAGGTAAGAACCATTTATTTCTTCTTATTTATCTAGTTCATCTTACCAGATCTGGTTTTAAAAGAACAATAATTTATAATTACATTATTCTTAATGTTTCATGTTGTTTGTAGTGTTAGGTTATAATTTCTAGGGTTATATACAAAGGCTTTATAAAAATATTCCAAGCTCAGTTCCTGGAGCATGCAAAGTGATTTCTTCTAAAGATAGTGGGATACTAGAGAAATCTGTTGAAGTCGGTACAAACTACTGCTTGACATGTCCTTAAGGCGGTATTGTTTGTGTGTGGGTGTGAATGGATACCAATGAGTGACAAGCTGCTTCCTGTTCATTTTAAACCATTCTTGGCTGTGTTAGTATCTTTCAGGTGCTTTCCACAGCCTGAGAAGTGCATACCTTATCCTCTGTTGGGACATTTTTTTTTATTTTCACATAGTAAACAAAGAAAGAAAACAACATCAGGGAGACAAATTTTTAAAACATTCCAAGTAATCACTCAGAAATGATGCAATATTGAAGCGTTTTCATGTTGTAAGCACCTCAAAATCAATAAAACATTACTGATTGCTTTCCCTTGATAAGTTACCACTTGTGTATCTGGTTGAAATTATGACAATGCAAAAAAAAAAAAGGAAAAATTGTTTCAGGCTCATTACATTTGTTTCTGTTTGATGTTGTGTACTCTCAAAGTACATGTGTCCTTTTTCAGGTTGACACAGGCTTGTTAGGAGAGGAGAACATTGTTTGCTAACACTTGTGCGAGAACTCTGATGGCATTGATTTCTGATAGCAGGAAGGATAATAGAAAAGTTCTTTAGCCCTGTTTTAGTGTCCAATGGAAAGGGGTTTTCAGATCCCATAATCACCTGTTTTTTTGACAGTGTGTTTCTGGGCAAATGTTCAAAAGAGATCAAATGAAGCTTCTCCAACGATTTATAAACCATGCTGGTGCTGTAAGAGAACAACAAGCTGTTATCTATCAATCTCAGCAGAGAGCAGCGCAAATAGTGGTTGTGCAATTGAGTTCCAGCTGCGGCAGAGATAGCCTTAGCCTAAGTATACATGTTACAGCAATCCCAAACGTTTGGTGCCATGGGTCATTATCTATTACGAAATACGTTACGAAATTGCATGGACATTTAGGTCCATATATATGTAAAAAAAAAAAAAAATATAGAACACTACCAGTCAAAAGTTTTTGGACAGTAAGATTTTGATGGTTTTTACAGAAGTCTCTTCTGCTTACCAAGTCTGCATTTATTTGATCCAAAATACAGCAAAAAAAAAAACAGTAAAACTTAGAAATATTTTTACTATTGAAAACAACTGTTTTGTATTTGAATACACTGAATACACAGCTTATTCCTGTGATTTTAAAGCCGAATTTTAGCATCATTACTCCAGTCACATGATCCTCCAGAAATCATTCTAATATTCTGATTTGCTGCTCAATTAATTACTATTATTATTATTATTATTATTATTATGTTAATATTTTCAGGTTTCTTTGATGAATAGAAAGTTCAGAAAAACACCATTTATTAAAAATGTTACAAACACTTTTTATTTCAGATAAATGGTGATCTTTTGAATACATTTAAATCTATTTTAATATATTTAAAAATGTAATTTATTCCTGTTATGGCAAAGCTGATTTTTATCAGCAGCTATTACTCCAGATGCTTCACATGATGCTTCATAAATCATTTTAATATGCTGATTTGCTGCTTAAGATATATGTCTTATTTTCAGTATTTTTGTGGAAACACATTTTTTAGGATTATTTGATGCATAGAAGTAAAAAAAAAAAAAAAAATCTTTGGAATATTAATATTTTGTAACATTTTAGTCACTTGATCAATTTAACGCACCTTTGCAGAATAAAAGTGATCATTTCTTAAAAAATAAATAAATAAACCTTACTGACCCCAAACTTTTGAATGGTAGTGTAAATTATTTCTAAGGACAACATTTTACTGAGAAAAGTAGGTCTGCTAAATACCATAAATGCAATATGAAACTAGTTCTCTCAGTTTGTATTGATAGTTTACAGAGCGCATGAATAAACAAACAGTATATTATTTGTATTTATGTGTGTTCTGTGTTCCTGTTGCAAGATTTATTTGGATGGTGTTTCAGACCCGAGTGTTCTGACGCATAGAAAACTTACAGTATACAGTATAATAACTCTGTGTGATTGCTCTGCATGGCAGCCATGCATAACTAACATCTATTTCAACAAGAGATCTCAGGGTTATTCATCCAGTTCAGTTTGTTTGTTGCCTTTCATTGTGCCTACAAATCTAATAACAGAAGTAGCAAGAGGAAACATTAATAAAAGCTATGTGAATTCTAAATAAAGCTAAAAGTAATTGTAGCGTAAGTGAGTTAAACAGTAAACGTTTTTACACTTGGCTGGCTCATATTCATCGGAGTACAGGTAGTTTTGTATTTTATACTGACACCTATTGGCCTGACTGCTCTATGGATATTGAGTTTATTATCTTATTTGCTTTGTTTCGTTAAAGGGATAGTTCATCCTCATGTGGTTCCAAACCTGCAAGACCTTTGTTGATCTTCAGAACAGAAATTTTTGACAAAATCTGAGAAATAAATATATGTTGCGGTAGGCTACTCTTGTGAACGTGCAGCGGAGACTGCCACGGAAGAGAAGAAATTGTTGAATAAAGTTATTTTTAGTTTTCTTTGCACACAAAAAGTTCTTCATAACATTACAGTTGAACCACTGATGTCACATGGACTATTTTACAAAGTCCTTACTACCTTCCTGGGCCTTGAACCTGTCAATTGCGTTGCTGTCAGGGTCAGAAAGCTCTTGGATTTCATCAAAAGTATCTTAATTTGTGTTACGAAGATAAACAAGGTCTTACAGGTTTGGAATGACATGAGGGTGAGAAATTAGGGTGACAGAATTATTCATTCAATTATTCATTTTCGATGAAAAATATTTCAGTGCACCTTTAAGTTAAGTAATATGTAATCTTTAAGGTTGTCCACAGCTTCCAGGACGGAGACTTAGCATTTTCATTCACTTACACAGCTGTCTTGTCAGATTTCACGATATAATCATAATGGTTACCTCAGGGAAAACACCATCATCCCCAGCAGGTGCCTCATACAGCTGCTGCTCTTTCTCGCAAAACACTATTCCTCTGGAGGGTTTCAATTTCCTTAGGAACTTTGCGTCAGTGTTGCAGTCATCTCAGAAGAGTAAGTTAGCAGTATTTGCCAACAGAGGGCGCTATTAGTATGCATTAATGCCACCAGAGTCATGCATTCGGAAAATCATGCAGGAGTTTTATGTTTTTGTGGTAACTATGCTTGTAGCTCAATAAATATTTTGAGGTTGAAACATGAATAACCTACAATTTAGGTTATTCATATACAGTGTAGCTGTCCCAAAAGGGATGGATCAGGAAGAAAATGTAGTAACATGAATCGGCCTATATGAAAAATCCACTTTGTTTCAAATTAAGTATTATATTAGTGGCATGATGGTAGCATAAATCGCATGCCCTTTCGCTCATTAGAAAGCTGTACAATATGCTGAAAGGCCATTTACAAAAGACCATGAACAATGCTTTAAAAAGTTATTTTCTTGAAAATAAAAGTGTTTTTATTGTTTCGTTGGACATTCTTCATAGTATCACAAACTTTATTTTGTAGCCTTTATTTAAAATTAGTCACAAATTTGTAAAAGAGTTAAAGGCACTGTTTTTATTGTTGATTCACTTTAATATAGTTCAGCAAATCCTTTTTATTCACAAATGGCTTTAATGTTTAAGCCATAAGCTGAATGAATCATACAAGAGTTTAATTAATTTTAGTTGCATTCGTTTATTTTAAGGCATGTGAAGTTATAATCAAGCGATTAAAAGCGATATTTTTAGTAGCTCACAGTAGAGTTTCCCGGAACTTGACGTAACGATTAGTCATGGAAGGGCGGGGCCACGTGCGCGCTCTGGGGGAATGGCTGAATTCGCGCAAAGGGGCGTGACCTAGCGGCTCAGGGCATTCCCTTCACCCAAACTGATACAGACAAACACTCGTTGCTACAGCTGAAGTCTGGATGAGAGAACATGGAGTTCGTTATAAAATAATACATCGTAAACAGAGGTGACAGTATTTCAGTAATGGTCTACATTATGGGAATGCCGTCAGACGCCCTAGGTGTCAAACCCACGTCTCTGGACGAGCTGTTTGAGTCCAGCACATGGAAAATTAAAAATATTTGGGATGGGGTGAAGCTGGAGATCGCACCCGGAGATGGATGTCCGGTGGTCCTAAATAGTTTTACGCATTTGGACCCCGATCTGCCTGTGCTGGAGGTAATACACAGATTTAAACTCATTTCCATGACTGTATGTGTGTATACTAACTCATTTCCATTGTATGTATATGTGTAGATAGATAACTCCTACAATATTAATATAATATTATACACATATAAAAAAAAACCCACAAATAGTAAAGTAGTAATACAAAATGTTATTTCGTTTAGTTAATATTAACATCTTGTTTATTTCTGCTTCGAAATTCGTGTTATGATATATTAAGTTTTTTATTCCCGTTTTTCTATACATTTTTTCAGCATATTTTGTGTGTATTGTTGAGCTGGCATGAGCTTTTTTTTTCTATACTAGTTCAGCTACTTTGCACATCTGCCATCTCAGTTACAAATTCTTCTGACTTTATATGATCCTTGCCTTGTGTATGTCTTGAGACTGCCAGGATAAATACGACAAGGCAGCTAAACGCATTTACAATAATCTCTTGTTCTCGATGGCCTACATGAAGTAAATCAAAACTCCACCATGATCCTGGCAAGAGCACTGGCACACTGTTTTCCTCTTATTCACTCCATCTCCAACTTTCCCCTCTCTTAATTCTCTTTAGAAAGGCCCGTGGAAATAAAACAGTCAAATGAGAATCACATCCCCCTCAGGTATTAAATAAAAACACAGTTTCAGAATGATTTAGTTAAAGACCTGAGACAAAATGCTGTAGTATGGTATTCGTTGTCTGGAAATTTTGCTGGCCTGTTAATACAATCTGATGTTATTGATGTTATGTTAAACTACCAGTCAAAAGTTTTTGAACAGTAAGATTTGTAATGTTTTTTGAAGAATTTTCTTCTGCTCACCACGTCTGCATTTATTTGTTTCAAAGTACAGCAAAAATAGTAATATCTTGAAATATTTTTACAAAGTAAAATAACTGTTTTCTATTTGAATGTATTTTAAAATGTAATTTATTCCTGTGATTTAAAAGTGAATTTTTTTTGCATCATTACTCATAAAAAACATTTATTATTATTATTATTATGTTGAAAACAGCTGAGTGGAACTTTTTCAGGTTTCTCTGATGAATATAAATCTTTTGTAACATTATAAATGTCTTTATAATCAGTTCTGATAAATTTAAAGCACCTTGCTAAATAAAAAAATAAAAAAAAGAAGAAAATCTTTTGACTGGTAGTGTATTTCTAGAGTTAGTTTATGATGAGATTGCCCACAATACTGCAGATATGTCAGCTGACAATGATTGATTATATGGGAGAACCTTTTATATAATTCATGACAATGCATTCATTTGTCAGTTGTGATGAAAGACTTTCATTATTGATTTCCTATTCCTGACTTCTCAAGCTCTCCAGTGCAAAAATGTTTTTCTTGGTCGCGAGGAAATTATTTTATCACCATGGCAGTCATACGTTTTTTACAGCTGCTAGATTATTATGCTAAACCTGTGATTTCTGACTATGGTTTGTGAACAACATGTCCTCTTTTTATCTTGCATTTCAATGCAAACAGCACATTGTTGTGACTTCACACCAAAACTTGTTTACGACGTTGAAGCTTTACTCCAGTCACACGCAAAAAGAAGGTTCCAGTGTGTCACCAGCTGCTAACCGTCGCTGGACTAAATCTAATCTGTTCTCATTACACAATTAGTGATGGTTAAATCTCCCATTCCACTCAGCACAGCACTAGAGCCCTTCTCCTTTGTGTGCGCTGTTTGCTTTCCTTCCTCATTACAGAAATCAGAGTTTCTTTTCCATCCATTTTAATGTGAAAATGGTTGACTCGTCTACGTACAAATGTCCAAAAAGTTGGCTCTGAGGTAACCATGAGTGATAGATGGAGTTGCAACTGTCAAGTAACTTTGCTATAAATCCTTCTCTCTTATCTCTGTCTCTCTCATCCTCTTTCATTTATGGCATGGGTTGTAAAAAAATGGCATTGCAGGCACTTATCTCTGCTTTTATAGTGATTCAATCCCACCAGTGGCTTGGCAAGAGCTCAGAGTTGGTTACATCAGCCCTGAAGACCTAAACCAAATTGTCCAGATGTAAAAGTACCATTGTATAATGGATCATTACCGGCTCAGTTCATAGATCAGCTAATCTCTTAACGTAACAGCTGCCATAAAGGATGCAGTGTGAGATCTTGTGTAAGAGCACTTTAATGCTAATGTTGTCAGAAACAGACCGCTTGTCAAAAAATAAGTGGGAGAAATTGTTAGTCAACTTGAAAGAGTGATTGTTTGTTTACTCTAAAATGTGCTTGACTGGCTTGAAGAATACTATTTATAGCATGATTTGAACAACAGAAGCTAATTCTGTTTTACCATCATATTTTGTTATAATCTAGCCAGGTTGAAGAATGTAGATTTTCTGTATTCAGGTAGATAGAATTTGATGCCTAAAGAAAATGGCTTTTGAGGTATATATCCAAGAAGATTTTTGAATACAGTCCAAGATACTGTAAGCTTAAATGTTTAAAAAAATGATACACCAGAGATCAAATGTTTGTGATTAGTAAGATGTTTTCAAATGTTTTTGAAAGAAGACACCGTCAAAAATACAGTAAAAACCGTAATATAGTGAAATATTATTAAAGTTTAAAATAACAGTTTCCTGTTTTTAGGATTTTTTCAGTATCCATTACTCCGGTTTAATCTGTTACTCCAATTCAGTGTCTCATTATCCTTCAGAAATCATTCTAATATGCTGATGTGCTGCTCAAGAAACATTTTATTATTATCAGTGTTGAAAACTGTTGTGCTGCTTAATATTTTTTGTAGAAACCATTATTTTATTTTATTTTTCAGGAGAAAAAAAATAGAAATTTCTAATATCGTTACTCTCACTTTTGATCAGTTACTCAATTTTTGCCGAATAAAAGTATACATTTCTTTCAAAACAAAATACCTTAATGACCCATACTTCACTAAAGGTACACTTTGTTAGTTTTACCAGTGAACAGCGGTCAGAGAGTTGACTGGCACATTTGTCACTGGGTTTTCACTTTGAATACATTTTGTCATTGTTCTCCTCTGTTTGTTGAAAGTGTTTACCAATTCTGCATTTTTCTTAAAGAGGCCTTTGTGTGATAAATTGAATTCGGAACGTCATAATGGGGCCGACAGAGCTGAGCTTTGTATAATGAGGAGAACAGACAGGGGTTACATTGACGCATACAGAGATGCTTTTGTCGTGAAAGATCTCTTGAATGGAAAGAGAGGGATGAGAGGGAGGAATAGTGGGATGGCGATGAAGAGAAAACGTGGATGTGAGAGGCAGGAAAGAGGAAAGTGGCAGAGAAAAGCCAGGAATGCGTAGGTGAGCATTGATGTAATTAAACAATTGTACAAGGTGTAAAATAGAGAAATACTCCATACACCAAAGTTAAATCAGGTTTGTTAGGTTAAATTTAGAAAAGCAGCTCAACTAGTAGAGCATGGTGCTAAGATGCCAAATTCATGAGTTCGGTTCCCAGGGAACACACATACTGATAAAATGTATAGTTTGAATGTCATTTATTCTTTATATGAACAAAGGTGCCAGGACAAAATAACACACTACCTTTTGTGTTTCAAACAAAAAATAATTATGACAAAATATGCTTTTGTTTGCATATGTTGTTGTTCATATAGAATGTAGATAAATGCACTTCTGCAATGTGCAGAAGTTATCTGCTCTCAGAATAATACCGTACATTCCTTATATCTACATCTGCGATATACCGGAGCCAGACAGCAACCGCACTCAGCAGTTCTGAGCTGCACTCCGGCAGAGTCGGGTAAATCTTTTTCCAAGGCTTATATTGGAGAATTCCTTCCTTAGCTCTGCTAATCTCATTCTGAAGCGCTGGACTAGATTTCACAAAAACCTTGGCACAACCAAAACACAGGCAAAAAAAAGTGAAAGCAGCATCCAGTTTTTATTAACAACATCCAAGCCTGAAAAATACTGATACTGATAAAATATTAACAGCATGTAATCAATACAGAAAAACTTATCAGAGGTTAATGATTATAATAGCTCAGTGATTTTTTTTTTCTTCCAGCCGTTTTGATAAAAGATGATGCTTGGTAAAAAGAGTATTTAAATAAACAATTTACAATTTGTGGACCACAAACCCAGTCATAAGGATCATTTTTCCATTCCATTGATGTATGGTTTGTTAGGATAGGACAATATTTGGCCGAAATACAACTGTTTTAAAATACTGGAATCTGAGTGTGCAAAAAAAAATCTAAATATTGAGAAAATCACCTTTAAAGTTGTCCAAATGAAGTTCTTAGCAATGCATATTACTAATCAAAAATTACGTTTTCATATATTTATGGTAGGAAATTTACTAAATATCTTTATGGAATATGATCTTTACTAATTATCTTTACTAATATCCTAATCATTTTTGTCATAAAAGACAATATCAATCATTTTGACCCATAGTATGTATATTTGGCTATTTCTGCAAATATACCTGTGCGAATTTTGCGGTCCAGGGTCACATTTTAAAATTATGTTTTTCAGCTGTAATATATTTCAAAATGTAATTTTTGTGATGACAAATTTTCAGCAGCCATTACTTCAGTTTTCAGTGTCACATGAACCTTCAGAAATCATTCTAATATGCTGATTTGGTGCAGTTTGTTGTGGAAATAATGATACATTTTTCAGGATTCTTTGATAAATAGATAGATAGTTCAAAAGCACAGCATTAACAGCACAATTTTACATTGTAACAATGTAAAAGTCTTTACAGTCTCTTGACAGTCATTTTAACGCATCCTTGCTAAATAAAAGTATTTTTTTTTTTTTAAATTAATGCTATTGTATTTAAAGAATAAATCTGAAGTTCAACATTTGAAACTGCATGGCATTTTTATTTTTGTCTCATACTTTGACCACAACAAGCCTAGTCCGAAGTCAGAAGAAGTCAGCGGGTGGAAAAAAAAAGAGAAAAGATTGGAAACTTCCAGAATAAGGCGGATCAGTAGAGAAATCACCTTTTCACCTTTCTCTGCCTTTTTTACACTGTGTTTGCTGCAGTGAATCTGGCCATCACTCTGTGCTGAGATTTAATGTGCTGTAACTGAGTGTGCTGAAAAACCTACTGAGCTTTGCCAAAATACACAGACTGCAGCTTTGCTCTATGTATCCAGTCTCTCTCTAGGTTAATAACTTGTACAGGACTGTGAATCTTGAGAGAACTTATGAACATCACCCAAATCCATAAACCTCATGGCACAAAGAAGCATTATTTTGTTCCTGGCCATTACTAACAGAAATGAAATTTGGTTGGAGCTTACAGTGGCTTAAGCTGTTATCTGTTCAGGGCATTTATAAATATTGTATTATGAGATACAATCATTCCCAGAGACAATATGTAACACAGCAATGTGTCCTACCCAGCCAAGGTAATAAAAGCAAACGCGCTGAGGTATTTAGACAATGTTATGACACATAATAAAGATATGAATGAAAGTTAGCCTTTTGAAGCCATGCTTAGTACTGCTCAGCAGGAGGACAAGCAGATTGATCACGCTGCTTCAAATTCCTTTCATCTGACCTCATCTATTTACTTTCTCACTTTATATTCTTACAACAGCAAATCTGTTCAAGCAGGATGTGTTCTTGCATTTCATTTGCACTTTTTTTCAGTTTTACACCAGATGGACACTTCGCTGTTTTATAGCATTTCGCGCAATGAGCGGTGCATAACACTTCTATGTTTGGAAAATAGCTAGTTTTAAATTTAAAAAACATATGTTTTTAAAATGGACCTACTTTTAACATGAGAAGAAGTGTCTTGTATGAATAGTTATGCTGTGTCATGTTCAACTAAGTCGTCAAAAACAACCTGTTGTTTTTAAAGTCTATTTTTAACATATTTAATCTTGTTCTTCTTGATTGTTTTAATGATGTAAATAAGTTGAAGAGGACACATAATAGGGCTTGTCCTCTAACATCTTTAACTCCGCCCTGATTTTGACAGGAGGAATTCTGCATTGTTTTTGTGTTGTTTGTGAAGGATGCAGCTGTCTAGGAAGCTGTTACGCAGTAACTTTTCAGCACTCTTTGTCTTTTCACAGGAAACCCTGTGGCTTTAGTGGATCAGAGGCAGTCGAGGGGTTTACAGAGCAAAGTTTGAGGAGGGTTTCATTTATTCTGTCATAGTCAGGCTTTTTGTGACTGTGATCAGCTCATACAATAGCATTTTTAATGAAAACCTATTTCCACCACTGAATACTTTTTATCTTACAATCCAGAATTTTCTCACAATTGCGAGAACAAACTTCTCATAATTCTAACTTTTTTCCTCAGAATTGGCAACTGCAAGTTATAAAGTCAGAATTACGAGTTTATATCCTGCAATTCTGACTTTATATCTCACAATTCTGAAGTTTTCCTAGTTTATATCTCACAATTCTGAGGAAAAAAGTCAGAATTGCTAGACTTTTTTTCTCAGAATTATATCTCACAATTTTACAATTTTTCTGTTATTTGCGAGTTTATATCACAATTCTGGATTTATTTCTCACAATTGGGAGTTTATATCCTGCAATTCTGAAGTTTTTCTAGTTTATGTCTCACAATTCTGAGAAAAAAAAGTCTCAGACTTTTTTCTCAGAATTGTATCTCACAGTTGTGAACCTGGACCACAAAACCAGTCTTAAGTCGCTGAGGTATATTTGTAGCAATAGCCAAAAATACATTGTATGGGTCAAAATGATTGATTTGTCTTTTATGCCAAAAATCGTTAGGATTTTAAATATTTTGTAAATTTCCTACCATAAATATATAAAATCTTGAATTTTGATAAGTAATATGCATTGCAAGAACTTAATTTGGACAACTTTAAAGGCAATTTTCTCGATTTCGAAAAATTTACACTTACGACTGGTTTTGTGGTCCAGGGTCACAAATGTACAAATTTTCTGGTATTTGCAGTCTGGTATCACAGTTCTGGCTTTATTTCTCACAGTTGCGAGATACAAATCTTTATAACTCGCAATTGTGAGTTTATATCAGAATTGTGAGAAGTGAACTCAAAATTGCAAGAAAAAAAGTCAGAATTGTGAAAATATCAGTTTTTTTCCTCCCTGAACTGGGCATTATAACTAACAATTGCTAATTTATAAACTCACAATTATGAGGAAAAAAGTCAGAATTACGAGATAATAAACTCGCAATTGTGAGAGTCTTTTTTACTCAAAATTGTGTGTTTTTATCTCGCAGTTTTACCTTTTTCCTGGCAATTGCGAGTTTATATCTCATATCTCGCAATTCTGACTTGATAATGCGCAATTGTGAGTTTACATCGCAATTCTGAGAAAAAAAAAGTCAGAAAAGGCTATTTATATCTTGCAATTCTGACTTTATTACTCACAATTGCGAGTTTATATCTCACACTTGTAAGAAAAAAAGGCAGAATTGCAAGTTTGTAGTACGAAATAAAAAGTCACAGTTTGCTTTTTTATTTTTTATTCAGTGGCGGAAACAGGCTCCCATACATTTTAAGCAAATGTATTTAGGTAAAATGCAAACCTGTCATTAGTGATAAACAATACTCTTTCGCCATATAAACATTTGTTTCGCTTTCTCTGGTAGTCTGTAGTTGTGAGGTGGATTTTCCCTTAGAAAGTACAGCTGAGTGTAGGTTCTGTTTTGAAATATCAGATGTCAAAAACAGACCTTTATAGTGCTCTGGTGTTGTGTCAGGCTTGTTTGTTTCAAGCCTGTGTGGCTGATCCTACTGTTGCCCACTAGTTTTAACCTGAATCAGAGGGGCTTTCCTAAGTGTGCGTAAATTCATTTTTTGTTTTGTTTTATTGTTTTGCTGAAGTGGTCTACTTCCCCTTTTCTTTATTTTTATTTTATGTTCATACACCAAGTTCCTCTTTATAATATAATATACAGTAATATAATAGAGTATAATACAATGGCTGCCCCTCCAGGATGTCTCCTTGCCTACAGCCTTGGATGGATTAGTAATATAAGTCCACTTCCCCATTTCTTTATTTACTTTATCTTTTAATATAATATAGTATAATATAAAATAAACTGTCCAAATAATCTGAGATCTCCAGCACCATCGTTGTTTGTAATCATCAGGGGGAAATTGTCTCGCATGTAGAAGACATCTCACATCTTGTGTGTTTCACAGGTTTGTGCAACATTTCTGAAAGCGAAAGAAGCGGTGTTCCTTTTTTTGCCCATCGATGTTTTTCCAAAATACCACAGCAACGATATTTGACAGAAGCTGTAATGTGGTGTGCATGTTTATGTGTTTGTTACCATAGCTACTCCTGGACAGAGCCCTGGGGTTGGGTTATCTGTTTAAGCAGTCATCTCCTGTAGAGAAGGCTGTGCTAATGACCATGCAGTGACTCACACCCACACATACACAGGATACACCCTCACACGATTGGCTCGCTGCCTAAGGCAAAGCTCACGGTCACTTCCCACAGTTCCTTGGGAGTTCCCTCTTACTTTCCATAATGACGTCAGGTACAGTACTTGAGTTAGTAGCCTTTTGCAAATTACTGACTGCATGAAATCCCTACTGAATTAAACCATACATACAGTTATATTCTTAGTTCTTAGAATCATTTAATGCCAGTCGAAGAGAGAACTTAGACTTGTTTGCAGAATAAATCAAACACAGATGGCACGTATGCTTGCAATTACACTAGTAACCAAAAACTATTGCATCATACTTTATCCTTGTCAAGAGGTATCAGTATAAAGTCTGAGAGCACTGTCATACTGGCCAGCGAAAACTGCTAAGTGCATATTTAAGATGTGGAGTTAAAGGGCTGGGTTAGCCATGTGACAGTGGCTGATAAAGAGCCACACTCATGGTCTTGTGCGCTTGGTGTTAAGGCTCTGTGTGGATTAAGGAAATGAGCAGTAATCCCCAACTCACCCTTAAAGCCCCTGCTGTGCTAGAACTGTATAACCTTGCAAAATCACCAGATGCACTGAGAAGAATAGCACTTGAATAATAATCAGTCATCTTAGGTTATTTTTGGATGCTCTGTCTGAGACAGAATGGTAGAATGTACCTCTGTATTGACTTATTACATGACGCTCTGGAATACTTGATTGTGATTGGTTGGTTGCATTTATCAGTGAAATATTCCTCTGATCATGTAATCAGACAATTTCACCTAAAATCAGTATTTCGTCATTTTATTTATGCAATATTTATTTAATGTTGCATTATTTTAGGAAGTATAATTGGCATTATTTTATTAAGCAAGATAACATTCAAAACGCTGGTCTTTATCGCAAAATTGACCCTGTCAAGCTGATGCAAGACAACATCGCCCTGCATTTTTATTTCTTTTCTTTCTTTCTTTTTTTGGAATGAATGAATAAAATGGCTTTTATTCAGCAAGGATACATTAAATTGATTAAAAATGACATAAAACATTTATAACATTACAAAAAAACTAATTACATTTAAATATAAAAAAGTAGTACTGTGTAATATTATGATGATTTATACATTTATACATTTAAATATATATAAAAATACAACATTTTATTTTAAATCATCATAATATTACACAGTACTACTTTTTTTCAGTGTGTTTGATGAAATAAATGCATCCTTGGTGAGCAAAATATTTAAATACGTCATAAAAACACACGTATTTAAAAATATTTAAATACGTGTGTTGTAATCAAAGAGAATGAATAAATTCTCAACCCTTTTCTTTGTCTGTAGAGCTCAGTTCAGGAGATTGGAGAGGAGGTGGAAGACGGAGCCATCTATACCATCACACTCCGAAAGGTGCAGCTCCACCAGACAGCTAGTAAGGGGCAGCGATGGCTGGGTGTGGAGACCGACTCTGCCCTCAGTTTGTACGAGACATGCAAGGGTCGCACCATTAAGGCTGGCACACTGGAGAAACTGGTGGAGTACATGGTTTCGGCTTTCAAAGGAAAGGACTATACATACGTTACTATTTTCCTCTGCACCTACCGAGCATTTGCCTCCACCAAACAAGTACTGGACCTACTGCTAAACAGGTAAAAGAGGCTATTAACCCCAAGTACTTTTGAAAATATAAATTCATACACGTGTTACTTAAAATGAATTCTTACCTATCTTAGGTATGCCAAACTGCATGATCAGCCAGTCTCAGGCAAGGCAAAACCCTCCTCAGAGGACCACACAGAGCTAAAAAAGTATGTTTTACTTTGTTCACATTTACAAATGTTGACTTCAAAATAATAATTTGTTTATTGGTATTGCACAGAATATTGATGCATCGTTATTTTTATGTGCATGGCAGTACTGTCTCGTCTATCCTGGGTGCATGGCTGGATCAGTACTCTGAGGATTTCTGGAGCCCTCCAGACCACGAATGCCTGCAGAGCCTCATATCCTACTTGCAAATTAACTTCTCTGGATCGGACCTGGAGAGACGAGCCCATAATCTGCTGGAACACTTCCAGCATCGGCAACAGACCGAGGTTGAGCTAGAAGGTACTGATGATGATGAATTTCATATTAAAGGCTGAACCACTGAAAAGCAGTCTTCCAAACTGACTGTATGACAACTTGACTCGTCCTTGCAGGTGACCTGTGTACCTGCCCCTTTGCCACACCAGAGGAGAGCAGCTTGGATGATGAATTCTCTCCCTCACACTTCATGTCCTTCAGTCCTGCCCTAGTTGCTGAGCAGCTAACAGTCATGGATGCGGTAAGAAATCAAGAAATTGCCCTTGACCACAACCTTTGTACAATGTGATCAACCCCATGCTTTATGGGGCCTGTTTATGCGCAAAGTATATGCTGTTCAGGATGGTTTGGTGTGTTTTAAACATTTAAAGGTCAGCTGAAAGAATGAAATGTGAGAAAATGATTTACTTAAGTCATTACATACCATAAATGTAAATAAAGTTGTCCTGCAAAACATTCTCAAGGCTCAAGTGAAATTTAAACAGGTTAATGCAACTGGACTCATTGTTTTTCATAGGAGCTGTTTAAGAGGGTTGTTCCCTACCATTGTTTGGGCGGCATATGGTCCCAGCGTGATAAGAAGGGCAAAGAGCACCTGGCACCCACCATCCGAGCCACTGTTGCTCAGTTCAACAGTGTGACCAACTGTGTGATTGCCACCTGCTTGGATAACAGGTCTCTCAGACCCTTTCAAAGAGCGAAGCGTATCGAACACTGGATAGAAGTGGCCAGGGTGAGACACCATTTAACTGTTGTTTTGTCATGGGATATAGTCAGAGGCTCAAAAATGCTGACTCATTGGAAAACTTCTACCTAAATTTTTGCAAAACTCCCAAAACATACATTTCTCTACAGTTTCAAACTAATTATGATTACTGATTCTGATTATTGTTAAGTAAAATCTTATTTTTACTCAGCTCCTTGCATAGTGCTATGTCATGATTTTGAACATCTTTTACTAGAGGTCGACTGATAATCACTGATATTAAGCATTTTTAGGGTTATTTTTTAAAAATGTCATTTTTAAATTTGATTTGCCGATAAAATAATTTAAAAGCATTTGAAGAGTTTTTGTCAGAGCCCTTGTTAATCAACACCAGATATACACTACCTGTCAAAAGTTTGGGCACACCCTCTCATTTAATTTTTTTTTTAAATGTTTCTTATGCTTATCAAGGCTGTTTTTACTTGATCAAAAATACAGAAAAAAAAAATTAATATTGTGAAATATTTTTACGATGTAAGTCAATGTTTTTCTATATTAATATACATTAAAGTGTAATTTATATCTGTAATTAAAGTTGAATTTCCAGAATCATTACTAGTGTCACATCAAAAAATCATTCTAATATGATGATTTATTATCAGTGCTGGAAACAGTTGCGCTGCTTAATATTTTTTTGAAACCTGTGATACTTTTTTCATGATTTTTTGATCAATAAAAGGTTTAAAAAAGAACAGCATTTATTTAAAATAGAAAGATTTTCTAACAATATACACTACTGTTCAAAAGTTTGGGGTCAGTACATTTCCATTCTTTGTTTTTGTTAAGAAATTAATACTTTTATTCACCAAGGATGTGTTAAATTAATAAAAAGTGATAGCATAGATGTACATTGTTAGAAAAGATTTACATTTTGAATAAATGCTGTTCTTTTTAACTTGTTATTCATCAAAGAATCCTGAAAAAAGATTCACAGGTTGCAAAAAAATATTTGGCAGCACAACAGTTTCCAACATTGATAATTCTAATAATAAATCAGCATATTAGAATGATTTCTGAAGGATCATGTGACACTTAAGACTGGATTTCAGCTGATTTCAGCTTTGCATCACAGGAATAAATTATATTGTAATAACATTTTGCAATATTACAGTTTTTTTCTGTATTTTTGATCAAATAAATGCAGCCTTGATGAGTATAAGAGACTTCTTTAAAAAACATTAAATGAGAGGGTGTGTCCAAACTTTTGACTGGTTGTGTATATGTATCGGTTCAAAACATCAGTCGACCGATTATCGGCACCGATATCAAGCATTTTTGTGGTTATCAGTCATTTTCAAAACGATAAAATAATTTCAAGGCACTTAAGGAAAGTTTTTGTCATAGCCCTTGTTATTCTACGTCAGATTTACACCAGACATATATATTAGTTTAAAATATCAGTCGACCAATTACCAGTGGTGATATTAAGCTTTTTTAGGGTTAGCATATCAATCATTTTTAAAATTGATTTGCCAATTAAAATAATTTGCAAAGCATTTAGAGAAAGTTTTTTTCAGAGCCCTTATTATTCCAGACCAGATTTACATCAGACAAATATATCGATTCAAAATATCAGTTATCAAGCTAAAACACAGCATCTGTAATAAAACACTTATCGGTCGACTCTCATCTTTTACCATAGTACTTAATGTGTAAACTAACACATTTTGACATTTTCATCACACAGCCAGCTAAACATACATGGCTTTTTTGACATAGTTGCCATAGGCATGTTTTTCCAATGAGTTTGGGGTATGCACAGCATGGGGGTGCGACTCAAAAAGGAACTGAAATGGCAGACCACAATTTTAATTGCTAAACCTTGGAATGCCCTAGTGATAGTTGCTTGGAATGCCCTAGTTGCTACCACATATAAATACTCTGAACACACTCCAAACACCACCCACAGCAACTTAGCATTATGCCGGCAAGTTTTGCATGCGTGGGAGTGGGCCAGTAGTTTTGCTTTGATATAAGAACACAAGACTTTTAAGACTATTGTATATACAGGGCATAATCTTATTCTCAAGCAGTCCATAAAGTTTATGAACATCTGTGTGTTTGTCTTGACATCAGAAATGCCGTATCCTGAAGAGCTTCTCCTCGCTGAAAGCCATCCTTTCTGCCTTGCAGAGTAATGCCATCCACAGGCTGAGGAGGACCTGGGATGATGTGTCCCGGTAAGAGTTTGAATGGATTTTTGTCAGTAATGATTAACCACAGTCAAGGATAATACTTTAGCATTAGCGTTAGCCACTGATTAATAGTAGCATTCTTTGTGTTACCTGCTTATATTTTCAATCATACAAACCTCTAGTTAAATCTTAACCTTCTTTATGAAAGACTTGTTTTATAGTGGGGAATTTAGTGATAGAGGCGCAGGAATTTTTTAATGCTGGTTAATTACAGTGTTTGGATTTAATGCAGATGTACAGATTATGACTCAACCAATTGTATTTTGCTTACAGGGAAAGCTATCGTACTTTCCAGGAGCTGTCAGAAATTTTTTCAGATGACAATAACTACTCCCTCAGCAGAGAGCTTCTCATTAAGGTGAGTAAAATGGTTGTTGAAGTGGTCTTGAAGGGGTGCTTTACGCACAATTATTCAGTGACAACTTGATCACTGAACTAGGAAATGTTTCTGTTTTCAAAAATCTAGTCACATGATCAAACAGCATTTTTCAAATTTCTAAAACTGCACTATAAGCCACTAACGTTTGCTGTATCTGTTGTTGGTTGAAGACAGGATGTGGTTATATCAGACTGTCATCCACAGGAAAGCTTAGTGACTTTACGCATGTAAAATCATGTTTCTATAGCAGCCACAGAAAAGCCGTATTCAATTGCATAGTATGTGCAGCCTGCTGGCTCAACGGCTCTCTATGGCCTGCTGAGTTTTGTTGAGTACAGCGTCAAATGCCTTTGTTGCACTTTTCACTAGTTGGCCTGCTTCAGCATTTGATAGACGTCTTGAAAAGAATCCATTAGTTTAAAAGCATTATGCAACTTTGAACAGAGTGATTTTTGCACAGTAGTTTTCAGTCCTCAGCTCTGCGGTTAGTCATACGTGTTATGTAATATAAGATTAGTTTACAGAGAATGTATCTTTTCTATGTATTTTTTTATACTTATATATATATATAGAGAGAGAGAGAGAGAGAGAGAATTATTTATTTATTTATTTATTTTTAATGTAACCAAAGACTGCCAAAAGTGACAGAAAATACATTTCGATTAAAGAATCCTGAAAAAATGTCATGGTTTCAAACAAATATTAAGGAGCACAGCTGTTTTCAACAATGATAATAAGAAATGTTCCAGCACACTTTAATGATTTTGTAAAGATCATGACTGCTGAAAATTCAAAATATATTACATATATTACAATAGTTACTATACGCTTCTATTATACTACTATACACTACTAAAGATTTTTAGTGTTTTTTAAAGAAGTCTTTTCTTCTCATCAAGCCTGCATTTAAAGTACAGCAAAAACTGACATTTTGATATATATTTACTATTAAAAATAACTGTTTTCTATTTGAATATCAGTTTTAAAATGTAATTTATTCCTGTGATTTTGATGCTTAATTTTTAGCATCCTTACTTCAGTCGCATGATACTTAAGAAATCATTCTAACATTCTGATTTGCTGTTCAAAAAACATTTATTATTATTATGTTGTCGTTGAAAACCACTGAGTAGAATTGTTTCAGGTTTCTTTAATAAAGTTCAGAAGAGCACCATTTATCTGAAATAGAATTCTTTTGTAACATTTCAAAAGTCAGTATCATCACTTTTGATCAATTTAAAGCATCCTTGACTCGCCAAAAAAAGAAAATTACACTGACTCCAAACTTTAGCATATAGCGTATAATGTTACAAAAACTTTTTATTTCAGATAAATGCTGATCTTTGGGTTTTTCTATTCATTAAAGAATTCTGAAAAAATGTACTCAACAAATTTTTGATAATAGTAGTAATAATAATAATAATAAATGTTTTATGAACAGCAAATCAGCATATTAGAATGATTTCTGAAGGATCATGTGACACTGAAGACTAGTAATGATGCTAAAAAGCTTTGATCACAGGAAATTACATTTTAAAATATATTCAACAGTTATTTTAAATAGTAAAAATATTTAAATTGTACTGCTTTTGCTGTACTTTGAATCAAATAAATGCAGGCTTGGTGAGAAGAAGAGACTTTTGAAAAAACATTACAAACTTTCGACTGGTAGTGTAAATTGTAATATAATTCACAGTAATTTTGTTTTTACTCTATTTTTACCAGATAAATGCACAAATGCAGCGCAAGACCTCTTAAAAACATAAAAAAAAAACCATACAAACTTTTGAACAGTAGTGTACATTCTCTGAAAATCAGCCTTACACAATTTATCTTGTTTTAGGGAAGTTTTATATTTTGACTGAACCATAAGACAAAAACAATGAAATGTTGCAATGTTTTGTTCGTGAAATTGACTCAGATACACCTTGTTGTGGCAACCTGACGTTCCATGACACACAAATGTGACTCAGAAAGTCTGAGGAATAAAAATAGATTCAGTTGTGTTGATGTTATCTATAAATCTTCACCACAGAAGTGACTTTCGGAACTTGCCTTGAAAATAGCTGTCTTGCAATAGAAGGAAACTGAGTCTGACAAAAGCTTTCCTTTACGTACATTCAACATTAGAGAGCAAACTACAGCACAACATCGTAAAGCATTCTTGGTATGTGTGCTGGGGCCAACAAACGTGCATTTGCTGCTGTTGGTTATGAGGGAATTCCTTGGATGAGGTCATAGGCCCTATGTATGACCAGATAAATGGCCCCTCCTCACTACCTAAGGGCTTCCCCAGGGTGTTGGCTGGCACTATCGCTCAACACCATACAGTCAAACACCACGTCCATTCTGCGTCATGGTATATGACAGTGCAGTCTTAAAATTCCACTTTGACAGCCTTATCTGCCTTCAGGTTATACTGCTGCTAATTCTGCGTCAGTATAAATGCTTTCCGTTTTCAAACCCAAAATGATGATTTAAAACTGATGTCTCCACAGGAGGGCACCTCTAAATCTGCCATCATTGAAATTAACCACAAAGGAGCCCAGAGAAGACACCAGCAGCAAAGAGACATGGTATGTACAGGACAGAATGTCTCACAGTGGCAGTTGAACTTGATATGATATTTATTGAGCAACAGTGCCCTCGTATGGTCAAAACGAGTTAGGTATTCCATTTGTAGAGCTCTCAAGAACGGTCCTGAATGGAAATTGTAAACTGTGTTTGTTTGTTTGTTTATTTATTTAGTGTCTTTCTTCTTTTTCCTGCTGTTTAGGGTGTTGTACAAGGAACTATCCCATACCTTGGCACTTTTCTGACTGATTTGGTCATGTTGGATACTGCTATGAAAGACCATCTTGAGGTGAGAGTTCAGTGGAGCTCTGTCATATTTTTAGAAATTAGGAAATCTTATTTTGGTTCTCACAAAAAATATATATTTTTTTTTAGGTTGGGCTGATCAACTTTGAGAAGAGAAGGAAGGTAGGTCACAGAAAAACTATATTGTTTAATGAGCAATAAAACATTGAAAGCCAATCAGAATCAGAGTTCGATGATCTCATAGATTTAAAGCAGCAGACAATAACAGCAATAACAAGCAATAACAGTCAAAAGTTTACATACACCTTGCAGATTCTACAAATAATAGGGATCATACAAAATGCAGGTTATTTTTTATTTAGTACTGACCTGAATAAGATCTTTCATATAAAAGATGTTTACATACAGTCCACATGAATAAATAATAGTTGAATTTAGAAAAATGACTTGGTTCAGAAGTTTACATACACTTGATTTGTTATACTGTGTTTTTGCCTGAATGATCCACAGATGCGTTTTTTGGTTTAGTGTAGTGTTGTTAATGAGTCCCTTGTTTGTCCTGAACAGTTAAACTGCCCGCTGTTCAGAAAAATCCTTCAGGTCCCACAAATTCTTTGGTTTTCCATCATTTTTGTGTATTTGAAACTTTTCCAACAATGACTGTATGATTTTGAGATCCATCTTTTCACACTGAGGACAACTGAGGGACTCATATGCAACTATTACAGAAGGTTCAAATGCTCACTGATGCTTCAAAAGGAAACACAATGTATTAAGAGCCAGGGATGAAAACTTTTGAACAGAACATTTTTTCTTATTTTGCCTGAATATCTTTTTTTTTTTTTTTTCATTTAGTACTGCCCTTCAGATGCTACATGTTTTCAGATACTTACATTTCCCAGAAGGCAAAATAAGTAAAATTTACCCTGATCTTCAAATTCAAAAAGTTTTCATGCCCCGGCTCTTAATGCTTTAATTTCCTTCGTAAGCTTCAGTGAGCGATCCCTCTTATTTTGGTAAAACAATTAACTTTTTGTTGATTTTGCAATGTGTATGTAAACCTTTGACTTCAACTGTATAATATCCTTGCTGTTATTGTCCATTGTTGTGGGGACTGATACAGTTATCATTCATGGTCTTAAAGGGATGGTTCACCCAAAATGAAAATTCCGTCATTAATTACTCATCTTCATGTCATTCCAAACTTGTAAGGTCATTGTTCATCTTCGTAACACAAATTAACAGCAGCACAACTGACTCATTCAAGGCCTGGAAAGGTAGTAAGGACATCAATAAAATAGTCCTAATGACATAAGTGGTTCAACCCTACTTTACGAAGCTACGATGCGCAAAGAAAACAACTTTTTTTAATTTTGGTTGAATTATCACTTTAAGAACACTTTTAATGAAAAAAATAAATAAATAAATACCTGCATACATAAGTAATACAATTTATATAAATAAATTAAGTGCATTGTTTTTGTTTATTTGTTTAGGAATTTGAAGTGATCGCTCAGATCAAGTTGCTGCAACTGACCTGCAATTATTACATCTTCACCAAAAACCAACGCTTCATTGAATGGTTCAAGAGGGTGGAGAGACTTACAGAGACTGAGAGGTGAGAAAGGCGAAGTGAAAACAAATGATTTGAGGAAGACATGCTAGAGATAATAATTTAAGGTATTTTATGTATTTAATATTTATGATTACTTTTTTGGTTTCAGTTACTCAATGTCCTGTGATATCGAGCCGCCATTGGAGTCAGTGTGCAAAAAGAATGGAGGCATCATCAAACGCATGAGCGAGGAGTCGGGGTACAGCAGCGCAGGGACGTCACACTCCAAGTCCTTTGAGCAGCCGCGCTTAAGCCAGTTCAAAGACAGCTTTAAAGATGGAGCAGATTCCCTCAGCCTCACCTCAGCGGGATCCAGCGGCTCAGACGCAGACGAGACCTGTCTCAGTCTGCTGAACTCCCCAGAATCAGGAAGTCAAAGAGTAAGGCTGTATTGTTTGCTTATCTAGCATTGTTAAGAATTGAAATTCTGCAATTAATGACAGTGATGCAATATATAAAAGTGCAATACACTACAAGTCAAAGATTTTTGAACAGTAAGATTTTTTCTGTCTCTTCTGCTCACCAAGCCTGTATTTATTTGTTATAAAATACAGCAAAAGCAGTAATATTGTGAAATATTTTTACTATTTAAAAGAACTGCTTTCTATTTGAATATATTTTGATTTATTCCTGTGATCAAAGCTAAATTTTCAACATCATTATTTCAGTCTTCAGTGTCACATGATCCTTCAGAAATCATGCTATATGCTGATTTGATGTTCAAGAAACATTTATTATTAGTAGTGTTATAAATATTTAGAGCAGTTGAATACATTTTATCAGGATTCATTGATTCAAGTTCAGCATTTATCTGAAATAAAAACATTTGTAATGTTACAAAAGATTTCTATTTTAGATAAATGCTTTTCTTCTGAAATTTCTCTTCATCAAAGAAACCTCAAAAATATGTACTCTGCTGTTTTCAACAACATAAGAATAATCAATGTTTTTTTTAGCAGCAAATCAGAATATCGTAAGGATTATGCGACTGGAGTAATGATGCTAAAAATTCTGCCTTGAAATCACAGGAATAAATTACATTTTAAAATATAATAAAACAGAAAACAGTTATTTCAAATAGTAAAAATATTTCAAAATTGTACTGTTTTTTGCTGCACTTTAGATCAAATAAATGCAGGCTTGGTGAGCAAAAGAGAACATTTAAAAAACATTTAAAAAAAAAAAAAAAACTTTTGACTGGTAGTGTATATATAAATATATAAGAAAAAAATGTTGATATATGTATTGAATCTTTCTCCAGACATCCACACCAACTGTGAAACATTCTACATCAACCTCAGATACAGGGGAACTTGCGTCTGATTCCTCTTCCAAGGTATTAGCATGTTCTTGAGCATGTTTTGATCATTTAAAATGAATTATAAAACTTGCTTTTATGAGCTTTAAACTTATTCATTCCTATGTTTTCCAGCTTTGGGAGTCGTCCACTCCTTCATCTTTTGAGGCCTCTGGGTCAGGCTTGGGTTTGGAGTCTGGCTGTAGCAGCTCCACCTCTTCTTCTTCGTCGTCAGTCTCCGTCTCCACAGGGCAGACCTTTCATTTTCACAAACGGTCGGTTTCTGGTGTCTCTGACTACTCGTCTCTCTCCCTGCCGCTGTACAACCAGCAAGCGAACGACTGCTGCATCATCAGAGTCAGCCTTGACACAGACAATGGCAACATGTACAAGAGCATCCTGGTGAGTGAGAGACATTATAGGAGATATATGTGACCCTGGACCATAAAACCAGTCTTAAGTAGCATGGGTATAGCAATAGCTAAAATACATTGCATGGGTCAGAATTATCAATTTTCTTTTATGCCAGATCATTAGGATATTAAGAAAATATCATGTTCTAAGAAAATATTTTGTCAATTTCCTACCATAAATATAAAACTTTTTTGATTAGTAATATGCATTGCTTAGAACTTCATTTGGACAACTTTAAAAGCGATTTTCTCAGTACTTTGATTTCTTTGCACCCTCAAATTCCTGTTTTTTCAAATAGTTTTATTTCGGCCAAATATTGTCTTATCCTAACAAACCATGCATTAATGGAAATTTTAAAAAATGTACCTTTATGACTGGTTTTGTGTTCCAGGGTATATACATATAATGAAGAAAAGTTGGTGAGGTAGTAGTAAATTTATTTTAATAATCATGTTTTTTTTTTAGGTGACCAGCCAGGACAAAACCCCTGGTGTGATAAGGAAAGCCATGGCTAAGCACAACCTGGACAATGACAAGTCAGAAGACTATGAACTGTTACAGAGGGTCTCCAAGCATAAAGGTAAAAACCTAAAACAGGAAGTTGGGGCTAGAAATATCATAAGGGCTTTTTGTTTGTAGGGATATATTGCTACATTATCAGTTACTAGTAGATATTAGAGTTTTTTTTGTAATATTTGATGGGTTTTTTGGATGTTTAAAGGGATAGTTCACCCAAACTTCTGTCATTAATTACCCTCATGTTCATCTTTGGAACACAAAATAAGATATTATTGATGAAATTCAAGAGCTTCTGACCCTGCACAGATGGAACGCAACAACCATGTTTAAGGCAGGGTTTTTGACCCATGTTTATACAGGGTCAAAAAGCTCTCAGTTTTCATTAAAAAATATCTTCATGTGTGTTCTGAAGATGAACAAAGGTCTTATGGGTTTGAAACAACATGAGGGTGGTTAATTAATGATAGAATTTTCATTATGGGTGAACCAACCCTTCAATGTTTATTTCCACTTTTGTTAGATCATGCAATGCTCTCCTGCTATCATCCAATGCTCTCTTAATGTTATTCTTTGAAACCAATTCTTTAAAAACACTTTTTGGAGAGGATTAGGATGGTATTTTCAATTTCAAATTAATGGTTTAGTTTGCTCCTGAATTAAAATTTCCTGATAATTTACTGACCCCCATGTCATCCAAGATGATAATTTCTATCTTTCTTCAGTCGAAAAGAAGTTAAGGTTTTTAAGGAAAGCATTGTAGGATTTTTCTCCATGTAGTGGACTTCAATAGGAACCAAGGGGTTGAAGGTCCAAATTGCAGTTTCAATGCAGCTTCAAAGCGCTCTACACAATACCAGCCGAGGAATAAGGGTCTTATCTAGTAAAATTATCTCTAATTTTTACCACAAATTAAAAGCATTTGTGGTTAAAAAGTTAATATTATTATTTTTTTAATAAACAATAATTTCGCTAGATAAGTATTGCTAGATAAGTATTCCTCGGCTGGGATTGTGTAGAGCCCTTTGAAGCTGCATTGAAACTCCAATTTGGACCTTCAACCTGCTGATTCCCTTTGAAGTTCACTATATGGAGAAACATCCTGGAATGTTTTCCTCAAAAACCTTAATTTCTTTTCCACTGAAGAAAGAAAGACATGAACATCTTTGATGACATAGGGGTGAGTGAATTATCAGGAAATTTTAATTCTGGAGTGAACTAATCCTATAAGCTTGTTGATATCTCTAACCTTCATTTTTTTTCCTCCACAGAACTTAAAATCCCAGATAATGGAAACGTTTTCTACGCCATGAACTCATGTGCCAACTACGACTTTTTGCTGCGAAAGCGTGGCGCCCCCAAAACCTGCCGCTCAAAGAGCTCCCCGAGCCTGACTCTACCACGCATGAAGCAGAAAGGCTTCAAAATACCGAAGGGCTTCTTCTAAAAACAAACCTGAAGCTGTTGGAGATCGCCAAGAGTCACTTTATTAACCCCTACAGTATTATCTGGATCTTTTTTCCAATGGATTTACTGCAGTTCTGAGCTGCTTGTTTCTTGCAGGAAACTGTCCCTGTGTTTCCTGTCCCTACGGACTATGCGACAGGCACAGGAGGACCACTGTGGTTCTTACAAGGTTTGCCTTAAGACTGCACATGAGGCACACTGTGTGTGAGAAGCATTTAACAAATGCAGTCGTTCATGCATGAGCACACTAAACAAAGACATTTCAAGCACTTTAGAAAGGTCCTGAACGCAGGAGAGCAGTTCGGAGAGCTGATGTGGTCCTTAGTCCTTTTCACATTCAAAGTGGATTTTCTATTGATTCATCTTCAAATAGACTCTCCCTTCAGACTCAATAGCAAAATTTGCTATCACCGTCTCATTGTATAGCTACAGTATTACATGTACAGTACAAACTATGTAAAGTGTATAGTCTTTTGTTTGCTTTTTGTTCGTTTACATGGCTGTTTTGACTGTTGCCGCTGCCATTTTAGCTTGCCTGTTTTCCTGTAACTGATTACAAACTGAAACTAACCTTTCAGGCGATAATCGGATTACTCAAGACTGGAAGATTCTCTTTTGACTGCTAACGACTTGATTAAAGTCGCATTTGAGCATGAGGAGATGACATGTCTGAGCTGCAGGATTGACACTGTTATTTATGGTTATCAAATAACCATAAATAATATTATTTGTGCTTACTAGTGTATATAAAATGCAAATGTTCTTATCTAAATCTTAGAAAATATCAATGCCAAAGCCGTTCTTTTATTTGCAATTGGCCTCTCTCTGTGTTTCACATTATAGAACGCTGTAACTACAGAAAGGCTTTTTTCGTACCAAACACTGTGAGTGGCTTCACCCTGCTAAGCCTTTTTGCATTGTGAATTATATCTATCAGTGCTTTCTTACCATGTGCTCTAATATGATGAGCAGAAAGTGTGAGGGAATGTTGTTGCTATGAGGAGATATGTTTGTGTTTGTGTTTGTGTTTGTGTGTGTGTGTGTGTGTGTGTGTGTGTGTGTGTGTGTGCATGTGCATTTTCATTTAAGAAAAATGATAGAGAGGAATTTATATTGTAATACGATGAAAGAAAAACACCACGCGTTGGTGGTTTTCTGCTACTATGCCAACTATATAGCTGAACTGGAACAAAATATAGATTGTGCTTAATTTCAAATTCATGAAACGATCAAAATGCATGGAGAAAATATATGCCAATAGTGATTTCACTGTTACAATGTCTCCTTGACAAACATGCTGTCTGGAAACTACAAAGTGAAGTGAAATATTCCTGCCTGCGGCTTGTCACTCAACACATGTGCCATATCCAGACTTCATTTTGTATGTTTTTGTCCCCTTTTTTACCCTTTTGTATGCCTGAATCTAACTCTGAATGTTAATGTCAAAGTTTGAATGTTGAATTCCAGTTTGTGCCATTGCCCCATTTTTATTTATTTATTAGTTTACAATTGTTTTATTTATAATTTTATTGTTGTGAATATGATTAATTAATGCACCTTTGTATGTACAAACAAGCACTACATTTTTAAAAAAAACTTACAAATAAATGTGGGGGCGCTGAGACCCCAGTACTTGACGCTTCTGTGTTTTTTGATTTCATCTACACAAACCATGTCTCATTTACAGACATTCAAATATGAGGGATTAAAAACTAGTTGATGGCATCATTATAATTATTACAAGTAAAAAAATTTAAAAAGATCTGTATTTTTCTATTACAAAACAAATTTGCTTGACAAATGTACTACAAATAGAATCATTACATGGAAAAAATAATGTAAATAATGTCTCTTGGTAAAATTTGTAGTAGAAAACCTATGAAAGATTTATGTTATTTAAAAAATCCATATACATATTTTGGGCTATAGGGGGCACCATTATGACGTAAAAATTGTTGCACTTGTGAGCTGCAGGTGCTACCGGTTGCTATTTTCACCACAACACAATTCAGAATACACAACTTGGAAAATGAAATACTGATATGATGACCACAGCTGCTGAAAGAGCTTACAAGTAGCGATGGATATAAGCATAGGCTTAAACCAAATGTGGTACCATCAATTTTCCCCACAAGGAGTCTAAACGCCCCGGATATCGAGTAAATATTTAGATGGCATCTAGTGTTTCTTATCTCTACCGTTTGTAAGCTCTTTCAGTAGCTGTGGTCTACTAAATGCCTCAGTGGCATCAGGGCTAAAGTGTAAAGAATGGGCAGGAAAGGATAGGATGGGCAAACCGGTGGTGGTGGTGTAGGAGACCGGGGAGGGGTTGTGCACACCGAGCATTTACAAAATGCTGTGCCCGGCCCTCTGCCCAGGTGATGAGGGATGGTGTTTGTTTGTGCGTGATTTCACGCACACAGAAACAAACACAAAATGCCTAAAAGAAAAACTAACTAAATAAATAAATAAATAACAACCCAAAAACAAAACCCTGACAACCTCCAAAAAACAAACTATAGATTCTATGTAGCAAATTTGAATTTAAGTAAGCAAAGTAGCACATTTTAATTCAATTAAAATGTGCATAATGGCTGTAAAGAAAGATGGGAATACTTCAATTATAAATCCAGATTTATTGCTATTAAAATATGTAAATAACTGAAAGCCTCTAGACCTGAAGTTGAATCTAATTTGCTTTGTCGGTTAAACGAATTATCATCAAAAGGGAATGTTTCAGAAGAAGAAAAATTTAAGTTGAATAAGATCAATTTTCAAATTTAGAGTTAGCCAAAACGGCATTTATAAGATCCAGGGCCAAATGGCTAGCTATTTCTTTGCGCTTGAAAAGAGAAATGGAAAGAGAAAATTTCTTTCAGCTCTTAATAATGGAGCAGTTTGTAAAGATCTAGTTCAGATTTCTAATTTCATTACAATTTTTTATAGCAACCTTTACTCTTCTAAATTTTATATTAATTGTTGTGATAGCTTCCTTGATAAAAAAAAACACTGTTGTATCCCTGCTATTGATGAGGATTATAAAGCACATTGCGAGGCTGAGTTAAAATGTGAAGAAGTATGGAAGGCACTTCAGTTGATGAAAAAAGGAAAATCTTCGGGCATCGACGGCCTCTCTTTTGAATTGTACACTCACTTTTGGGATACCAAAACCCCTTTAGTAAAAATGTATAAAGAATGTATCATTCAAAGAAAGATAACCGCGTCGGTGCCGATAGCTTGCGGGCAGTACGCCGACATACAGCGCCCTTGCGCTATGGGCGTCCCGAGTTCGAATCCCTGCTCGAGGACCTTTCCCGACCATACCCCCTTCTCTCTCTCCCACTTCACTTCCTGTCAGCAATGATCTGTCCTATCATAATAAAGCCAAAAATAAGTTTTTTTCTTTGTTTTTTAAAAGAAAGACAACAGCAACCATGAAACAAGAGATAATTTCTCTTATCCCTAAAGCTAATAAAGATATTCTTTCAACTGATAATTGGCGCCTCATAATGCTCATAATTGTAGATTATAAAGTCCTGGCTTTGGTGTATGTCAATAGATTAAAAACAAATCTTGATTTTATAATTTCTGAATTTCTGATTTCAGTCTGTTTTTTAAAGGGCCGTCATATATCCAGTAATATAAGATTAGTCTTGGATTTGTTTGATTATGCTGATTCTGTGCGCTCAAATAGTCTTATTATTTTCCTTGATTTTTACAAAGCCTTTGACACGATTGAGCACCAGTTTCTTTTAAAATCTTTAAAGTTGTTCGGATTTGGGGATGCCTTTGTTGACACCATTGCTGTTTTATAATGGAATCAATAGTTCTGTTGTTATTCATTTTAATACCTCTAATAGATTTGATATTCTGTGTGGTGTTAGGCAGGGCTGCCCAATTTCTCCTTTTTTATTTTTATTAGTTACAGAGCTATTATCCCTAAGTATTGTTGAAAATCAAGAATTAAAAGGAATAAAAATGTATTTTAGGGAGGGAAATTAAGATTTCACAGTTGGAAAGGATGAAGCATGAATCTTGTGCTTCTGGTCTAAAATTGAATATCTCAAAATGTGATATAATGCCTGTTCATGATTTGAATTATGACTATTATTAAAAATATTCAAATTAAATTAAATCCACAGTTAAATATTTAGGCATTTATATTACCAAAAATTGGCAATTTATTTGGCAAGACAGCACTTGAATTTTTCATCCAGGATAGCAAATCAAAAAACATTCTTAATTCCTGGCTACAATGGAACCTATCATTGTATGGAAGAGTTCTGTTGTCCAAGGCTGAGGTGAGGGTCTTTCTCATTTTGTATATCCATCTCTATCTTTTGTTGAGAATAAAGTGGGCAAAGAAATTAATATTAATAATAAATAAAAAATAAATTTTCTTAAAATTTATTTGGAAAAACAAACCTCATAAATTAAAAAAGGAAGTGCTTTCCAATAGTAGAGCAGATGGGGGTACTGTTTGTTTAGATTTTTCTGACGCAATAAACATTTTTAAATTTAACTGGCTTAAAAGATGTCTAGCTAATCCTAAATCCATCTGGTATTTTATCCCCAACCATATTTTTGATCAAACTGGTAGCCTTTTCTTCATTTTAAAATGTAATTATCTACCCTCTAATATCTACCCTATAGCTTTGTCCAAATTTCATCAGCAGCGTCTCCTTGCTTGGAAGCTTTGCTATGTTCACAGTTTTTCACCCCATAGAACATTTTTATGGAATAACAGGGATATTACCATCAGAAATAAATCATTATTTTCCCCCAGGTGGTTTCAAAACAATTTTAATTGTATCCTTTGTTTATTTGATGACTCAGGAAATATTTTCTCTTATGAGAAATTTATGACATACCATAGTTTCCCGATTCCTTCTGGATTAATTCACCTTGTTAAAAATCACTCTTTATTTAATCAAAGGAGTTTAGTTGTTACTCAGTCTACTTTGCTATTGGAATGCGTTGATCTGTAAGAAATGTAATAATAGGCATGTGTGCCAAATTTTTCTATTTAAAAGGAAAATGTCTTCAAGAGGAAAGTTCTACTGTAGGTCCTTGGTTGATGATATAGACTGGAAAAGAACCTGGCTTTTATCTGGGAAATACTGAGTGAATAAAGGTTTTTAGGTTTTTAGATATTGTTGAATAACTCTTCAAAATTAAAAACAAGTTTATAAATCCTTTGGTACAAACCAAACATTCTTTAAATGAACCAAAATAGAAATTTCAAAATACACAGTTGCAAGTAGGCAGACACAATATAGTATAGTAGTAGTTAAATTTAAATTGCAGAATCAAGATGAAAAGTATTACAATAAAAAAATAAATAAAATAATAATATAAAAAAATAAAATACATTTACATAACTTTGCAAAGGGGTTATAAAATATTATGAGTCACTAAATTCGAAATAATTAGCTAATATAATAGCCTTACTTGAAAGGAAACATAAGGATGAAGCAATAATTCTAAGATCATTTATGAAGTGAGGAAAAGAAGGGGTGGTTTTAAAAAATCTACACTTACGAATACAAAATATACCATAGCAAAGAAGGTTGTTAACCAAGTAATGTTGCATACAATCTTTTTTGAAAACTCAAACTTAATGCATTCATAATTAAGGTTAATCTGGATACTGACACGGGACATTCTATTATTTAAATGAGACAAAAACAGCTTTGAATGGATACAGTTGAAGAATATATGCTCAGTGGTTTCAATATCACTTTCACAAAATTCACAAGAGTTCTCCTCAATATCAAATTTTGATCTAAGGAATTCTTTCGATTGATATATATCATTTATTATTTTAAATTGAAGCTCTTTTACGTTGGGGAAAATTGGAAAAGAGAGATAACTCATTCTTATCTCTTTTAATTCCTTGAATCAAAATCCTTAAAAATATGGTGGTTTATAAATCCATTTCCTAAGCGTTCAGAACTCGCTTACGTCATTTTCCTGCGCCAGGCAGGTCGGTCGGTCGCTCGCTAATACGCATGTTCAACGGAACGGGTCGCGCTAACGTTCAACATGGCGTTAAGCAAAACATACGGACAGAAACCTATTAAATTCCAACTAGAGGAGGATGGGGAATTTTACATGATTGGATCAGAGGTGTGTAATTCAACGCACTAATCTTTCTGAAGAGGATTTATGGTTGTGTGAAGCGTATATTGTTTTGCATTGAGTGCTAATACATCAGCTAGCTAGCTAGGATTGTTGTAAATTGCGATTAGATCGCTAACTGATTAATGATTTATTGAAAGAAATCAGTCCCGGCTTTTTACACATCAAGTATAGGGCTAACAGTTTTATTATTACCGTTTCACGATGCGAATTACCAGAGAAATAGAGTGCAGTCCCTTACAGAACTACGGCTAATTATCTAGTCAGTTTCCTGTTTTATTTCATTATGTGCCTGTGTTTAGGTGGGGAATTACTTGCGTATGTTCAGAGGGTCCTTATATAAGCGCTACCCATCACTCTCAAGAAGACTAGCGACAGTAGAGGAGAGAAAAAAGATAGTAGCATCATCTCACGGTAAGTGTAGAAGTCAAACATTTCAAACTGTAAACGTTTGATAAAAGGTCCGAGGACTTAAAAGGGTTAAAAGTAAGCTGGAAGTGGCACTTTCTATCTTACAGTATAAGCAATGTTTTGTGTTAGATCACGGTTACACCACTTTAGCCACCAGTGTGACGCTGCTGAAGGCCTCAGAAGTAGAGGAGATATTTGAGGGACATGACGAGAAATACAAGGCCGTGTCCATCAGCACTGAACCTCCAGCCTATCTCAGGTAAAGCATTTCTCACCTTTGATACTTAAAAGGCATTCACCCTTGCTTTGTGTTTGAACATGGACATTTCGGAGGATTCTTATTCATAATAGAAATGACAACAATTGCATCATTTCTTATTAATATTTTACTATTGCATTATATAGGTCATTAAAATAATACATTTACTGCAAGTAAGCTGCTTTCGTTGGAGTTCTCCTTTGCTCTGTTGCAAGGGATAAATTATATTTTTGTTGTTCCAAACCCATAAGACCTTCGCTCATCTTTAGAACGCAAATCAAGGTTTTTGAACCATGTTCAAAACCCAGAAAGGTAGTAACGACATTAATAAAATGGCCCATGTGACATCAGTGGTTCAACTATAATGTTATGGAGCTACAAGAATACTTTTTGTGAGCAAAAATAACAACTTTATTCGACAATTTCTTCTCTTCCGTGACAGTTTTCGCTGTGTGTTCACAACAATATCACAATGCATGCAATATGATGCTGTTGGTGCAGGAGACAATGTTCTATTGTAGTACCCGGATGCACTGTGTCTAGTTTACAAGCAGAGCAAGACACATGCTATACGGAAAACAGTCTTTGTAAACATGACTGAAGATTTTGAGAGGATGACTTTTTTGCCCAGACTTACTTATTTGAACCAGAATATGTCAGAACGCCGGCTCCTGTGTCAGCAACACTACACGCATGTGTAGTGGTACTCTCATGAATGAGCGTCGAAAACTAACATGACATGATTTTTTTTTTTTTTTTCCACAGGGAGCAGAAAGCCAAGAGGAACAGTCAATGGGTGCCCACTCTTCCCAACAGTTCCCATCACTTGGATGCTGTACCTTGCTCCACTACCATCAATCGGAATCGAATGGGACGTGACAAAAAAAGGACCTTCCCACTCTGGTGAGATTTTTTTTTTTTGTCTGCTTATAGGGACAGTGCACCCTTACACCCACATACAGTTGAAGTCAAAAGTGCAAAATGTTAATTATTTTACCAAAATAAGAGGGATCATACAAAAAGGCATGTTTTTTTTTTTTTTTTTATTTAGTACTGACCTGAATAATATATTTCACATAAAATACATTTACATAGTCCACAAGCTAAGCTAGTGGAATTTATAAAAATGACCCTGTTCAAAAGTTTACATACACTTGATTCTTAATGTTGTGTTGTTACCTGAATGATCCCCAGCTGTTTTTTTTTTTAGTTATAGTTTTTTCATGAGTCCCTTCTTTGTCCTGAACAGTTAAACTGCCCACTTCAGAAAAGTCTTTCAGGTCCCACAGATTCTTTGTGGGGTTTTTTTTTTAGCATTTTTGTGTATTTTAACCCTTTCCAACAATGACTGTATCATTTTGAGATCCATCTTTTCACACTGAGAGACCCATAAGCAACTATTACAGAAGGTTGAAATGCTTTACTGATGCTCCAGAAGAAAAAACAGTGCATTATGAAAACTTTGAATTTGAAAACCAGGGTAAATGTAAATTATTTTGTCTTCTGGGAAACATGTAGCTTCTGAAGGCCAGTACTAAATTAAAAAAATATATTTAGGCAAAATAAAAGAACTCATTTCGTTCAAAATTTTACACACCTGGCTCTTAATGCATCGTTTTTTTCTTCTGGAGCATCAGTGAGCATTTGAATCTTCTGTAATAGTTGCATATGAGTTCCTCAGTTGTCCTCGGTGTGAAAAGATGGATCTCAAAATCATACAGTCATTGTTGGAAGGGTTTAAATACACAAAAATGCTTTTATGTGAAATATCTTATTCAGGTCAGTACTAAATATAAAATAACATGCTTTTTGTATGATCCCTCTTATTTTGGTTAAATAAAGAACATTTTGCAGATTCTGCAAGGTGTATGAAAACTTTGACTTCCACTTTATATAAAAGGGGCTAGCTGTTTATCTTGGTGCTCCAGCTGTCCAGGTTTTGTCATGATCATTATGACATCATATTTTTCACATTTTCGCGTTGTTTTCTGTGATTAAGGTTTACTTTGTGAAGCTCTGTGTTCATTTTTTTTGTGAACTACCCCTGTATATAATTTACTAGTTTTATTTTCTTACTGTGTTTGTCCCCTGGATGTGTGCTATTACAGCTTTGATGATCATGACCCTGCGGTCATCCATGAGAATGCCACTCAGCCAGAGATCCTGGTGCCCATCCGACTGGACATGGAGATTGACGGGCAGAAGCTGCGTGATGCTTTCACATGGAACATGAATGGTAGACTTCCTTACACACTTCATTCTTAAGTTATTTTTGAATGTTTTTTTTTTATTCCTCATTACATAATAGCCTGAACTCTAATTTTCTTTGACCCAATAGAGAAGCTAATGACTCCGGAGATGTTTGCTGAAATCCTTTGTGACGATCTGGATCTGAGCCCACTGACTTTTGTTCCAGCCATTGCCTCGGCCATTAGACAGCAGATAGAGTCCTACCCCACAGACAGCATACTGGATGAGCAGATGGACCAGAGAGTCATCATCAAGGTACATGCGTCATTCTTTTTATAAATCTTCTAAACCCCAAGCTTTTGAACAGTGTATATACAGTATTATCATTATGTTGTTGTTATTCTGTAGTTAAACATCCATGTTGGGAACATATCTCTGGTGGACCAGTTTGAATGGGACATGTCTGAGAAGGAGAACTCTCCTGAGAAGTTTGCTCTGAAGCTGTGCTCTGAACTGGGCCTGGGAGGAGAGTTTGTCACCACTATCGCATACAGCATACGTGGCCAGCTCAGCTGGCATCAGAGAACCTATGCCTTCAGGTTTACCACACACACACACACACACACACACACAAATTTTTTATTAAAAGATAAGTTCACTTACAGAATTTCCTGATAATTCACTCATCCCCATGTCATCAAAGATGTTCATGTCTGTCTTTCTTCAGCCAAAAAGAAATTAAGGTTTTTGAGTAAAATATTCAAGGATTTTTCTCCATATAGTGGACTTCAATGGGGATCTGCAGGTTGAAGGTACAAATTGCAGTTTCAAAGCAGCTTCAAAGGACTCAAAACAATCCCAGCCAAGAAATCAGAGTCTTATCTGGCAGAACGATTGTCTATTTCCTTAGGCCGAAGTACTGACCCAGTCTTCACAAAGCGAATGTTTGAAGAAGGTCAAACTAAGGTAAAGCCGGACAGTTTTGAAGTTGAAGGAGAAAATGAGATGGAGTCTTTAGCCCTACTCTACCTTTTTGAACTGAAGTACATAGATGAAGAACTAACCATGCGTGACCTTTCCAAAGTGATTACGTAATGCAAGTTGTGCATCACAGCTAGTGCAAGACAAGCATTTGTGATTAAAAAGTATATACCTTTTTATTTATTTTTTTTTAGAAAATGACAGATTTCGCTAGATAAGACCCTTATTCCTCAGCTGGAATTGTGTAGAGCCCTTTGAAGTTGCATTGAAACTGCAATTTCGATCTTCAACCCCTTGGCCACCATTAAAGTCCACTATCTGGAGAAAAATCCTGGAATGTTTTCCTCAAAATCCTTAGTTTCTTATTGACTGAAGAAAGAAAGTAAATTCTTCGTAAATTCTCAGGATTTTTATTCTGGAAGTAAACTAATCCTTTATCACACTTAAAACAATTTATCACAGTCAGGCCAAGTATGAATCCTTTTAAAGCTTTTTACTGTGTAAGAAAAGGGTGGTAAAAAGTCAAGTGTTGGCTCATTATTAGTGCTGATATGTTGATAAAACATAGAAAAGTATAGTATAGTTCACAACTTGAACTTGCAAACAAATATGAACTTTGTCCAAGTTGGACATGTTTTCAGACAGTGTCTCATGTCTGGGACTCATCAAAAGGGTCATGGCCTTCCTCTGGGAGGAGGACACATATTTTAGCCCAGTATTGTGAAACAACTAGAAAAGAACCATTTGTGTCTGAAATTTGTCTGACATGTTGTGTTTTGTCTTTGTGTTTTGCAGTGAGAACCCTCTCCCCACTGTGGAGATTGCCATCCGAAACACAGGTGATGCTGACCAGTGGTGTCCTCTCCTGGAGACACTGACAGATGCTGAGATGGAGAAGAAGATCAGGGACCAGGACAGAAACACAAGGTAAAAAAATAATCTACCTCACTTAAGACAGTGTTTTGGCCCATAGCAGAGGTGTACCAGATAGATAGGCAGACAAACCATGTCAATGATAAACTATTAAAGGGATAGTTTATCCAAAAATGAAAATTCTGTCATTAATTACTTGCCCTCATGTTGTTCCAAACCTGAGAGACCTTCGTTAATCTTTGGAACAGATTTTTTTTTTTTAAATTAAATCTGTAAGCTTTCTGTCCCTCCATAGAACATCGGCAACATGTGACATCAGTGGTTCAACCGTAATTTTATGAAGCTACTTTTTGTTGCACAAACTAAAATAACAAAGTTTTTTATGTGCAGATCAAAGCTAGGGTGACGCAGAGGAGAATAATGGTTGAAAGTTATTTTCGTTTTTTGAGCACAAAAAGTATTCTCGTAGCTTCATAAAATTACATTTGAACCACTGATGTCACATGGACTATTTTGTCAATGTTCTTGGCACCTTTCTGGACCTTGAACGTTGTAGGACACTTGCTGTCTAAGGGGGATCAGAGAGCTTTTGGATTTTGTCAAAAAAAAAATCTCTTAATTTGTGTTCTGAAGATGAATGGAACAACATGAGGGTGAGCGATTAATTACAGAATTTTCATTTTTGGGTGAACTATCCCTTTAATGCTATAAGACCAATAATACTACTTTGTACAGATTTGGGAGGTCTTGTGGCTATTTTAGTTCTCATTTTAAACCTTTTCTGTTTCAGGCGAATGAGACGACTTGCAAACACAGCCCCAGCATGGTGAAAATCACATCTCCCTCCCACAACTATGTAAATCTGAAGAGGAAATACCAATAGCTATACAACCCAGCATTACTGACATAAAGAAATAGAGACATTCCACTGGTCAGTCCAGATCCAGTCCCTCCAGATCAGAGTAACTTACTGTAAACTAAAGCAACATCTGTTCCAGTCTGGCCTAGCCAAAGCCCATGTCATGACCTTCCCCCGTACCCAGTATCTGTCATCTTGGAGAAAGACGGTCTCTGTCTTCAAGTGTTGAGAATATTTTATGGTATCTTTATTTGTCTTGTTTTGTGTTTGTGTATAGATGCCATTTTGTAAACATAATGTGCTTTTAAATAAAATGAAGACAAACTTGGAATGCCTTTTTGATCCCAAAGGCTTGCAATGCCGCTTGCAGTCTCTGTATTGTGTTCTGAACTAGCAAACTAGTAACCCAAGTGCTGTAGATATGAACTTAAAAATTTATTTAAGCAGAAATATTTAAACAAATGGCAAATATAATACAACAGAAAACTGAATTCATCAGCCTTCAGACAAACAAATGTATTTGTATTCATGTTTACAGAAAAGCATGTATCCATGTAAATATATATGTGGTTTTTAGGTAACTTTTGTAAAGCACAAATTCTTCCAAACAATCCATCTTTCAGTTTCACTGCATAAAGCGTTTTGTTTTTTTCACAACGGTGCTGTGCTAACAAAAGGCCACAGGCTTGAAAATGCATAGTCTGCAGTTCAATTTGGCATTTCAGATAGTCGGCACATTTGTGAATGTGTCCACCTGCCTCACCGCTGACTGTGTTGTGGGAAAAGAGATATGCCACAGTATCGTACCCAAGAAAATACCCTCACACCCTCTCCAAAATGATGGATTATAGTTTGGGAGATTGGCTTCTTTTCAACTCCAATCCTGCTAGCCACCACTGCTTTGTAAGATTTACTGAACAGTTGTCAAGAAAACGGCGATTGTTTCAAACCATGTGGTGTGAAGTCAAACAGAAAGGCATTGTTCTTCCAGAACAAAAATAACAAAGGAAAACTGTTTGTGATGTGGATGGCACTGAATGCAAAATTTGGATCTATTTGTTCGGTACACAAAGGCACTAAGGTGGCCATATTCTCCAACTTTCCTGGATCCAGAGTGTCTTCTATTACACAGTCTGACATAAGCTTCCCCAACTAAAACAAGGAGGACTTTAAAAGCATGACAAGATTTACTGTTGTCTTTGTGGTGTTGAAACCTTCAGTTTTCTTCTCCTTGAGGATCCTCTTCATTTTGACCTTGGCCGTTATCCTCTACACCTTGTCCATTCCAGGATAGCCCACTCTGATCTTCTGGAAGAGGGGCGTAATTCGGATCTTCTTGAGGCGTGTCAAACAAAACTCGACTGCAAATGTGAATGAAAATTTGTTTTCCATGTTGAAGCCAAACAAATGATTAAAATATAAAAATATATATATTTATAGTCATACTTACAAAATCCCAGGAGTGGCAAGAAGCTTTCTGCCTCCAGGCTGGTTAGGAAATACATCCTCCAGGAAGTAGTAGATGTGTCCTACACCAATCCCTATATGTATTACACACAAAGATTTATAAGTAAGAAAATAGTTCTATTCAGCAAAGACATTTATCTATAGTGACAGGAAAGACAGCCACAATTTTAGAAAAGACTTGATCACAAAATTGGCATTAAATGATTTCTGAAAGCTGCAGTAATGCTTGCTGATAATTCAACTTTGTTCAGTCAAAAGATTTTTCTCTTCTGCTCACCAAGCCTGCATTAATTTGATCCAAAAATACAGCAAAATCAGTTATGTTGTAAAATAGTTTTACTATTTAAAATAACTGCTTACTTTATGAATATATTTTAAAATGTAATTTATTCCTGTGATCAAAGCTACACTTTTAGCATCATTACTCCAGTCCAGTCATTACTATATTTCAGATAAATGCTGTTTTTCTGAACTTTTTATTAATCAAAGAAACCTGAATAAATTCTACTTAGCTGTTTTCAACATAATAATAATAATACATGTTTTTTGAGCAGCAAATCAAAACATTAGAATGATTTCTGAAGGATCATGTGACTGGAGTAATGATGCTAAAAATTCAGTTTTGAAATCACAGGAAATAATTACATTTTAAAATATATTCAAAAAGAAAACGGTTATTTTAACCGGTAAAAATATTTCGCTGTACTTTGGATCAAATAAATGCAGGCTTTTCTTAAAAAAGAAAAAAAACAACTTACTGGTCAAAAACTTTTGACTGGTAGTGTACACTTTGACTCTGGCTATAAATATTTCAGTTTCATTTTGTAATGATCATGTTTATGCAAAATCGTATCAAAAGTCATCTCTTTTGTCAAATGCATTTCAGGACAAAAGTTAACATACCCAGGAGATCAATAACAATGGAGTTGCCCAGTAACAGAGAGAATCCCATGAGCACCCAGGGAAGGAATGGGGCCTGGAAGTTGAGCAGGCCAAAGAAGTTCATGCGGATGTAAGGGTTTCTTCTACTCCAGATATAAACCAGCATGATAGTAAAAGCCTGTCCTAAAAAGAACAGGTTGGCAAATAGACCAAAGAGCTATAGATATTAGAGTTAAAGAAATTACACAGAGAGAAGATTGAATTTGACTAAAAACTGATTTTATCACAATTCAAATAAACAACAAGAAAGGATGAAATGTTCTTTATAAATAAACATTGACATTTCAACCTATGGAAGCTAATTTCTGACATTAAAATTCAAAATTATAAAGTAGAAAGTAATTTAAGACAAAAAATATTGAAATCATGACACAAAGAAGTCAGACAAAGTCAAAATTATGGCAAGTAGTCCGATAAAAAAAGCAGATTAAAAAGTTAGTTATGAAAAAAAAATTAAAGTCAATTATTACAAAAGTTTAAATTCTGACATAGAAAGTAATAATTATGACAGACAAAATAAGCCATAATTATGAATACATAATTCATAGTTATGAGAATATTTATTTTATGACCTTCTGTCATAATTATGATAATTGTGAAAAGTCCTAAGTATGACAATTTTATGTCAAAATCTTCACATTTTTCTCACAATTATAATGAATTAATAATTAACATTTCTACCAGTCAAATGATGTCAAAGTGAGATTTTTAATGCTTTTTAAAAAAGTCTCTTTTGCTCACCAAGCCTGGATTTATTTGATCAAAAGTAGAGCAAAAAAAAAGCATAATTTTGAAAGATTTTTACTATTTAAAATATTTTAAAATGTAATTTATTCCTGTCATTTCAAAGCTGAATTTTTAGCATCATTACTCCAGTCACATGATCCTTTAGAAATCATTCTAATATTTTGATTTGCTACTCAAAAAGACATTTATTATTATAATGATGTTAAAAACAGCTGAACAGATTTTTTTTCAGGTTTCTTTGATAAATAGAAAATGCATTCATATGAAACAGAAATCTTTTGTAACATTATAAATGTCTTTATCATCACTTTTCATCAATTAAAGGCACCCTTGCTAAATAAAAATAATAATAATTTTATATATATATATATATATATATATATATATATATATATATATTGAATGGTGTATGATCTTTAGATCTTTCTATTCATCTTTTTTTTTTATACTGATAACAACAACAATAATAATAAATGTTTCTTGAACAGCAAATCAGCATAGATCAGAATGATTTCTGAAGGATCATGTGACTCTAAAGACTGGAGTAATTTTAAATAGTAAAATATGTACAAATTTGACTGTTTTTGCTGTACTTTGGATCAAATAAATGCAGGCTTAGTGAGTAGAAGAGACGTCTTTAAAAAAAAATCATTAAAAATCTTACTCTTTAAAAACTTTTGACTGGTAGTGTGTGTCTGAAATGGGTTTTCATATCAACCTGTAGCTTAGGTTCAATATGAAGTTAACTGAGCTTATAGTGCTAATTCACTCAAAAATGAAAATTGTTACTGTTTACTCATTGTCATACCATTCAATGTACATCAATTATATTTACATTAGGATACTTCTTTCACAAACTTAAAAAAAAAAAATCTTATCCACCCAAAACCATTGAATGGTAGTATACATTAAAGTTTCAAAAGACATGTGGTAAGTAATCATTGATAATCACACGACACATGGTTTGGTGAAGAGATGTGTGCTTGGTTGTTGTTAATGTGATAAATGCTGAAGGATACAGTCATAAGAACACCACCGAACAGGAACATGTAGACAAAATCTGCCGTTCGACCGCGAAAGGAGCCTTCTTCCAGCATTCGACAGTAACGATATCTGCTAAGTCAAGGGCATAAACTAGGATGACCTACAGCACAGCTGCATACAAACCAAATGACTGTTATGCAAAGCAAACACACTGTGAAACTGTGTGGATGTGTTTTTGTGTGCACACTTCCCTTATCATTTCAGACAACCGACAGCGAGAAATCAAAAAGGATACAGAAAAATCATGTTGAACAAGAAGCTGAATCCAAGAGGCCCAAAAAACAAGAAGTTTGTGATCAGTCGCCATACCTACATAAAAAAAGAGAGAGAAAATATAAATGTATATAAAAAAACACAACAGCTACATACTGTTGTTAAAGAGGTTGCCATAAACATTTCAATGATATCAGGATACTGACCTGGTATTTCTTTAATATCAAATCAGGGTTAAAATAGAGTTGAAACGGTGTGATGAACTCCAATTGCTGTAATAAAAAAAAAAGTCAAGCAATTCACAAGGTTTTATGGTGACCATAAAAAAATGAACCTGTTTTAGATTGTTCTTGTAAGTACTCTTAAAAGTACTCTTTGTGTGATTTTTGGATAGTTGACTGTCCTTCATATATACAGTTGAAGTCAAAAGTTTACATACATCTTACAGAATCTGCAAAATGTTTATTATTTTATCGAAATAAGAGGGATTAAACAAAATGCACCCTATTCAAAAGTTTACATACACTTGATTCTTAAAACTTTGTTGTTACCTGAATGATCCAAAGCCGTTTTTTTAGTTTAGTGATAGTTCATGAGTCCCTTTTTGTCCTAAACAGTTACACTGCCCGCTGTTCCTCAGAAAAATCTTCAGGTCCCACAAATTCTTTGTTTTTTTTTCAGCATTTTTGTGTATTTGAACCCTTTCCAACAATGACTATGATTTTGAGATGCATCTTTTCACACTGAGGACAACGGAGGGACTCCTTTGCAACTATTACAGAAGGTTCAAATGCTCACTGATTCTTCAGAAGGAAAAACGATGCATTAAAAGCAGGGGGTGTAAACTTTTGAACAGAATGAAGATGTGTACATTTTTCTTATTTCGCCTAAATATCATTTATGTTTCCCAGAAGACAAAATATGTTACATTTATATTCAAATTCAAAAGTTTTTACCCCTGGCTCTTAATGCATTGTGTTTCCTTCTGAAGCATCAGTGAGCGTTTGAACCTTTTGCAATAGTTACATATGAATCCCTCAGTTGTCCTCAGTGTGATAAGATGATCTTAAAATGATTTAGTCACTGTTGGAAAGGGTTCAAATTCACTAAAATGCTGAAAAAAACAAAACACAGCTGTGGATCATTCAGGTAACAACAAAGTATTAAGAATCAAGTGTATGTAAACTTTTGAAAGGTGTTATTTTTGTATAAGTTCAACTATTATTTTCTTTTGTGGACTATATGTAAACATTTTTATGTGAGATATCTTATTCAGGTCATTACAAAATAAAAAAACCCAGTTTGACAACTGTATGTATAATAAATAATACATAACATTTTATAACCTCGATAACTGAGAGGCTATTTATAATATTAGCAGTTTTTAAAAGGTATTTATCACATGTTAGCACAAAAATACAGATAAATTATAAACAAAATATAAATATTTTTTGACATCATTTACTAAACCCAAATCTTGATATTTAAATATAACTACACACAAACATTTCTTGATGTATTATTATGTTGGTTCTTTAGGCATTGAATCTTGAATGTGGTGAAGATAATAACAATTGTGAAGGCATATCGTCTTACAGTCTTCAGTATGTGATGATTCTATATTTATCTTGCAGTATAAATCCAGTATCACTCATACTGTAGCCTGGTTTAACGTTACTCACCACAGCTGCCGTTGTCAGGACGCATGCAGTGGTATATGCTCGTGTGACGGCTGGGATCTGCATGTACTCTTGAGTGACGCTGTTTGCCATGATGTTTCTCCGGCGTATTTAAAACTCTTCCGCACACTTTCACTGTGTATCCGTATGGTCACTTATCCCACAGCACATTTCAGTACATTGACGCTGACCAACGATCGATCGGTTCAGTGTTGATAGGCTTTATGCCTCAGTAGATCCATGTCCACGTTTAGCGTTCGCTCCAGTCTGTTTATTTTTAGTGGTTCATAATGTTTGCGTTTGGATATAAGAGTTTTAATAGGGGCGGAGTGTGAAATCTAGGCTTTATCAGACGCTTCAGCACCTCCACGTGGATATAAGCAAAATTCTCTTGTTGTTCCGTGGACCAATGAGATTGCACGGTACCGCCGACGTCATGAAAGTGATATCAGCGTACAAGTAACTGACGTAAACTGTGTTTTATAAACTGTAAAAATGATAAATATATAAATTGTGCTTTCAGTTTTGTATAGTCTTTAATCTTCTATTATCACTGTTATTTTATTTAGATTTTTCTATGTTGCTAAAATGTAGAGCAACATTTTTGTAGATATTATAAAAAAACGTGTTTATATTACACTACCAGTCAAAAGCTTTTGGACAGTAAATTTTTAAATGTTTAAAAAAAAAAAAAAAGGCTCTTCTGCTCACAAAGTCTGCATTTATTTTATCCAAAATACAGCAAAATATTGTGAAATATTTGTACTATTTAAAATAATTGCTTTCAGTTTAAATATATTTTAAAATGTAATTTATATACATTTTCAGCATCATTCCAGTCTTCAGTGTCACATGATCCTTCAGAAATCATTCTAATATGGTGACTTGCTGTTCAAGAAACATTTATTATCAATATTTAAAACAGCTGAGTAGCCTACATTTTTTTCAGGATTTTTTGATGAATGGAAAGATCCACAGATCAGTATTATCTGAGATTTTTACTTTTGTAACATTATACAAAACACCATTCAAAAGCTTAGAGTCAGTATATATATATATATATATATATATATATATATATATATATATATATAAAATAATACTAAATTAATACTTTTAATTAGCAAGGATGCTTTGAATGGATAAAAACATGTATTCAAAAATAATGATAAATACATTTATAATGTGACAAAAGATTTATATTTCAGATAAATGCTGTTCATTCAGCTTTTTTAACATAATAATACAAATAATAATGTTTTTTTTTCTGGACAGCAAATCACTATATTAGAATGATTTCAGAAAGATCATGTGACTAGTAATGATGCTAAAAATTCAGCTTTGAAATTACAGGAATAAATTTAATTTTAAAATATATTCAAATAGAAAACAGTTATTTTAAATAGTAAAAAATATGTCAAAAATGTACTGTTTTTGCTGTACTTTGGATCAAATAAATGCAGGCTTGGTGAACAGAAGAGACTTCTTTAAAAAAAAAAACATAAAAAAAAAAAAAAACCTTTTGACTGGTAGTGTACTTCTCAAACTTTGGCCATTATGTCTTTTCCTCATAGCATTATCTTTCTCTATGTATTTCTTTCATTTTCTTTTCTTTTATTTTAACACAGTGCTTACTGCAAATTAATGAATACATAAGTCGATCACACAAAAATTAGGACAGGTAAATCATCTGGGAATATTTTCATTGTACCAAAATACAACACACATTTTATAAAAGTATTTACATAGTAAATATGAAAAGCCAAAGAAAGTAGTGTAAGAACTACAAAAACTAGAGAAAATATAGAAAAAATGTACACTGATGATGTGAAGAAAACATACGCCAAGCTGATCTATTGATGTATATTATTATAAAAAAAAGATTTAAAACATTGTCAGTGTCCTGCACTGAAGAGTGCCAGTTTGTCTGTTCATACAGTCATACATATCATAAACAAATGATTATGTGTCAAGAGTTTGTGATTTAAAAAACATCCTTCCCCTATGCAAAAGAAAAAAAATAATTTTGAATTAGACCTAATGTCTAAACAAGCTTTTCTTGTGTTATTAATCAATACAAACTGCAGTACAGTACAATTTGCAGCGAATCATAAAAACTTCGAGAGTTACGGACATTGCAACTGGTGCAAAGATCCCTGACAAATGTTTTAGCACCATGTTTAGCACCATAACAACAGGGTATTTATGTCTCCTCACACAGTGGTGGCTTGATAATACAACAAATACAGACATAGCTGCTCGTGGTTCATAAAGCTCAGATGTGCAAGATTTCCTGAGAAGAAATTAGAATAATTATTTTTGAGGTGAAAGGAAAAGAAATGCCCAGGGAACAAAAACTTAGATTACATAGTACAGTTCCACATCATGACAAAGTAGGAAAATTTACACTATATGCTTTAGACCAGAGTGTGAAAACTTGCTGTAAGAGACAGAAATGTTTCCTGAGAGTTTATGGCATGCTACATCCAAAGAAGTCTGGACCAACGTAGCGTGGGTAACCTTCCAAAACCTTACGCTGAACTAGGTCAAACTTCCAGTACTGTCGACGGCTGATGAAGACGGCAAAGCCTGTGGAGTACACAACAGTTTGTGAGAAAATTACTTAATGGAAAACATTTGCATTCATAAACCAATGTAGCAGAATATAATAAGTAATTCTAAATCAGAAATATGAGTGTGTACAAGTATGCGTTGTAACAAAATAATTCCATTTGACTCAAAACAACAGTCACTGATTATTTTTTTCTGAAATGTCGCCATCTTCTGTCTGTCACACAACCAATTAAAGGGATTAAAGGGATAGTTCACTCAAAAGTTCTGTCATCAATTACTCACACTTATGTCATTCCAAACCCGCAAGACCTTCGTTCATCATCGGAACACAAATTATATATTTTAGGTAAATTCCGAGAGCTTTCTGACCCTCCTTAGACAGCAAGGTTACTACCACGGTCAAGGCACAGAAACGTAGTAAGGACATTGATAAAACAGTCCATGTGATGAAGGGCTTGCAACAACATGAGGGTGAGTAATTGATGACAGATTTTTTATTTTTTGGTGAACTCTAAGTAGATATTTGCCACCTTATTAAGATGTGTTACCTTTTGTGTCAAATTTGTATATTTCAGCAAAAAATTCAATCAGAGTAATAAGACGCAAATCGGTGGTTATGAATCAAATGAAATTAATATCAACAAAATCCATCTTTGCACTGCAAAAGTGGCACAATATCTGCATCTGAAGTAGATTTTGCATGTATTCACACAGAATGTTTAATGCAGCTCATAGCTGGCTTTAATGTTTTTACACTGCAATTACAGCTGCACAAATAATAATAATTAAAAAAAATTGTACCTAAATATAAAACTATTGAAAGTCTACTTTAAATATTAAACTAAAACAGCCAGTAGGGGGAGACAAGTCTCTTAATATTTTATATATATACTTTTGAATGGTCCATGGAATCAGTGATTAAATAATGCAGATTCAACAACTTTCAGTTTACTCCAAATCCAGAATTAAAATTTCTTGATAACTTACTGAAGGTTGAAGGTCTAAATTGCAGTTTCAGTGCTGCTTCAAAGGACTCTACACAATCCCAGTTGAGGGATAAGGGTATTATCTAGCGAAACGATTGGCCATTTAAAAAAAATACAAATTTATATAATTTTAACCCACAAATATATTTTGTAGAGCCTTTGAAGCTGCATTGAAACTGCAATTTAGACCTTCAAACCCGTTAATCACCACTGAAGTCCATTATATAGAGAAAAATCCTGGAACATCTTCCTCAAAAACCTTAATAATAAAAAAAAACCTAATAAAAAAAAAATATATATATATATATAGTTATCGCCTTACTTAACCAGTTGATTGATTAGAGTTTTGTTTTACAAGTTTTCTAAAATCTTACGTTTAAATATACAAATTAGGCATTATTTATTGAAATATACGCTAATTTGCATAAGTTTCTAGTACAAAAATCTAAACACTGGATGAAGTCAGTTTCTAACTTCTAAAATTTCATTTTTTTGATATATTACAGTCAAAAGTTTTCACTTTTCAGTTTTGGTGCCTCCTTTTGTCACTCCATAATTCAGAAAATACTTAGAACAGACAGAAAACACTATATTTTCACAAGTTTTTGGGGAATAAAATGTTGAATATAATCAAGTAAATTATATGTGAACTAATGCCTCTGTAAAAACCTACAGGATATAGACAGGAATAAAAATGTGAAGTTTGGTGTGTGTAATTGCTACTGAAGTGGAGATTTATGGCTCAGTGTAGGAGAAAAAAACTCATTTTGAGAAAACGGCCTTTAAAAATATGTACTGTAATTGAAATCTATTGACACATACATAAAGTGCTATAAAAGAAACACTTAACAGTGTCTTTTGAATGTTTTCTTTCCACTAGTCTGAAAAAAAAACATCTCAAATTTGACATGTGCATGAAAAACTGTGTTTTTCCCTGCAGTGTCTGCCTTAAACTTACATAACCTGATTTTTTTTTTTTTTTTACACATTCACTAAAGCTGGAAGTACCGTTCGCATCCTGGAAGGCAGCATCGATCTCATCAGGGATACCCCACCAGTCCTGCTGCATCCTGCGTGGGTTGGCCGTGTCCACTCTCTTCTCATTGGAATCCAAACGCCAGTAGTTTCCTGACTTGAAGTAGTATGTGTGGTGGCCGTGGTGCTCCTTTAAGCGCAGTGCAGCCTGAATGTGCGTGACAGGAAGGCCTATATTCTGCAGAGGGTCTGGGCCTTTTATCTTGTGTTCTGCATCAAACACCCAGTAGTTAGAACCTAACAGAGGACATAAGAGAAAGAGTAAAGAGAATATGAGTAAAGAGTAAATATGATTACATTAATTCAGTTTAACTATCACTATATTCCATTTTTAGCACTGTATGCTTGCTTGTTATTTGTTATTGATCAGCAAATTAGTGGACTTCAATGGGGATCAGTGGGTTGAAGGTCCAAATTGCAGTTTCAAAGCAGCTTCAAAAGGCTCTACATGATCCCAGCCGAGGAATAAGGGTCTTCCCATTTGATCCCATTTGAAGTCCACTATATGGAGAACAATTCTGGAATGTTTTCCTCAAAAACCCTAATTTCTTTTTGACTGAAAAGAAAAGACACATACATCCTGGATGACATAGGGGTGAGTAAATTATCAGGAAATATGTATTCTGAAGTGAACTAATCCTTTAAAGATCCACACCTTTATATAAAATTATCTTGATACAGGTGCTCCCTCTAGTGATAAAAAAATAAAGTACATATACATCAACATACCTCATGTTTGACTCACTGAACCAATGCTATTCCTGTTCTAAAAGCACAGAGTAAGGTTTACCCCAAATTTTCAATCTTCATTCTGGGAAACACACAAGTACCATCTGAGCTACAATAACTAGCTACATGTATACAGCACTGTTCAGCTACTGCACTGCATATCACGTGAATTTATCTGTTGTTAGTAGCATGTGTTCTGCATGCTCGTGTTTTATCATGCCCTGCATTAGAGGCACAAAGCAGGACGCTTCAGATATGGGTCAAGGGGAAGTACCGCACCACCCATCACCATAGATATGTATATAACCAGGCCTGTCTGATCCTGTCCTCCAACCACAAATCACCAGAGTCAGCCACCGATGCTGAACTCACCCACCTTCAAAGAACCAAATATTGCCCTTTTTGTCTTCATAGGCGGCGCCTATGTTCTCTGGAATGCCCCTCCAGTGTCGAGAGGCCAGGGCAGGGTATCCCGCCTGCAGACGGCCCTCCCTGATGCGCCAGGCATAGCTGGCCTTGAAGAAGAACAATTCCCCACGGATTACAGACACAGCATCGAAGTCTGTGTGACAAGCTTCAGGCTACAAACAGTGGCAGCGAGAGGAGATGGGATAACAGGAGTGAGAATGAAGGGAACATATAGATAAACTCATTTTAAATGTGTGAGAGATTATGTTTATTATACAGACATTCTTTTAAATGTGTAATTTTGTCAAGGTTTAAATGGTCAGGGACTCACTGCACTGGTGATAATCTCATTGGTTTCTGTAGGGATTTGGATTGGGACTTGCGGCCGGGGACCGTAGAGGTATTGAATCCCTTTCTTGTCATCCTCACTGAGCTGGAGGGGATAAGAGAAGCTGTAAAATGGGGACATTATGGCGCCGGGCTCCAGAGAATGCTGTAGACCCAGGACATGACCAAACTCATGTGCTGCCACCTGAAGAAGATCAGTTCCTGTAGGATGACATGAAATTATTTTTATTTTTTTTCACACAGATCTGATTATGCTTTTATATCTGATCTTAAGGAATGTCAGCATGTTTGTTTGTTCTGTTTCTTCATGTAAAAATCAGAGCGATGCCATGAGACTTTCTAATGAGACAGCTGATAATAACAGAGTAGCAGACATCTTGCCTCCTGCTTCTGTAAGGTGCGTTAAGCAACCTTACAAAATAACCCACAGTTTGTATGATGTCATGCATTTGTATGATAAAAAAAAACAGATATGAATCGCTCTAATCCCAAATGGATGTGAACTGGGTTTAAGATTGGAGCCTGATATGCAAAAAAAAAAATCTTTAAAACGTACGTAGGTGTATCCAAGCTTTCCAAGTGAGTGGCAGGCAGTGAAGCAGTAAAATGACCATTCTATCTTTACAACTTACCAAGTTCATTGCCCACAGTCCAGGACTCATCATAGTCAAAATGAATATCTCCCTCCCGGTGTGTTCTTGGGAAAAAAGCATGAGCCAGGATCCCACCAGGGCCATCAAAGGGCAAATTATCACCATGCCAGTACCTGAAATAGGATACATAAACACATATATATATACATACTATATATTATCCCTGGTGTACACATAAATCTCAGAGTGTATTTTTTAATATAAATATATAAATATTTACTCATCATTTCCTGTTAGACGTCGAATAGACATTTAGAAAATGTTTAAAAGTTTGTTTATGATTTTGAATGTATAGAAAACTTAAAGATGTTTATCAGATGTTTGTACACAGCAGATGCTTTTCACATAAAGTGATCTTTAACAAAGACTATAAATATATTGCAGATGTACATGTGCTATCTGGGATCTTTGCATTACAGTAGGACTATTGCATAAAAATAAACAATTAAGTTAAAGAACTAAATTCCACTTTTATACATATGACGGGAATTAAATATGCAGTGTTCATTGTTTTCTGACAGTTTTAACATAGCAGAAAACAGAATAACATTATTGGATATGATATTTGGTATGTAAATGTACAGTTGAATTCAAAAGTTTACATACACCTGGCAGAATCTGCGAAATGTTAATTATCTTACCAAAATAAAAGGGATCATACAAAATGCATGTTATTTTTTATTTAGTACTGACCTAGAAGATATTTCACATAAAAGACGTTTACATATAGTCCATAAGAGAAAATAATAGTTGAATTGGTAAAAATAATCCTGTACAAATGTTTACATGCACTTGATTTGTAATACTGTGTTGTTACCTGATTAATTTTTTGTATATGTGTGTGTTGTTTAGTGACAGTTTGTTTATGAGTTTGTTCATGAGTCCCTTGTTTGTCCTGAACAGTTAAACTGTTTTTCAGAAAACTCTTTCAGGTCCCACAAATTCTTTCGATTTTTCAACGTTTTTGTGTATTTGAACCCTTTCCGACAATGCATGATTTTGAGATTCATCTTTTCACACTGAGGACAACTGAGGGACTCATATGCAACTATTACCGAAGGTTCAAACGCTCACTGATGCTTCAGAAGGAAAAATAATGCATTAAGGTGTGAAAACTTTTTGAATTTAAAGATCAGGGTAAACTGAACTTATTTTGTTTTCTAGGAAACATGTAAAGTATCTTCTGTAGCTTCTGAAGGGCCGTACTAAATGAAAAAAATGATATTTAGGCAAAATAAAAAAAAATCAACACATCTTCATTCTGTTCAAAAGTTTACACCCCTGGATGTAATGCATCTTGTTTCCTTCTGAAGCATCAATGAGCATTTGAACCTTCTGTAATAGTCATAAATGAGTCCCTCAGTTGTCTTCAGTGTAAAAAAAGATAAATCTCAAAATCATACAGTCATTGTTGGAAAGGGCTCATATACACAAAAACGCAGAAAAACCAAAGAATTTGTGGGACCTAAAGGATTTAGCTATCACTAAACAAAAAAAAAAACATAAACATATTTTACGTGAAGAATCTTATTCAGGTCAATACTAAATAAAAAAATAACATGTTTTGTATGACCCCTCTTATTTTGGAAAAATAACATTTTGTGTATGTAAATTTGTTTACTTATTAATTATTTAGTTTTATACCTGAAGACATAAATATTAAATTAATATAAAATATTTCTACCATTAAATTATGTAGGCTCATCTGAGATACAGACATTTTTTATATCAGTGGTCAAGAAAAATGTGTATCACATTTTCCACAAAAATAGTAAGCAGCACAACTGTTTTCAACACTGATCATATAAGAAATGTTTCTTGAGCACCAAATCAGCATATTAGAATTATTTCTGATGGATCATGTGACACTAAAAACTGAAATAATGGCTAATGAAAATGTAGCTTTATAACACAGGAAAAAATATATATTTAACAGTATTACTGTATATGTATTTCAAATATATACAGCTTTGGTGAGCATAAAAAACAAACCATAACAGTTATTTAGTTATAACAGCATTATACTATATTGTATTGTACTGTTCTTTACTATGTTGTATTGTACTTTGCTATACTGTTCTGTTATACTATCATACTATACTAGTACTCACTTTCGTAACCTTTGTATTATTGGACACTTGTTTGCAGGATAAATTAATCAAGGATGGCAAATACACCTGTGAAGAGGGTATTTGAGAAACAACTGTCACTGAGAATATGATTTTGCATGCTGTTATTATGAAATTCACTAGACTTCTGTCATATCAGTTGTTTAGAAAGATGAACAGGAGCCAGAGACCAAAAACAAAAATGACTTAGTGCACTTTTAAACTGTGTTACACCTAGGCATTTTTTTGTTTTTTGTTACCTTGCAAAGTTAATGACTATGTCGGCCTCTTGGTGGGTAACCTCAGTAAAGGTGAGGGGCGTGACATCACTCCAAATCTTGAGAGCTTCCTGAAAAACCTGCCTCACTTTGTCCTCACTCATCTGCCATGGGAAGCGCCGGATTCTAAAACAGTTTATCAACAAAACACATTTGACACACATTGTGTTACAGACCACCAGCCTTTCGCTGCTGGACCACCAACCGACACAAACCCACATCAGAGACCACCAGTGATTCATCTTTATTATTCATCACCATAGGCATCTGTCTGGTGAGCATGTCACATGATCTCATAATGTGCTCTGAATGGCTGTTTTATGAGCATAACGAAACTGTGGTTTCGGTGGTATTATGTATGTAGCTTCATGACCCAGTTCTCCGACAGGAGTAGAGCTCACCCCGCAGGGATCATGTAACCTCAGACACGTATCAGACTGTTCTGGATCTTCTCTGACAATTTGGGCATGATTAACCTTTTATTATAGTCATTTGCACGAAGGTGAGCACCTAATTAGGCATTCTTCAAATGTTTGTGTTGAACAACAGTACTAATCCACATAACTCAAGTTAAGCTTAAATTAAGCTGTTTCTACTTGTTTTATAAATGATTTAAAAATGCACATTTTAATAAAGGAAGCCAAGCTTTATCAGAGAGCCCACACACCTGTCTGTGTTAAGGAATGTGTCTGGATTCAGCCCCTCTAGCTTAGGATGTTTAATACTGTTTCTAATGCTTGTGTCCTTTTGAAAAGGATCCTTTTTACATTTCTGAGATTCCCAGAACTGTATATACACAATATACATATGTACCCACACACACTTTCCTTCAAACATTTTTTTTAAACATTTTGTTTATCTTATAATGCTCGATTCTAATCCGAAATGGATGCCTCTGTACTATTCAGACATGCAAATATTACACAAAGAACAAAGGAGAGCAACAAGACCACTGAAAGAAAAGCGAGTATCCTACATCTTTAACCGGATGCATCCACAGTGTGCTGCCTGTGAATAGATTTCCGTACAAATGTGGCTGATTACTACTCTCTCGGAGACGGCCCTTTTCTCCCTCATAGTTTGGACTATAATGCCCCTGCATTCCTCCACATAAACTGCCAGCTGTAAGCATGATCGGTACAGAGATAGAAAGTGCTATCAGCACACAAACATTATCGTTCATTCAGATATTGAATGAGGGCAAAAATGACCCCTTTGTTACGAAAAAAACAGATAGGCTCTGTGGCACTGAAAAGATCTGAAGCTTGTTTTAACTATATATTATATACTATATATTTTAACTATTTAACTATGCTTGATTGCAAATGAAAAATGTTGTTACAGAACTTATTAGTAATATAGGGTGATATTAATAATAACAATAACAACTATTTGTATATCTTTAATGCTAATAATAATAAGTATTTTCCTTATTATTATTTTACTTTTACACAGTAGACACTTTTAATCATAAAGGAACAAAAGCAATTTGTCATAGTGCTAGAAATGTTCATTGTATACAATTCCATGATTATTAGAAAGCTAAATTAATATTATTGTTATTATTATTATTTATGTTTAGCATACCATGAACAACCCTAAAAGCTTAATTAATTCCACAGAAACATCATAGACATTTTAAATATCACTGTAGTTTGGGATCAGTAGGATGTTTCTTGAAGAATATTATGCTCATCAAAGTTTAATTTATTTGATCAAAAATACAGGAAAAAAGTAATATTATGAAATATTATTGAAATTTAAAATAACAGTTTTCTATTTTAATATACTTTAAAATATAATTTATTTCTGTGATCAAAGCTGAATTTTCATCACCCATTACTCCAGTCTTAAGTGTCACATGATCCTTCAGAAATCATTCTAATATGCTGAATATCAATGTTGGAAACAGTTGTGCTGCTTAATATTTTATTGGAACCTGTGAAGTCTTTACTATCAAAAATTAACCAGCACAACTGTTTCCAACATTGATAATAAATCAGCATATAAGAACGATTTCTGAAGAATGTGACACTAAAGATTGGACTAATAATGCGGAAAATTCAACTTTGCATCACAGGAATAAATTACATTTTAAAGTATTTTAAAATAGAAAACCACTACTTAAAATTGTAATAATATTTCGCAATATTACTGTTTTGTTTTTTTTTATCAAGTAAACACAGCCTTGAAGACTTACGGTTACGGTTTACTACACTTTGTTATTCTTCTCGTTATTTCCCTACATCAGCTAATGAACCGGAAGTCTCGTGCATTTACAAAAATCAGAAAAATAAGATGGATAAAAATAATATTTACCCATTTTAGAAACCATTCCAGTATACTCTGCTAATAGGAATTAAAAAAGAAAAGTGAAATCAAACATGGAAAAACACATGAGCATTTGGGGACAGAAACAAGAGATTCTAGTGAATTATTCATGAGAATGATTATGATTATGATATATTGTACATTTAACTGGGAGAGCAGACCATAAATGCACAGTGTATGTTGTCTTTATTCATATTGTTACAGTAGAAAACAAAGGAAAAAGAAAATAATCAGGAGGAAACGCAAACTGTCAAAAGATTATTTGTGACCCTGGACCTCAAAACCAACCATAAGGGTCCATTTTTGAAATTAAGATTAATACATCATAAACAAGTTTTTTTTTTTTTGATGTTAGTTTGTTAGGATAGGACAATATTTGGCCGAGGTACAACTGTTTGAAAATCTGGAATCTGAGGGTGCAAAAAAAATCCAAATATTAAGATTATCGCTTTAAAGGTTGTCTAAATGAAGTTCCTAGCAATACATATACTAATCAAAAATTAAGTTTTGATATATTTAAAAAAATCCTCATGGAACATCTTTACTTAATATCCTAATGATTTTTGGCATAAAATAAAAATCAATCATTTTGACCTATTCAATGTATTGTTGGCTATTGCTACAAATGTACCTGTGCTACTTAAGACTGGTTTTGTGGTCCAGCCTAGAGTCACATTTGTGGCACAACTTCCTAACTCCAGAACTTCCTAACACTGCCTTCAATAATTTAAAACAATAATTAACAGTATGTACTGGTAATTATAATATAACCTTGTTTTCCTTGTACACCTTACTTGTAAGTGAGGTCAGTTTTTGGCCAGCGTCCTCCAAAAATCACAAAGCGTTTCTGCCGGGGGTGCCTGCTGATGTGCACCTCTCTCTGGTCGGGGTAGTCTGGGACGCCACAGCGCATTGGACCTGCAGCGCCAGAGCTGTTCCTGAGTTGGGTGTTGAGCTGTGGCTCATCCTTTGGCCATGCTTGAGGTTTGAAGGTGTCCTGAGGGTGAGGGACCCTGTCTCTCCTCTTTTCAGAGAGGGAATGAGGAATCTGTGACAAAACCTGTGATGGAAAGACGGAACACATGCGTGAAATGAATGGCAACAAACAACACTAACTTGCTGAAAAAATGTATAACTACACCATTATGCAGGCAAAAATGTCTAGGTTACATCTGTAACCCCTGTTCCTCGAAGGAGGGAATGGAGACGTTATGTTGTCGTTGTAACGTTGCGGTAAAAGCATGTTTCTCTTTTGCAAGCTACCATTTTAAAACTTTATTGTGGCACGTTTCATCACCCAATAAGAACAGTGATGATAATAGTAAGAAATGTTTTTGAGCAGCAAATCAGCATATTAGACTGATTTTTAAAGGATCATGTGACACTGAAGACTGGAGTAATGGCTGATGAAAATTCAGCTTTGCATCACAGAAATAAATTATATAGTATATTAAAATAATTAATATAATTAAAATAATTGAATTACAATTGAATTTAATTTTAAATTGTAACAATATTTCACAATATTATTGTTTTTACTGAATTTTTGACCAAATACTGTGCATTGCGAAAGTATTCATACCCCTTCATTTTTTCACGCTTTGTTATGTTGCAACTGCTTATCAACTACTTTAACTTTTTTCCACATCAATCTACACTCAACACCATAATGGCAAATGGCAATTTTGCAGATTTCTTAAAATTAAAAAACTGAAATAAGTACATTCCATAAGTATTCATACCCTTTTTCACATTTGCGTTCGGCAATTATCTGCCATTCTTCTTCTCACCTCTTCACCTCTCAAGCTCTGTCAGCTCGGATGGGGGCTGGCAGATATTTTCAGGTTTCTCCAGAAATATTAGATTTGGGTTCAAGTGCAGAATCTGGCTGGGCCACTCAAGGACATTCACAGAGTTGTCTTTAAGTAACTCTTGCTGTGTGCTTAGGGTCACTGTCCTGTTGGAAGGTCAACCTTCTGCCCAGTCTGAGGTTCTGAATGCTCTGGACTGGGTTTTCACTAAGGTTATCCCAATATTTTGGTGCACTGAGCTTTTTTTCTACTCTGACGAGTCCCTCAGTCCCTGCCGCTGAAAAACAGCCCCACAGCATGAGGCTGCTACCACCACACTTTACTGTTGGGATGCTACTGTACAGGTGATGAGCATCAACATGATGCTTAGAATTGAGGTTCATCAGAGCAAAGAATCTTGTTTCTCACAGTCTTAGAGTTATTTAGGTACTTTGTTGCAAATTCGAAGTGGGTTTTCATGTGTCTTCACTGAGGAGAGGATTGAGTTTGGGCACACTGCCATAAAGACCAAATTGATGGAGTGTTGCAGTTTTGTTTGTCCTTCTGGAGCTCAGAAGGACAAACATGGAGCTCAACTAGAGTGACCATCAGCTTCTTGGTCACCATTCTAACCAGTCTAAGGCAATTCTCCATCAGTTGCTCAGTTTGGCCAGGAGGCCAGCTCTAGGAAAAGTCTTAGTAGTTTCAAACTTTTTCCATTATGGATAACAGAGGCTACACGCTTCTGTGAACCTTCAGTGCAGCATTTTTTCTGAACTCTTCCCCAAATCTGTGCCTTGACACATTCTTGTCTTTGATCTCAACAGGCAGTTTTTGACCTCATGGCTTAGTGATATGCTTTTTCAGCTGTTAGACCTTTCATTGAGAGGTTTGTGCCAAATTTTCCAAATCATACTCATTCAAATGAATATCCCACAGGTTAATTTCACTCAAAGTGTAGTACCATCTACAAGCAATATGAATGCTCCTGAGATTTCAAGTGTCCCAGAATGTATGAATACTTATGAATACTTATGCAATGGAATCATTTACATTTTTTATTTCTAATAAATTTGCAAAGTTGCCACAAATCTGTTTGTCATTATTGTGTATTGGGTTTAGACTGATGTAGGAAAAAAGTAATTTGAAGCAATTTAACACAAGTACAAAAAAATAAATGCAAGGCACTATAAATGCTTGGTGAGCATGAGAAACATCTTTCAAAAACAATCATAATCGACCCGAAGAAAATTTAAACAGTAGTGTACTGTATTGTATATTTATTTAACTGTCTCAAATATGATAAACTGACATCAGATTTAAAAAAAACATAATGAACCCATTTGGGTTCATACTGAACCCAGTTTATGATAATAAACATAATGCACATTAAAGAACATTAAATAACAACAAACAAGCCAAGCCGCCCTAATCTGATAAAAAACGCAAAATCATGTTCTTCCCTAGTTGATGCTGTTTACTTACTGTGGGATATGATTGCGGATGGACTGCTTAGTGTCCCTAAACATTCTTTGGAGGAAATGGCTGTTCATTAACATGGGCGTTAAAGACAGAGAAAAATGCCGTGGGCAGCACTGTGGCACTTTCAGGCAGAATTTTGAGCATTTATAGATGCTTTAAACTTCAGGATGTTTCGGCTTCCATTTACAGTGCTCACCTTTTACCCACTTACGAAAAAATTTCTAAATACTTAATTTACTTCAAAAGGCTAAATATGCTGCAATTTGAAGAATTTACAGTGGACTCATATACTGAGATAAGCAATTTTGTATGTTATCTTTTTTTCGGACTAAAAGGGAAAAACAGTTCTAACTGTTAGCCCTTGTTTTTTTTTTTCGACTGGTTTACAACATATTATAAAATGTTTAGGACTTTTGCAAAGAAACGACAACCAGCCTAAACGTTTTCCCCTCAGTGACCCCGTGTCTCTCTCCCAGGGATGGCGGCACAGCGGTGACTCCTCATGCGTAAGGCAGAGCTGCTATATTGGAGACAATGCCCAGCAGGAACTATGGAATGTGCACTACTCTCTGAGTGCGACTTTCTACCAGCATGCTGATTTCAAACATGTGCACATAGACAGTTCAGGTTTATTAAATATATACAGATAAAGAAAATCAAACATCTAGTTTAAAACACTTTGTATTTATGTTGGTGTCTCATGGTTTTGAATAACATTTATACCATTTTCAACAAAATTCTATGACTTTTATATTATATTTAAGGTTACAGTATATTAGCAAAAAATAAAATTTTTAATACATGTCAGTAAACACACCTCAAAGGGGTCATGAACTGAGAAATCACAATTCTCTTGATCCTTTGACAAATAAGACGTCATTGCACTATAAAAATATCCTGTTTTCATAACTCAAAATTTTCACATTAGTCTAAAAACAGCCAAATTCAAATTCTGCTTCAGTTCCTGTCCCCGGAGGTACCTTCATCTGATCGAATTTTGAAGGCAGCATAGATGTATCCTTCACACCTTCAATTTCCCACAATCTTGTGCGTGTACATCATTTAGGCTACAGTATCTCAGAGAAGTGAGTACACCCCTCACGTTTTTGTATATATTGTATTATATCTTTTTACGTGACAACACTGAAGAAATGACATTTTGCTACAACGTAAAGTATTAAGTGTACAGCTTGTATAACAGTGTAAAATTGCTGCCCCCTCAAAATAACTGAACACACAGCCATTAATGTCTAAACTGCTGGCCACAAAAGTGATAACACCCCTAAGTGAAAATGTCCAAATTGGGCCCAAAGTGTCAATATTTTGTGTGGCCACCATTATTTTCCAGCACTGCCTTAACCCTCCTAGGCATGGAGTTCACCAGAGCTTCACAGGTTGCCACTGGAGTCCTCTTCCACTCCTTCATGACGACATCACAGAGCTGGTGGATGTTAAGGATCCTTCCGTTTGAGGACCCCACAAATGCTCAACAGGGTTTAGGTCTGGAGACATGCTTGGCCAATCCATCAAACTCATCAGACCACAGGACATGGTTCCAGCAGTTTCTTCAGCAAACTGTTTGCAAGCTTTCTTGTGCATCATCTTTAGAAGAGGCCGACAGCCATGCAGATTTTCCAAACACAACCTCTGGGTATGATGCTAAGCACGTACACTCAACTAATTTGGTCGACCATGGCGAGGCCTGTTCTGAGTGGTACCTGTCCTGTTAAACCGCTGTATGGTCTTGGCCACCATGCTGCAGCTCAGTTTCAGGGTCTTGGCAAACTTCTTATAGCCTACGCTATATCTTTATGTAGAGCAACAATTCTTTTTTTCAGATCTTCAGAGAGTTCTTTGCCATGAGTTGCCATGTTAAACTTCTAGTGACCAGTAGGCGAGAGTGAGAGCGATATTACCAAATTTAACACACCTGCTCCCCATTCACACCTGAGACCTTGTAACACCAATGAGTCACATGACACCAGGGAGAGAAAATGGCTAATTGGGCCCAGTTTGGACATTTTCACTTAGCGGTGTACTCACTTTTGTGGCCAGCAGTTTAGACATTAATGGCTGTGTTCAGTTATTTTGAGGGGACAGCAAATTTACACTGTTATACAAGCTGTACACTCACTACTTTACATTGTAGCAAAGTGTCATTTCTTCAGTGTTGTCACATGAAAATATATAATAAAATATTTACAAAAATGTGAGGGGTATACTTCTGTGAGATACTGTAACAGTATAAGAACGTTTTTCTCCAAAATGTACAAATTAACCTTTAGGTAACCTAGCAACAATGTCACGTTACACTGCCTCTGAAGCCTGTCTGAAACTGTTCCCAGATAGGGCTGTGAGGCAGCAAGTCAGCTGCCTAGGCTTTCGGATTCTACATTACCGCCTGTTAGCCCCGCCCACCGATTCTACAATATTGTCTATTATCTACAACAAGTGTGAGTAACTGTGTTATTACGTGGTCACTATTGCTTTGTATGTTATTACAGATAATTTGATATGTACTGAGTATTTATGCCTTTTTAATCTAAATCAAGCCATCTGTGTAGAATGTAGGCTGTCAAACATACACAAGTATTAGTCAATCATAGCAGTGTTTACAAACTCAGGACAGAAAATAGCCTATTACTTCTAAATTGTTTTTTATGTAAAAATTTTGATAAGACTGGACCTCAGAGAACAGTACAAAATAATAAAAAAGGCAGTTTTAATCATTTTAATCTTTGTTAATGCCTAAAGAATTTTACCTGGAATTTATTTTCCAGGTAAAAGTGTTACAAATATGATAAATGATTATTTTACAAATTATTATGCTTTGGGGGGAGCTGCACTACAAGAGATTTTAGTGTTGATTCATGAGGACTCAAAATTATCTGATATTTTAAGAGACATATTGACCTGTTTTATGTTTTTCCCCCTGCATGTTTCCACTTGTCAGTGCACCACATTACTTTGAATTAGTGTTTTGAATATTAATAAGCAGTGAAACAGTCAAAGCAGGTTCTTAAAAATATTTAAATACGTAATTAGAATTAAAAAAATTTAAAAGTAAAAGATTTTGTCTACTACTACTACTAAACTATTAATACGTTTTTTTGAATCATTGTATCAACCTGATATTTTACTATTTTATGGCACTAAAACTATTTTAATACATAAATTAAAAACATGCTCCTCATACAATTCATGAAACACCAATATAAGCACTTACACTGTACAGCTCAATCTAATCTCATGAACCAATCTGGGTACAAAATGTTAATGAAATTCGAACCTTAGTTAAATTTCTCTTCTCAGTTGTTTATGTGATTATAACATCCAACTGCATTGTGACTCCTAACTTATGAGTGGGCGAGATCTGCCATTAACCTTGAATAACACACACATTCCACTTCTGGCACACACAAAGATGATGTGCTTTCTACATTGTTCATACAATGCAAGCTTCAAAGTGTATATTTGACCCACTTCTCAAAAACAGAGGGCAAGTTAGAACACATTTGGCTATACTATGCAGGGGGGACTGTAGTCAACACAATAGGTCGCTATTTCATATGTGTGTGTGTGTGTGTGTGTGTGTGTGTGTAATCTATAGAGAAAGCTTTGCCAAAGGTGTCTTGATGTTCTTCCAAAACAGTCCCCAAAGTTTAAGCAGTTTATTTCATTAAAAGTCTGAGGAGATTAAAGCAACAAAATTGCACATACACAAAATGGTAATCAAGGCTGTAGTATGCACTGATAAAAAGCCTAGAGGTAGTGGCATGATTTGGAAAGGAATGCTGTGTTTTTTTTTCTGGATGTAAGATCAGAGTGAATTTTTAAATAAGTGTGAGAATGTAGCTGTCCACTTTTATCAGCACTGATTAAATGAACCGTCTGACCCTAAAGCTACTGAAAATACCTTTTTAGAGTGGGATCAAAATTCTGGGTCAGTGCTTAATAGGTTCACAGACATCAAACAGGGAGAGAAAAACTTGTCTAAGTGAGTTTGAAAGCTAGCCAATAATGCTTTCTGATTAATTTTTAATGTTGGAAATATTTTGAGTTCTGCCTGTAGTTTGACATCATTTATGTTTCAGATAAGCCCCGCAGACAAAGCCAAGTTATAAATGCTGTTGCCTCCTTTCATGTGTAGTTAAATTCGCCAGTTGGGTTTGTGCTTGAGCCGCACTCCCATACAACACTGCCCCGGCCTAGTCCCCCCTCCGTCTCTCTCTCATGTTAACACATGCTTTCAGCTCCCACAGAGGAAATCCTGATAAGAGGTCCTGGCATGGTGCATCTGTGAGCTGTGTTTGCCCCTATGTGCCTTTCTTAAAAACTTGCTGTACAGCAAAAACACCGGCAGAGATCCAGATTCACTGGGTTCAGGCTAATGATATCTGAACTGTTCAGAAACAGTTCCTTTCCTTTGTTTAGCAAGATTGACAAGAAAGAGTGATATTGTAAAAATATGGGTCTATTATGTTGCAAAAGAGTTGCATAACGGATTTTTTGCTAGGATTTTTATCATTGCTTTTAAACTTTCAGTCGCAAACCAGTGATTTAAAATTTTACTTTGTAGAATAAATAAATGCCAATACAGATAAAACGCAACTGTAAATAAAAAAAAAATTCCAGGTTGATTTTCTAAAACACGTAAACAGTGGTTCTATTGAGCTATCAAAATATTTTTCTTTTTACTTATTTTTATTTTTAGGAATATGTTGAACACAATTTATGCTCAATTGGAGCAACTGTGGCATAATGTTGATTACAACAAAATTAATTTCTATATTTTCCTAATATTCTTTACAGTAAAGCACCAACATTGGAAGTCAATGGGGCCAATGCATGAAGAGTAAGAGATTAGTTACAGATGCAAAACCCCCTAAAAGCCATCTCAGTCAAAAATTAGACTAAGATGGCTGAATACTGAATGAATGCTCTCAACACATATACGTCCATCAAATACTTTTACTTCAAACTCTCTAAAATCCCAGCCTCTGCCCAATCAGTAGTACCAGTACTTGGGTAGAAACCTATACATCGGAGCCTGATAAAAATGCATTTTTGAAAGAAAGATGGATTTAGAAGCTTTAAACTCTTTCTTTGGTTGAGTCTGAAAACAATCAGAGAGGGAGGGATAATAACTTTCTTTAGGTAAGCTGGCCTAAAAGTATTACAGCACTTATTAATCTAGGTCAGTAATTAGTTCTAAATTATAAATGAACGAATACATATTTAGTATGTTAACATTACTTACCAAATTGTTTTCAATTTACTTATCTTTTGAGGCTGGTTATTTCTCACCTATGGTATTGATTTAGTATCGATACTGAGGTATTACATTCTGGTATCGTACCAAAGGCAGAATTATGGTATTGAGCCATCCCTACCAGATGTAAACAAAATCACTGGCTAACCTTTGCTATGTAAATTATAACTAATGTATAACGAGTGTTTTCACAACGTGTCATCAATCAGCCATATTGGTGGCACTAAATGCAAAAAAAAATGCCAAAAAATGCATATTTTGCTGATTATTGTTGCTGAAAATGGTCATTTACTATCATGTTTTTCTTATAATTTCCGGTCAGGTAGTTGAAATATTTGGCTAATATCTTAATTAATACTGCTTGTACCTATCTTTACCACCTATTAACTTTAGTTTATCAAAATATTGCACCCTTTTCTGCTTACTATGTCCTCTATATGATTTAGCAGCTTCCACATGTTTTTTCCATGGTTTAGACAGCATAAATTAGCAGAACAACGTATTCAGTAGTACATTAACCGTGCCAAACATAATGGTGTAAAACCCACCCTGACTGAGCCGCACACAATTCATCATGTTTATCTTCACATCAGAGCATTTAAAAGCAGCATTCAAGTAAAAAATGTCTTCTTATTAAAGCTATATAAGTTATTCGGTCAAGCTGCAGTGAGTTTTTTTCTGTTTTTTTATTTAATAGTTTGGGTCATATTAACAGTGTAGTTAGCACTATAGGTACTGTATATTATGTTGCTGTCAATTAATACACAGATCTAATCTAAATAAGATTTCTTTCCCAGCTGTTTACCTTCACAGATATCACCAACTGTGTTTTTGTAACTCGTATGTTTTTAACATAAACTTGTGTGTATTTGACAGTGTAAGGGCCATAAGACATGAAAGAGAACTTAGTTTAGTACTCACATGCTGTGTGACAGCCACTTTCTGTGCGCTCAGAAAACTGTATTTAAGAAGTTCAAACTTATATGACTTTAAAACACATGATTTCAAAGCAAACATGACAATCAAAACCAAACAGATGTTTTTGGCAAAGTATCTGAGATACGAGCTGTAAAGGCACAGCTCTATTCTGGAAAAGAGGGCGGGGAACAGCTGCTCATTTGCATTTAAACAGACATGCATGAAAACAGCGTATTTCTGCTTCAACTCAAAATATCCATTTTCAAAATGATGATCTGTGGGGTGTTTTGAGCTGAAACTTCACAGACATATTCTGGGGACACCTGATACTTATATATACTTATATTTATCTTGTAAAAAGGGGCATAATAGGTGTTTCACATTTCTGCTTTTAAATACTTCTTAAGTCCCACACTGTAACCTTGATTTATGTTTTTAAAAAGAAAATAAGGAACAAGTTGATTTTTTTTTTCTTCAGGTAATCACCATTGTCACAAATGCTGTTAATTGAGTTTAACAAAACAATAATTTTTCTCAGTTATGTGACTAGTACCTCAAAAATTATACATATCACCTTTAAGAAACAAACATCTAAATCTCAACTCATAAAGCAAGAACATTTTAGAACCAACTGATTAAAGGTCTCCATGATATGATAAAGTAAAAGAATCATGCATGCATGGAATATTGTTTGATTTAGTATGATAGTTGTCAGCCCCTTCTGTATTTATCAAAAGTGCTTCAATGAGTCTTCTGACCTTAAAAAAAACACATTTTGGATGGGTAGAGTCCAGTATCAAAGATCTGGGTCACTGTCCAATCTGGTTTACAGACATCAGGCAGGGGGAGAAAAAATAAACGCTAATCCTTCCACCAACATATCACAACTCTTCATGACAAGATAAATGATGCTTTAAAGGATTACCATTTGAACAAATATTCACAGGTAAATCCCCTAGAATCTGCAGCTGACTTGGGCGTGATGAGTGGTCCAGTGCGGGACTTTCAAGTAAGCTTCTAGTGATAAGCTCCCTGATACAGTTTATGCATCAGTGCTCATGTTAAACTTTATCCCCAGCAGCTCAAGTCTTCTGTCTAACAGCAATAGTAAATGTTTCAAGTTTGGATCAATGCTCGAAGGACTTTGGCACCTAGCTTATTCACATAAACCTATTTTTTCCCTCTCCCCCACACACATATTCCTGCACTGACACATCCAGGAAGTCATGAAACTGATTAGCTTTCCTTGAATGACCCTGTCAAAATCATAGCAGCTGAGATGAGTCAATCACCTGACCCAATAACCTCAGCTACTAGCCTCTAAAACCCAATGTTGTTTGTGATGAAAACACTGCTTGGGTTGCAGTTAAATTCACTTATACTTCAGAGAACGTTTACAAAACCTGTACAGCTACAACATAAAACTTTTGGCCCTTTAGCGGTTTATTAGTCTAATTATATGAGTTGGGCTTTAGCTATGCTATGTTGTGTGGATGAATCTGATGGTTTTGGCGTACCAGTGTACCTAGCAAAAGTCACTAACAACATTTGAAATCCCACTCTTTTCTTTAAAATAAAAAAAGTATATATCAAACGGAAAAAAAACAGTTTCTGCCCCTGAATAATTTTTTTTTTAAGTTTATTGTGACTTTTTTCTCTCGCAAACTCGCAATTCTGACTATTTTCTCACAATTCTGACTTATTTTCTTAGAATTGTGAAATATAAACTTGCCATTGCAAGAAAAAAAGACTGATAAAAAAAGTCACAAATGTGAGATATAAACTTGCAATTCTTATAATATAACATTTTATAAAATAACATGTGACTTCATAACTCGAAATTGCACGTTTATATCAATTTTTTGAAAAAAAGTCAGCAATTCTGAGAAAAAAGTCAAAATTGCGAATTTATGTCTCACAATTCTGACTATTTTTCCAGAATTGTGACTTTATTTCTCAGAATTGTGAGATTATGTCTTGCAATTCTGACTTCATAACTCACAATTGCGAGTTCATATCTCATAATTCTGAGAAATGTAAGCTGCATATATTAACCTGAAATAAACTGAGTGCCCTAGAGCCTCCTCCTTTGCCAGTGTTTTCCGCTCCTGGTGACTGGGTCAAACTTTGTGAGAATGAGACTGGGACGTGAAAATAATTAAAAATGAAAAAGCATTTTGAATGTCACAGGTAACAAACTAAACTATCAATTCTCTAGCTGGGGATATGCCAGGGAGAAAGGTAAAATAGTCATAACATGAAAAAAGACAGCACGGTTTCTGTGAGCAGACTATCACATTCCCTAAATTCTCTCTACAGTAGGCTATGTATCCGTGTGAGAGAGAGGGAGTGTGCGTTGTCCCTCCAGATGGCACAGAAAAGACAAACTTGCCCATGCCTGCACAATCCCTCGCTGTTTTTGTCATCGCTGAGAGAACAAACTGGCAACATTATATATAAGTTTTTACACCTGAGTCATCATACACAACACTAAAATACATTCTTTAGTTTTAGGAATGTGACGACAGGTTGGTTAGGGCATTTTAATAAACAAACAAACACTTTAAATATAGGGCATAAACAGAAAACCATAACAAAAACAGTAAGCCTGTAAGTATATTTTAAATTGAAAATGCAACGCTTTTATTAAGAGCAAAACAGTTATAAATTAGACAAACTTGCTCTCATAAGCATCATTTACTAAACCTGAATCAAATAAACTGAACAAACCCAGATGAAACTGACAGGTTCTGGCTCGTAATTGTCGAAGCTTCAGACGCTGTTGAACAATTTGGTGCCAATACTTACAACAAGCCAAAACTCATTAGATTTTGCTTTGTTCATGCTGATCTCTATGTGCCATGTAGCATGAAAGTAAAATAAAATGTATTTAATTACCAATTTTAAAGTAAAACTCAAACTTTAAACTTTTATGGCAAGTTCCAACAGCAGTTAAATGTAAAATAACAACTTACTAAACAACAACCTACCGGTTTTCAAGAGCTACACTCTTAAAAATCAAGGTTTGCAGTGATGCCATACAATAACCATTTTGGTTCCCTAAAGAACCTTTCAGTAACTAGTTCCTAAAAGATTTTGAAGAACATTTTACAAATCTAAATAACCTTTTTCTACTATAAAGAACCTTTTCTGCGTTTGAAAGGTTCCATGGATGTTCAGGGTTCTTCATGGAACCACTGATGACAATAAAGAACCTTTTATTGTGTGTAGAATGAAACAATGCAACAATTGTTTGCATTAATAAACTCACCGGAGGCTGTTCGTGCTTCGTGAGTCCTCGTACCTCATGCAAAGGCATGCATCTCACGGTCAGGAGCACATGCAGAGCGAAAGCGCCTGACAGAAGCCCGGAGACCCGCATCCTCCTCCTGTATCCACGAGCTCCGCTGCTGGAAGTTGAAGTGCCTGAGAAAGTTGTGGTGCAAGCTCGCGCGATGCCTGTGGACGACGAACTGCTGCGGAGACTGCAGTTATTTATATGCAATGATTTCTTTGTTCTCTTTCCTCAAATACACCGTTTTTTTTTCTTATGGGCCGGAGTGACAATATTGCCCAGTCTCACCACGTGACTTTTAACTCTTCTGCTTCTGCAAAGAGCGAATCAACTGAGCTCTACGGTACACTTATTGTAAAAGACCTGGAGTGTAGTAGAACGACCTCTTTTTCTGAGATTTGGATAACTTCCAAATTTGATTTGCACCTGGCCTTATTAATTCATAAATTTGCATGTTTACATTAACGTTTGACATTTTAGACAAAGCTATAGATTTATATTGATAAAGATTCATAGCCCATACTTATATTTAAAATTAGTTTTACATCAAAGAATTGCTGAACAGTTAATCATTCAGAATAAAAGCATGATTGTTTTTTTGTTTTATGAAATGTTACCCTGGACCACAAAACCAGTCATAAAGGTACATTTTTTGAAATTGAAAATAAGCTTTCCATTGATGTATGGTTTGTTAGGATAGGACAATATTTGTCCGAGATGCAACTATTTGAAAATCTGAAATTTGAGGGTGCAGAAAATAAATAAAATAAAATACAAATATTGAGAAAATTGCCCAAATTAAGTTCTTAGCTTAACTAATCAAAAAGTTTTTATATATTTACGGTAGGAAATTTACAAAATATCTTCATGGAACATGATCTTTACTTAATATCCTAATAATTATTGACATAAAAGAAAAATTAATAATTTTGACACATACAATGTATTTTTGACTATTGCTATATAACCTGTGTTAATTATGACTGGTTTTGTGGTCCAGGGTCACAAATGTAAATTCACGTCCCAGTCCCATTACTATCATTATCACCCAGTCACATATTACTATACAGAAAAAAAAATATATATATATATATAAATATATAAATATAAATATATACATATACATATATATATATATATATATATATATATATATATATATATATATATATATATATATATATATATATATATAATTTTTTTTTTTTTTTTTTTTTCCATTAACAATGTAATCAGTATTGTATTTATTAAATCCAGATATGAATTAATTTTTTTTCTTTCTATTCTTTTTAATAATTAACTTTTATTTTTATTTTTTTTTCCGGCTCATCACTCATCCAAGCAGCGTAAATATTGGTAACAGACACTTTAAATTAAAGATTTACTTTAAATGTCACCAAGCTGATTACTCACTAAAAACTTCCACAGGTCATGTTTTCATGCCATTTTAAGTCTTATTTTGATGTGAAAGTGGTTATATCGAGATATGTGAATTGTTTACTTACATTTTTAAATTAGTCTTATATCTATTATATTGTTTATATTGTTCATTCAGAATAATTTGTGAACCAGAATGAAGTGGGATTTATCGTATGAACCAATCACAGCCAATCATAACCAGTCATATATCCAATCATATCGCAATGGAGGTATTGCCTCCTCTCAAATATCTTTTTCCCATTTATTCTCAGTTACCCCCACCAAACTCACTGCAGGCTTTATGTGGTCTGTTAAAGCTCAGGGGACTCAGGGGGAGTGAGAGAGACGCGAATCCTGCTGTAACTTTATCTGCTGGTATCGCTGTTGGATAATGTTTATTTAGAAAAACGAATGATTCATACACTTTTTAGTGTTATATTTTGTAACATTAACGTTGTTTTATTTTTGTAGTACACATTTTTTTCTCATCCTGTATTTTGAATAAACACTGCCTCCCTTGCCTTCTCGGAGGAAACACCCTTGAATATAGAGTTTAATAGTTCCAATAATCCAGAATGGCAGAACAGCTAAAAGATTAAAGCTGCGCCCTCTACTGTACAGGCGTGAATATACATTTCCCTCAGCTTGAGGCTTATTCATTTCACTTTTGGTATGAAAGGGCTTTTATATTTTATAAATTTTATACTAAAACAGACAAGCAACCCCAATGCAGATGAGAAAAAGTAACACAAAAGTAACGAAATGCATTACTTTCTATGAAAACTTTTTAGGGAATAACACAACATTGTAATGCATTACTGTTAAAAATAACTTTTCCCAACACTTGTTATATAGCATATTGTGTATATTATGAATGTAATACGATCATGTGGCCCGCATCCGTTGCATCACTTTACTGCCATTCACAAATGCTCTCAAATAGTAGGTCATCTGGGACATTTTTCACCAACAGTTTTATGAATACTGTGAAACTACTCTTTTCATAGCCTATACATTGTTAAAAACATTCATTCCATAATCCACTTGGTTTTACATTAACTTGTGGTCAGATTTTGATCAGGTGAGGTAATGGGATGTAAGTTTTGACTTTCTGGGCTTCCTGTTTTCCTCTCCAGCTCATTTGGGGGAATTCTCCTCTATGAGCTCATCCACATATGCAGGTGAACCACTAAATAGTAGGCCTAATTTAGAAGTATTTGATTTCGGATACAGCTTCTCACACTACATTCAATCCAGTGTATCAGTTCATTCAGATTTTTTAGTAAATAAGTAAATGACAAAAGATTAATCAACTCAACATTCTATGTTTTTCAGTTTTCAATGGTTCTATTTTCCCTGTTATCTCCCCAAACACTAGAGAAACCTCTTTTAAATTATAATGGAGAAATAAGTGCTTATAGCTACTCTTTTGCTTGTTTGTAACATACTTAATTTTACATTTAACGCCCCATTAGAGTATAGTGCAAAATCAGACCATGACTACCAACCACAATAAAAGAATTAAGATCTTATTTTAGTTTACACGACAACAAGCCAATATAATTTGTCAGTGCCTCAAATAAGAAACCCAGACTTTTTGATTTTTGTTTACAGAAGTTTTGAAAAGACCATAGATCTTTGCACATTCTACATATGGTTTTTGTTAATGTCTCTAATGACTATACCACAAATAATGTATTAGATATGATCAAGAGGTTGCAGCACAATACAACAATGACAAATTTAAATAACATTTTCAGTCAATCTTTCAAATTGTGCATTACTAATTAACAGGTTGCATTATGAAAAGTGCTTGTGTATGTTTAAGTTAATGTTTGAATTGCCTTTTTAACTCGGTATGGGAATGTACCAAAGATGCAGGTGCAGGAGAGCTAAAACTAATGAGCCTTCATTTACTTTTAATGTCCCTCCATGAGCCTCAGATGTTGTTTTTCCCTCCCCTGGTAAGCCCCTTGGACTGAGGGCTCATAGCTTTGTCACTGCGTCAACCTACAATGCTTATGTAAGCACAAAATTATCATTATCTTTGTTAAAGAAAGCTGGAAAACACTGACTTACTCATATACCCACATGAATGATGCACTTCATCTTATACACGCACATAGATACGTGATATGGTTATTTTACATGCTGAAGTCAGGTGTATAGGTTAACACCAGGAAAATTCACCTGCATAGATGTGGATGAGCTCATAATGGAGAATTTCCCCAAATAAGTTAAAGAGAAAAACAGGAAGCCCAGATAGCCACAACTTGGATCCTATTACCTCGCATAATCAAAATCTGACCACAAGGTAATGTAAAACCTAAAGGGATGATAGGAATGGAAGTTTTTACGATTAACATCACTAAACATAACATCACTAAACACCAGCTGTTAGGCCTAAATACAAGCAGTAAAATATGACTATACAGTTGAAGACAAAATTATTAGCTCTCCTGTGAAATTTAAATTTTTATTTAGAATATTTCCCAAATGATTATTAACAGAGCAAGAGAATGTTTCACATTATTTCCTATTTTATTTCTTCTAGAGAAAGTCTGATTTCTTATTTGCTTGAATAAAAGAATAAAAAAAATAAAATAAAAAACTAAGGTCAATATTATTAGTCCCCTTAAGAAATTATTAGTTTGATTAGCTATAGAACAAACCACTGTTGCCAAATTAACCTAATTTGCCTAATTAACCTAATTAACCTAGTTAAGCCTTTAAATTGCTCTTTAAGCTGAGGATTAGTATCTTGTGAAACAACTAGTACAATAATATGCACTGTCATCACGGCAAAGACAAAAGGAATTAGTTTGGACTTGAGAGAAAGAATTGTTAATGCTCATAAAGATGGAGAAGGACACACACGTTTATCAAAGCGTTTTCAAGTGTCAAGAACTGCAGTGAGATGCATTATCAAGAAGTTTAAAGAGACCAACACAGTGGAGAACAAATCGGGCAGAGGCAGGAAGTGAAAGATTTCAAAAACTTTGGAAAGAAAACTAGTGAGAGAGCTTTCTAAAGACCCAAGAACAACTGCCAAGACACTAGTGAATGACCTAGCCAAGTCTGGAATTGATGTCTCAACGAAGACAGTCACTAGAGCCCTGCACAGGAATGAACTGCTAGGCTTTGGTCAGATGAGACAAAACTAGACATTTTTGGCCATAGAGATGTTGCCTATGTTTGGAGAAAGAAGGGAGAGGCATTCAACCCCAAGAACACTGTTCCCACAGTGAAACATGGTGGTGGGAGTATAATGCTGTGGGGATGTTTCAGTGCGTTTGGAACTGGAAATTTTGAAAGACACCCTCAGACAGTCAAGAAAACTTGGTTTGGGTCGACATTTTGTCTTCCAGCATGATAACCACCCAAAGCATACCTCACTTCTGGTGAAGAAATACCTCCAAATGAGCAAAGTGAGTGTACTTGACTGGCCTGCACAAAGCCCAGACTTGAATCCAATAGAAAATCTGTGGGGCACACTAAAGTCCAGAGTTTGTGCCAGAAGACCAACAAATATGGAGGAGCTTGAGAGATTTACTAAGGAAGAATGGGCTGTCATTCCTCAGGAGACATGCTGGAAACTTGTTGAGAACTACAGCAAATGACTAAAGGCTGTTATCAAGCAAAAGGGATACACTATTGAGTATTATGTTTAAAAATGCTGTGTTTATTAAAATCATCTTTCTGTTAAACAACACTTGGGAGTTATTTGAAAAATACTGAAATATTTTATAAGGAGCTAATAATTTTGTCTTTAACTGTAAATCAATTTGATAACATTAGTTACCTACATGAACATGACCTAACAATAAAAATCTAAAGCATTTATTAAACTTTGTTTGTTAAAGTTAATTTTAGTAGTGTTAATATAAGTGAATGGACCAGAGCTTACAATGTTCAAACATTAACAAATATTAATAAATGCAACAAATAAAACATAAATACAAACATTTTAGGTTTTCTTTGGGTTTTGTTAGAAAATATATCATTAAATGTTATCTAGCACAAGCATTGCATGTCTCTCAGAGCAATAAAAAAGTGAATCTGTTAATGCTGTCTTCCATTTATAGGAGAGAACATGGAGAAACAATCTCAGCCAGACTTTTTCACAGACCTTTCGGTTCTTATCTGTGTGTCTGCTATAATCTGTGACCACATGCCTCTTTAAATTTAAACCAGACTTTGAGTGAAGTCTTGCTGGGAGCCTCAGCAGGAAAAACCCACTGGCCTCACCAGAACCATTATATTGGTTCTTCCAAACCACAAGCGTTTGTTTACTTCTCTTTGGAGTTTGACGAGGCTGTGGTGAATGATCTAACTAACACTTAAACACAGAATACAAAGAACAGTTAAAAATAGTCATCTGAGATTTGGGTGATTTCCCTAAGAATGAATCTATCCAGTGTAATACAGGGTAAAGGTGTGTCAGTAATATCAAAGGGTGTATGCATGCTATTATTGTACATTTCCTCTGAAATACAGCACAAAACCAATCCAAACTGTGCACTTGCACCCTGACCTCACTGAGAAGGTCAACTCCAAAGTACACTTGAATGACCTTTGAGCTTGAATGCTTGAGGCAGTAAAGTAGGGCAAATGAGGAGAGGATGTGCAACACAAAGTAACTTCTGATATATCTCCATAATGGTTTTAGGAAGCTGCCTGGATATGATTATCAGCTCAGAGCAGTTTACGTTATTTAATGTGTATCTGATAACGGCAATCCCCTGGTTCCCCCTACTGAAATTGTGCTCCTTTGATGCTATAGACACTTAAGAGACTAAAAGATCATTATAACTTTCTCTACAAGAAAAAAGAAAGTCAGGTTTGGAATGACATGAGGATGAGTATATTCATTTTAATTTCCCAGATGATCCATACCTCATACCTATAATTCACTGGATATACTACTCACTCACTGCTGTGCTCCCGAAAGTGCTGCTGCACTGACTTTCGAGTCAGATTTTTCTTTTTTAAAAAGAAAAGTGGTTCTTGCGCCATCATGTGGCAGAATCCTTCAATTAAACATTACGAAACATTACTGACCTGTCATTATCAGTGCGAGGGGTTTATAAATATGTAAAGTAAAATAAGTAGTTAGATCTAAAATCTTAATTTTATGATATTCCATTTCAAATTCTTTTTTTTTTTTTGTAAAGCAGTTTTTAATAAAGGAAAGATGCCTCTAAAATAAGAAGCATATAAGCATAAAAATGCTGCATATGGATTTGAATCTGCAAATCTGCTGAAATTAGGCTACAGTAACATGCTTGCAATGCAGGGTAAAAAGATTGAATTACTGAAAACTATTATTAAAAACATGAAAAAAAAGTTTTGCCTATAAATTTCTGCCTAATTCTAATTTTCAGGTATCTATAATAAATGCTCTTAAATGATTATAGAATTCATTTTTCTTAAAGGGTTCATTTTTGGGTAAAAAGAATAGTTCACCCAAAAATGAAAATTCTGTCATTAATTACTCACCCTCATTTCAAATGCGTCGCGGAACTCTCATTAATGGTGGAGGACGGTGACTTGGAGGAGAAGAATTGTTAAATAAAGTTATGTTTGTTTTCTTGGTGCACAAAAAGTATTATAGCTTTGTAAACTTCACTGATGTCACATGGACAATTTTAGCAATATCCTTACTAGCTTTCTGTTTTTTCACAACACGTCATCAATCGGCCATATTGGCTGCACTAAACGTAAACAATGCCACTGAACCAAATGAAACTTGCATATTTTGCTGATTATTGCTGCTGAAAATTGTCAATTGTTGTTGTGTTTTGGGCTGTACTAATCGTTCGGACCGGGAATAACATTTGTAGTACTGTAGACTGCCAAAAGTTATGACAAATCAAGAAGAAGAGTGCAAAAAACTGAGGAACAAAAGGTGTTTGAACCAGGATTTCCAGGGCAAGAATCTTGACAACATTCGTGTTTGTTCTTTTCATTTCTGGTTTAGTATTAAGCTAATATTTTAATTAATACTGCTCGTACCTATCTGCACCTATTAACTAGTTTGTCAAAATATTGGGCTTACGAGGAACGACACGAGGGTGAATTAATGAATTAATTTTTGGGTAAACTGTCCTTTTAAAATATAATTTTAAAAGCAAATTACTATTTTGATGAACGTAATATTTGATTAATAATTAACTAAAGAAATTGCACATAGGAGTTAGATTCAGGCGGGGTGAAATTGAATGGACTTTAGCATATTACAGCAATCTTTCTTAACACACTCTCCAAAACGCCAAAAAATAAAAAAAATCGAGTTAACCATTACATTTGGGGGGGAAAGTTCACGTATCAGCTAAATTTGAAGCGTCTTCTCTGTTTCTTTACAATGTTATCTCTCGATCTCGTCCCTTCACGATCTCTCAGACAAATTCAGACAAAGTTTTTCTCAGCCCTTGCCATCTGTCTTTGATCATAACATCAATTGCATATAATTAGATAAACGAAGCCGACAGCCACAACATGGTAACCTAGTTTTAGGTGTCGCAAGAACATTGTACTACTGACCCCTGGAGGGCGGAGCATAAATAAAGGATATTGGGAGAAAAGTTTGGTGAATCGCTCATCTTGGATACTTCCCATCCAAAATGCCACTGGAGCTGTATCTCGATTTGCATTCCCAGCCATGCCGCTCCGTCTTCCTATTTGCCAAGCTAAATAACATTCCCTTTGAATACAAAACCGTGGATTTATCTGCAGGTGAATTTTGTTTTTATGTAGTTGTTTTATGGAATGCATAATCTTGGTAATCCTCCATTTTAGCTTTTTTACCTGATGTAACGTAACCTAATATAGGCCTACATACGTCGATATTTTTTTTTTTTTAACTTTAAGCACAATTTTAGGTTAATATTTTATTCCAGTGTGCTGGTTTCAGTGAAAAAGTTTTGTATTTTCTGCACTACAGCCTTTTTTTTCTCTGTGCTCATAGGTGAACAATATGGAGAAGAATTTGGTAAGGTCAGCATGATAAGGAAAGTCCCTGTCCTCAAAGATGGAGATTTTATTCTAACAGAAAGGTATGTTGTTACCCTGATTTACATTTGATACATATTTCGATTTTCTAAGACTAAGTGAGACTTATACTTTCTATACAGTATAGCTATACTGCAGTACTTGGTAGGGAAACATCGCACTCCTGACCACTGGTATCCAGCTGACCTGCAGAAGCGTGCACGAGTCGATGAGTTTCTCTCCTGGCAGCACACAAACATAAGAGCTCATGGGTCAAAGGTCTTCTGGTTCAGGGTAAGAGTCCCTGTTTAATTAAATATTAAACAGATGACTTGGATTTGTGTGTGTCCTGATAAACTGTGATTATGTAAGCTCTCCTGTTTTTTTGTTTTGTTTTGTTTTTTTTACTCTCTTTTTATGCATGCTGTGTACTAGTTATCAAGTATGTAACTGTGTCTATATGTCGTATTTGGCAATTCTTAATCAGATGGTGTGCTGTAACTGACATTTCCCAATTTTAGGGGGTCTTGCCTGCAGTCACAGGGTCTCCGGTGCCCAAGGAGAAGATGGATGCTGCTGTGGAGGAGCTCAACACGTCTCTGAAAATCTTTGAGGACAAGTTCCTGCAGACCAGAGGGCCCTTTGTAGTTGGAGATAAAATATCTCTGGCTGATCTTGTAGCCATTGTGGAGATTATGCAGGTACAGTGTGTGCATTTGAATCTTAGACCAAGTGCTTGACTTAAACAAATTTACCAATTCTGTTTGTGTGTTTTGAAGCCGGTCGGTACAGGTCTAGATGTGTTTCAAGGCAGGCCTGCTCTGAGTGCCTGGAGAGACAGAGTGAAGAAAGAGATCGGTGTGGAAGTCTTCGATGAAGCCCATAAGATTATCATGAATGTTGATGCATTGCCACAAACATTTGAGAACAAGGGTATACCGGAGTTCCTTAAGCTAAAGATACAGAAAATGTTTAACTGAGTCTGTTTGCATGGTGGCCAAATAGTCTAGTTTAATGTTTAAACTTTAAAACGTCTCTCATTAAGTTACTATGCAGAAATATGGTGGACTAGATCCAACATGGTTTAGAAAATATTGCAGTAGCGAAATCATTGTATTCAAAATAAAAAACATTACAATAAAATTATGCCTAAGTGTATGCATTTGTACAATTTACAGTGCATTCATACATGTTGAAAAAAGCAGCATATGCTGGTTAGGTATGTTTTGAAACATGCCAGCTGGTTTGAGATGGTCCTTAGTTGGTTGTGAGCTGGTTTTAAGCTGGTTATGAGCTGATAACCAGCTCAGGACCAGCTGCTATGATTTAAAACATATCTAACCAGCATATTCTGTTTTTCTGAATGGTGAAATACTGAAATCTCAAAAACTCACATTTAAACAACACATTTCAAATGAGCAAAATGTCTAATGTGAACTGTCCCGCAAATGTTATTTTTTATCCTCAAATAGCATTAAATTAAAGCAAAGATTTTATATTCAATATTCAATTCCTAGCTTCTAACAACAGTTGCTGTATATTTACGAAATATGAGTAATATGAGTGAAACATCTCTGTATAATCTTTGGCTATTGTCAGAATGCATATAATTAATCCATATATATTTTATTAATTTTTTCCCAGTGCAGTAAAACACATTACTACATGTCTGTCTACATAGATCAAGTACCATGACATACTTATTTCATTATCCCAGCAAAGACATATGCATTACTCTACACAATATGACTAGAACAATTTGTTTTAATAATATATTAAACAATTACAAACTTGTTTCTAGTTATTCCAACCAGATCGCAAGAGAAAAGCGATTTTTTATAGAATCGTACAATCTGAATCTAACAAAACATTTTTAGAAAACTAAGCATCTTGGTCCATCCCTAAACATAACCACATAATCAGATTTTACAAAAACATACAAGTGAGATTCATGGGCCATTCTACAGGGCATTTGCAAGTATGCAAATTGCATAATATCCAAGGTGCACATTTCTAGTAATTGTGCAAAAAAAAAAAAGTTTTGGGATATTTGTCCTCTCCCCAAATTTCTCACTACCAAAACACAGTAATATATAATTTATTAAGAAAGGTTATCTTGACCTATTAAGATTTTGCTTACATCTTCCTTGTAAGGAACTCAATAAGAATTACAATTTTAACAATATTTCAAGTGCGATTTATGAGATTTGTTGTATTTTTTTAATCCAGTTTTTCTTTGTAAAAGGCAAAAAGTTGATCATACTTATTTCAAACTTAAGGATTCATTAGTTTAATATATACAGAACCAAATACTATCATAAAATCGTAGCTGATAATTCAGTATATTTAATTTTTGACAAAACATTCCATGTTTTGGTATTCATTTTCGGTAGTCACAGTAATCAACCATAATTAACTCACAAAATAAAACACTACTAAAAAATACTACAAATTTCCATAACTGTACTAAAATGTTGTTTATTTCTCCCCCCAAAAAACCAAGCATGTCACTACCGAAACATTTGGTGAAGTTTCGGTAGTGACATGATTTTAGATTTTAGAATTTTAGATACTTTTAAAACTAGCTCAAAGATCCTAATCAGCACATGGTTAGTTAGCACAGTTCTGGACAGTGGTACACATATAAAAGCTAAATGTTATGAAATAACTCCCAAAAAAGTGTTAATTTGTAGAAAAACACTTTGTTTGGTAGTGACGCTCCTTAAAGTTACAAACAGATTTTCAGACTTTTGAACACATTTACCTCAAAATGATAATAATGATCTATCTACTTACACCTTAAAGCTATGAGACAGAGGGACACAGGAATATTTCCTGATCATAAATGTAGGGGTGTTGTTAAAATCAGTCTCAGCCAGTGGACTAAAACATACACTGTTTCAGTAGTGAGTAGTGTTTTTTTTTTACATAAAGTTTCATGATTTACAAAGAAAATATTAAATATTTTTTGTCAAACTTCACTTTTTAAAAAAATCTAAAAGCTATTTTTAAAAACAACAATGGAATAAAATACAAAGCATTTTTCAATATTGTTTTCATAAGTTGAAATTTAGGGGTTACGCTTCAGGACAACCCCCTCCCAACTGAAAAGTACTCAATAAATCATGATTTTATATATATTAAGCTTACTGACATTTTAAATATTATTGTGGGTTTCAACAGATAATAGAAGGATCTTAGTAAACATCTATGATTTGAATTATTAACTGCTTTTTAAATGTGTTTTTTGTTTGTGGGTCAGCAGTTTGCACAAGTTCTGTAGAATGGCCCTCAAAATACAAACTAGCCACCAAATCACCAAAACGTAAAAATAGTTATGAATTGAGACTGTGTTAATTATTCTCCTGACTATTTAGCAAACTATAGTATAAAGTCAGTCAGTTAGTAACAGTTACACATATTCATTTAGCAGAGGCATTTATCCAAAATTACTAAATCTTAATTTTATATTTTACTTTATAGCTTACTACTTTATTGCTTAATTGCTAAACATCCGCAGTCACAACTGTCTGGCTTTTGCCAGCTTGTTCCTCTGCCTTCCTACAACACAACAGACTCCAGAGCTTCTCTTTCAGATATCTGTTTGAAGCTGTCAGAAGGAGAGAAGTCATGCCACTGTAAAAACTAAAGGCACTGGCTAAGGTGTGGTAGGTAATAAATTCCCCGATTATCCTTATAATGAAAAACAAACCCACAATACACAGAGTGGACAGATAAACTCCCACCAGGGAGATGGTGATCTTGCACACCAGGACGTACGAGTCAGATCCCTGCACCTGGGTCTGGTTCTTCTTGAGAGCCATAGTGTGGGCGCATAGATGGGCGACCATTCTGATGGAGGTGGGCAGCATGATCATCAGAGGGATCGGGCAGAGGAGGCAAACAATAGCAGCAATGTATGCGTTTGGGTTCATCTGTATAGTAAAGGAGGGCTGGGGACAGGTGAAGTTGGTGATGCTGCTCACGTTGTCATTTTTTTCCAATGAGTCCACAATGTCGAGCGAGAACATGGGAAAGAACAACAAGACGGAGAGCATGCAGCTCAGCAGCACTGCGGCGTTGATCACAGAGGAGATGTTCCTCTTCAGTGCTCGGAAACACTCCGAAGAGAAATTTACAACTTTGATGCAGTAGAAGAGACTCAGCCATGCAATGGCCCAGAAGCTGATGAAGCTGCAAGTCATCATCAGATATGCTTCAATCCGGATAGCTAGCGGATACGGCCTGACGCACCAAATTTGGGCATTCTGGAAGACACTCAACACCAATGCGAAGGTGGTGAGTACCAAGATGATGTTGCTGATGGAGATGACATTTAGGATTAAACCGACAGTCTGAATGGTCCTGGTCTTCACTTGCTGTTGAATAGTAAAAATGAAGTTAAATATGTTTCCGGAAACACCAACTATCACAAGTGCAACAAAAAAAAGAATGTGCCCGACGAAGGTCATGATGAGGCACACAAAGCGGAGTCCTGCACTAATGTGAGGTTTGGTGGGATGCGCAGTATCTTATGTAGAAACAGGGACACAATCTCTTATGCAAAGTGACTTTGTGTGGGGGAATGAGAGCAGGCTTTGCTCAAAGCTGGAAACACAAATTAGGTAAAATGAGAAAAATGCACCATGTTTACTCCACTTCAGACCAACCAAGGTAAAACAAGAGAATTTGCAAATTTATTATATTATCGTTATTTTTCACTTATGGCGAATATAAAGCTCATGCATGTCACTTACACACATTTGTTGTCATATGTGTATGTAATTAGTATTAAATGTTCATATTATCAGTGTTCAGAATTTGCCTATTCAAATCTTGTTTGTTTGCTATTTAGACATAGTTGGACATATGTTGGATAAAATGCCATCTGTATAATTTTACTATGCAAATATCCTATAAGATGGGGGACTTAAGTTTTCCACTCTCAAATTCTTCCATTGTCATCCAGGGATTATGGCTTGAGATATGGTAATATGCATTTTGATGAGACTATAATGTAACAACATGAAATACTTTTTTTTTAAATAAATTAATAATTGAATTCTGCAAAGATGGGTTAATCTTATCAAAAGTGTCAGTGAAGGTATTTGTAATGTCATGAAAGATTTCTATTTTAAATAAAACTTTATATTAATCAAAGAGCACTGAAAAGTGTAACACTATTTCCATAAAAGTTTAAGAATCACAACTGTTTATAACACTGATAAGAAATGTTTTATTGAGCATCAAATGGTCAAAATTGAGCTTTCCCATGCAGGAACAAATTAGATTTTAAAATATTTTTGAGAGGAAAAGAGTTCAGTATTACTGTTTTACTACATTGTTGTTTAAATAAATAAGCCGGCTTAAGAGATGATTTTCAATAACATTAATAAAATCTTATTGGTCATAAATTTTGAATGGTGGTGTTGTTGAAAGTATTATTTTATTATTTTATGATTATTTAGGCAGGAATAATTTTTGTATTTATGAGGTCTTAAGCAGTTAAGACCTCACCAAACCTGGATTTATTTGATCCAAAATCCAGCAAAAATAGCTAAATTGTGACATATTTTTAATATTTTTTTAAATAACTTATCTATTTTAATATATTTTAAAATGTAATTGATTCCTGTGATTTTAAAGCTTAATTTCTAGCATCATTACTAGATTTTTTTTCAGGTTTCTTTGATAAATAGAAAGTTCAAATTAGATAGAAATCAGTATAAATATTTTGAAAAAAAAAAAAAAAAAAGGTATAGTGTATAATTTTACAAGAGTTTTTTTTTCTAATAAGTGCTGATCTTTATATTCATCAAAGAATCCTGAAAACTGTTTTAAATATTGATAATATAAAAACTGTTTGCTGTATTTTTGATCAAATAAATGCAGGCTTGGTGAGCAGAAAAGACTTAAAAAAAAAAAAAAAAAAAAAAAAACTTTGAATGTATATATCTACATCATAATGAATTAGTAAAATATATTTATTTGAAATGTATTTAAAATAAGACTGACAAGGCATGATTCCAAGATGACGGTGGGTATAAATGTGTAATAGGCCTAATAGCAAGTGAATACATTTGTCTCAATGAAAGCCTTTCTCCGTCCCAAGAAAGAATGTGGCAAATATCTGTCTTCCGAAAGACCATGTGACCTTCTTCTGAGTGCGAGCTCAGCACAGCTGCACTCCGCAGTGATCGTTCCTTCGCCTGTGTTTACTAAATCACCACCATGCCTTGCACTTTGCTAAACCTCTGTGAATATGACACGCAAAAAGTCGTCAAAATCAAGAGCGTCAGACTTGGGTCGCTGAAATGGACGTTAAACGGAGTCATCTTGATGTTCATTTGGTAAGTGTTTTTGTCCGCAATTTCTTGCATTTCGCCCCCGCATCATCATTTAACAAGAGCTCATTCATGTACGATCACTGCCTGTGACTCATTTACACGTGCTATTATGTGTTTGTATGTGGTGACCAACGTGGATTCTTAAATTCTTCGAAGTCCCGAGTCAATGTTATGTCTTTACTTTCCAGTTTCATGATGCTATGGAATAAAGAATATCAAGAATATGATCTTGTAGTGAGTTCTGTTACCACAAAGGTTAAGGGAGTGGCAAAGATAACTATACCAGACTTTGGAGAAGTTGTGTGGGATGTGGTGGACTACAGTGGACCATATCAGGTAACAGTACCACCATTTATTGTTGTTTTTCATGCTACAAAAACTGGTTACTTATTAAGCAGATTTATGCTTGTATTCCAGTGACTCTTTAAAACAAAGTTATGAGGTAAGGTAATAAGTCAAACAAATCAAGTAATAATGTTGTTCTTGTTTTATTTTGACAGGGAAGAAATTCCTTTTTTGTGGCAACAAATGTCATTGTTACAAAAAACCAAAAACAAGGTAACTGCCCCGAGGTAAGTGCAGTTATTATGATTTCTGTTTATTTGTTAATACAATACAAAATGTATCTCATATTTAAAAAGCTTTTTTGTGTGTTGAAATGCATTTACCACAGTAGTTTTAAGCCAAATATAATCCATTCAGCAGATGTTTGTATGTTCACACTTCAGGTTCTGCCGCATGGGAAACTGTGTCGAACAGATAAAGACTGTGAGAAAGGGTTTTCTGACCAACATAGTCATGGTAATGTTATATGAAGTATGCAGTATGAGAATAAACACCAATCATATTTTGATATGAAATTAAATGTTGTTTGTCCTGAACAGTTAAACTGCCTGCTGTTTGTCAAAAAAAAACTTCAGGTCCCACAAATCTTTAGTTTTTTCAGCATTTTTGCATATTTAAACCCTTCCCAACAATGACTGTATGATTTTGCAATCCATATTTTCACACTGAGGACAACTAAGGGGCTCATAGAGTATGTAACGATTACAGAAGGTTCAAATGCTCACTGATGCTTCAGAAGATAAAATGATGCATTAAGAGCCAGGGGTGTAAACTTTTGTACATTTTTCTTATTTTACCTAAATATCTTTTTTTTTTTCATTTAGTACTGCCCCTCAGAAGCTACAGAAGTAAAAAAAAAAAAAAAAAAAAAAAAAAAGTAAAATTTATACTGATATTAAAATTAAAATGTATTGTGTTTCTATCTGGAGCATCAGTGAGCATTTGAACCTTCTGTAATAGTTGCATATGAGTCTCTCATATGTCCTTGGATCTTAATGCATCTTAAAACCATACAGTCATTGTTAGAAAGGTTTCAAATACACAAAAATACTGAAAAAAAACAAATTAATTAAATTAAATTAACAACACAGTATTAAGAATCAAGTATAAGTAAAATTCTTTTCTGTGAAATATCTTATTCAGGTCAGTACTAAATAAAAAAAACATGCATTTTGTATGATCCTTCTTATTTTGTTAAAATAATTAACATTTTGCAGATTCTGCAAGGTTTATGTAAACTTTTGACCTTAACGCTACTATCCAGTCTGTATTTTATTTAATTGAAAACCTAAACCATTACCTTTGTTCTTGTGTGTGTCTTTAAGGTATTCAAACAGGTGCCTGTGTGAAATTTGATGTGTTAAAGAAAACATGTGAAGTTACAGCTTGGTGCCCCATTGAGAACAAGAAGAATCCCAGGTGCTGTAATTTGCTAATTCATATTAAAGCAATAACTTGCCCGAAAATAAACATTCTCTCATTTTTTACTCATCCTATATTTTTCCCAAATTAAATTTCCTTTCATTGTATGTTCAAAAAAACAAACAAACAAAAAACAACTGAGACATTTTTAATTAGAAATAAGGAAGTCATGCTGGTTTGGTAACAGAATATTCATTCTTGGATGAACTGTATCTTTAAGAAGGAACCGTTTCTGAACAGTATGTTCTCATTATAGCCTGGATTGACGTTGGATTGACTCTTTGTTCTACATACTGTTGTTTGTTGATTACGTTTCAAACTTACTGTGACAGCAAAGCTATTTGGCAACAGAGAACAGCTCATCATCAACTATTAGCAAAATGATTAAAAAACAGTTGACACTGCAATTCAGAGCTACCAGTGCCACCAAAGAGACATTTGAGGAATCTGTCTGAGGAAGTTGCAGTTTTATAAAAACTGAGATTCTGTTTACGGAAGTTTTCTAATGTCAGGCTTTCATTTCTGTTTCCCCAGACCAGCTCTTTTGGCATCTGCAGAAAATTTCACTGTGATGATCAAAAATAACATCAGATTTCCAGCATTTAATTACATAAGGTAGTACACATGTTTTATAGTAGCAAATGCTATTATATTTTATAGTATTTAATATTAGTGCACTAACATACACTACCAGTCGAAAGTTTTTGAACAGTAAGATTTTTAATGTTTTTTAAATAAGTCTCTTTTGCTCACCAAGTGTGCATTTATTTAATGTTAAATATTTAAAATAACTGCTTTCTATTTGAATATATTTTGAAATGTAATTTATTCCTGTGATCAAAGCAAAAATTTCAGCATCATTACTCCAGTCTTCAGTGTCACATGATCCTTTAGAAATCATTCTAATATGCAGATTTGCTGTTCAAAAAGCTTGTATTATTGTTATTATTATCAATATTCCAAAAAAAAAATCTTCTTTAATGAATATAAAGGTCAAACAATCTTGGAGTGAGTATATTTTTTTGTGGGGGGAAAGAAATTATAGAAATTAATACTTTTATTTAGCAAGGGTGCTTTGAATTGATCAAAAGTGATGATAAAGACATTTATAATGTTACAAAAATTTCCATTTCAGATAAATGCTGTTATTCTGAACTTTCTATTCATCAAAGAAACCTGAAAACGTTCTGCTCAGTTTATTTTCAACATAATGATAATAATAAATGATTTTTGCACAGCACAACTTCTTAGAAGATTATGTAACTGGAGTAATGATGCTAAAAATTCAACTTTGAAACCACAGGAATAAATTACATTTTAAAATATATTTAAATAGAAAACAGTTATTTTAAATAGTAAAAATATTTCACATTTTACTGTTTTTGCTGTGCTTTGGATCGAATAAATGCAGGCTTGGTGAGCAGAAGAGACTTTCTTTAAAAAACATTAAAAATCATATTGTTCAAAAACTTAATGCGTGTGAGAACTGCTAACAGTAACATCAACATTTTTTAGTATTAAAAAACTGATAATATAGTCATCCATTTATGTTTTTCTCTTAGAAGAAACATCTTACCTAAAATGAAAGACACTGACCTTAAAGGCTGCATTTATAACCACAACAAAAATCCATACTGCCCCATTTTCCGTTTGGGAGACATTGTGAGGGAGGCCAAGGAGAATTTTTCAGAGATGGCAGTGGAGGTAAAACCTTTTTGTAACATTATATGACTGTCTTTACTATCATTAAAAATCTTACTGACCACAAACTTTTGAACGGTAGTGTATTTTTGTTTAGTTACAACAAAGCAGGCTAGTAAACTCTTGTCTATTTTTACATTGCTGGTCCACAGGGTGGTGTGATTGGAATACAGATCAACTGGGACTGTGACCTGAACCACATTTTTCACAGCTGTCTGCCCAAATACTCATTTCGTCGCTTGGACGAAAAAGAAAGCAACCGAACCTTGTACCCTGGGCTCAATTTCAGGTGTGAACAACTTAAATCATATTGAAAATATGTGAACTGTGTGATATTGAAATAAGTTATTTTTTGCAGGTTTGCAAGATACTCTACAGTAAATGGTGTGGAGCAGAGAACGCTCTTTAAAATGTATGGGATTAGGTTTGATGTGATGGTGTTTGGAAAGGTGAGACCATATCATACTATACTGACATTACTTTGCATGTTAGCTTTAGCATATAAGACATAAAATGTTCTCTATATTCTTTACAGGCTGGAAAGTTCAGCATCATTCAACTAATCATCTACATTGGATCCACACTCTCATATTATGCTCTTGTAAGTAAACCCCTAAAAAGAATGTTCACCCAAAAATGAAAATATCTCAAACACTTAAGACCTTCATTCATCTTCAAAACACAAATTAAAATATTTTTGATTAAATCTGAGTGTCTGTCTGGAACATATCAGTTGCATTCCTGTCTATGGAGGGTCAGAAAGCTCTTGGATTTAATCAAAACTATCTTAATTCGTGTTCTGAATATAAGACGAAGGTCTTACAAATTTGGAACGACATGAGGGTAAGTAATTAATAACAAAATTTTCATTTTTGGGTGAACTAACCCTGTAAGTCCTCAGATAGCAAGTCGGAAAAGCGTTTGAAGTAATGAAATGAGTTTGTCTTTAGACAACAGTATTCCTGGACTGGCTTATTGGGACCAGTTGTTACTCCAAAGAGGCAAAACAGAACTACACTGAGAAGAAGTATGAGGCCGTACAGGACAGAGAAGAGGTGAACACACTTTAGAAACACTGACATAGTGGATAGCACTTCAGTTAATGCTTTACACAGGCTAAATACAGCTTAAACTGAGATTCTGTGTTCATGAATCAAGTCTGTAGTAATGTGTTTGTTTGTTACAGTGCTTCCTTTGTGTGTCATTTGTGGATGAGGACAAGTTAAGGGTGGTGAAAAAATCCAGAAAGAAAAAACTACAGGAGACAAAACCTCTGTCCTTACATCAGCGCAAAGTAAGCTCTTTGTATTATTTTGTCATACTTGCCAGTAAATTAAAGGGACAGTTGACCCAAAAATTCAAATTCTGTCATTAATTACTCACCTTCATGTCGTTCCACACCCGTAAGACCTTTGTTCATCTTCACAACAAAAATTAGGATATTTTTGATTAAATCCAAGAGCTTTCTGACCGTGCATAGACAGCAACACGTTCAAGGCCCAGGAAGTTAGTAAGGACAATGATAAAATTATCCATGTGACATCAGTGGTTCAACCATAATGTTGACAATTTTAACAATCTTTTTGGACCTTGAATGTGTCAGTTCCGTTGCTGAAAGCGCTCAAATTGAATCAAAAATGTTTTAATTTGTGTTCTGAAGATAATGAAGTTCTAACAGGTTTGGTATGATATAAGGGTGAGTAATTAATGACATTAATTAATTAATTTTCATTTTCGGGTGATCTAACTCTTTAATACTTGTTATTCAACCTTCAAAAGAGCATTTATGCATTTTATAAAACTGGATTACTTCACCCAAAAAGACAGTTCTGTCATCAGTTACTCATCTTCATGTCATTCCAAGCCTGTATGGTTTTTTTTCTTCTGCAGAACACAATGAATTCAGTACAATAGCAGGACATCCTGACTCACTTTAACACTGATAAACCCAGAAGTGTCAGCAAACACACCATGTTGCTCAATGATCATTTCTCAAGTGCTCTGATTGTTTTTGATGAAAAGCAGCCTGATATTTAAATAATGATATTACAAAATCGAAAATTGCAAAATCCTGGGCACCAGCAATGTATCTTCACCACCATTGTTTTTCTGTCTTAAAATACTGTGAAATTGATTGGAAAGCAACATCTGCTCTTTTGCTGACATGCTTAGGTGTTTTATTAGGAGTTTTAAAGAGTCAATATATCAATATCAATTAAATATCTCCTTTTGTGTGGAAAAACAAAATAAAAATGAAATATGTCAAACAGGTTTAGCACAGTATTAGGGTGAGTAAAGGATGACTTTCATTTTTATCAGTGAATTTTAATGTTTGGTCAGACTGATTTAAAGGGATAGTTCACTTTGAAATTAATTTTTGATATGTTTTAGCTTACCCCAAGAGCATCCGAGATGTAGGTGTCTTTGTTTCCGCAGTAGTTTCAATTTTGATATTTTTAGGTCCAACCGTTCTTGTCTGTCTGTCATATAATGCATGCCTATGGTCACCTCATCAAAGAAAATGCACAGACTCAAATTAAACAGTCCAAATTAAACAATTCCACATCGTAAGTAAACATTGATGGCCTAAGACACGAAACGAGCGGTTTGTGTGAGAAAACGAACGGTATTTATATCGTTTTTTACCTCTTGTAAACAACTGTCCAGGTTGAAGTGCACGAGCGTCCTGGTGTGTGAACGCGCGTTCTGGTTTAGATCCGGAAGTAAACTCTCGCGCGTGCGTACGTAATTCTTCTCTTTTTCGTCGGTTTAAACATCCCGGATAAACGCAAACTAGTACCATTTTTGTTAGCCGTTTTACCTATAATCTCTATTCTGTGTAAACAGTGAGTGGCGTGCACACGCGAGAGTTTACTTCCGGCGCTTTGCGCGAGTCGCGCCGGCGCATCACTAAGCCAGAACGCGCGGTCACACACACCAGGACGCTCGTGCACTTCAACCTGGACATAGTTGTTTACAAGAGGTAAAAACGATATAAATACCGTTCGTTTCCTCACACAAACCGCTCGTTTCGTGTCTTAGGCCATCAGTGTTTACTTACGATGTGGAATTGTTTAATTTGAATCTGTGCATTTTCTTTTATGAGGTGACCATAATGCATTATATGACTGACAGACAAGAACGGTTGGACCTAAAAATATCAAAATTGGAACTACTGCGGAAACAAAGACACCTACATCTCGGATGCCCTTGGGGTAAGCTAAAACATATCAAAAATTAATTTCAAAGTGAACTATCCCTTTAATGTTATTCATTTGTTATATGGTCTTGCATTATTTCAAAAATAAACTATACTGTGAGATACGACAATATTTTTACAAATGGTTTGAATTAGTCTTTCAATTAATTTTGTTGTCAATTTATTATTTTTATTTTTTTTTTTGTCTTTATAGATTCTAATTTTTATTTCAGTTTTAGTTATTTTAGTACAAATCAAGTAGGTTTACCTTTTTTTCCATGTTTTATATCAGTTAGCATTTTATGGGTAACACTTAGTCAACTACTTTAGTTACCATGTACTAAGAATGAACAGTACTTCTACACCATTTATTAATTGTAGTTGATATTAATTTTAACATTTACTAATCCATTATGTAAATCTAAAGTTATTTGTTAACATTAGTTAATGCACTGTGAACTAACATGAACTAATAATGAATTGCTTTTTTTATAACATTAACAAAGATTAATAAATAGTATAATAAATGTATTGTTAATTTTTCTTTAATGTTAGTTAATACATTCATTTTAACAAATGACACCTTATTGTAGTGTTATTGTAGCACCTTATCTTAGTGTTACTGTTTTTATGTCATTTCAGATCATGAAAATGTTTTTTATAGTTTTTGTGAACTAGAATAACCCTGGTCTGTTCTCTTTCAGAATGATTTGGCGAGCATGAAGTCTCTGATGAGCGCTCTGCAGTGTGGTCAAAGCAGAAGTGAGGCTGTACAGAATGGTCAGAGTGGCAGGCCAAAGGTAGACGAAAACCTTCCCAGAAGCCACAGCGGCAGACAAGCAATAGACACACCATTACTGGAGATGCCACAGTCTGGTTGTCCAACCTGGTGTCATTGTGGCCTCTGCCGGCCTTCCGACTCCTTGCAGGAACAGCTGTGCTGTCGTTTGGGGAAAGGGCGCTGCATAACCTCCTCACCACTCTTTTCAACACTGGTTGTTAGTCGCTCCGTCCTGGAGACCACTTTGTTTTATATGGATCCCCTAGCAGAGCTGTGCGAGGAGGCTCAGCTCCGCCATGGGGCCTACGCTCAATTCATTAGATGGCGCTTTGGTGACAGCACACCCAGAGATGCTGTTCCAGTAATACCCAGTTGCTGTATATGGAGGATAAGAGCAGAATACCCCAGTACTGATGGGAAATACAGTGGCCTTAGACTCTATCAGGTTGTACAGTCTCAGACAGACTTCAATAGATAAGACTTTCATTTTATTAGACATTCAATCACATTGACAATGCCTTATGATTATGCATAAAAGGGAATGGTACTAACTACAATCAAAAATACAGTACGAGTAATTTTTCCAATTTTAACCTGCAAAGCAACTAAATGATGTATCATATTAACCACAAAAAATGGTCAACATGCCATCAATGCATTTTTACTAACAGATGCCTTTGAACTAAAAAAAACCCTGAGTTTACGACATTCATAAATTGTTTTGAATAAAAAAAACTTTTTATATATTATTCAAACGTAATAGATAAAGTTTAGTATACACTACTGTTCAAAATTTTGTGGTCAGTACTTTTTCAGCAAGGTTGCATTCAGTTGAAATATTCCACAAAAGTATTAAGCATTACAATTGTTTTGAATATTGATGATAAGAAATGTTTCTTAAAGGGTTACTCCGCCCCAAAATGGAAATTTTGTCATTAATCACTCCATTCTACAATCCGTCTCCTCCACGTTACCATAGCACCATTTTGGTAGGATCCACTGGACGCAGCACATGGATATGTTTTCTACTTTATTTCCGCTTTGATTTGAACAAACACAGCATATCCGCTTGATGCAGCTGACAGAAAACAGCGTATGCAGTTTTCATCCAGTGGATACTCTCTAAAATAGCGCTACGGTGACACTGAGGAGACAAATTGTTAAATAAAGTCATTATTTTTGTTTTCTTTGCATACAAAAAATGTTCTTGTAGATTCATAAAATTATGCTTGAACCACTTATGGCAGATTAACTATTTTGACATGTCTTTCATACTTTTCTGGGCCTTGACAGTGTTATTTACTTGCCAGTCAATGGGACAGCCACAAAGCTTACAATTTTCATACAAAATATCTTAAATTGTGTTCCGAAGACGAACAAAGCTTTTATGGGTTTGTAACGACATGGGGGTAAGTGATTAATGACAAAATTTCCATTTTAAGTAGTAACCCTTTAAGTAGCAAATCAGCATATTGGAAGGATTTCTGAAAGATAATGTGACACTGAAAAGACATGATGCTGAAAATTCAGATTTACATCACAGGAATAAATTACATTTTAAATATATTAAAATAGAAAACAGTTCTTTTAAATTGTAATAATATTTTACAATATCATTGTTTTACTGTATATTTGATTAAATAAATGCAGCCATGGTGACCAAGAGAATTCATTCAAAAAATGTCAATTTAATATTACCAGCCCCAAAACTTTAGATTTGAACAGTAGTGTGTTGAATTACAAGAACATATTCAGTTTTACTGGTTTCAAGTGCGCTGAAAGTGTCCAGTTTACTCCATCATGGAGTCCCATATGAGGATGCCGCCATGGAGCTCTATAACAGTATAAAATATGATATCATTTTACATAAATATAAATCACTTAAAGAATACTTTGCTTTCTTTTTTACTCACCAGCGGCACAGTGTCAACATTTTGGTTCATGTGAATAAATTTATGTTTGGCATACTGGTCACGGTCCTTCATAAAAGTAAGCATGAACCAGTCACAAACAGGGTTCACCTGGAAGAGGTTCAGGAACAACATGAAAATTCTTGAACCGAAGACATTTAACTCAAGTAGGTCACTTTTTGAAAAGGACAAACAGACCAGAGCTTACCAAACTAAGAAAGGCAAGAGTAGCACCAAGATTCACAATAGTGGGCACAATATTGAATTTTCCAGCCTGCAGAGACAATTACGGATTAAATGATCATTAAAGTTGACTAAATAGATGCTGATTGTTGTTTTGTACTCTTACAGAGACTAGTAGACAAACCTTCCCAAGCACGATGACATCAAATCGGATTCCAAAGGCCTTTATTAATGTCCGAGTTTCAATGTTTTCATTGTTTTTAAAATATTTGGAAAATCTGTGGGAAAGAACTAAATTGTTACCCTCTAGCTTTACAATCAAAAATCTAAATCAGTTTAACTGTATTTACCGGAAATTGTAGCCCGGGGCAACGTTATTTGCAGGATTTTTGTTGTCCAGTCTGCTGAACGAATACTTGGGAACGCAGAAGCGTTCTGGGAAGTCCAAGTCGCAATTCCAGTCAATGAAAATCCCTATGATACCACCCTTGAACATTAAAACACATTGTCAATTACAGTAATTAACAGTATATATATATTAATGAAATACTAATCTAAATACACTGCACTTCAAAAGTTTAAGTCTTCTGTTCTTACAATGGCCAATTTGATCAAAAATACAACAAAACAATAATATTGTGAAATAGTTTTACAATTTAAAATAACCATTTTCAGTATTAAAGAAGTTGTTCACTTCCATAATAAAAAATTCCTGATAATTTACTTACCCCCATGTCATTCAAGATGTTTATGGTTTTCCTTCTTCAGGCGAAAAGAAATTAAGGTTTTTGGGAAAAACATTCCAGGATTTTTCTCCATATAGTCGACTTAAATGGTGGCCAATGGACTGAAGGTCCAAATTGCAGTTTTAAAGGACTCTACACGACCCCAGCCGAGGAATAAGGGTCTTACCTAGTGAAACAATCCGTCATTTTCTTAAAATGGTTAGTTCTTCATCTGTGTACTTTGGTTCAGAAAGGTAGGGTAGGGCAAAAAAAACTCCATCTCACATTTACCTCCAACTTCAGAATTGTTCAACATCATTGTTTTCCGTTAAGGGCTCGCAAAATTTCAAAATCTCTGGTAGCCATTTGGGCAGGTACTCCTCAGATTTTGGTAGCCCAAAAATTATTTAACTAGCCCAAATAAAAAAGACCTTTTTTAAAAAAATCAATATAGAAAATCATATAGCAGTCTAAATGTAAAAAAAAAATGTGTTTACTGCATAAAAAACATGGGTCGATATTTGCAACAATCTGACCATATACAGCTGAAAAATTATTGGAAATGCAAATTCACTCTCTGCCACGAGGTGACGCTTTAGCAATGCTGAAATATTACGGTTTCCATAGAAACGGCTGTACACAAAGCAGAACCGCGCTCATTAAAGCTGTTTTATCAGGCATTATAAGGTAACGTGAAATCTCAGTGCCAACAGATACGTTCATAAAGACGTCCGTGTCGCGTTTTGACTTTGAAATGGGCAGCGCGCATATTTATTCAGTGACATCATTGCCTTTTAAAGTTCCAGCCCTATCGCGATTCTTGTCTTCCGTCCCAAACTGTTAAAATTATAATTAAGACTTTTCTTATACTATTTAACGTATTGAAAACTTTTTATAGCCTTAAGGAGTATTTAAGGACCTGCAGGAGCCCTCTACTTTCAGTTAGCCCGTCGGGCAGGCGGTAAAAAATTTTGGTAGCCCGACTGGAAAACACATTAGCCCCGGGACGTCGGGCTAGCGATTTTGCGAGCCCTGCCGTTTTTTGGTTTTTTTTTGGTAAAGGGCGTTTTAATTTCTTTGCACGTTCACTTTGTAAACACATCTCTAACATTATTCCGTAGGCTAATGCGTGAGGTCGGGCTGGTGCAAGACAAGCATTTATGGTTAAAATGTATGTAACTCTTTTGTTTGTAACCAAACTTTAGATAAGACCCTTATTCCTCGACTGGGATGGTGTAGAGCCCTTTGAAACTCCTATTGAAGTCCACCATATGGAGAAAGATCCTAGAATGTTTTCTTAAAAGCCTTAATTTCTTTCAACTGAAGACATTAAGACATGAACATCTTGGATCACACAGGGATTAGTAAATGACCAGGAAGTTTTTATTCTAGAAGTGAACTAATCCTTAAAATATTTAAAACTAATATCCTGTGATGCAAAGCTGAGTTTTTAACATCATTACCCCAGTTTTCAGTGTCACATGATCCTTCAGAAACCATTCTAATATGCTGATTTGAAGCTTAAGATACATTTCTTTTTATCAGTGTATCATTTGTATGACAAATCTTTTATAACATTATAAATGTCTTTACTGTCACTTGTGATCAAGATTATACAGCATTATTGAAGATACAGACTTTAAGAGCCATGACGCTGAAGTCCTCTCCTGCCTCAGTTACCATGTCCCCCAGACGGAAAATTGGACAGTGTGGGTCTGTTACACGATTAAACGTGCAGGTTTTTAAGTATGTGGAGTTAATGTGACGCAGAATGTTTCGCCTATAATACAACAAAACACTAGAATGAAAATGATGATTCTCTCAATTAGGTCATTAAAGATCTCATATTTAAATGACAGATATTCTGTCTTCTAAGACTAAAATGCATAAACTTACTTTTTAAAACTGAACTTTGGATACTGTATGCTGTTTTTGATGAGCACTGTGAAGTCCTCTGCTTCACCCAGAAGGGCAGGCCTGTGCAAGCACAAACTATATTAATATTCCGTTTCAATTGGGCGCAGGGCATCAAACCTGCCCACTTACTAAAGACACTCACTTTGGAATGTTGATGTCATTTTCAAGTGGACACCATGCATGTACCTCACAGGTTTTGATCGTATCAGAGTATTGCACACATCGGCCAGTTTGAACACCTGCGAGGAGGAACACAATTCACTCAGCTTACATCTGAAACACTAAATTGTTACACAGCACTATTTAGAGAACACAGAAACGTACCACTGCCTTGGACTTCACTGAGTCCCTCGTTACAATCGCGGTCTGATTCACACTTAGTGAATTCACTTGGAATCTGTAAGAATTAATAATTTACAGTTGAAGTCAAAAGTTGACATACACCTTGCAGAATCTGCAAAATTATATTTGACATAAAATATGTTTACATATACTCCACAAGAGAAAATCATTTTAAATAGTTGAATTTATAAAAACAACCCTGTACAAAAGTTTACACCTGATTCTTGATTGTGTTGTTACCTGAATGATTCACAGCTGTGTGTTTGTTTTGTTTTGTTTAGTGATAGTTGTTCATGAGTACCTTGTTTGTCCTGAACAGTTAAACTGTCCGCTGTTCTTCAGAAAAATCCTTCAGATCCCACTAATTATTTGGTTTTTCAGCATTTTTGTGTATTTGAACCTTTTCCAACAATGACTGTATGATTTTGAGATCCATCTTTCATATGCAACTATTACAGAAGGTTTAAATGCTCAGTGATGCTTCAGAAAGAAACACAATGAATTTGAAGATCAGGGTAAATTTACCTTATTTTGTCTTCTGTGAAATATATTCTGTAGCTTCTGAAGGGGGAAAATAAAATATTTAGGGAAAATAAGAAAAATGTACACATTTTCATCATGTTCAAAAGTTTATACCCCCAGCTCTTAATGCATTGTTTCCTTTTGGAGAATCAGTGAGCATTTGAACCTTCTGTAATAGTTGCATATGAGTCCCTCAGTTGTCCTCAGTGTGAAAAGATGGATCTCAAAAACATACAGTCATTACTGGAAAGTGTTCAAATAGACAAAAGATGTTAAAAAAACAAAGAATTTGTGGGACCTGAAGGATTTGTGTGTAGAACAGCAGGCAGTTTAATTGTTCAGGACAAACCATCTATCACAATCATGATCCACAGTTGTGGATCATTCAGGTAACAACACAGTATTATGAATCAAGTGTTTGTAAACTTTTGAACAGGGTCATTTTTATAAATTCAACTATTGTAGACTACGTAAACCTCTTCTATGTGAAATATTTTATTCAGGTCAGTACTAAATAAAAAAATGACATGCATTTTGTATGATCCCTCTTATTTTGGTAAAATAAATAAAATTTTGCAAATTCTGCAAGGTGTATGTAATCTTTTGATTTCAACTGTATAATGCAACATGCAATGGTCACTTCTTGTGTGAAAATTAACAAGACATATGGGAGTGTTTTATCATACCTCAGGACACTTGCTCTGTGTCTGACCTGGAGTCAGAATCATATTTGTTAACACAAAAAAAGAGCTTTCTCCCTACCAAAGAAACAAATCAAATAAGCCTGATTAAATATGGAATTAGTTTCTACAAAAAGCATATGTCAGTTGAATAGACAAAATAACTCTTAGTTAGAAAATATTGCAGTGGGTTTCTGTCAAACAAATGTAGATACCTGAGGTGGGATGACATATTCAGGTACATCCCAAACATGAACTCCCCCAATGGATGAATTGGTCAAAATGTTTCCTTTCACCTTTGTGCTGACCGAGCTGATCACTGAATCTGTGTCCTGGTAAGCACGCTGAATCCAGCAGACATATCTTTAAAGTACAATGCAGAGGTAAAGTTACCCTAAACCATTAATACTGCATTAAATTTCACGGAGTATACAACTTAAACATGGGTGTAAAAATATATACATTTATTATAACAAGTAACTCCTTTTATCTATTTATTTCATTTTCATGGGACTATAAAAACAAGATTATTTAGCCTACACAAAAAAATAATAAAATCAATAAATAAACGTTTTTTTTTTTTTTTTTTTTTTTTTTTTTTAAGTACAATGCAGATGTAAAGTTACCCTAAACCATCAATAATGCATTAAATTTCAATGAGTACACAACTGAAACATGGGTGTAAAAATATAATTTTTACATTTTCATGGGACTACAAATGCAAGATAATTTAGTTTACACCCCCCAAAAAACTGTTGTTTTTTAAATCTTATTCAAATCATCTTAAAATGAGATGATTTCTTTCAAAGTTGAAATGCTAAATGAAACTCTAAAAATATACTCACACAGCAACATAGGTGATGATCATCACCTGGATCAGTCTGAAGAGGACTCCCACTTTTTTGTTGTTAATAACCAGCTGTACAGGCGTTTCATAACCAAAAAGACATTGGAGGCAATCATTGCAGCAGTCCTTAAAGGCCATTGCTGAAAAACGTCCACTATGAAACTACAGCACTTGTCGTAAGGTCAGAACACTATGTGTCAGCCTGTAGTACACCTACTATACTTCTCAATAGAATTTACACATGCTTTGAATGTAATCTCTTATCATGCAGGAATAAGAAGTGTTAAGAAAAAACTGGCAGCCATGCGTAAGTATTTTGGTTAAACACCTGTTAGGTACCCAGTAGCATTTGCACTCTGCACATTTGCAAGCCAGTAGCATAACCGTGTAAAAACTAATGTAAATCAAGTGGTTGAACAGCCTCAGTCATCATAACCAACAGCTCAGCTGATATAATTTAAGCAAACACACTAAAATGTCCTCACCGCACGTTTTGATGTATTATTTTAAATAGATAGTCGACCCCAAAATGAAAATTCTGTCATTAATTACAAACCCACAAGACCTTCGCTCATCTTCGAAACACAAATTAAGATATTTTTGACCAAATCCCAGAGCTCTCTGACCCTCTATAGACAGCAAAGACCCTACCACATTCCAGAAAGGGACTAACAAAATAGTCATCAGTAGTTCAACCATAATTTTATGAAGATACTAAAACACTTTGTTGTGCAAAAAAAATGTAATAACTTTATTTTAAAAGAATGTGCATGCATTGTGGTACTTTCCAAAATGGCATCAGGGTGACACGGAGGAGAAGATTTGTTAAAAAGTTGCTTGTAGCTTCATAAAATTACGGTTGAACCACTGATGTCACATGGACTATTTTGTTAATGTTCTTGCCTGGTATCTTTCTGGACCTTGAACGTGGTAGGACCCATGCTGTCTACAGAAGGTCAAAAAGCTTAATTTAGGTTTCAAAGATGAACAAAGGTCTTACGGGTTTGGAATGACGGGTTTGGGTGAGTAATGAATGACAAATTTTTTTTTTTTTGGGTGAACTAACCCTTTTACAGTTGACAGCTCATTTAATATGGCTAAGAAATACAAAATTATGCTAAGAATAAGAATAAGATAACCAACAAAGAAAATCTCACAGAATCAAGAAAAATAGCAAAAATCACCCATTTATTTCTCAAAGCATAAAATGAACATTATAAAATAAATCCAACCAAAATTATGGTAAATAAAATAAAAACATTTAAAAAAACTTAAAAAGAAGTTATCAACATAAAACTAGCGCCTTTTCTGGAACACATTTCCTCGTCCTGGTCCACCCCGGCCTCGGCCTCTGGCAGCCACTGTGAAAACATTAATGCAAACTTTAGTTTGATCACATTTCAAATTCATCTTTATAATAAATCAATCAATCAATATGTAGTTCTCTGAAAAACACGTTTGATGTTAGATGCGTGAACTGGAGTAAAGAGGCTGTATATACCTTGGGCTTTAAGAATAGCTGCTTTTCCTCGACCTGCACCAGCGGCCTGATTTTTGTTCTTCATACTCTTTAACATAGGAGCATTTTTCAGCATGTCGGGAAGGATGAGGAACCTGATCTTACTGCCACGAATATACACCTGCTCCAGCTGAGATACACGGCCATCCCTGTATGTGACTGTAATGTTTGCCATCTGGAGGACAACAGAGAAAAAACAAAGACCACCTTTCCAACATGAGACAGGATTGGTGCAAGGATTCATTTCCAATGCAAGGATTAATAAAATTGCTAAAAGTTGATTATTAAATTATTAAGAATTGACCCTGGACCACAAGACCAGTCTTAAGTAGCATGGGTATATTTGTAGCAATAGCCAAAAATACATTGTATGGGTCAAAATTAGGGGTGGCACGGCACATGAAAAAACACCCGAACCGTTCGGTTCGCTTGTCTAGGTTCGGTTCGTGTGTGCACCGCACGGTTCGACGCATTGGCCTCAGTCAGTTTCGCGCGAACATACATATAGACAGTAAAAGTGGAGTAAGAGTGCTGCAGAAATGGCAAGTGGAGGAGATAATGAAGGATACCCGGAGTTACCGGATGCGGCCGCGTCGTTCAAATCTGGTGTGTGGGAACATTTTGGATTTCACGTTACTTACGATGACAACGGAAATAAAACTGTAGATAGAACTGCCAATGTGTAAAGCATTGTGCAAAATGCATTCAATATGAAGAGCTCTTTTCCAAAACGCGATTAAATGCCATTTAAAAAAAAAAAAAAGTTATTGCCAACATTACTATTGTATCTGGTCGGTATTGAAAAGTCCATTATTAATTTTACACAAAATGCAGTGTTATTCTGTCATGTGTTCTCCCTTTTTTCCCCAAACCGCTTTCTGCGATAGATCCGCTCAACCAATCACAGCGCACCATTACACGCACTGTAAACAATAAAGGGAGTTTGTAAATGAGATATTGATTTAATACAACAGTTAAATAAACAAGAAGGTAATATTAAGTTACTTACATTGTCTGACTCTAACACTATTGCCCGATTTTGCTCCATTTCTTTGTGAAAATTAGTTTGAAACAATCTCACAACTGAACCGCAGCGCATCTCCATTCAAACACAGCTGTGTTTTTTTTATGAATGAACGTGCGTTTTTACACTAATCTAGTGAGTCAATTTCCCATTCATAAACACAGTCCCTTGCTTTATTTCTTATTAAGCTAATAAGCTATATATCATATGCTGAAGCAAATATCTGGAGTGTTAAGGATTAAAAGAAAAAATAACAACAAGAACCGTACAGAACCGAAAACCGTGACCCTAAATCCGTGATACGAACAGAACTGTGGGTTTTGTGAACCGTGCCACCCCCAGTCAAAATTATAGATTTTTCTTTTATGCCAAAAATCATTAGAATATTAAGTAAATGTTGCATGTCATGTTGCATCAAAATATTTTTTTCAATTTCCTACCATAAATATATAAAAACAGTTTTGATTAATAATATGCATTGCTAAGAATTTCATTTGGACACCTTTAAAGGTGATTTTCTCAGTATTTGCACCCTCAGATTTTTAAATAGTTGCATCTCAGCCAAATATCGTCCTATCCTAACAAAGAAAACTGAATAAATAAATTTTTTTAGATGATGTATAAATCTCAATTTAAAAAATGGACCCTTATGACTGGTTTTGTGGTCCACGGCCACATTTCAGAAGACAAGCAGAAGATTAGTTTACAATACAAAGGACAAATCTTAGTACCTGGCAGTTCATGTTGTCCTCAGCCTCAATCAGTTTACCTCTGTAAACCTCCCCAGTGTTGGTTTCACAAGTGACTATGTGTCCCTCTGCTTCATGAAGAACTTTGATGGGCACGCCAATGGACATCTTAACTAGCTATCGGTGAACTTTAAGAGAGAAAGAGAATAAGACACTGCAGAAAACGTAGCAGGGGAGAAATAACTTCAACCAACAAAACGAGGAGGTGAAAACTAATGGAAGCTGTATAGATGAAATGAATGGGTCAGTCAAGTCTTATCGCGAGTTTATTATAAACAAGCAAACTAAAAACAAGCACATAACTAAAAGTAACATTGTTTAACCATAAATCTTACAATAATCCCATACAGACACGACACAGTTTTAACTTTTTCAGAAATATTAATTTTAAAAACTCACCCAAACGTGCACGGAACGTCCACAAACAATTTCGTCTTCGATGTTTAATCGAATTTCCGGGGATTTGTATCGTACTGGAGACACGTACTGCCACCTACCGGACTGAATGACACAACTTCCAATCGGTAAAAACAGTTTTTAAAACTTGCAACTGATTGTAGGGTAAATTTTGTTTCTATGTATTTATGTATTAGTAACAAGTAGTTAAAGCAAATAAACATAGCAAATTAAACAAAATTTCTAAATACCTAGCAACAGAATGAACCCATTTATTCTTAAATTTACCATGTAAATATTCTGGTTTCCTTTTTATGTATATTGGACGAAAAAAGGACGACAAAAACAACAACAGAATCCACAATATCATATATTTAAATATAGACTAAAACGCAACATACAAATAATAATGATTTTATAAATAAAAATACCTGTATTTCTAACATCAATACATGTATTTGTACATCTAACATCATCCTGAAAAAAAAATAATTAAATGGGTTTATTATATTATATCATTTATTATATATACACTACCAGTCAAAAGTTTTTAAAGTTTTTTAAAGAAGTCTCTTCTGCTCACCTGCATTTAGTTGATCTAATGTACAGCAAAAACAGTAAAAATTAGAACTATTTTTACTATTTAAAATAACTGATTTCTATTTGAATATATTTAAAAATGTAATTTATTCTTGTGATTTTAAAGGTGAATTTTTAGCATCATTACTCCAGTCACATGATCCTTCAGAAATCATGCAGATCATGCAAAACATTTATTATAATTATGTTGAAAACAGCTGATTAGCATTTTTTCAGGTTTCTTTGATGAATAGAAAGTTCAGAAGAACAGCATTTATCTGAAATAGAAATCCTTTGTAACATTATAAATCATCACTCAAATTGATAAATTTAAAGCATCCTTACTAAATAAAAGCATTTATTTCTATAATTTCTTTCCCCCCCAAAAAAAAATAAAAATAACAATAATTATACTGACTCCAAGCTTTTTAAATCGTATAGTGTATAATGTTGCAAACGCTTTTTTATTTCAGATACATACTGATCTTTGGATCTTTCTACTCATCAAAGAATCCTAAAAAATGTACTCAACTGTTTTAAATATTAATAATAATAATAAATGTTTCTTGAACAGCAAATCAGCATATTAGAATGATTTTGAAGGATCATGTGGCATTGAAGACTGGAGTAATGGTGCTGAAAATGTAGCTTTGATCACAGGAATAAATTGCCGTTTAAATATATTCACATAGAAAGCAGTTATTTTAAATAGTAAAAATATTTCACAATACTACTGCTTTGCAAAAAAAATGCCGGCTCGGTGAGCAGAATAGACTTATTTAAAAATTTTACTACTCAAAAACTTTTAAAAATATTTTTTTATTCTGTTTATATTCGAGTTCGTCACTTTGTTTATGTCGAGTTGAGGTGGAGTTTACCTGTCATTTCACGTCTTGCCAGCAGAGGGCGCAGTTCCGCCTATTTTCAATGCGCCGACGCTCACTGTGGATTGGAGTGACAAGAGGAAGTGAAACATTCATCCCTGGGAATGACCACAAGGCGTATGCTAAACAAGTCGCGTTTGTAGCCGTTTTACCGCTTTTCATCAACAGTCCATGAACAGCTTTCAGTAAATTGAAGATGGGCACATTTTAGCGAGTCTGATGTGGAGGACAAGAGGGCAACAGCTGTCCGGCTAACCCTGCTAGCAGACAGCCTTCATGAATCAAGCCCTGCTATTAAAAATCACTAAAACAACAACAGCGAGAGACACACACCGATTGCATCATGAATGGTGAGTTAAATGGGGTTTAAACGTAACAACTTAGATGGCAGATTACTGTGTAAACTAACTAGCACTATAATCAATCATGACCCTTCTCTAACATCCAGGACTGTACAAAATACAACCCGGATATATTGAATTTAAATGAACAGCTCGTGTATTATTCTCATGTTGCTTGTGTGTAACTTGTATAAATTGTTACTCACTCTCATCTACCTGTATTTTCTTTTTACATGAATGAAGTATATTAGTATGGTTTTTATACAATTAAGAATTCATTTTTCATGTTTATTGACCTTACCAGCTTATTTTCTGACCTTCTTTTCCCAGATGATGTGATGTTAAACGTACCGGTCATCCGGCAGCTGTACCACTGGGATTGTGGCTTGGCCTGTTCGAGAATGGTATTAGAGTAAGTATGAATCCTAAGTGATGTATTATGCACACTCACTTACTCTAATGGTGACTATTTAAACTCTTGTTTCTATGCACAGGTATTTACATCCAGTAAGTGAGGAGGAATTTCAGAGAGCGTGTTTGGATTTGGAGTTTACGGAGAGCGTGTGGACTATTGACCTGGCTTATCTCATGTGTAAACTGGGGGTCAGACACTGCTTCTGCACACAGACGCTCGGTGTGGACAAGGGCTTCAGGAATCAGGTACATTTTCAGATCATGTGATACGGTCGTGATTACTGCAGGTGGAGTACAAGCTAAGTGTCACATACAGCGCAGGAAATAATGGATGTTTTTCAGTCCTTTTTTCTTAGAAAATGGCATTAGTCAAGGCCTTTCTAACATTTATACAATTAATGTTCTTGATTTTATTCATGATTCATGAAGAGCTGTAATTTTAATCAGAGGATCTGACTCAGACGTTGAGAGTGATCACCTCGGCATCTGAATAATTTTTCCATTTCATGTGTTCTTCTGCTTTTAGTCTTTCTACAAAAAGCATTTTGACACAGAGGAGGACAGGGTGAATGAACTATTTCTGAAGGCTGAAAGCAAAGGAGTCCTGGTGAAAAAATGGTGAGGTTTCCACATTTAACACATTTCTTTTTTTGTGGTGCACCCTGTCAATTTGTGCCAGCTCAAATTGCCATAGAAAACATGGAAATCTAAAACCATCAATTCTATGCTTTAAAATTTTTTTTGATATTAATACAATTGTTAAAAGACAAACAAAACGAAATGTGTATTTAATTAAAAATAGTTTTTTCTAGTTTTCATTTGAATTAAATATGTACACTCAACATTAAAATATCAGATTGCTCCGATTAAATCTTAATAATATAAATAAAAAATGTTTTTGCGGTAATTAGGGCTGTCACAATTATGAAATTTGGCTGACAATTAATTGTCTAAGAAATAACTGATTATGTCGATTAATTGTCTAGTTTAAGGCATTGACTATTATGGCAGTTAATTGTCTGTTTTATGGCTTTGGCATACATTTTTTATGCACATTGTTTATTAAATTGTGATTAATTGAATGCTTTCTAAGTTGTTACTTTGCATCTTTCAGTACAGAATTCTATATATTTATATACAAATCAGTGCTGTGTTTTAATATGCATTAGGGAATAGGGACAAAATAACATTGAAATGTTTCTGAAAGCCAGAGTTACCTTCATAGACACATTCATATAAACCCCCACCACAATATTTTTATTTTTCTTCTAATATTTCAAGAATCGTGAACAGTATTTTCTTCTATCGTGTCTATTATGTCCTCTCTGCGACCGTTTTGGCCACATACACACTGCAGCTAAATTCGGTTGTCTATTCACCTTTTATTCCTTAATCATGTTCTGCACACACATAATTCACTAAAATACGGTAGTGACAACCGCATTAAAAGTCATTGCAAACTGAGTCCGAAATTTTAGAATGTTAAAAAATAATTATGGCCTCATGTTGTGTCAATCACATTTACACACTGCCTCCGAAACTTTTGTCCGTCTTACAAAAAGTTTGGATCAGGTTTGATTTTTTTTTTTTTGCGTTTTTGCATCCGTAGCAAGCATTTTGAAAAACACATGAAAATTTCGGACTCAGTGTGCAATTAACTCCCGAAAAAAACAGGTAATGTTAGTTACCGCTTTTATAGAAATTCTATGCAGTGTGTGCAAACAGAACTGAACAACTAACTGTTAATGAGGCTGAAAATTTAGCTTTGAACACAGGAATAAAAAACATTTTTACGGTCCAAAAACGTTTGACTGGTGGTGCAGGAAGAAATGTAATTAGATCTCTTTCTTGTAGCTCTGTTACAGTTCAGGAGATCCAGAACCACCTGGAGCAGGGTCATGTAGCCATCGTGCTGGTCAACGCAGTGGTTTTGGTGTGTGAGCTGTGCTCCACGCCTGTCAAATACTGCTGTTTCCTCCCTGTGGGTCAGAAGTGCTTTTGCAGGAAGCCAGATTACCAGGGCCACTTTGTGGTGGTGTGTGGATTCAACCGTAAAACCGGCAGCATCTTCTACAACAATCCCGCCTACTCGGACCGTATGTATTGTGCAAGTTTTGGCATTATTTTTAAAGACAGCGCAAACACACTTTTAACATAAAATGTTAAAAACACATGGTTAAATAGATGATTTAATATTAAAGGGATAGTTCACCCAAAAATTACCCCATGATTTACTCGCCCTCAAGCCATCCTAGGTGTAAATGACTTTATTCATTCAGACGAATACAATCTGAGTTATATTAAAAAAATATATCCTGGCTCTTCCAAGCTTTATAATGGCAGTGAATTAGTGTTAAATTTTGAGGAGAGTTAAAGCAAATTGATGCGTTTGTGTAAGAAAAATATCCATATTTAAAACTTTATAAACCGTAGTCTCTAGCTTTCGCTAAATTGTTTATTAAGTTTTAAATATGGAGATTTTTCTTACACAAACACATTGATATGCTTCAGAAGGCCTTTATTAACCCCCTGGAGCTGTGTGGAGTACTTTTTATGATGCATAGATGCACTTTATTGGACTTAAATCTCAACAACCCATTCACTGCCATTATAAAGCTTGGAAGTGCCAGGACATTTTGTAATATTACTCATTGTATTCATCTGAAATAAGAAAGTCATGTACACCTAGGATGGCTTGAAAGGTAGTAAATCATGGGGTAATTTTCATTTTGGGTTAACTATCCCTTCAATTCAAACATTTAAAATAAATGTATTCAGATACTTTTAAGATTGTCAAATGTGAGTGGAAATTCACTAAAATATCTATTTTTTAATAAGTTTGACAGAGAAAAAAAAATCTATATCTATATCTATATATATCTATATATATACACATATACAGGGGTTGGACAATGAAACTGAAACACTGGCCAATATAGTGTTGGAGGTTTCATGGCTATATTTTCGCAGCCTGGTGGCCAATCTTCACTTATTGCACATTCCACCAATAAGAGCAAAGTGTGAAGGTTGACTATGTGCACCCAATGGTTCAGACATTGTACCCTAAAGGTAGTGCCATGTATAAGGATGATAATGCACTAATACACACAGCAAGACTGGTGACAGAGAGGTTTGATGAACATGAAAGTAAAGTTGAACATCTCCCATGGCCTGCACAGTCACCAGATCTGAATATTATTGAGGCACTTTGGGATGTTTTGGAGGAGTGAGTCAGGAAACGTTTTCCTACACCAGAATCACATAGTGACCTGGCCACTGTTCTATAAAGGAATGGCTCAAAATCCCTCTGGCTACTGTGTATGACATGTATTTGTCAATCCCAAAACAAAATGATGCTGTATTGGCCACAAAAGGAGGCCCAACACTGTACTAATTGTGGTCTAAAACCAAGTGTTTCAGTTTCATTGTCCAACCCCTGTATATATATAATTACATTTCCACATACTTTTTTAAGGGCACTTATATTTTAGAACTAACAGCCATATTAAAGTGTTTATTTATTTATTTTTTTAGATAAATAGTTAAACCAAAAATAACAATTTGCTGAAAATACTCATATCAGGCCATCCATCATGTAGATTGTTTGTTTCTGTATCAGAATACATTTAGATCCTTTGCAGTAAATGGGTGCCATCAGAATGAGTTTAAACAGCTGATAAAAACATCAATAATACACACTAGTCCACCAGTAAATGTCTTGTAAAGTAAAATGCTACATGTTTGTATGAAACAAATCCATCGTTAAGGCATATTAACTTTAAACAGACTAAAGTCAGGTGGATTACTTGTGAATTTGTGTTTTTATCAGCCGTATAGACTCTCATTCTGACGACACCCATTCACTGCAAAGAATCCATTGATAAGCAAGTGATGTAATGCTACATTTCTCTAAATCTGTTGAAGAAACAAACTCATCTACATCTCAAATGGCCTAAGGGTGAGTACATTTTTAGGAAATATTCATTTTTGGTTGACGTATCCCTTTTAATGATAATACAGAATCATGGCAGTGACATTAAAAATGTATCTCACATATGCCCATCTCTTTGATTGACAGGTGTGTGCTGCACAAGCTTTAGTAATTTTGAGGAGGCCAGAAGAAGCTACGGAACTGACGAGGACATTCTGTTTGTCTACAAAGACGGTTGATTCTTTGCTTTTGAACGAATGCACATTTGAAACACCGTTAGCATCCACTGTGGTTGGCTGGGTAGCATTTTTTGCCAACAGGAACCAGTGCTGCTGGCCAATAGCAGGTAGTATGTGTCACCTCTGGCTATGGTCTTCATTAAAGCTATAGCATCGCACAAAACATTACTATGGTGCTACGTCGGCCACAGAATGAAATATCCACACAGAAAGGAAAGGGAAATGCTATGTAAATGTAACTCATCATCATTATGATGTGGACTTTTTTTTTTTTTAATCTATAGCTCATATGATTTATAGAGTCTGCCACTGTAAGAGGTGGAGAAGGAGTGTACATAATATTTTTAATTCTTGTAAAGGTATTTAGTGTTTGTTCAGGGTAATCTTGCAAAATCATGGGGTTGTGTTGATTTGATTTTTTTTTTTCTTTGGAAGCCACTTATAGTGAAGAATATAGTGAAAGATTTTAATTATTGTAAAAGAGGGAAGCTGTTTTTAAAAACTCAGGTAAGATTTGATAAATCCAGCATGTTAAATTATATCCCACTGTTAAGGGAGGGGGGGGGAGATTCATTGGTGCAATACGTGTGGATTCACTTCTCCAGGGGTTTCCTCAAGAACAAAATCATCTGGACGTCTGTCATAACCTCATGTAGAGTAGCAAGAGAGAGCTTTGTGGGTGACTCTGGATGGTGAAGCTCATAGCAACTCACTCAGCACTAGTACAGTATTACACCTGTTTCAGTGTACAGTACAATATTATGTTAATTATATTGTGTTGGCATAATTCATAGTAACTACACTCTGTTAATTCCTCTGAGAGAGAACAGGAACACTAGGATTAGTGGTTAGAGTTTTACCGTTTTAAATGGTCTGAACACAGTGTTGTGAACGCTTTGCTGTTTGCTATCTTGTAAACACTACGCCTGCTCAGTGGTTCAAATGGTTCAATTGATGGTTTGTGAAACAGTGGCTGACAAATGAAATGCTTGCACTATGGTGTTCCACCTGCCATAATTATGTTATTTAATATTTGATCATTCAGGTTACTTTGTTTTTTCTTTGATTTTTAAGACATCAGGTGTCCAATTACATCAGCTTGTGCTTTTTTTTTTTTTTTTTTTAAGAACGTAAGGAATGTTGATATGGCAAACTTTATTTTTATGAAATATATAGTTGCATTTCAGAAATGAATAAAAGTTGGATTTGTATTTTAATCAAATGCATCCTTCCATTATTGACCCTAAAAATGAACTGTTAAATTATATAAGTTATTTTGGGAAATTCAAGTAGAGGTACAAGGACTTATCTCTAATACATAATGTGGTTCTCCTGCATCTGCAGAGTTTGGCTTTCAGCTGAAAGCGCGGTTCCTCTCAAGGGCTTTTGGCACTCGTGTTTCCTGATAAGCTCACTCCTTAACAATGTTGGGTTTGAAGTCATGCTGGACGGCTTTTTTGAGCTCCTCTGCGTACATTTCATACCTTCCAGTCATCTACAGAGAGATTCACACATGTGAATGGCATGCAGATGCTACCAGAGACAAACCTTATTCAGTATTTATAGGATGTGAACACACCTGCAAAAACCTTTGTTAAAGGGATTAAACCTCTCTCTGATGAGTCGAAAAGAAATTAAGGTTTTTGAGGAAAACATTCCAGGATTTTTCTCCATATAGTAGACTTCAAAGGTATCCAATGTCATGGAATTTTAATAGGTCTATTCCAGACATTGAAAGTCAGGGAATTTTATATTTATTTTGTCCAAGTCACTGAATATCAGTTATTTTTTGTTTGTTGCTTGAAATTTTTTGTTTCCGTTTATCAAAATGTAATTTTTCTATACCGTCCTTTGTTTTATCATGCTTTTTCATGCATTTTGCCTATTGCTGTTTATGAAAGCAGGGAATTTTATATTTATTTTGTCCAAGTCATGGAATATCAGGTATTTTTTGTTTGTTGCTTTAAATTTTTTGTTTCTGTTTATCAAAATGTAATTTTTTTTTATACCGTCTTTTGTTTTATCACGCTGTTTCACACGTTTTGCCTATTGTTATGGATATGAAAGCAGGGAATTTTATATGTATTTTGTCCAAGTCATGGAATAGCAGGTATTTTTTTGTTTGTTGCTTTCAATTTTTTGTTTCCGTTTGTCAAAATGTAATTTTTCTATACCGCTTTTATTTTATTGCATTGTTTCATGCATTTTGCCTATTGTTATGGTTATGAAAGCATAAAAAACTAAATTTCTTTAGATATAATACAGAGAAAAATATCAAAGTGCATTTAACGTGTAAAAGCAAAAAAAAAAGTAGTGTATATGTGCGTTTTCTACTAATACATCTGTGAACAAGTAAATAAAGCTTTCAAATGGATGGATCCATTCATTATAGGTCATGGAAATTCAGCTTTTTAGTCAGTGAAAGGAAAAAGTCAGGGAATCTGGCTTTTGGAACCCTGTTCTTTGCACGTTTACTTTGTAAACACTGGGTTGGTGCTTCCACCTACATCACACGTGCATAATTATGTAATGTATGAGGTCGAACTTGTGCAAAATGAGCATTTGTGGTTAAACAGTATATAAATGACTGTATGATTTAGATAATGGCTAATCATTTTGCTAGATATGACCCTTATTCCTCGGCTTGGATTGTGTAGAGCCCTTTGAAGCTGCACTGAAACTGCAATTTAAACCTTCAACCCGCTGATCCCCACTGAAGTCCACTTAATTTCTTTTCGACTGAAGAAAGACAGGCATGAACATCTTAGATGACATTTGTAAATTATCAGGAATTTTTTATTCTGGAAGTGAATTCTTTAAGAAATATAGCATAGTTGAACGTGTAGTGATTTTTTTTTTCATCCCACCTTAAAGTTCCATTTGTCTGCAACTTGGCGATTTAGGTTCAAGTCCATCTCTGCCACCAGCAGGCCATCACGGGTTCTGGATAGTCCTGGGGATCTACTGCCATCAGGTGCAGCTACATAGCTAGAGCCATAAAAGTGGCCAAAGTCATTGTGCGCTATGGATGAGACAAACCAGAACTCATATAATAAATACACACTACTGTGTTATTTATATATATATTTTTCCTGTACTTTTTGCTTTATTTACACCTGAACCACATGCCAGGTTTAAACTGTACTTACTCATGTCCCAACAGGGTTGCAAAACATTTAAACCTCACAGAAAGTTTTGAAAAATAAAACCTCACATAATATCTAGTTTCATCGCCTGAGGCTAAAGTTCAACATTTTCTGAAGGCTGAACACCTCATTCACTGATCATTTGATGGAAAAGAAAAAACATTTCTTAAAAAGACCATATTTTGTACCCTATTCGTGGACATATGCCCCTCATACATGTTTGTGACTTATGTATGCATGACCCTGGTCATGTTACACAGAGACTGCACATGTAAAACAGCAAAGGGGGATTTTGTGTTCAGGTTGAAGGCTTATGCAACAGTAATGAGCGCTGAAAGCGAGAACAGAGCCTGACAGACCAGAGCTTTAGGAATACGACACCTCTGAACAAGCTCTCTTGTCCTCAGCCCGCCAACGATACAGATACTAGATTGACAGACAGATACGCTGATCCTTTATTCGCTGACATAGAGACACTAAGCTCTGGGAAAGAGACAGGTGGACTCATATGTATACAGACGGGAATGATCTTTAGGTTTTGACCCATATTTAATTTTTAAGCTGAGAGTGCCATCTGCTGTATGAATGACTTACAAGAAATGTCTCCATTACACTCATATAGACATAATGAATTTTAGGTTAATTTAAGTGAAATGTGCAATTTTCTGGGAGATTAAATATTTGTGCAATTTTCACAGGGTTTAAATATCAGGGTAAATGTAACTTATTTTGCCTTCTGGGAAACATGTTAGTATCTTCTGTAGCTTCTGAAAGGCAGACCAAAATGAAACAAATATGATATTTAGGCAAAATAAGAAAAATGTACACATCTTCATTCTGTTCAAAAGTTTACACCCCCGACTATTAATGCATCGTTTTTCCTTCTAAAGCACCAGTGAGCATTTAAACCCTTTGTAATATTTGCATACGAGTCCCTCAGTTGTCCTCAGTGTGAAAAGATGGATCTCAAAATCATACAGTCATTGTTGGAAAGGGTAAAAAAAAGGTGATTACATTTAAGGGTATGTAAACTTTAAATAGGGTCATTTTTAGAAATTCAATTATTATTTTCACCTGTGGGCTATATGTAAACGTCTTTTACGTGAAATACTGAGGTCAGTACTAAATAAAAAATAACATGCATTTTGTATGATCCCTCTTATTTTGGTAAAATAATGAACATTTTGGAGATTCTGCAAAGTGTATGTAAACTTTTGACCTCAGCTGTATATATATGATTAAAGGACCTTTTGGTCACGAGCAAGAGAAAACAAGTACATATACAAATATATACACATGGTCACAATTAACGGATAAATACCTTTCTTTCCATCTCCAGATGTGAACTCATTCTTGAAATACTCCTGGAAAAGACAGATCTATATCAAGATTCAGTAATACCCAAAAATCAGCAGTAGAGGGCAGCAGAAAACACATATCTGAACCTCCAACGCTTTCATACGCGAGGCACGTGGGCGCTGCATAAAAGACTGTCGAAATAACTCCCATTTAAGCCAATTTAAATATAATTGGTTTACTGTATCTACCTCTGAGAATAAAAGTCATCCCTCTAAGACATTATAACCACTAACAGAGACCAGACTCAACAGAGCCACAGAAAAAAAGCAAGCGCTCAACTTGTTTTTTCATCTGTCTAACGTTATTTGCAGTTTGGCCTATAATCCCGTTTAAATTATTAGCATGTGCTTTTCTAATCATATTAGTTCATACAGTTTACTTTACTTGTGGTTGTGATATTATCTCAGTGTAAACAGTGCATAGTCGGGGAAAGGAGGACATTTCCATGGAAATATCTGTGTAGGTTTTAGACTCAAGAGCATCTATTGGATAATTTACGTAATTTTTTGGCAGTTATTGGACAACAAGTGGCACATACCGTTCCCACGCGGTTGATTGCACAGGTGAAGCAGTGGTTTGCGATGGCAGCATTTCTGGCCTCAATCGGCCACATTGGTTCACTGTAACACAAAACCAGCATCAGCCTGATGGAATACGGGCTCTGTGTTATTCCCATAAAACAGTGCTACAACACAATACCTGAGCAATCCAACTGTGGCCGAAGGGTTAAAGATGATCTCAGCCCCATTTACACTGTACATTAACCAGTTGAGAGGATGGTGTCGGCCGTAGCAGATGTTGACGGCAATCTTTCCAAACTGTGTCTGGAATACAGGGTGGCCGGTGTTCCCTTCCATGTAATATGTCGACTGGAGAAAGATGCAGTTTAATTTATAATCAAGTTTTAGTTCAATTCAAGTTTAAAGTGAAAAAAAAAAAAAGGTCATCTGAGATAGCATTGCATCACTGTATTACCAATGGATCCAATGCAGTGAATTGGTGCCGTCAAAGAGTCCAAATCACTGATGAAAGCATCACAATAATCCACTCGAATTCAGTCTATCTATTAACGTCTCATGAAGTGAAAACCAATTGATTATTAAGGAGTTTTAACTTCACTGTGTTTTAACTTAAGAGAAACATCTCGTATTTTGGCCAGAAGCAACAGTTTAAAGTTAAAAACATCTTGGATTGAGATAACATGCAGTTATTTACTTGATGGATTGGAGCTGTGCGGGTTAGCAGTGGATTATTTTGATGTTTTTTTATCTGCAGTTTGGACTCTCATTTTGACGGCACCCATTCACTACAGAGGATCCTTTGGTGAGCAAGTGATGTAATTTCTCAAATGTTCATTTTTGAGCAAACTATTCCTTTAAGATCTACTACTATTTTTATTGTAGTGCTCCAGTAAAAGATGGTAGTAGTTATCCCACATGGGATATTATAAACAGTAAGTCTGAATTTTATGCTGACATAAATTAAACAACACTAACAAGACCACCATCATAAAAAAAATACGGGCAAGGCCACCCATGGTGGTTTGGATAAAACACATTGAGACTTTTAATACATTTCCAGTGTAGTGGACAATATACATCAAAATGCCCTTAAAGGTCCCACATACACACAGATTTGTCATATGAACAGATCTTAATGGAAAAATGTATTAAACAGAGATGAGGATTAGCCATGTTATGAGGGCTCGCTAGATTATATATCAAACGGGCACTGATAATTGAGTGTTGCATGTGTGTCACAAAGGCAGGTAGTTTTGTTTACAAAACAGATAGTTCCAGAACTTGAATCTGATTGGCCAAGCAGTGTTCAAAGTGCTGATGTAATCAGATTGTGATTGAAATATCGCTGATCGCTGATATGATCCGTCTGTGCATTAGTGGTGGGAGTATGTCTCATTTATTAAAATGATTTGAACAGTAAGATTTTTTAATGTTTTTTAAAGAAGTCTTCAAAGTACAGCAAAAACAGTAAAATGTAGAAATATTTTTTACTATTTATTAAAAAAAGTTTTCTATTTGAATATATTTTACAATGTAATTTATTCTTGTGATTTCAAAGCTGAATTTTTAGTATCAATACTCCAGACACATGATCCTTCAGAAATCACAGGAATATCACAGGAATCACCTTAATATACTGATTTGCTGCTCAACAAATTATTATTATTATATTATTATTATTAACAGCATTTATCTGAAATAGAAATTTACAATGTAACATTATAAAGGTCTTAATTATCACTTTTCAATTTAATGCATCCTTGCTAAATAAAAGTATTACAGTATTAAAAATATTAATTTCTATAATTTATAATAATAATAATAATAACAAAAAGAAATTACACAGACTCCAAGCTTTTGAATGGTATAATGTATAATGTTACAAAAGCTTTTTATTTCAGATAAATACTAATCTTTCTATTCATCAAAGAATCCTGAAAAAAAAAAGTACTCAACTCAACTAAATATACTCAACTAAATATTGATAATAATAATAAAATATGTATTGAACAGCAAATCAGCATATTAGAATGATTTCTGAGTAATGATGCTGAACATTTGGCTTTGATCATTTGGCCATTTTAATCTACAATTTCTGTGACTGGCATGATGTTCTTACAAATATTTGAACTTTTGCAACTAGACAATATATACTGTAATCAAGACTATCAGTGTAAGGTCACTGATATTTTTATACTAAGCATTACTGAATAATAAATAATTATGCCCAAAATAATTATTTTAAGTTATTCTTAGAAAAATGTCTTTCAAACATTTTTGATTTATGCGTCTATATTCATAAATTTAAAAAAATTAAGCACAGTAATAAATGGCTGTTTAAAAATCAAGTGTCATTGACGGCATGTGTTGGGACGTGCAACTATGTGAAGACTGCATGGGAGATAAGCTTGTGTTTTAGCAGTAATCAGTGGCGTATGTGATATCTGTGCTCTGATATTTTAGATTGTGGCCAAAGTTTGTGATTAAGTTAAATTCATGCAGGTGATGCAGCATGGAAATTCATGCAGGGCTAAGCTGAATTCTTAGAAGAGCTTTTGTGTAAACCTTTTCCAACACTGATGTTTATCGGCATAGATGGCAGCGAAATTCTCCTTAATTTTACTGAAAACAACAGAATTGAGCCATCTCTGCCATCTGGTTCCTGCAGGTACACTCAAGCTTGTGTTCCAGGAAAAGAGAGTGGGCACATTTCCTGAATTGAGCATTATCAGAGTGTGGAAAGGATCAAAGGCACAACATGAAACTGATAAACAGCACAGCCGGGGAGAAATCAACTACATTCAACCACTTAAACTGCCCACAGATCATGTAGTGCAGATACACACACATGCATACACACAAACTTGTTTAACCTGAAAAATGACACCCAACATGCTGGAACAAATGTCGTAAAACAAGATTTTCTATAGCTGCACTGAACAGCTTTTCAGTAATCCAATAAGATACAGACATGCCCATGTGGCAGCACAACACTGATAAATATTGAAAATACTAATCCAAAAATCTGGGGATTTTTTTTGGTCACTTAAACCTGAAAATAATTTTGCAATTCTGAAAAAACATAAAATAATACAGTGTTACAACCTAAAATAAATGAGAGATATTTCAGATTCTGCACTATTTCTAGGTGACTATTAAAATAAATAACGGTCAGATGTTCTTTTTTCCACTGGAGCTAAAGATGCTCCGGATCATTCTCAAGAATGCTGTAGAGTATGACATTCAGGTTTTACAAAAACTTGTGGAGTTCATGCAGCTTGAGTGCTGCTTTCATTTAAGAAAAAGTACATTCTGATATTTATGGTCATTTTTGTATAATACACTAGAGGTCCAAAGTTTGGAAAAATTTGAAAAGAAGACTTTTATCACGTTTTTGAAAAAAAAAAAAAAAGGTCTCTTACGCTCACTAAGGCTGCATTTATTTGATATATTCTTTTTTATATACTTTTTTTCTATTTGAAAATATTTTAAAATGTAATGTAGAAGACAAATCTGACTTTTCAGAAGCCATTAACTCCAGTCTTCAGTGTTACATGATCTGTTAGAAAATCATTTTAATATGCCGATTTGCTGGTCAAGAAACATCACATTAGAGTGATTTTTGAAGGATCATGTGACACTGAAGACTGGAGTAATGATGCTGAAAATTCAGCTTTGCATCACAGGAATAATCATATAAATGCAGCCTTGGAAAGCATAAGAGACTTTCAAAAACTTTTTAAAATAAAAATGCAAAAGCATTTTCACCACTGGTCTCAGACTTTTGTATTAATATTTAATTTACAGCTTAATTAACTCGTGTTATCTTTACGTAAACAAGTGATGACACTCTATTAATCTCAATACAGCGTGTCACTGTAGCTGTGTTCTTTCACACGGACAGATGTTTGACTGTTACGCAGAGGGTGACACTGACCTCGTTGAAGTCTCCCACACGGGGAATGTGATTCTTCCTTGATTTGCCTAGAACATTGCCATTATTGGACACCACCACTGCAGTGTTCCACAATGTTCCACCGTGGATCTCATCTCTCTCCAAAATGGGAGACACCACCACCATGTTGTATTTTTTGGCCAGCTACAAAATGAAAATCAAGCACAAGTGGTATTAGCATGAGAAGTAATGACTGCAGAAAGAAGAACATAGCAGAAGAACCACATAACATTCTTAACCTGAGCTAACTCGCCTTGCTTTAAAAAGGACAAGTGATCTAATATTTTAAGAGACTTACTGACCTTGACACACAGTGATGATGAGAGTTTAACTTTAGGTTGTTTTATATCTTTTTAACTTGCATGTTGTTTGCTAGTGCTGTCACGATTCAACTTGAGTTGAGTTGAACTTGATTTAAAAAAAAAAAAATCCTTGATTACATTTTGCCTATGTCAAGTAACCAAAAGTGGAGCATTCCACTCAATGAAACTCATATTCAAAAAATGACAGTGAACATAGCTTTTTTGGCATAACAAAATGACAGAATATTAGTGGTGTTAACACAGGTGATTTATTTTTTTATTTTAACACATTAAAAATATATAACGCAATTAACGCATGGGCGGGACTAAAGAAATGCGTCAAATGCAGATCCGTGTCAAGTTCATCAGCAGCAGCTTTTAAAATCCATCCAAAAACATCCTAATAACCAACTGCTGTGATGTCTGTTAATCAAAAAACAAAATTAGAAAGAGGAAATTAATAACTACTGTAGTTTTAAACTTTATCTTTATATAATTTAGAATTTTATATAATTTAGTGTTTGATAACTTTAGGGTATATTTTCTTGCTGAAAGGCACAGGTGGCTAGTCTATATGACATTTATTATAATGGGTTTATGTGAAGATTGTTTCAAGTTCACTTAAATTAGAAGTTATTTTTTAAATTCTAATAAATGTTAAAGTGATGGCTCTCAATTATACTGTAAGGTTATATTCAATGGCTAAACATTAGGCAAAAAAGTATAGATGCATCAGTTGGAATCAGTGATACTTGCCTTCAGTCTTAAAAAAGATGGCATTAAACAAATATGTTCTTTATGTTGTATCTACATTCATTTTTATGCACATAAAATGTATAATTAAAAACTTTAATGTCAGGTAGGATTAATTGTGCAATTGTGTAATTTTTTTTTGACTGACACCCCTACCAAATATTAAAGATTAAGTGGAAATTTGAATGAAATGGTGTTTAGTTAATATTAAATAAGGATTAGATATTGCAGTAAAGCATAAAAAACAATCTTCAGACTCTTGGCGCCCTCTACAGGCCTTTGTTATAATGTGTAATGTATGTTAGCTCTATTGTTTATAATGCATTACATATTTTAACAGTTTTGTTCAATAAAACCATATTATTACTTGCTTTTGATGCTTTATTGGAACCAAATATTATTGCCTCTTTGCTATTGTATATGTATTTTAAGTCATTTTAAAGTTTTTGTTCCATTAGGTCTATTTTTATTACTACTAAAAATAAAATTAAATAAATTATAATTATCTTTGATTTGAAGGACAAAATATTTTCAAATATTAATAAGCCATGAGGGCAGTTTTTTTTTTTTTAAATATGAATAAATGTCAAAATAATTTAATATTTATAATAAATATATGATTACTTGCTTTTGATACTTTATTGGAACCAAACATTATTGCGTCATTACTATTATATATGTATTTTAAGTCATTTAAAAGCTTTTTAAAATAAAGGCTATTGTTTCCTTAGGTCTATTTTTATTACTACAAAAAAAGAATTATAATCCGATTATAATGTGTAATGTATGTTAGTATGTTAGCTCTATTGTTTATAATGCATTAAATATTTTAACAGTTTTGTTCAATAAAACCATATTATTACTTGCTTTTGATGCTTTGTTGGAACCAAATATTATTGCCTCATTGCTATTGTATATGTATTTTAAGTCATTTTAAAGTTTTTGTTCCATTAGGTCTTTTTTTATTACTACAAAAAACTAAAATAAAATAATTATAATTATCTGATTACTCAATTAATCGTCAGAATAATCAATGGATTACTTGATTACCAAAATAATTGTTAGTAACAGCCCTATTGTTCGCACAACATGAGTTTGATTTAGTGGTCAAAATAGTTTAAAATATTAATAAGCCGTGAGGCAGTTTTTATTAATAAAAATATTAATAAAATGTCAAAACATTTACATTTTTATAGTAAACTTAACATATTATGGCAAACTATTTAATATAGCTTTCTTTTAAATGTATTTATTTTTACTTTTCTTTATGATAGTAGAAAAGTTGCATAACCATGACATTTTTATTTTATGCGTAAAAAAGAAAAACATACTCTCCAATGCTGCAAAAGAGTTATGTTATTTATTTAATACTCATTTTCATCATATAATATTATTTATATACTTTATGTTCTTACGCTTAATATTTAATATTATAATGTAATTATTTTACTTCATTATGATATCAGGAGATTTGCTTCATCTTCTCCAAAAATATTAAAATGAATTTTAATACAGAAATTAAAAACATTCTCATCGTAGAAGAGGTATATTCAAGTCATTTTATGTATGAACTATATTTTTAATGTATTTTGAATAAATTAATATTTGAATACATTTTTTTTCCTTTTGTATAATTTCTAGCGGCCTTGAAGAATCTGCATGCTGAAAAAAACAGCACAAAAGTACTTAATACAGCACTTATTGGTTCTTGAAATGTCATTTTAGGATATATTCGCGAAAGCATAGATGCGGTCCTTCTGTAAACAGTCAAAGGCCACATAATTCCTCAGAGTTCAGTGTCAGAAGATTCCAGAGTTACGTGCCGCAGTGCTCATCGGCCTGTGGTCAGTATGTCCCCATCCCCTCTGTGGGCTTAACCTCCTGCTACTTCCATTAACAAATCACCAGCCTCAAAGCAGCTGTGCATCACTACACCAGTTAAAACAAACATGCCCCATATCAAAAGTAACTCCCTTTGCAATGGGCACAAGGGAATACAATGATTCAGTCCATGCTAATGGAAATACAGCCTCGTGTTGAGTTTGAGGAGTAAACAAATAATCAATTAGTGGACTGAGTTGAAATATTTGACTGTGTAACTTGAGGTGATGCTTAATAGAAAAGATGATCGTAACTTTTACATGAGGACATCCATTTACACAACTCTTACCTGAATACAAAAGCGTGTGGTAAGCCCATCCTCGGCCGACTCGGCGAACTCTGTCCAGGGCTCCCTCTCTCGTGTACAAAATGCAAAAGGCATTGCTATATATGGAGGACACAGGAAAGACAATGCTTAATGTTTTCCCTGAAAGAATTTTATTATTACCAGAACTGATTTTTATTTATGAGAGTTCAAACTATCAGAATTGACTCTCCTTGGTGTCCAATAAAACTTTGTTTTGCTTGCTGAGAGGGAGGATGAGGAGTACAGTGGAAAAGTTTATGGTCTTATTTTTCATTAGCAGTTGTTGTTTTGTTTAGAGCAGGATGAAATGATCATTTGTTTACATGGCATTTTTAAACGACTACTATCAAAGCAAACATGCTTCATAGATTTGCATGGAGACACAGGAAGCCGGAGCATCATGGGTCAAAGGTTTTACGTGGGGTGGTGGTTAAGGGGGTTCAAGCCTGGGCAAAGGGACCTGTTGAGACCCAGAGGGACTGAATGACCTTTGGGATGCCTGGAGAGTTTATAATTGGAGCATGAGACTCCCTTTCATCAGCTTGCATCCCTACAGCCCGCCACGGCCAACAAAAACAGACAAACTGCGAGCGCAGCTGAAACTTCGTCACTACGGTCCTGCTGCGCTCTGCTGATGTAAAGTAGATTCTGCTGATGTCTTCACAGGCATGTTACGTCACTGAAGGCCAAGAAGTCTTCCGATCTTATATACGCTCATAAATAAGCCCAGTAATTGCTTGGAGGACAACAGGAAATGGAAATGGTTTTAGAGAGCTGTGGAAAAAAAAAACTTTGGCTAAAATTATTCTTCAAATAGTTTTTAATTAATTTATAATACATGTAGATTTTAATCATTTTATATCTTGATTTATAGACTATTATAATTATACCACAGGACTCTCGAAATGAACTGCCAAAAAATGAAAGATTAATAACATTAACATTTTAAGATTAAACATTAATTTGTTCAGAAATGGTTATATATTACATATATTATATATGTAACCATTTATATAAAACTCCAAAGTACAAAAAAACTGTCAAATTTAGAAATATTTTTACTACTTAAAATAACTGTTTTCTCTTTGAATATATTTGAAAATGTAATTCTTTCTTGTGACTTCAAAGCTCAATTTTTTGCATAATTACTCCAGTCACATGATCCTTCAGAAATCATTCTAATATTCTGATTAAATTTTTCTAATACATTTATTACTATTATTAGTAGTAGTAGTAGTAGATTTTTTTTGAGGAGGTTTCTTTGATAAATAGAAAGTTCAGAAAAACAGCATTTATCTGAAACAGAAATCTTTTGCTAATATATTATATATTAATGTCTTTTGACATTATAAATGCTTTTATCATCACTTTTGATCAATTTAAAGCAATTTAAAGCATCCTTGCTATATATATACACTACCGTTCAAAAGTTTGGGGTCAGTAAGACTTGCAATTTTTTTCAATCAAGGCTGCATTTATTTTATTAAAAATACAGAAAATAAACTGTAATGTTACAAAATGTTATTACAATAGAGAATAATGGTTTTTATTTTCATATACTTTAAAATATAATTTATTCCTGTGATGCAATGCTGATTTTTCATCAGCTGTTACTCAGTTTCCCAGGCTTAAGTGTCACATGACCTCTCAGAAATCATTCTGATATTCTGAATTATTAGTAGAATTATCAGTTTTGGAAACAGTTGTGCCGCCAATGGTTTTTTTTTTTTTTAACCTGTATTTTTTTCTTTCAAGAACAACATTTATTCAAACTATAAATCTTTTCTAGCAATGTAAATCTATTATGTCACTTTTTATTAATGTAACAATTTATTAATTTTTTTCAAAAAAAAAAAAAAAAGAATGAATAAATATTTACTGACCCCAAACTTTTGAACGGTAGTATATATATATATATATATATATATATATATATATATTTTTTTTTTTTTTTTTTTTTTGTCAATAAGAAATGTTGCATAAATAAATAAATAAATTCTGCAGAACAAATATGTATTATAAAATACTGGGAAATATTTTGTTTCCCAGTATTTTGATCTGAATAATTAAAACACCCCACAAAAAGTTTGGCTATTAAAAAAACTATAGAAAAATACAAATGGATTTAACCAAAAATTTGCTATATACTTCATATGACACCCAAGATCTGTATACATTCTTGTTGCAGTCGAAAAGTGCAGTATTTAGTGGAAAGAGAGTTAGAAGCGTGTGTGTGTCTGTGTGTATTTCTGTGTACTCACTCCAGGCTTCCTGGAAGCACACGATATTGACCCCACACATGGCCGCCACCTCTACCATCTCCCCCACGCGCTTGTGCAGAGCTGTGATCTGTGAAAGCAAAATGAGAATACTGAGCCAAGACTGTGACAAATTCAAAAGAACAACATCAAATAATAAATTTGTTTTAGCATTTACATGTATGTATGGGTGAGTCAGAGCCAAAATGTGCCACCTAGCTATTATTTGCACTGTGTACTTCTTTCTCTCACCTGTTCAAGCACAGGAGCATCAGTGGGCAGGACTATCTTGTTTTGAATGAGTCCCACACGAACGGTTCTGGGCAGTCTGAGCTGCTCTGGAGATGATTCAAACACATAACCCTTCAGATCAAAATCTTGCTCCACTGCAGCATCTATTGCACTCTGGGGAAGGTCCAGCTTCCTAAAATGCACATATTACAATTTCAAAATGACATACGCTCAATAACTTCTACAATCAAACAATTAAGGAAGAGCAGGGATGACTGTAATAGTTAAAGATACATTAGTTTCAGTCCAGTTCATATGAAAACGATGGACCAGTGCATGAAGAATGTGCACAGAACAACCAAATATATTTCCATTTCCAGCAGTGATGTTAAACTATGGTTAGTGTAGCAAAACCATGCAATACCACAGCTATGGTTAGTGTAGTTTATTTGTTGTTACCATGTTTTTTTATTTGTTTGTTTGTTTTATTTGTACTAAAACCATGGTTAATTTTCGTGAGTGAAGATTTTAAACTTTGTTGTTGTTGTCTATTTACAAGTGTTTTTATGAATTACTATATCTGAGGCAAATTTTCAGTTTTTGACGTAACATTTTCTGAATAAATTAGCTAAACTAAACAGTTTTACAAATACAGGTAAACTGATAATGATAAATTAATTTCCTGAACATACAATTGCTTAGTTGTTCTTATGTCATGTTTTGTTTTTGTTTTTAAAAATAGTGCGAAAATGAAACCAAGGAAAAGGTTTTAAATAGTTGTCGACATGGGACATCTATGAGAATTATATCGTCATAAAGTTGTGTCAAATGTCACATTTCACATCAAATTCACATTGTTGACATCAACGACATTCCCGGAGACCCTTTTGTGGCCGAAGTCCACCATAAATGATTTACTCAGATTCAACCTAGATGCAGTTACGAAAATGAACTTCTAGTGTAAGACCTACCTTACATTTGAACAAATACTAACCGTTTGAGCCTGTTATTGTTCCTTAATTATTTCAGATTTGTTTCATTATAAAGCATATCAAATCAAAGTGAGCCGTCATCTGTAAGTGCACCGCATGTGTCTCCAGTCATAACTGAGCTCTGGGATTTGTAGTCTTCATCTAGTCTTGTAGTGAAAGCGCGTTTGTGACTTACTTCAGCTCCTTTCCGAACAACACTCTTCTGACCTCTCTGCGTTCAGCCTCAGGTACATATGTCTCCAGAATCTTCTCTAGCGATTCAAAGTCTTTCTCAGACATGTTGAGCTGCCGTCCTCGTGTTCAGTTCGCAGAAAGTGAATTCACCTCTCTTCACATTACTATTTAACTAGCACATGTCCAGCTCTACCTTTCTAACTCTTATGCAATCTGCTCACGACAGTGTCCACATGATTTGTTGTTAGCTTTCATGTCAAGTCAAGACAGTTTTAAGTTTTTAGACCAAAATATGACCTGTAGGCGTTTTTAGTGTAAGGCATTTCTGCAGGTGTGATCTAACACGTTAATTCATTACACTGCCCACACCACATGACCATTTTAAATTAACATAGGAATGCTGAAAAAGAATATTTTCTTATATAGTCATTTAGATCAACCCAATCTCTTTAGCCTGTAGTTAATTTAATATTTTTAAAATGTTTAATAATACATCACCTATTAACTTTAGTTAGTCTGCACTGAATTACTGTCCCCAAACTTTTGAATTGCATATAAATGTTGTTACATCTAATATATGTATTATATAAAAAGTTTGGGGACAGTAATTCAGTGCAGACTAACTAAAGTTAATAGGTGATAAAGTTACATACGAGCAGTATTTTTTTTTTTTTTTTTAGATATTACCCTATTGTTGTCAAAATTCTTGCCCTGGAAATCCTTGTTCACTTTGACCAACCACATATGCCTTTTATTCCTCAGACAGTTTTTTTCACTCTTCTTCTTGATTTTGTTATAACTTTATAGTACACCATGACAATAACTGACTATTTTTAGCTGCAATAATCTGCAACATAGACAAGTTTTGTTCGCTGCTGCCAAACTGCCGATTGATAATGCGTCATGAAAACACACTATAAAAAATAAAATAATTAAAAAATACTGAAAATTTTAATAAATGCATTTATTTGATAACGTAAAATCAGGATGTGGATTCTATGATTAATAGAAAGATTACAAAACTGAATTTATTTAAAATAAACTTATTTTGTAACATTATAAATATCTGTTGTCACTTTTAAGCAATTTTAATGCATCGTTGCTGAATTTTAAAAAAAATCGGAGCGACCTTAAACTTTAGAACGATTGTGTATACACAAACAAAATGTAAAATAAACAAAATTGATTTATATGATATCCACTTTTTTCCTTCAGTAAGAGTAGGCATGGCCATTTGTAAATTTTATGGGTCTGGCTTCTGTTCTCATCTGTGTCTAGCTATATCTGTACACTTGTTTTAGTGCTTGATATTGTAAATCGTTGTATTACCATATTATTTTAATGTATTATCTTAATTATCAGCACACTGGTTTGTAATGCAAACAGTTTTACAGTTTACTGCACGTTGTTATTTTTCTTGTTATTTCCCTATAGCGGCTAATGAACCGGAAGTCTCACCCATAGGCTTACTTCCGCATTGAGGAAAAAGGTGGATAACCAAGGAGTCATACAATTCTATAAATAAAATATTTACAAAACTGTTAAAAAACACAGGGAAAGAGCAAGGAAGTCTTCAGCTCCGAGGTGTTGTGATGGCTTTCTTAAAGTTGATAGCAGCTTTGATGCGGCTTTGACTGACTCCTCCCCTTTTAGATGCTCCACCCCTTTTGTCCCTCTCCTTTGAAGGATTTGACAGCTTTCTCAGCATCTCTATATTTAGCAGAAGGAAAGATTACATTAATTAGAGAACCAACAATTACAAATACTGTGTAATATCCATAAAGAAAATGTTATATTTTTGTGCTGATTAGTAAAAGTCAGGTTTTTGTGGGAAAATCCTTTTAAAGAACAATACAATGAAAAGAAGCAGCAAGGAGTGTTTTTCTTGATATCAAATTCTTAATTTTTTTAAAAAGTATAGATGAATGAATGAGAAATTGAAGCATTGCCTGCTAACTCAGGGTAACTTGTCCCAAAGTCATACACTGCAGTATACTTTGGACCTTCACTGCCTTCACCTCCTGCACAAGAGAACATACAAAGGTGTTTTTACTGATTTTTCATACAGTTGTTGTGGTATCTGATGTACTTGAAGTGGGTGAGGGCAAACTCACGTGACACACGTAATGGAATATAGCTCTCTCTCTCCTTTAGCAAACTGCTGACGAGGTCGGTGCTCTGCGCTCTCTCTGCCAAGTTCACCAGCTCTCCCATCCTGTCCATCAAGTCCAGAGTCTCTACAGAGAACAGTTCTTTTTTTAGATCACCTACACTGAATCTAGTTTCGATTTAGCAGGTAGTAGCTGAACAAACCCCAAACCATAATAAAACTTTAATAGGTTTTTTGTTGTTTTTTTTTTTTAGAAACCCCACATCTAACAATCCTTAGGAGCACCTTAGCAACCACATAGAAAAACCACAGAAAGAAACCCCCTAACATCATGATTAGGGGGAGAAACAATGTATATATAGATACAGAGCTGTGTAGAGTCCTTACGAATTGTAATCAGTTACTGATTCCAGATTCCATGACAAAAATTGTAGTCAGTAATGTAATTAGTTACATTACATATTTTGGGTAATCTAATCAGATTACTTTTGGATTACTTTTAGATTTCTTTTAATTTAACTTGTTTTTCACATTGATTTAAATAGGATTATCATGTAGCATAATGATGTAAAAAATGCAAAGAGTAAGAAAATATGTTCCACTCTTTGTCATTTACAACATGAAGTGCATTAAACATTATATTACATCAAGGTTTCCCAAACTAGGGTTCGTAAAGGAACTGCATGGGGTTTGTGAGTTTAATGAGAGCTAACAATTACATCGTAAAAATATTAAATTAAAATAAATCATTTTAAAACAAAGTACCTTTCAAAGTCTGTACACTTGGCGGCCATATTTGCATAGCCTCCGATCAGCTCATACACAACCAAGTTTTAATGAATGGATGAATCCTGAAATCTCAAAACCTGCTTGCTGAACTCACAATTAAATTACATATATCAAATCAGGAACAAAAAATGAAAATAATTGCCCCATGAATGTAGTTTTTTATGCTCAAATAGCAATTAAAAAGCTTATTTTTCAGGGGTCTCAGGAGTAAAAAAATTCAGGGGTAGTTATAGTAAACACAGGTGCATCTCAATAAATTAGAATGTCATGGAAAAGTTCATTTATTTCAGTAATTTGTTAAATGTGAGCCAAAATCATCACAATTTGAGTTGAATTACTGAAATGAATGACTTTTTCCACAACATTCTAATTTATTGAGATGCACCTGTATATTTGGCATATAAGGTTTAGATGACATACAGTTTTGAAATGCCTGCATTAATAACTCTGATTACAAGTACCTAATTTTTGGAATCTGATTACGTAATCCAGATTACAAGTAATCAGTTACTACCCAGCTCTGTACATATATATATATATATATATATATATATATATATATACTACTAGAACGTATGAATTTCAAATTTAAGCTTTAAAATTAATGGTACGTTAGAAATTCTCTGTCATTCATCCAAATTATTTTTTTAAACTTTGGCCATGTTTAGCATGAGAATCCAACTCTTTAACACTGTAAACAACTCTGAATAAACAAAACACCATTGTATCCCCCCTTTAAGTAACCTGAGCTGAAGCATATTTGTTTTTAATTTACCTTGGGGATCCAGATTGCATTTTTCTTTTAAACAGTGGATGAAGTTTATAGTCTTGCAGTTTAGGTTTAATATCTCCTCTCTTCCCTCTGTAAGAAATACATAAAAGCAAAGGAACTTTGCTATATTAGATGTGCTATTCTACAAAAATTGGTTGCAAACTTCTGTCCCACAACCAAAAAACACATTTAAAAAGCATGTAAGTATTCAAATCTTAGATGTTTACTAAAATCCTTCTATTGTCTAATTGAACCCACAGTAATGTTTAAAATATCAGTAAGCTTAATATATATATATATATATATATATATATATATATATATATATATATATAAATCATCATTTATTGGGTACTTTCAATTGGGAGGTGGCTGTCCCGAACCCTAACCCCTACATTTCAACTGATGAAACTGATATTGAAATCTTTTTTTCTCATTTTATTCCATTGTTGTTTTTAGAAATATCCTTTTGATTTTGTAAAAAAAAAAAAAAGTATAAAAAAAAAAAATATATATATATATATATATATATATATATATATATATATATATATTTTAGATTTTCTTTGTAAATTCTGAAACTTTATGTAAAAAAAACGTGTCCCGCATTTTTATGTCACAACCGAAACAGTGACGATTTTGTCTCTTTGACTTGTTGGATGGAAACGGAGCTTACTCACAAATGTTTTAGGCGATATTCCAATTTTGTGCACAAGTTAAATTCGCAACTTTGGATGGAAACCCGGCTACTGTATGTTTTATTCCATTGGCTGATTTTAACTATACCTCTACATTTATGATCAGGAAATATTTGTGTGTCATTCTCTCTCACAGCTACATGGTGAGTAAATGTGTTCAAAAGTCTGAAAATGTGTGTGTAACTTTAAGGAACGTCCCTACCTTTTTTCTTCAATTAAGCACTTTTTTGGGGTGTTTTTATGTATGTACAACTGCTCAGAACTGTGCAAGCTAACCATGTGCTGATTAGTATCTTTAAGCTAGGTCCAAAAGAGTCATGACCACAGCATGTCATCATTGTTTTTTGTAGTGACAAAATGGAACACATAATCCTTTATTTGGGGGAAATTAACAAATGTGATGTGGTCACTACCAAAACATTATTGTCACAACCGAAACATGGGATGTTTTGTCAAAAATAAAGTATACTGAATTATTAACTGGGATGTTATGATGTATTTGGTTCAATGTATATTCAAACTAATAAATCCTTAAGTTTGAAATCAGTATGATCAACTTTTTGTCTTTTACAAAGAAAAATTGTATTCAAAATACATCTCATAAATCACATTTAAAATATTGTTATTAATTTACTTCTGAAAACATTTTAATAAAATGGCAAAAAAAGATGTAAGTAAAATCTTAATAGGTCAGTATAACCCTGATTAAATAATATATATTACAGTGTTTCATAGTGACAAATATTCCAAAACTTTCTGAAAATACAATATGAGAATTAACTACACAATTACTAGAAATTTATTATATAGACTTTATACAATTTGCATACATACAAAATTTGTGGGAAAATATATTTTTTCAAGATGTTTCCAACTCTTACTGTGCACCAATTCTGTAGAATGGCCCATGTAAAAATATAGTGAGAATATATACTGTTCAGAAGTTTGGGGTCAGTAATTTTTTTTAATAAATAAAAACCATTAACCATTAAAATTGGCAAAAACAGTAAAGAGATTTGTTACAAAATATTTGTGTTTCAAATAAATGCTTAGTATTCCTCAAAGAGTCCTGGAGAAACGTTTCACAGTTTCCATAAATATTAAGCAGCACAAATGCTTTTAACATTAATAATAAGGAAAAATATTCCTTATCAGCAAATCAGCATATTAGAATGAATTCTGAAGGACCATGTGACACTCAGAACTAGAGTAATGATGCTGAAAATTCAGCTTTGCCATTGCCATTTGACATTTTAAAATATCTTTAAAATAGAAAAGCATTATTAAAAAATAAATAAATACATTAGTACTATTTTACAATATTACAGTTCAGTGCAGCCTTGATGAACATAAGAGACCTCCTTCATTAACACACTCACAAATGTGTGTATGTAATATGAATATATATGTATATATATATATATATAGATATATAAATTATCCTGCACTTACCACCAAATATCACAGTAATGAACATCTCAGTCTTAAGATGTGAAGTTTTCAACTGCTAAACTGCTTACTGTTTCAGCAGCCTGCGGTAATGAACGTGTCTGTTCACACAGTTGGAAAATAAAAGGCGGTTAAATGTTGTTGACGACAGCCATACCTAGAGACAAAGCCCTGGTTTATGAGGAATGCTGTAAAGTTCTACAGTTCTGAATGTAATTGGCAGACTAGACTCAATGTAATCAGAATATTATCCTGCTGTGCCACCACTGAACTATGGATGAACTCGCCTCCTGGCCTAGAATCTGCATTACATAAACAGCACCATATTACCCGGCTACATTTTTCACTCACTACTCACTGCTTTTTTTCTGTCTCTCTCTTTGTAACCCCCTTGAAAAGAGAAGAGAGAATAGACTCTTTTTTTATGAAGCAGACCAGTCTGATTTGTCTCCATGGAGTTAGTACACAGACAGACAGGTTCTTTGATACTTTGAAGTACTTATCCGGGACATGTCTAGCTGAGTGGGGAACACATCTATAGTCTGTTTCCCATGACTTTAAACGCAACAGTAAGAGAACAGCACAAGTATGTCCCAGTTGTGGCTATTTCAGTACTAACTTGGGAAAAAAGTTGCGCCATAAGAAATGAGTCTTGAAGGACCAAGAGGTTAGCGAACTTCATTCATTTAAATGTCTGTTGCAGTTTTGCCCCTGGACTTTAAACCGCATGACACATTTTTGGAAATGAATTTCTGCATAGATATTTCACATAAAAATACTTATGATGTAATCAAATATTTCTATTTCATATAAATGCTGTTATTTTGAGCATTCTGTTCTGAAGAATACTGAAAATGTACCATGGTTTCCACAAAAATATAGACTGCAAAACTGTTTTTTTTTTTTTTTTTTTTAATTATAAGAAATGTTTTTTTAAAGTGAAAAAAAAAAAAGTGACGAGACGTGAGTCCAAGTATGGTGACCCATACTAGGAATTTGTGCTCTGCATGTAACCCATCCAAGTGCACACACACAGTAGTGAACACACACACCGTGAACATACACCCGGAGCAGTGGGCAGCCATTGCATTGCTGCGGCGCCCGGGGAGCAGTTGGGGGTTCAGTGCCTTGCTCAAGGGTCTCACCTCAGTCGTGGTATTGACGATGGAGAGAGCGCTGGATATTCACTCCCCCCACCGTCAATCCCTGCCGGACCTGGGACTCGAACTCGCAACCTCTTGGTTACAGGTCAGACTCCCTAACCATTAGGCCACGGCTGCCCCCTCACTTTCTTTCTTTTTTTTTGAAAGCATATATGAATGATTTCTGAAGGATCATGTGACACTAAAATTTGGAGTAATGACTGCTGAAAATTCAGCTTTGGCATCAAGAATCAAGCACATTTAAAAATATATTCAGATAGTTATTAAACTGTTAGACTTTGGAGAATCATTTACAAAATTTTTACCCAAACTTTTGAACGGTATTGTAAATGCATTATAAAACACCCAATTGTTTTAAATGCATTCTGTATTTCTTTTTAAATAAATGTGACCCTGGACCACAAAACCTGTCTTAAGTCCCTGGGGTACATTTGTAGCAATAGCCAAAAATACATTGTATGGGTCAAATTATTGATTTTTCTTTTATGCCCAAAATCATTAGGATATTAAGTAAAGATCAAGTTCCATGAAGATATTTTGTAAATTTCCTACCATAAATATATCAAAACTTAATTTCTGATTAGTAATATGCATTGCTAAGAACTTAATTTGGACAACTTTAAAGGTGATTTTCTCAATATTTCGATTTTTTTGCACCCTCAGTTTCTATATTTTCAAATATTTGTATCTCGGCCAAATATTGTCCTATCACAACAAACCATACACCAATGGAAAGTTTCACATGATGAAAAAATGACACTTATGACTTATGGTTTTGTGGTCCAGGGTCACAAATTAAATTATAATTAAAATATATTTAATAGTCAACTTGATGGCCCCTTATTTGGGAGCTAAGCAGCCCTAGTGGTCCCCAGGTCTTCTGGTTTATAGCACTATTGCTGATACACAATCCTATAAATCTTGCAAGAATAACAGCCGATGAAACACAGACAGCAACTCCATGACAACACAGGCTTGAACAGTCATAAGCTCAGATTCCTATTATACTCAACATTGCTTTCAAGGAAAAAAAATGTTATCAATGTGTAAACATCATCAGCTTCATCGACGGGTATTTTCCACAAATTTAGATGTGATATGAGGCCCTCTATGACCTTAATGTCAAAGATTAGAACAATGAGCCTGTTTGCTTAGCTCAATAAAACCTAGATGTGTGCCAAGGGTTACCATGTTTTATATATACTGCTAGTATACGCTACAAAAGCTTGGAATAAACACAGTGTTTTAGTGTTTTTAAAGTCTCTCCCACTCCCTAAAGCAGCATTTATTTGATTACAAAACAGTAAAAACAGTACTATTTGAATAGTATTACAGTTTAAAACAACTGTTTTCTATTTTAATTAATACAATTTAATAATGTAATTTATTCCTGTGATGTATAAATAGGCCTAGTTAATGCAGCAGGAATACTATATACAATGCGTCATCAGTCGCATATTTTACTGATTATTGCTGCTGAAAATGGTCAATTATTGTCATGTTTTGGGCTGTACTAATTGACCAGACCGGAAAAAACATTTGGAAGACTATAGACTGCCAAACGTTATAACAAATCAATGAGAAGAGGAACAAAAGGCGTTTGTGGTTGGCTAAATTGAACCAGGATTTCCAGGGCAAGAATCTTGACAACATTCGTGTTTGTTCTTATCATTTCCAGTCAGGTAGGTAATTAATACTGCTCATATGTATCTTTACCACCTATTAACTTTAGTTTTTTTAGACAGCATACATTAGCAAAACCACATATTCAGTAGTACATTAACCGTGCATACATTCAATTATTACCAATATGGCCGCTCATCCTGGTAACTGACCAAATCGTGCTCCACTGACAGACATGGAGCCGAGCCCAGGAGTTTATTAATCAAAGCTCATTAGAAAGATGGGTGTGAATACTGCATTTCAGACGAGGAACACGGGTTCATCCTTTTGTGTCAACACACAAAGAGCTTTTGTTTTGAAATAACTTGAACTGGTTTACTGTAAATGTTTTCTGTATAAAATTCCGTGTGTAAAATCTGTTACCTCAGGAGCTTTTCAGCCGGTTTTGAGTGTGTAAATTCAGTTAAAACCGAATCCGTAAAACAGCATCTGCCTGCATATGAAGTGTGTTGAAGTAAAGTTCCTGTACACTCTGTATCTAGATCTTGATTGTATCTTGTATATCTGTTGTATCTATATAAGCTTGGTTCAGAAGAATGATAATGCTACCCTAAAATACTCTAGAAATCTCTTGAGATGCACCAGCGCACCCTTTAACCTGGAATCTTTTGGGACTTGGGGAACAGGCTGGGAAAGATACAATGTTAGGATTCATAAGACCCTTCAGCGTGTGATCGAGCACAGCGGCCCAAGAGAAGGACTCTCCCGGGATGAACACTTCATATGTCTCCATGTCTGGAGACTCTTTCTTTGGAAGGAAATCATTTTGTAGCCTGCACTTAAGCTATATCACACTTGGCCAAGTTGTTTACTGATAGTTTTATATTAAATAATTAGCCTCAAACACATCCACAGCATGGCGCGTCGCAATTAGCGGCGTTTCGTCCTTAAATGAATCATTGTTTGTGAATCAATCTTTTGAGAATGATTCATTGACTCACTCATAAAGGATCCCTTGTAGCCCACTGACGAACTGGAAAAATGGATGTGCGATATTGACAAAAAATAATAGCTCGATATTTTCTGGGATTTTATCGATAACGATAATTAGACGATATTTTGCTGTGTGTGTTACTGTGCTTAAGGACCATGCTGATTCCTAAAGTTTTTGATATTCTTAATATTCTGTGGTCAGTTCACAGTTCACATTTTGCATTAAGTTCTTTTCACTCAAATTCTTACATTTAATCAATCAACTAGAATAATAATAAATGTAGGCTGTTACAAAAGAAATGAAATCATTATCAACAAAATTCATCTTTGCAGTAGTTGTATATGAATTGGCATTTAGAGCGACATCGAATGCTTTAACATATAATATTTTGATATTTTAAACATTAAAATGTTGAATACCGATATTTGAAATCATTTTAAAAGTTAAAAAAACTTAAACCCGCCAGTAGGTGGTGTCAAGTCGCTGAGTCATTACAATTGAACCGAATCATTTAAACGGTTGATTCATTCAGGAACGAAAGTTACGAAACACCGTCATGTTGCTCAGAGACGCAAAACAGTGCTGTGGCTGTGTTTGAAATTATTTTTACTGACGAAATTGAGCAAAAACAGGAACTATACTGCCTAAAACGTAAGTCTTTTTTAACTTCTGGTTTATTGAACTTTTGTATAAAATCAATATCACATTTGTAGTCATGCTGATTTTTGAAGGAAAAAAAAAAGGCACTCTTCGAGTGATATTGATTAACTGTATGAAATGATATAAATATATGCTTTTCTGGTCCCTTAACTGGAATATGTGATCATTCTAAATGCATTTTAATAGACAGAATCAAGTCGTGAAAGAACACACTCTAATGCTTACACTTTATCACGCAATGTAACGCTATGCGTGCACTCTGAAGATGTTTGGTTTGCTTTTTGAAATACTCGATAATGTCAAATCGGACATCGTTAAAACTACTATTAAGATATATCGCACACCACTAAATCCCTTACAGACAGTGCACAGAAAGACTACTAAAGACAGAAAGAAAGCAAGCAGAGTTTATATTAAGAATTATGTTCTAGCTCAGATATATTCTGGTTGCTGCTGTATTCCCTCATGACAATACTTTAGTGTGAGAAATTACGATTAGGCTGTATTAAGATAATGCACTGCAGTATCTTCATTTATAACACAAGGTTTTAACTACTTTATCTCTTCAGACCTCACATAGTAAGGGATCTGCATGTGCTCAAACAGGTTATTTGACAACAGCCCTGCATGTGTAGCTGAGTAATGGCAATTTATTCATGTAGTAGAGGAAAATGTGTCCACGTTGCTGTTCCTGTGGCCCTGTACCTGATCTCATACAGATGTACACTATGACAAGGCAGAAAGAACTGGCACAAAACTCAAGCATGACGTGCTTGACGTGAAATGACATACTTCATGAACATTGCCAGAGCATTACAATATCTTCTTGTTGCAAAAGAGTGGTGTTTAATTTAGATAATACACTTTCCACAAATATGAACAAATTACAGCAGCAAAAGTAATTTTAGTCTAAACAAATGGTGGGTGAAATGAGGTGCTTAACCTTCAGGAAATGTTGATTGTGAGCCTCATGCAATTTTGTGTTAATTTTATGAGATTTGCACATTTTGGAACCCTTTATGTCTAAACACAGTTATTATGAATAGTTGCAGTCAATAAGGCCACAATGAGAGTTTCAAATGAGCTACTTTTACGCTAGCCTAGGCTATATTTATATGGGATGTAAAATCTAATAGTTCTCGTAACAAAAATTATCGGATGTGGGCCTTTAATACAATAAAAACCAAAATAACGGGACTCAAAAAATGTATCCTATTTGTGACCCTGGACCACAGGGCATTGTGTAATGTGCATTGCTAAGAACATTTGGACAACGTTAAAGCTGATATTCTCAGTATTTACATTTTTAAAAATAAACTTTCAAATCTCAGCCAAATTTTGTTCTATCCTAACTAATTTTCATTAACATGCTTGAAATTTACAGTCATGATTGTGTTGCAGTGAAGATGCTGAATGAGTGAAGAAAATAATCAGCGAATGCTCCCAGTCGTAAACCGTTAAGAAGTGAATTTGAATGAAAGAAGCACACAGGATGCAGAATCGTAATTCAAATTTGGATTAATGGAAGTAGAATTAAAATGGAAGTGCAGTTAAAACATTTCCTAATTTAGTATAAGTCATAAATATCTTACGTAATACACATTGCATTAAATGTAACAAATTAATGTTTAACTTATGGACTATTACTTAACCCCAACTCAATACACTACCAGTCAAAAGTTTTTGAACTGTAAGATATTTAATATTTTTTAAAGAATTTTCCTCTGCTCACCAAGCCTGCATTTATTTGATCCAAAGTACAGCAAAAGCAACCTTCAAAGAAACCTAAAAGAAATCGACTCAGCTGTTTTCAGTAATACTAATAATAAATGTTTTTTGAGGAGTGAATCAGAATATTAGAATGATTTCTGAAGGATCAAGTGACTGGAGTAATGATGCTCAAACTTTAGCTTTCAGACTTTTGCTGTTTTTGCTGTACTTTGGATTAAATAAATGCAGGCTTAGAGAGCAGAAGAGAACATTTTTTAAAAACAATAAAAACTTTTGACTGGTAGTGTATATAAATATACTGTATAATCAGTGTTTCAGTATTTATGTTGTAACATTATCTGGCAAAAATGTAATGGACAGTTTGTGGGACTCTATGACAAATGAAATCATTTTAATTTCTGTGTTAATTGAAAGTCTATTCTAATTTTCAAAAAAACAAAAAGCAAAACATGAATAATTACTTGAATTAATTAATTTAGTACTAAAGAAATTCCAATCCAACACTGTGACATTCAAATTCCAACTTTTAGAATTCACAATTTTTAGTCTTAAGATTAAAAGAAAATCTCTGATATTCATTTTTAATGCTCTTTAATATTTCACATTATCATTACAGTCAATACAATATCAAACTGTACACGCTCAATTCTGAGCTGCTACAGGTCCTTACAGAAGCAAAAATATGTACTTTGTATTTCATATTTTAGCCCATCAATTTTTTGAAGCAGTAAATAAATAATTAGAATCCATCATTCAGAGTGTATCATTTATCAGGAAACCTCTGTGAGTTCAACACAGCGGGCTGTTTGTAGATACAGAGCTGATTTAACGTGAAGCGGCGAGGACGGATCCTTCTCATCCGTAATGTCAAACACGGCATGCTTCCTGCACGCAACGCCCTCATTATTCACAGTGAGCGGCGACTCTGGGTGCCTCTGCCCCGGATGTCTGTGAGAATTAGTGAGTTCCATAGACTGATTGTCTAATATGGAGCTTTCCGTTGTAGCAGTTCTGTGCGTGTGTCCAGGTTCGGCACTTTCACAGCTGCTGGTGGTGCTGCTCTGCTCAGCGTAGAGGTCTCGCACCAGGCCGTTGACTTTAATCCGAAGCGAATCCGCCACACTCGTCCGGGCTGAGGTACGCAAGCTCCCGTTGCAAGAAAGAGGCTCTCGACGACCCAAGATGTGATAGCGTACAATCTTCCGGAAAGTGTGTCTGAACTCTCGTATGCGGTAGGCGTAAATGAACGGGTTCACGACTGAGTTTGCGTGCGAGAGAATTATAGCCAGATACATGATCAAAACCGGCGGCCGGTCACACAGCGGACAAAACAGAGTAAAACAGTTGATGATGTGCAGCGGCAACCAGCAAACCGCAAACAGGCCGACGATGATCGCCAGAGATTTCGCGGCGTGGACTTCTTTCTGCAGGGTGGAGCGAGACTTAAGCTCGCATGGTATGGCCTTGGACTCGATGCATTTGAGTTGGTGGCGCGCGGCCATAAAGATCCGCAGGTAAATGGCCAGCATGAGGAGCAAAGGCACCAGCACGCAGGCGAAGAAGTTGAAGTAGACCATGTAGTCCATGACCACCACCTCCTCGAATAAGCACTGCATCATGCCGGGCGGACAGGTGCTGTTGAGGGTCTCTTTTGCGCGGGCTTTGTGCCAGCCTAGCATGGGCGTAAGACCGATGATGACCGACAGAACCCAGCAGATCGCTATGATGCCTCTGGCACGCTGCCCGGTTACTAGGCTGTTGTATCTGGAAGAGAGAGAGACAAAATTATGTTTTTCAAAATCCCCAGCCGTAAGTGTTTGTTCCAGTTTGTCTAGACTGCACATCTAAAAGGTCCAAAGTACTAACAAAAGTAAGCAAATGACAGCATGGCTGTAAACCTAGACTTCTTTTTAAAACTGCGCTCACGTCATGCTGGAATTATGTAATTATGAGTTTCCAATAAGTAATATCCTTTTGCGTCTGTCCAACTGTATCTCATAATTGCTCCACAGCTGGAATGTTAATGTAATTGTGACTAGTTCTTATAATTGTGGCTTTTTATATCTCACAGCTGTGGTTTTATTTCTTGTAATTGTGACTAGTTATCATAACTGTGATCATAACTTTATATAGCTCACAATGTAACTATTTTTATATTGTGACTTTATTTTACCCGGTTGCGATTAGTTCTCACAATTGACTTTATATCTTACAACTTCTTACAATTGTATTTAATTTCTCATACACTACCAGTCAAAAGTTTTTGAACAGTAAATTTTTTTTTTTTAAAGAAGTCTCTTCTGCATTTATTTGATTCAAAGTACAGCAAAAACAGTAACATTTTGAAATATTTTTAAAATAACTGTTTCTATTTTAATATCTTTTAAAATGTAATTTATTCCTGTGATTTCAAAGCTGAATTTTTAGCATCATTACTCCAGTCACACAATCCTTCTGAAATCATTCTAATATTCTGATTTGCTGCTTAAAAAAACATGTATTATTATTATTATTATTATTATTTAAAGCATCCTTGCTAAATATAAGTATTATTTACAGGGTTCCCATTCTAAGCCAAATGTCAAATTCCCATTATTCCAGGACAAAATAAATATAAAATTCCCTGACTTTCAATGTCTGGAATAGACCTTTTAAAATTCCAAGATATTTCAGAAATTATACTGACTAAGCCTTTGAATGCTCTAGAATAATGTTACAAAAGCTTTATTTAAGATAAATGCTGATTTTCTTTATCTTTCTATTCATCAAAAGACTCCTTAAAAAAATACTCAACTGTTTTAAATATTGATAATAATAATAATAATAATAATAATAATAATAATAATAATAATAATAATAATAAATGTTTCTTGAACAGCAAATCAGCATATTCATGATTCCTGAATGATCATGTGACACTGAAGACTGAATGATGATGCTGAAAATGTGGCTTTAATCACAATAAATTACATTTTTTAAATATTCTCAAATAGAAAGCAGTTATTTTAAATAGTAAAAATATTTCACAATATTACTGCTTTTGCTGTATTTTGGATCACTGGTGATGGTGAAACATTTGCTTCCTTTGGGTAAGTAAATAATGGACAAATTTTAATTTTTGGGTGAACTAACTGTTTAAGAACAACCATAAAATACTGCCAGCTTCTCCAGCAATCTCATTGGCTGATGCTCAGCTATTATCATCCCTGTTTTGAATTCAGCATAGCCCAGTTCGAGCAAATGCAGAGAATGTGATAATATTCATGAACCCAGCAGCTCATTAATCTTTAGTGCATTTTATATTGTTATTAGTAATAGAATTCATAGTATTATTATTATCTTATCAGTATTATTGTTAGTTTTTCCCCCTTTTTTACAGAAACACTGAATGACCAACAATATGTTAAGATCCACCACCAGTGGTAAGCTCAGTTAAAATGACAAAGATACATTCATACATGCTTACCAAGTTTTACATCTAATTACTCAAGTTCTATCAATAAATAATGCTTATGTATCATAATATCATATTATAATGCTTGACTGACTGATGTTAAGGAGTGTACTTTCAGATATTTAAAAAGCAAAATTTATAGGCCAATGTTGATTCTATTGCCAAGGTGTGCATAGAGGGTTGATAGAAATCGTAACTATAATAACTCAAACTAATATCTCGTAATTGTGTTAATGCTGTAACAACGTCAACATTAGAACAACCCTGATGCAACCACAGTGCTAATGATCCTAGCATCCATTCATAGTATTTCCAACAAATTCTCCCATTGGAGCAATTAGGAAGAAAGAATGTGCTCAGAAATGTCAGTGTTTGGAACAGAAATCTATTTTGAGAGTCTCTTTTTGGGCCAGTGTGGGAGAACAGCTGAGTTCCTTGGCCTCTATTTGTCTCATTCTCCAGATGTGGAAGTTCAGTGAGCCACACAGAGAAAACATCCCCGTCCCCCACCCAAAACCTGCTGACAGGACGTGGACGCACATCTTATTGAAACCAGCAGACTGTTCCAAAATACAAGAGATACTATTACCTCAATCTCCATTAGCATGTTAGCTGCTCATTGTGAGTGGTGCTAATAGGCTTATTATGAAGTGTAAAGAATTTATGGAGAAAAAAACTGGCATCTGATAAAAGACTTATGACTGACAAAAAACAGAACTGGATACTTGCTGAGGAAATCTGTGCAAACTATTAGCAAAAACATTCCAGAGTAAATCAGATTTATGTGAGGTTATGCTCAAAGACAGACTCAAAATCAAGGGTTTAGACCATGCTATGTTCTTAAATCATATTCACCCCAAAATAGCCAAGAATCTTGTTGGAAAGACACAGTGTGTCCCATCACTGGGACAACAAAAAATCCTGTTTAAAGCATGGTTTGTCCCAACAAAATTGGAAGACTGCCATGCGTGGTTAAATCCTGAAAAGACCATCTTACACCAGCACAAATTTCTCTGGGCTGTTTCCTTACTGGAAAAAAAAAAAACCTAAGGCAACCTAACTGGTTTCCCTGCCTCGTCTTTTGTCTAGGTTTAGAGGGGTTTCTGTAATTTTTCAGCAAGACCATCTGAAGACCTTTTAACCAGAATGAAAACATATACTGGTCCAGGCTGGTTTCCTTGCTGAAAAGAAAAGAAAGAAAGAAAGAGCATCTTAAGCCAATTAATTTGCTGGTCTTAGCTGGTTTCCCAGCCTGGTCTTTTGTCCCATTTTAGAGGGGGTTTGGTCATTTTTCATATAGACCATCTGAAGACCTGAACAATTAAACCAGAATGAATCAATATACTGGTCCAGGCTGGTTTCCTTGCTGAAACCCCCCCCCCACCTTAAACCAGCCTAACTTAATTTACTGGTCTTAACTGGTTTCCCAGTCTGGTCCTTTGTCTGGTTTTGGTCATTTTTCAGGTAGACCATCTGAAGACTTGAACACTTAAACCAGAATAAATCAATATACTGGTCCAGGTGGGATTCCTTGCTGAGAAAAAAAAAAAACCACCTTAAACCAGCCTAATTTAATTTACTGGTTTTAGCTGGTTTCCCAGCCTGGTCTTTTGTCTGGTTTTAGAGAGGCTTTGGCAGTTTTTCAGCTAGACCATCTGAAAACCAGAACAAATCAATATACTAGTCCAGACTGGTTTCTTTGCCAAAAAAAAAATCATCTTAAGCCCGCCTAAGTTAATTTACTGATCTTAGCTAGTCTTCCAGCCTGAAAATTTTATAGGGTTTTTGTTAACTTTTCAGCTATCTGCTATTAGACCATCTGAAGACCTGAACACATAAACCAGAATGAATCAATATACTGATCAAGGCTGGTTTCCTTGCTTTGCTGGAAAAAAAAACAAAACATCTTGAGCCTGCCCAAGTTAACATCCTGGTCTTAGCTAGTCTCCCAGTCTGCTCTTTTGTCTTAGAGGGGTTAGCTAGACCAGGTGAAAACATGAACACTTAAACTAGAATGAATCAATATACTCATTCAGGCTGGTTTCCCTGCTGAAAAAAAAAACTTAAGCCAGCCTAACTTAATTCTTCGCTAATTTCCCGGTCTAGTCTTTTTACTGTTTTTTAGAAGGGTTTTGGTCACTTTTCAGATAGGCCTGCTGAAGACAAGTTTAAACCAGTAAGATTAGATTTTAAGTGTGCACTTTCAGTGGGATTATGCTGGTCTAGCTGGTTTGATGTTTCAAAAAATGCTGGTCAACCAGAAAGCAGAATGCTGGTTAAGCTAGGTAAGGGATTTGGTAGGGACTTTAGCATCCAAACACATTAAAATAAGGCAGAAAAGTAGTCAAAACTGTTTCTCTTTAAGGCCAAAACTATTTAAGAGAGGTGAAACATTTGAAACATGCCATTAATAATCAGAGAAACACCTTTACTGATATTTGATTAATGTACAAAGATAATGTTCTGACAGCAACACCCTTCACTCACCTTAGTGGGATCTTGATAGCAATGTAGCGGTCAATGGCAATGGCCAGAAGACTAAATATGGAGCTCTGGGTCAGCACTAGGACGAAGCAAGCGATGAACAGACATCCGTAGAAATTGGCACAGAACCCTGTGCTGATCACGATGGAGAAGGGAATGGCCAGCACACCCACTGCGATGTCGGCAACAGCCAGCGAAACAACAAAGAAGTTGGTGATGCTCTGGAGGTTGCTGTTGAGGCCCACTGCCCAGCAGACCAGCACGTTGCCCAGGATCGAGAGCAGGGCAATCAGCAGCTCCAGAATCACGTACAACACGTCGAAGACATCGTTCAGCATGGTGAGGTTGCTGGGGAGAAAGGACGATGCCTCGCCTCAATGTCCATAGCTGCAGCTCCACGCAACAGCCACCTCACCGAGGCCTAGTGTCAGCCTTACCAGAAGACCAATGATCAAGCGTTACTTAGTTGAAAACAATTAAAAATGAGTATCTATAGATATTTCTCCTTTGTTTCAGGGATTTGGTATTAAATAAATAAAGTTGATGAGAATTTTAAAATCCATTATGATCCCATGTCATGGTGTTAGATGTGATGGTCCAGTCCTCGTTCCATGTGTTGCTGGCCCGTCTTTCTATAACATTTAGTATTCCACTGCATTCCCTGGAGAAAGAAGATAGGACATGACGTCATCAACTGAGAAACACCTCTGAAGAGAACGACTGGATAAAAAACTGATAAAGTAAGAATTTTAGAGTTGTAGTCACTAAAAAAACAATTAACAGTTAAGTAACACATTAAAATTAGATGTGACATTTTGAAGCAGAAAGATTGAAATATTGAGTAAAACATACTTCAGGTTTCTTTGTTTCAACTGCGAAAATAATTTTTTTTGAGAAATAATTGAGATGCAATTCATCACGTGATTGATGACAATAATTTAACCATTTTAAGAGTTACTGTTGACACTAACAACAATATGGGGTTTTAAGTAAACAAAACAGAGTGCACAGAAGCAGCACAATGTCTGACATAACAGCAGAATATTAAGCTTTTCCAGATGTGAAGCTCTTTCTTGTAAACACAAATGGCAAGCGAATACTTTGAAAAACATATGAGGAAAACAAAGGAAACTTAAAGTGGATATTCTTTATTTTAGACTTTACATTTACCAGACACACCAGAAGTGATGGCCAGAAGCTCTTTACTTTTGTATTAATGTTTATGGGAAGTCGTTCTGAAGCCCTTAACTGAGAGTCTGAGCTATTTACCCTGGAGTGTTCCCACAAAGCCACAGAGACACTCACTGAGGTTACCCACCTCTGGAAAACATGAGAAAACAGCTGTTCTCCTACTTTCTCCTACTTTTTTTTTTTTTTTTTTTTTTGCTGTTTTCAAATGTACATTTGCCCATTACAAATCAAAAGAATATAAATCTTTGAAACGGGGAGTAATAGTTGTATTATTCATAAAATCTTTAGACATTTACAGGTTGTAAGAGGTATGAGGGAAGGGATATTCTCATTCTAGTGAATGCTATATTCTTTAAAAAATCTGCTGCACCCCTGCAAACAAGATAAGTCATAAATGATTTGTTTATTATTATGATTCTGGAAGAGAAAGAGATTTTTTTAATTTTATTTATTAATTAATAAACGTTTAACTTTTAAAAGTTTAACTTTCAAAAATAATTTTTCTCACAATTCTGACTTTTTTTTAGAATTGTGTGATACAAACTTGTAATTCAGATTTTTTTTGCAAGTAAAAAAAGTCAAATGTGAGATGCAAACAAATGCGAGTTTGTAACTTGTACTTTATTCCCAACTGAGTTTATATCTCACAATTCTGACTTTTTCTCAGAACTGCATGATATAAACTCACAAATACAATAAATAAAGTCAGAATTGCAAGCTAAAAACTCACAATTCTAACTTTTTTCTCAGAATTGCAAGATAAAAACTCACAATTCTGACTTTTTTTACTTGCAAATACAAGTTTGTCTCACAATTCTGATTTTTTTACTTGCAATTGAGTTTTTATCTCGCAATTCTGATTTTTTTACTTGCAATTGAGTTTTTATCTCGCAATTCTGATTTTTTTACTTGCAATTGAGTTTTTATCTCGCAATTCTGATTTTTTTACTTGCAATTGAGTTTTTATCTCGCAATTCTGACATTTTTTATCCAAATTGCAATATATAAACTCACAATTCTGACTTTTTCTCCTCAGATTTGTGATATAAACTCAGAATTATGAGAAATAAAGTCAGAATTGTGAGATAAATATTCACAATTATTACTTTTTTTCTCGAAAATGCGAGTTTCTCTCAATTCTGATTTTTTTTACTTGCAATTGAGTTTGTATCTCGCAATTCTGACATTTTTTCATCCGAATTGCAATAAGCTCACAATTCTGACTTTTTTTTTCCTCAGATTTGTGTGATATAAACTCACAATTACGAGAAATAAAGTCAGAATTGTGAGATAAATATTCACAATTATTACTTTTTTCTCGAAAATGCGAGTTTCTCTCAATTCTGATTTTTTTTTTACTTGCAATTGAATTTGTATCTCGCAATTCTGACATTTTTTCATCCGAATTGCAATATATAAACTCACAATTCTGACTTTTTTTTCCTCAGATTTGTGTGATATAAACTCACAATTACGAGAAATAAAGTCAGAATTGTGAGATAAATATTCACAATTATTACTTTTTTTCGAAAATGCAAGTTTGTGTCTCACAATTCTGACTTTTTACTTGCAATCTCGCAATTCAGATATTTTTTTCTCACAATTGTGTGACATAAACTCACAATTCTGACTTTTTTTTTTCAGATTTGCGTAATATAAACTTCGGAGTTTGTATGTCCGAATTGGGAATTATAAAGTCCAATTTTAAGGGGAAAAAAAGACTGATATGTTCTTAAAATTGTGAGTTTATATCTCACAATTCTGACTTATTAACTTGCCATTGACTGTTCTAAAGTCAAAAGCAATTACCGTTTTTATTGTTTATTCAGTGGCGGAAACAGCCTTCCATATTTATTGTTTGTGAACTTTTAGGAGTACGTTATTATACAGATGACCTCAAAGCTAATACACATGGGACTGAAAACCACATGGGGTCTTTAACATGCACTAGAGTATTTGCAACACAATGTCTCCTGACATCTTGACAGTGTTCAATCACAACTTGATTTCTTAAAACAAGATTCTGCCTGGAAAAAAAAGAACAAAAATGAAAAGAATGTGAATAGGTGACTGTCGTAAACAAGAATTGAAAGTGGGGGAGGTGAAAATGATTGTAGCAGAGAGGTGAGAAAACATCATAAACTAGTAGATCCTGACGCCCAGCCTCACAGCCATTGATATGGATCTGTGAGAGTTTAGGGGATGACAATAGGACAACAGAGAAACGGGTCTCCACAACACTGGATGAACCCTTTGATCAGTTTCCTAAAGTGGTCTTCTGGTTTCAGTGCTTTGTGTTTATAAGAAGACAGTGTTTAAGCTACTAGACAGATTGCGGCAACCTGTGCCAACACCAGACTCAACAGTGGACTCTTGTGGATGGATGATGGAAAAGATCATAGTCTACATTCATCATCCATCATTTGACAGAGTCACAAACTATATCTGGCTCAGAATCCAGTTCATTCCTCATACTGCTGACACCCCTAACTAAATCAAACCCAAAATATCATGGTTTGATAGCAAACCAATTCAAACACTGCGGATGAAACAGCAGGGCCGGCTCTGAACAAACAGATGTACTTCAGCTGTGTGTGAATGATGGTTTTATAGCGGTTTTACTCTCCTTTTACCTCAGCTGATTGATAGGCTCATAAATGAAAAATGATCATAAAATGCTTCATTTTTCAGTTGACAATCTGTTTTGATTCTTAAATTGTAAGATTTATTTGCTGTTATGAAGGCAAAACATGGCTCAAGACACATATAGAAATACATTTTATATTATATATAAAAATAAAAAACAAATCAAAACACTAACCCTTAAGATATTAAAAGCTACACTATTTCCTCTGTAGTGTTTCAGCATGAACAAGTATCGCAAACTCCTTGAGGCATATCAGGAGAAGTAAAAAGTAAAAAAAAAATTTAAACAGGCAAATTTGGCTGAGCCACTTAAAACTACACAGGTATCTACAAAAAATATCTGTAAAAAACACTTCAAACAGATCTACACTGTACAGAAAATCATTTATACGGACACACACTGCATTGGCAAGCTTTAAAGAGGTTTAACATTAATTAAACTAAATCTATAAATGTGCATCAGTAGTCAAATCGTTTGCTATCACTAGAATTATGTTATACTTAGCTTTTTGCGGTTAGTCAATACCATCTATTCCATTGTTACTGTTAACAAATTTTTGTATTTACACAATAGTTAACAGTAATGTGCAGTAAATAACCACTAGTAAACCTGCGAAAGATACTATTTATCAGACCTGAGTACAGTATCTTGCATCTATACCAACTGATATCAGTGATGTACAATGTTTAAAATAAAAATGTTAAACGTATGGTTAACTTTTAACAATATACAGCACTGAATCAACACAAAATTAACATATTTAAAAGCATAATATTGACACTACATAGTGTGGACACATGTTAGTGTTTGAGGCTGGGTGTTCGGGTGATTTTGCTGTGTACTTCAGGAAACTGTGTAATGTGTAGTTCATTTACAAATGACACTAATAACAATTGGAATACACAGAAATTTCTAGTCTAATAGTGTCTTTAAAAGGTAGTGGAATGAAGTTAAATAATGAAATAAATAAATATATTAGTCACTACTGAAATAAGTAGTAGCATCTAATGAATAGCTACTAGTGGTGCAATTTCAAAAGATGCTATACTACTTACTAGAAAAAAATACAAGCTGTAAAAGATTAACAATAAAATATAGTAGTTAAGGAATAAATGAAGAGTTCAGATGCAAAAGCCTCTAAATCCATCTGACGTCTTTCTTTAAAAAAAATCAGGCTCAGATGTATAGGTTTCTACCCAAGTACCAGTGATAAGGGTGAGCCTGGGATTTTGTGTAAAAGTTTTTGATGGACATATAATATGGATCCAGAGCATTCACTCAGTATTATTATCTCATTTTTGACCGAAATGGCTTTTAGGGGGTTTTGCATCTAAACTCTTCAAATGCTTAATTAGCTTGCCATACACGACAGTTTCACTGCTGAGTATGGCACTGCTAGTTCGCGCTGAAAACGTACATTGAATTTACCTTATATATCTTAATAATACTGAATGTTAATTGTCATTTTAAAAGCCATTTTTAAACTACAGAGGTGTAACTGGTGTCGTTCTTGTATAATTTGTTTTGAGGCTAAACTATTTTGATGCAGAACTGGAACTAAAACAAATTAACGTGAATAATTCGCTTCAATATGAAAAACACACTTACAGGCTATAATTCAAATATAGTGAAACAAATTCCATTTATTCGAAACCCCGCGGGCTCTAAACTTATTAGTTAGTTGTCGATTTCAACTTACCGTCAGAGTTGACAACCCCTGGAATGACTGATTAAGAAAAATAAAACAAGCAGGAAATCCCATGAACAACGATGAAAAGGCAACCCCTCAGGAAAAGAATTATAAAATTTGAAGTCCTTAGTGGTTCAAGATTAGTTAATGACTCCGTCTGCGCGTTCAGGCGTCAGCTGTGCGATTCGAGAAAGTCGAAGACGCGCGCACTCTGATATTAACAGTGAGAGCTGACAGACTATAGGACCACTATGAGAGCCAGTGCTTGACCAATCCAGAGCCGGGGGCCAGCATTTCCACACTGAACGAGTGTTTAGATACTGATACCACTTCTTCCTGCTATCAAGTATCAGTGAAACAACTGAGCTGCGAGTGCCAGGTCTTTATTGTGGTGATTAAACAAAGCAAACGTACAAGGCTGAATTTAGTACAGTTTTCAAATTAGCTTCTTGAATAATATTTGGATATGTTGTACAGACCATTAATTGGTTTTGTTAAGATTCCAATAATTTGGAAATGTTACTCTGTAAAAAATACTGTAAACGTTTTTGAGGTTTTAAATTATTATCCATCACTGGTAATTTTGTTTTGTTTTTTTCCCTTCAACAGCTTGAGAGCAAGTCCCACAGTTAAACCAGACATATTTAGGTCAATCTGGGTTACATTCACACGTGACTTGGGAGGACTACAAAAAAAAAAAAAAAAAATCAATCGTGGCGCAGACAATAGGGCTCTGTGTAGGAAAGCAGGCCAATTAATTGGTCTCATTCAGTACGAAATGCAACTTTTTTTTTAACTCTATGTAATGACTGACGTCATATCTAATCTTAGAAATGTACTAATCATGCTGCACAACACCCATCCTTCACAACAATAAAGACACAAACACCCACCGTATCCTTTCCTCAGACCTTTCTTGGCTTTACGTGACCTGTTAAATGTGTTTAGGACAACAATTAGAAAAGCCTTCCAGCCAAATGCGAGGGCAACATGGTGCATTAGGATACTTGAATTTCCAGTCCAGAAAGGGGCTGGGAATCAATTAAAACCTCATTTTTTGTTATTTCTATGTAATACAAGTTGTTCACTGATTCATAGAATAATTAATCAATCTTTGAAAAGTGAAAGCCTAAAAGGGATTTCCCTATGCTGCAGAACTCCTCAGAATGACTAATCATAAACATTTATACAACATGTGACTGAATCATTTAGGAGGAACAGTATGTTGATTGCTTTTCACATTTATTTATAAAAAAGGAAATTTTTGACCTTTTTTATTAAGATAATGCTCTCATAATGATAAAAAAAACTAAAATGGCAGCAAATGAAATTTCAGCATTCAAGAACAGAAAAACAACCTAAAAGGCAACAGATCTGTAATACATTCATATTAATGTAATGAAAGCTGGATGAAGCACATTAAACAGATATACAGAACGCAGGTCCAACTAAACAGGTCTTGTTTAGTAAATTAAGCTGATATGAAGCTCATGAACATTTGGTCAGGCTTTATTTGGGACAAATATAAAGATTAATCTGACACTTTTAATTATTATGGGATCATGGTCCAAAGTTAAAGTCGCTCAGCAATGCAGTTTGGAATAAATCTTAAACTCTTACCAGGGAAACTGCAGATTTGTCTTTCAGATGTTCAAGAGCTAAAAATAGCTCTCCACACCCTGGAATTTGAATAGGAATTATTTCAAACAATGTGAAATACTTCCTGGGGAATGGAAATATTAAATACTCTATTAAAAGAATCAAAGGGTTTAGAAACTAACAGACATACTTCACATAATTTTCAATGCACTCATCGAAAAGTCCTATTTTTTCATTATTATTTATTTTTTATGTTGTGTTACCTTTAGATATTTGCAGACAGGTGGGAAAAGTCTTTCAAAGCGATGCCTGAATTCAGCACAGCTGGAAAACAGGATATACGTGACAGAAACTCTCCAATATTAATGCACTGGAATGTAGCTTCATTTACATTTTGCATTAGTGCATGTAAAATGATTTTTGTGCTTTGCAAACAATAAAATGTGCGGGTATTGGTATAACATTATGAATCGCATATGATTATTCATCTTGATAAATATCAACAAGACTTTCTTATCCTGAGAAAGAACATACCAATTGATTAGTACAGAAGGAAGTTAGCTTACAAACAAAAAGACATGGTGACAGATTTTTGGTATACTATTTCAGACTAATACACTGGACAGTACATGCACATGTGCTGCTGATCTGAATATAGTGTTTATTACAGTATCATACTGTTGGTGAGCAGCACTAATGTCATATGAAATGGCTCAACGGGTTACACAAGCTTATTGCTGACCTCCCTATTTAATATGTAGTATTTCAAGCCAAGATCCGTCACAGTCGTAACATATTGCGCCCACGACAGGCCTTTAAAACAATTCTGTAAAAAAAGAGTGTGCTAACTTCTTTTAGTGTACAATTCTCCTCTACTGAAGTGCTTCTCCAACAAAGTGTTTCATTTAGGCACTGCTTTGAGCAATCCGCACGTCTCGCTCTTTTAAAACAAGTTGTGAATTAAGGTGAAGAACTTGCTCCAAACGTCTGGAAGCAAGAACTCAAGGTGGCGAAAGGCACGGGGTCGCAAGCGGGTCCTTAAGACTGATTCAAATCCACAGTCTCAGATCATCCACACTTAGAATTAGTGACTTGGTGTAGTCTGTAGTGTTAAGAGTCACGTGACAGTGGGTTGAAGCATTATCAAGGCAAACAGATTCTGCATTAGCGTTCCATTGTAGAGATTTTCTTTGATATATCGATGTCCTTGTGATGGGTTTAATATGACTTTGTGCTAGGATTAGGCCTAGATGATATGGTGGGATGTTGCACTCAGGTTAGTTGGTGGAGATTTGTTGCATTGGTTTGACAATTTATAAAAGTTCATGTGCTCAGGTCTCAAAATACTTGTAGATTGCAGTGACGTAAGTCATAACACTCTGCCAGTCCGGTCTTTCTGTATGGACCATGTCATTGATGTCCTAAAAGAGAAAGAGATAGAGAGAGAATGCGAGTGAAAATTAAAGTGCGTTTGAGAGAGGCATGTTATATCAATTAAGAGAGACATCGGATGCCCATTTTCCACAAGTTGGTATGATTCTTTAAGGTCTTCATGAAATGTGTGTAACATACTTTGGTTAAAATTCCTCAATGATCGTGTAACACAACACCCTTTTTACCTTGTGGAAAATAGCTCTGTTCACAGCAATGCATTTCGGTGCATGTGTCTTTAAATGATAATGAGCCTCGACCCTCTTCCATTTTTTTTGTATTTTTGTATACATTTATATTTTTGAGGGCAGAAATATGTAAATAAGGAACAGTCTGTCAGCGGTCATGGGCGGGGCCTGAGAAATATGACAATGCAAGATTGAAATGTTTGTAATAATATTTACAATATTACATCTTTTTAATGAGCTTTTGATAAAAAAAAAAAAACAAACTGCACATGCAGCCTTGGTGAGATAAAAAAAAAAGAAATTAAATAAAAGTCTTGAACTATAGTCTTACTAAGATGGCATTTTAGTGCTACATAAAAAAAAAAAAGATTACGAGAATTAAGCCAAAATATTTTGACAATGTAAAACTAAAGACGAAGTGTTTTGAGAATAAGGTCGAAATATTTTGACAGCCGAAATATTGCGACAATAGACAAAGTCAAAACTATGAGAATAAAATCAAACTTACGAGAATAAAGTTAAAATGACCAGAATAGTCTAAATCTTTTTAAAATATCTCGAAAATGTTTTGAGAATAGTCAAAATTCAAAGAAGGTCTAAATATTTTTTCAATAACGTCTAAATATTTAGAAAATTCAAAAAATACGAGAATAAAGTTGCGTTATTTTTAGAATAGTTGAAATTACGAGCAAAAAAGCTGAAATATTGTAAAAATTATGAGAATAAAATCTAATGTTTCAGGAATAAAGTCAAAATTCTGAAACTAAGTCAAAATACTTTGACAAAGTAAAAATACTGAGAATAAAGTCAAAATATTTTGAGAATACATTTTAAATTACGAGAAATAATTTGTAGCAATTACGAGATTAAAGTTCTAATATTTTGAGAGTATATGTGACCCTGGACCACAAAACCAGTCATAAGTAGCATGGTTATATTTGTAGCAATAGCCAACAATACATCGTATGGGTCAAAGTGATCAATTTTTCTTTTATGGCAAAAATTAAGATATTTAGTATAAGATATAAGTAAGATTATGTACCATAAAGATATTTTGTAAATTTCCTACCGCAAATATATCAAAACTGAATTTTTGTTAAGTAATATGCATTGCTAAAAACTTGGACAACTTTAAATGTGATTTTCTCAATATTTAGATTTTTTTGCACCCTCAGATTACAGACTTTCAAATAGTTATATCTCGGCCAAATGTTGTCCTATCCAAAACATACATCAATAAAAAGCTAATTTATTGATGTAAAAATCTTATTTTCTAAAAATTGACCCTTATGACTAGTTTTGTGGTTCAGGGTCACATATTCTAGCCTATTGCTCATGCAAATTGCCTGGATTGGGAGCACCGTGAGATTCCAAAGTCTCAGCTTTCAAAATCAGTGAAATACAAACAATATGTCTATTACAATAATGTGTTTGTTCAATAATGTGGCATGACAGATCGCTGTATTCACCTCAGTTTAAACAGCATATGAATCAGTCATCTTTCCGATTACAATGAGACATCTGCTTCATTAATTTAGGCTATATTGTTTATTTTTTCCTTCTTTCAGATGTTTCTTCAGGTTTATATTGTGTTATAAACTTAAAATAAAGAGGAAAAACACATTTATATAAAACTGAGAATTTAAAAGCTGAGCTGTGTTTATATTAAAAGCAACATAGCACTAAATTATTGCAGTTAACTGGGTGGCTTACGTGCCAAATGATGAATGGAAGACGTTAAATATTATTTACTGTATTAAAAAGACAACAATATAACTTATGTTAACGAGCTGGAGTCTACTTCAACTACTTCATTCTTGAAACATTTTGAATTTATTGTCATAATTTAAACTTTATTTTCAAAACATTTCGTCTTTATTCTCAAAAAATTTTGCCTGTATTCTGGAAACATTTCGCCTGTATTCTGGAAACATTTCGTCTGTACTCTCGAAACATTTCACCTTTATTCTCGAAACATTTTGACTTTATTCTTGAAAATATTATGACCTAAATCTCGTAATTTAAGACTTTATTTTTTTAACATGGCACTAAAACATGGTTGTCTAAAAAAAAAATTCACTGATTATCTATTAAATTCTAGACAAAACATAACATGAACAATTTATATTAATGGAAATGTCCACGACTTTGCAATGATTAATTTCTTTGACTTGCTGTACGAGTTGCTTCAATCCTCAAGATCTTCAGAACTTCAGAGGTGCTTTCAGTATGTGCATGCTGAACTTATTGTCTAAGTAGTTCACAATAGAGAAGAAACAATTCTATACAGTGTGCTGTAAGTAAACACTGCTGGCTGATAATGAAGTGTTTCCAGCTTTTCACCTGCTGTCAGCTTACAGGATGGGAGTGGATGACAGAAATACTCCAGCTTGATGATTAATAGACCGCCTCAGATCTGCATTAGGACTTTGTGCACGTTGCTCCAGTGCAAACCGGACCTCCGGAACATGCCTATTTGTGTGCAAACTCCAGACTTACTGCATCAGCTGGTCTGAATGAGCAGTTGCGATCAAGCTAATGCAAAATAACTATTTAAAACCGCTTACCAGAGTGGACTTGATTCCCACGCTTTCTGCTGCTTGGAAGGCTAGAGTGAAATTTCGTCTCTGAAAACATGAGATTGTTATGAGATTAACGACAAATAAACCAAGATTAGCCTAAAACGACAAAAATCTGTTGTCAGATGCTTGAAAAATCTTTAAAACAAAGACACAGTTTGGTTTGATTTTTGTCATTTATACAGCAACATACACTACCAGTCAAAAGTTTTTGAACAGCAAGTAATGTTTTTTAAAGAAGTCTCCTCTGCTCACCAAGCCTGCATTTATTTGATCCAAAATACAGCAAAAACTTTTGAAATACAATATTTTGAAATTACTATTTAAAATAACTTTTTTATTTGAATATCTTTTAAAATGTGATTTATTCCTGTGATTTCAAAGCTGAATTTTAGCATCATTACTCCAGTCATTACTCCAGAGTAGAATTTTTTCAGGTTCCCCTGATGAACAGAAAGTTCAGAAGAACAGCATGCATCTGAAATAGAAACCTTTTGTAACATTATAAATGTCTTTATCATCAGTTTTGATCAATTTAAAGCATTCATGCTACAAAAACGCTGAAGACTGGAGTAATGATGCTGAAACTGTAGCTTTGATCACAGGAATAGGTTACATTTTAAAATATATTCAAACAGAAAACATTTATTTTAAATAGTAAAAATGTTTCAATATTTTACTGTTTTTGCTGTACTTTGGATCAAATAAATGCAGGCTTAATGAGCAGAAGACACTTCTTAAAAAAAACAAGCAAACTTACTGTTCAAAAACTTTTGACTGGCAGTGTAAACTGTCCTTTAACTGTCCAAATACTTTTTGGGGTCACTGAGTTAGTTATATGGCACAGTCATGATGCAGAACTCGTAGTGTACTTGCCTTGTCCTGACTGTTGAGCTCTTGATAGGGAATATGAGCAGGCAGATACGTGTGAAGGACAGCGCAGAAAGCCAGTCCATCATTCCAGCTGCTGCTGAAGTTGGTAATGTCGATGTTCTGTTTAAAAAACAGACATGACATACTAATAATAACTAAAAAAATAGGATTATGAAAATAAAGGTGGAGTACATTTAAGTAATGAAATGTGTGCATTTCAGTTTAACACATTCAATAGAACATTTCACCACCTTGCAAAATGTATTCATCTTTCTGTGGTGTAAAATGAATCAGATTTCCTGTTCATACCTTCTCCCACAACCCCTTTTATGTGCTAAAGAGCAAAATAACATGTTTCAGATCCATTTGTACAAATGCCAACAATGTCTTGACTTCCACTTTTCTCTGTAATGTGCAGCAGAAGAGCTGAGAGACTTCAGCCTCCCTTCTTTAGGGATGAGTAGGAAGCAATGAAAGGAATAAAGTGGTTTCTTTTGTTTCATTATTTTGATGCTTATGTTAAATACAAAAGCATAATGCCATTTACCTTCCGTTCCACTTTGATAAGCATCAGTTGTGATCACAGCTCATAGTTTCACATGTGGGTAGAGTCTTGGTGGTTAACACAACCAGAAATGTAAGACAAAACTCATGTTTACTTTGCTTCTTAAAAAATGTGCAAACAAACAAGGTAACCATTAAGCTGCATTTGTACTGAGGATGATGTAAACACAAAATCGAAAATATCCATTAACAAATCAATAAGATTTATTCCAGACTTTATGTTGCATAAGGCCAATGAAGCTATTTTTGTTATAAAATGGCCAGATGATGCAAATGAGCGAGTTTGTTCTCAGAAGTGCTGCTGACGACTCTGTTTTGCGTCAAGTGCCATTTAAAGTGTCAGAGAAATCCAGCGGACTTCCTGGTAAGGATCTTGATAAACAGTGACTAGGACAACCACACAAGCTTTTCTGAAAGAGACAGACCTTGTTTAAAACGTAGGAAAGAGCTTTTCACTGAAATATGACAAAGGGGAAAAAAATGGATATAACAAGTATGACATTTGCAAGTATTACAGCTGTTATTCTGTGGAAAAAGACAGCTGAGATTGAGCAAGGATAACATTTCCAAGACAACCCAAGCAATCTAGACATTTACAGCGACATGAAACTAACAGCATCTATCGTAGTAAGCGGACAGTGGACAAACAAAGCAACCGTTCACCATTTAATGAACAAAAAACATAAAACGTCATCAAACCTAGAAGGTAATCTAGCAATGTGCTTTAGAGTTATAAGTAAATATATTTAAAATATATCAGATATATAAGTTTTAAATAAAAGTAAACATACTATTTTTTTTTATTAATTAATAAATACATAAATAAATTCTAATATAATATAATATAATATAATTTTCTGCTTTTATTTCAAATGTCACGATACCAACCTGATAACCCTCGGTTTTCTTCTGACACCACCTTAGCAGTGCATTTCTTTTAGAACCGCCATATTCACGAGCCAAAGCTGACAGAGGGTCTTTCCGCTCCTCTCTACCCAGATAAACAAACCAAACACATATTATCAACTCAAGCATTGTAGATTCATATCAGAATATTTAAAATGGGTCAAGATGCACGTTCATTGATTGCTGTGACATTTCTATAAGAAGCAAATAAAAAAAAAATGTATATGATACATCATGTTTGTAGGTTAAAGTCATTAGTTAAAGGGTAGGTGCATACCGAAGGCGGCTGCGTGCTGTGGGGTTGACAGAGGCTGTAGGGGAAGAGGAAGAGGACAGGGACAGAGGAGGTGCAGCAGAGCCCATGGCTATAAGAGAGGACGCTGGGCCTCCATCAGAAGCACTGATATCCCTCTTTGCCTCTTCGCTGCTTCTCCGAGACACTAAACATTGGAGAGAGGGAAAAAGTTTGATAACCTTTTGGGTAACAGTAGTCATATCGTAGCAGTATAAAATTCATTTCTATCTTAAAGGTCTTAAATCTGACTTTTTATGTAATGAAGTGCTATAATTGGGTCTCTGGTGCATCAACCAAGATGTTGCCACCATTGTGTTTGCGCAAGTGACAAAGGTGTACCAGTTCTAGCGCCATGGCAAAAGTTTGAGCAAAGCATGCTAACTGTTCTGTCATTGGCTGCACATGCGAGCACAGAACACTATTTAGAATCCCAACCTTAGAGGAGACAAGAGAGCAGTGGATTTATTGATTTATTTACAGTATATTACTCTACTGCCACACAGATCTAATATAAACGTGGTTTCTTTCCCAGCTGTTTACCTTCACAAATATAACCAACTGTTTTTGTAACTCTTGTGTTTTTGACATAAATTTGTGTGTATTTGACAGTTTAAGTGCAATAAGACATGAAAGAGAACTCACATGCCGTGTGACAGCTGCTTTCTGTGCGTTTGCTTCAGAAAACAGCATATCAGACGTTTAAACTAATATGGCTTTAAAACACATGATATCAGTGTGACAGACATGATAATCATAACCAAATAGATGCTTTTTGGCAGAGTATTTGAGGTACGAGCTGTAAAGGCACAGCTCTATTCCGTAAAAGGGGGCAGGGAGCAGCAGCTCATTTGCATTTAAAGAGACATGCACAAAAACAGCGCATTTTTGCTTTTACTCAAAATAGGCATTTTTGAATTATATAATAAATAATCTGTGGGGTATTTGAGCTGAAACTTCACAGACACATTCTGGGGACACCTGATATTACATACTGTATAAAGGAACATAATAGGTCTCCTTTAATCATTAAGACCATTAAAGTCACATGTAATAACTATGAAATTTATTAACCAATTATATTCACTTTAACCAAGTTATAGAAATCCAAACAGTTTCCTGCATGGATGGATTTAGTCTCTCCAGTATTATATATATTGTATATATTGTCTTCAGAATATGAAAATAAGTATAAATAGTGCTAAAATATTTAGAACTTATCAAACTATGGCCAAATTTCAGATATTATGATGCAATAATAATTGTAATGTAACTAAATTGTTCTCAAAGCAAACATTTACACCGAATGTACACTACTGGTCAATTTTGGAGTCTGGTTTTTATCTTTTTGTTTTGTTTTTAATGAAATCTCTTGTGTTCACCAAGGGTGCATTTATTTGATCAAAAACACAGTATATTTTAAAATGTATTTTATTTCTCTGATGACAAAGAAAAGTCTCCAGTCTTCAGAAATCTTTCTAATATGCTGATTTGCTACTTAAGAAACATTTATTATTATTATTATTATTATTACATTATTATTACTATGTAAAAAAAAATACTGTCTTAATACTGACCATAAACATTGGAACCACAGTAAATTTATGAATAAAACATTAAAGCACTGACTATATGACTATACTGAGTGCATTAGTTGAGTGTTTATTATAGCATCTATATGTGACCCTGGGCCACAAAACCAGTCTTAAGTAGCACAGGTATATTAGTAGCAATAGCCAAAAATACATTCTATGGGTAAAAATTATAGATTTTTTTTCTTTTTTTGCCAAAAATCATTACGATATTAAGTAAAGATTACGTTCAATTTAGATATTTTGTAAATATTCTAATATATCAAAACTTAATTTTTGATTAGTAATTTGCATTGCTAAGAACTTAATCTGGACAAATCTAAAGATGATTTTCTCAATATTTTGATTTGTTTGCACTCTCAGATTCCAAAAAAATTGATGCTTATGACTGGTTTTGTGGTTCAGGGTCACATATTAGTTTGATTTTAAATAGGTCTAAGCTTCACCTGCGATAGTCTTTGACGTGTCCATATTTGAGACTCTCTGAAGAGCTGAAGCAGGACGACTGCCATTAGCTGCTCTTAGTAGATGCTCAGCTGCACACAGAGAAAGAGACATTATGTCATAATCTGGATTTCAATATCTGTTATCAGTTCATCTGGGAGTTAAATATGATTCTGGCAGTAGTAGGAAAAAACACAACGGGAGGAAAGAATGAATGTTGCAGTCTACAAACACATGATGCTAACTTGACAAATTGACAATAAAATGTTATTGTACATTAAATCAATGACAATCAAATACTATTACATGTATTATCAAAAAAATCAATCTATAAAAATGAAAGGAACATTAGAGGGCAAGAAAGACTAATGTTGACAGCTAATAAGTCTCAATAGCTATAAAGGGTCAGACAGGACAAACGATCACCCCCACACAAAAGCCATCCCGGCCAATCGAAGCGCTGTCATTTCCACAAAGGTTGATAAGAGTTCGCAATAAGCAGCTGAACGGGCTCTATGCCCTCTTTCGCACGTTCACAAACACACACCGCCTCCCTTTTCCAGAATAATAATGGAGAAAATGAGTGGGGAGGGGGCACTGAAACCAGAGTATTTGTTCATATGTGGTGTATTTTCGCATGAGTTATCACATCTGAGGTCACTATGAGTTCACTGCTGCCTTTGCGGGTTCATAAACTTCTGGTGTCGGGAAAGTGGCCACCTCTTCCCAAGAAACTACCTCCTAGAACCAAATCCCACAACATCCACCCCATTACAACTTCTGGAAAATCTGGGTGCTATGATGCACATTATGCATGTTTGTTTTTGCAATGGGTCATTAGAAATAAAGCATGAAAAAGCAGTCATTTGTTAATTTACCAGGTCAGGGTGGAGCGGCACGACAGGAGCGCCACACCTTTTGACTAACAAAGTTCCAGTTTTGTGTGATTATAAGAAAAGTATTTTTAAAAATAATTATTACATTATTAGTACTATGAAAATAAAAAAATACTGTCTTAATACTTACTGACCCTAAACATTTGAACAGCAGTAAATTTATGAATAAAACATTAAAGAACTGACTATATGACTACACTGAGTGCATTAGTTGAGTGTTTATTATAGCATCTATATGTAACCCTGGACCACAAAACCAGTAGCACAGGTATATTTGTAGCACAAATTTTTTTTTAGAACTTATTATTATTATTATAAAAAAAATTGTAGAAATATTTTAGAGCCGAGTACAAATACAAAAAAAAAAAAAAAAAAAACTTTTGTGACCCTGGACCACAAAACCAGTCATAAGTGACTTTTTTTTTTTTTAATTGAGATTTCTACATTTCATTAAGATACAACTATTTGAAAATCTTTACTCTAAGGGTGCAAAAAAATCAAAATATTGAGAAAATCACCTTTAAAGTTGTTCAAATGAAGTTCTTAGCTATGCATATTACTAATTAAAAAATAATGTATTTACTAAATATCTTCATTGAACATGATCTTTACTTAATATCAGAAATCAATCATTTTGACCTATACAATGTATTTTTTGGCTATTACTACAAATTTATCCGTGCTACTTCAGACTGGTTTTGTGGTCCAGGGTCACATTTAAAATGTAATTAAATGTACACAGTTCACATACATTTAACATTATAACTTTGATGGTATAACAATTAGATGTTATAACAAACTCCAAATAATAACCATTTGAAAGGAGTAAGGGAGAAATATTGCCGTGTTTGTTACCTGGCATGCTGATGTCTGTGTAACTGGGTCTTTTGTCTGTAAGGGAGGAGAGGGGCTTCGCAGCAGCCATAGAGCCAGTGATGGAGTGTCTCTGTAGGCGATTAACATAAACAGCATTTAAATCATCTTAATATATCAGCTTACATATTTCATCAACTGCTCTGATCTGAAACAAAGATAACCATGACTGAATAACAACAGAAGAGTCACTTCAGGTGAGATGGGATTATGAAAGAAAGTCATAAAAAGAGAAATATCTCATATAATCTACTACTACTGTGATAGGTTCATATATCTCCATTTCATTTAAGAGCTCCACATGCAGTTTTCTGCACTTGAAAAAATAAAGGAAGCTGTAATAAGACTGAGCACCTGATCTTTGTAAAGGATCTCTTTTTCTTTATGACTTGACGGTTACACATTCACAGCTGGATTGTGGTCGGCTTAAATCCCATTGCTCGTTTCCCCTAGAATGCTACTCGATTTCTACATCAATCAAAAGTGGCTATAGACTGCAGCTAACCTCTCAGGAGGATGTGACTTTAGATCTATTTCCTCTTTGTCTTCTGTCCTTAGCTCACCTCTCCTTACGTCAATAATGCCCTGACAATCACACCCTTATATATCCTCAGCTCTGAACATTTTTAAGGGTGTCACTTTGATATACGCAGCCAATTTTAAAACCATTTGCACCCACCAAGTGTTACACTGAGGTGAGAAATGAGGCTGGTATTCATGTTACAAACTGTGCATGATGCCCACTATGCTGTGGTTGTTTTGATATTTGCTATTGTCTTGTGAAGATCAGAATCCTATTTTTAAATTACATAACACATTATATTACTAACGGTAGAAACCAATGATTTCAAAAAGCAGAGGGAATCACGGAATCCAGTCATAAAAATGGAATTTACTGCATAATGCAGAAAGGTTTGAATGAATAAATCAAAAGTAGATCAGTACACTTAAATCAAAACGCAATATGGACTAGTGTCTGTGAATATTAAGCTGCAAAAATACTATTTAAAAACAAATGTTAGGCATGTCTCTGTGTAAATGAATAGCGCAAACACATGGTTTCTTTTACTACACACAGTGAAGCGCACTTGACACTCACAAGACTACTAATAAAATTATTATTAATACATTATTTTTAAGGAATATATACCAGAAAAATTACTTACCAGAATTTATTTACATACACAACAGTATTTCTGGGAATAAATAAATAAATAAAACAATATTATATATATATATATATATATATATATATATATATATTATAAAATCAATTAATTAGAGATGCTTTTGATTATTACAATTTATTAAAACTATAAAAATGAAACTCAGAAAATTAAGGGAAAACACAATTTTAGAAAAAAAGTAAAAAATGTAATTTATAACTTCTAATAAATTGCTGTTAAATTGTGTACATTTTACGAGTTTGATTAATTAGACATGTTTTTTTAATTAATATGTTTTTAACTGAACCGAGTCTAGAAAAACTAAAATGGAAAAAAAAAATCCACAAAAAATTAAATGGAAAAGAGAAACCTCTTAAGCTACTATCTTAGCATAGCGCTAAATTTAGAATGGGTTTTCAGTTTTTCAGTTTGCAAGCTAACAGCTTAACCTACTAGCTTAGCATAGCACTAACTTATTAAGAAAAGCTCTTCTAACTAGTTAGAACAAGATATCAGCATTAAACATTTCCCTATCTTTGTGTTTTTAGTTAGCCTACTAGCTTAGCATAGCACTAAATCGTTAAGAACGTAAAGAAGCTAATTTGATGAGCTAGAAAAAAAGCCTTTTCCTGCCTACATTTAGTCATCGGTTACCAAGCTAACAGTTTAGATATTAGCTTGGCATAGCCATAACTGCTTAGAAACACTTTAGACAAGCTAAAAAAAGTCACAACAAATTAAACATTTCCAGCTCTTTACGTTTTTTACAGCTAAGCTCACAGCTTAGCTTGCTAGCTTGGGATGAGGTTAAACAGTTAAAGGGTTAGTTCACCCAAAAATGAAAATGATCCCATTATTTACTCACCCTCAAGGCATCCTAGGTGTATATGACTTCCTTCTTTCAGATGGATGGAATTAGAGTTATATATATAAAAAAAAGTCTGGCTCTTCCCAGCTTTAGAATGCAAAGGGTGGGTGTTTCTCAGTCCAAAACAAGTCGAATAAAGCGCATTCATCCATAAAAAAAAGCGCCTCACGTGGCTCCGGGGGGTGAATATAGGCCTCCTGTATTGAATCGATGCATTTTTGTAAGAAAAATATCCATATTTAAAACGTAATAATCACTTTAATCTAGCTTTCGCTCATTGTTGTACACAGAGGATTTCGACATAAGCCAAGGGGAGACTTTTATTCTGCTAAAATCAGGAAACTGCTTCCTTTGCTCCTGTAAACAAATAGTTTTCACAACACTCACCAGCTAATGCGCAACGCTGAACTACTATGTAATCCGCCCAGAGCAGCTTCCACGTACAACGAGCAAAAGCTAGATAAAAGTAATTATTACATTTTAAATATGGATATTTTTGTTACACAAATGCATCGATTCACCCCCCGGAGCCGCTTGAGGCACTTTTTATTATGGATGAATGCGCTTTATTGGATTTGTTTTGGACTGATAAGCAGAAACACCCACCCAATGCATTATAAAGCTTGAAGAAGCCTGAACAATTTTAATATAACTCCGATTGCATTTATCTGAAAGAAAGAAGTTATATACACCTAGGATGCCTTGAGGTTGAGTAAAAAAATGGGCTAATTTTCATTTCTTTTTAAGAAAACTCTAGTGATGAGCTGCAAAATTTTGTTTTCAGATAACTTAGGCTAACAGCATAGCTTACTGACTAGGCATAGTGCTAATGTGTAAGAACAGTTCTTTAGAAGAGCTAGATGTGCGACTTGTTTTATTTTTGGAACTGAGAGATGGAAGACAGAATCTTGCATTATTGGAAACCAAACTCTGTTTCACATCCAGGCAGAATCAGACGTTACGGCTGCACTAGAAATAAAACGCAAAAGGAAACCAAACCATCCCACAATGGAAATTCCGTAGTTCTCATGAATGAGCCAATGCTGTGAGAAATGTCAAGAGGCCCAAAGGAGGAGGAAGTGTTGCTATCTCAGAGGCTTCCGAGGTTCAACAAGCAGGAAAAGAGCCAGAATGCTACTGTTTGACCTTCACATTAAAAACAAGCACTGTGGAAATACGTGTCATTGTGTAACTCTGAGGTACCTGTATGGGTGAGACAGCAGCAGCAGGCGGGGTCTTCATAGGGCTGGGACTGAGAGGTGTGCGTGGTAAGGGGGCGCTTACGTTCGTTGTTGTGCTTGCAGCAGCGGCGGCGGCGGCTGCAGCGGCAACTGCAGTAGCATTAGCTCCAGGACCTGAGACCACAACATAACTGACCATTAAAGATGCCCCATACACATGAAACAATTCAGCAATTTAGCAATGCTTAAAAAGGGCGAGGTACCCTGTGAGGCACTGTCAAAGCTTTTGATGAGGGTTTTAACGGTGGGTGATGGCTCGGAGGATGTGGAGGGGCGTCGACTCAGTCCCATGCCTTGCCTGAGTGCAGCCAGGTCCCTCTCAACAGCGTTCATGTAGTTATATACACGTCCACGCTCCTCATCTTGCCTTTGAGACAGTACAGAGTCACACATTTTAAACATAGATAATCTGTCTGCTTATAGACAGGAAACTCTATTACATTTAAATGATCACGTGACCCTCATCCGCTACATACAGGGCATAATATAATTAACTCGAACAAAGGTGCTTAGATCATTCCTGTAAAAAATATGCCATCAAGGCTAGAAAACAAACTATGCTGTCTTCTAAGTTAGCCCTAAAATTTTTTTTTTTTTTGAGATAAGAAATTACAAATAACTTCACCACCAAAAACAACAGTGCCAAGTTTTGGTTGTCACTGAGTATTTCAAAAACTGGCAGCCCAACACTAAGCACTGGGTTTTAACACGTACTTGCGGTTTTTAACTTCATCTAGTTCTTTGCTCAACTTCTCGTTCTTCTCTTGGGCTTCTTGCAAGCGACGGCGTAGGTCACCAATTTCCTCTTGAGCTTCTGACTTGATGTCATTAGCAATGACCACAGCCGTCTGCAGATCTGCCTGAAACTGACGCCACTCTGCCGACTCTTCCTGAACATACATAAAAAAGTATATAAATATAGAGGTGTAGGTTTAGTAAGAATAATTAAAGAGTTCAGATGCAAAGCCAGCTAAAGGTCAAAAATGAGATAATGATACTGAGTGAATGCTCTAGACACATATTATATGTCCATCAAATACATGTGTCAATAAATACTCACCCTCATGTCATTCCAAACCCGCAAGACCAGAACACAAATGAATTTATATTAAATAAAATCTGAGAGCTTTCTGGCCCTGCATAGCACTGCAATGCAACTACCACTAAAGACATTGTTAAAATAGCTAGGGATGTGCACGAGTATTTGATTAATCGATTACTCCAACGCATCAGCGACGATCGAGCATGAAAGTGATGATCGATTGGTTCTAAAAAAAATGTGCTTTTTTTTATTAAGCTACTTTCATTCTTTCTGATTGGTTATGCTGATTTTTGGGCGGTTGTCTGATATTTGATTGGTTATGGCTGCGAGAAGTTGATATCTGGCAACACTTTAAGAAAAAAGCGCCACACTTAACTTCACAAGGAGTTCGATGCGTTACCATCTTGCGCACAAACACAAAAAAGCAGATGATTCAGCTATTAAAACAGTTCAGTTTTGTATGCAATGGCAAAGTGACGAGACGAATATTTCGTTTCTGTTTTTTATTAAGTTAATTTGGAAAGTTGTTGGGAGGATTTTTTTTTTATTCGTAAAATATAAATGTTTGTTTTTTTAAGTAACGAACAGCGACCAGCAGAAGATTGTTTGTTTGATCATTTTGTCTTCTCAAATCATGACTTTACTAAAATAAAATCTATAGATATAAAACAGTTAAAGTATAAAACAATGTTGGTTTAAACGTTAAACCTAGGCGCAGTTTGGGCGGAGAGTGGAAGCTCATTCCATATTGCAGGTAGTGGAGGCACCAGCGCAGTCACTTGCATTTATTTCCAGTGGAAAAAATACATGCCTTATAGTTATGATAAATACGTATATGGAAACTTTAATTTATTGCTTAACGAAATAAAACAAATCAAAAACAAAAACACTTTCATTATGTAGCTAAACTGTAAAGATTCATTTCTCGCGTCAAAGAGAAGATTTCGAGTTGGGGTCTTCACGACACTGATTAAGAATACACTCGTTTATTCATAAATAATTCAAATATTTCGGGTACCCTCCTACACATTCATTGTTATTTATTTTTGCCATTGCTTTGTCAAGTTTTAGCCACTGTCGCTGGCTGAGACACTAAACGCCGTCCGAGCGTGAAAGCGAAATTGAAGTTTCACTATAGCACTGCAATTTTTTTGCACCATAATTGATGGAAACGTAGAATGTTTAGCAAAACGAAACGAATAAGAAAGCTTGATGTAGGCTAATACAAAATAAAAATACACAGTTTTAATTAAATACAAATCAGCAAACAGTGTGAAATCAAATAAACATGATAAATGGTCAACAGGCTTTTCGAAATCCAAACTATTTTTTTTTAAAACAGGAGCTTTTGCATTTCGTTTTGAAACTCCTTCGCCATCGTCTTGTTCTTCTCATCTCTCTCTTCTTGTCAAGTCAGCTGGACTCACTCTCTTCATATGATAAATTAAATCTGATCTGTGATGCGACTGTCGTTCGGCACACTGCAATAAACAGCCGCGTTTAGGTCTATTGTCTGTTCTCTAACTGAACTAAATTATTTTTATCAAAACGACGGTGGAGGTAGGTGCCGCGGGGAACAAGTGACTAAACCCGTGTTGCGGACTCCGGTATCAACATCTACACCGACTATCGCAGCAAGCCTACCCCCGCTGAACGTAATCTTGATGGAGGGTCCATAGCAAAGACAGTGTCCCTGGACACATATTGATGGGGATAATACTGTAAAATAACTTTTTTTTTTTTTTTGCGGGGCTTCAGTTGCCTTTGTTTTAAAGCGCCCTGTAACGGGAGAAGCGCGTCCACTACTTTCTGGTTGGCACGTAGTTTAAGCTCACATGCATTTTGTGTAGATACATACAATTTGTTAATGTAACATTTTATGTGTATCTAGGCTATGTGATTAATTTTATATAGAATGCGGCATGTATAAAAAACGCTTCAACTCACCTCACACTTCTTAAATGTTTACTGTATTAACCAATATTAATGGTGATTTTTAATAACCCAACAGTGTTAATTTAATTATTTTCTGAATCCTGTCAGAGTTTTATCAACAACGTTTTTAACAGGGCTTTAATTATTAAAATCTTTTAATTGTTGTTATGAGGCACACACGCCCCGCCCCTTGCTTAAGCCCCACCCCCGATTAATCGAGTACTCGTTTCTCAAACCTGTGGATTAATCGAAATGAAAAATGATCAGAAATGCCCATCCCTAAAAATAGCCCATGTGACATCAGTAGTTTTATTTTCTATATAGCGCCAGATCACAACAGAAGTCATTTAAGGTTACCTTTCTTATAGAACAGCCCTATACCTTCTTTCTATACGTTCTTTTATTAAGCAAACTAAGTAGCCTTAAGTTCTCTTACTTACACGGCGGCATACATTTCGGTCTCTACATGGTCGCGCGCAATTTCTCCTCCACGAAAACACAGACGGGATCACGGAGTCCATTCATAAAAACGGAATACTCTATAGCGCGTGGAATGCCAGGGAATTTGTCAATTTTTGGATGAATGAATCAAAAGTAGGTCTGTCACTTAATTCGAATCGCGATATGGACTAGTGTCTGTGAATATTAAAACACAAAAAGACGGCTTAAATATTAATCCTGCATGTTCCCTTTGTCTCTGTATGTATGAATGGCGGACACGCGGTTTTGTTTACTATACAGATACTGAAGAACGTGTGAGGCTCACAGTGATTTTCGGCCTCTGCGTCTCACTATATGACTACATTAACACATAAACTTAATCTCCAGAGCTGCTGTGACAGTCACTTCATGATAATTTTACTGTTCTAGCATCATACTGTATACACACAGAAACTTCACGGCCACCTGTCAAAATAAAAGTACGGTTTAACGAGTAACAAAAATATATTGCTCTTGTATTACTTTTATAATGCTAATTTTTATATATACCCCCCCCCCCCCAAACCATAAACCTAGGGGAAACACTGGTGGTTCAACCGTTATGTTATGAAGCTATAAGAATAGTTTTTGTGTACAAAGAAAACAAAAATAACGACTTTATTCAATATTTTCTTCTCTTCCGTGTCAGTCTTGAATGCAAATTCATGAGAGTACCATGTTTGTTCTTTGCGCACAAAAAGTATTCTTGTAGCTTCATAAAATTACGGTTGAACCACTAACGTAACATGAACTATTTTATCGATGTCCTTACTACCTTTCTGGGCCTTGAACATGTCAGTTGCATTGCTATCTATGCAGGGTCAAAAATGTTTGATTTCATCAAAAATATCTTAATTTGTGTTTCAAAGACGAACAAAGGTCTTACAGGGTTTGAACAGCATGAGGGTGAGTAATTAATGACAAAATTGTCAAAAACTATCGCTTTAAGTGAATCCTTAAATAAGAAATTAAAATTTTCCTGTGGTTTCATCCTAACTTTATACTCAAAATCTGAAAACATCCTTTCAAATGTGAAATGCGGGTCCTCAGATGACTGCATGAACTGGTGGCTCTTGCCCTCACTCACCCTGAGTCTGCGGTGCAGTATCTTTATCTCTCTCTCCATGTCATGCTTCTGATCCTGAAGCTTTTTCATCGAATCTGCCAGGAAACCGGAAAGAGAGCAAGCGAGCATGTGAACTGAGGTCATATAAGTTTCACATGGGAGAAATAATAAAAAAGAAAGAAATGCACTGTAGCAACAGTGATTATGCAATAAAAGCATAACTCATTTTAAATCTCATTCTAAATGTCACCACAAAGAATTAAAGACAATGATATTTTTGAACTTTAGCAATAAAGGTGATTTAAAAACATTATTTATTCATTGTAGCTTCAAACTACTATACAATAACACCTTGGTAAACCACGTTCTTTAACAACTGGCACCACCATGTGGTGATGTGAGGAAGATACACCAATAAGAACCTCTCCTAGTGTAGAACAGTCTGCACTTGTGATCAGACTGCTAGAGTACAATGCAGCCTGACTACAGGTTCTTAATCAGTCTACACAGAAACAAAATAATCTTTAATAGTCTTAGATCTTTAATAGTCTTTAATGTTTCGGTAGCAAACTATACATATACATCCAAAACTACAAAACCGTTGACTAGTTTTTCATTGTGAAATGATAATAAGACTTTTGGACAAAAATGGTATCATCCATTTTAGTTTTACCTGCCTATAAATGGCAAAAAAAAAAAAAAAACTAAATAAATAAATTTGTTGGTTGCTTTACATATGACTTAGTGTTCTCTTCATGTGTAAGTGGACCAGACTTTACACTGCAAGACTAGAGTATGCTGAACACTTCAGCATGATACACTACAAGTCAAAGGTTTTTGGACAGTAAGATTTTTTTAAAGTCTCTTCTGCTCACCAACCCTGCATTTATTTGATCCAAAATACAGCAAAAGCAGTAATGTAAACTGAATATATTATTTTAAAATGTTATTTATTCCTGTGATCAAATCTACATTTTCAGCGTCATTACTTCAGTGTCACATGATCCTTCAGAAATCATTCTAATATACTGATTTGCTGTTCAAGAAACATATTACCAAAATTTAAAACACCTGAGTAACGTTTTCAGGATTTTTTGATGATTAGAAAGGTCCAAAGATAAGCTTTTGTAACATTATACATTATACCATTAAAGAAATTATAGAAATGACTACTTTTATTTAGCAAGAATACTTTAAATTGATTAAAGGTGATAGGTGTTTCTACTTCAGATAAATGCTGTTCTTCTGGACTTTCTATCTACATCAAAGAAACATGAAAAGGATCATGTGACTGGAGTAATGATGCTAAAATTCAGCTTTGAAATCACAGGAATAAATTACATTTTAAAATATATTCAAATAGAAAAAGTTGTTTTATACAGTACAAATATTTCTAAATGTTACTGTTTTTGCTGTCATTTGAATCAAATAAATACAGGCTTGCTGAGCAGAAGAGATTTCTTTAAAAAACATTATAAATCTTACTGTCCAAAAACCATTGGTAGTGTAAATCTCTTTAGGTCAGGGGCTCCCATTACTGTTTCTGGAAATCTACCTTCTTTCAAAGTTCAGCTCCAAACAAATCAAGCACAGCTATTACAAATAGGTATGTTGGTGCAGGTTTAAACTGAATTCTGGAGGAAGGTATATCTCCAGGAACAGGATTGATATTCCTGAATTAAATGTATTGTATCATGACAAAGACCATAATACATTTGTGCAGGATATGGAAAATCAAAATCAGGATGTGCAAAAAAAAAAAACTCACTCTCTAGGTCGCTGATGATGAGGTTGTCATGAAGTTTGACGGCTCGGTGCTGCTCCACTTCATCCTCGAGCTCAAAGATGGTCTCCTTCATGTCTCCGATCTCCGTCTCTTTCTCTTGCAAGTCCTCACGTTGCTTCTCTAGAGCCCTCTTTTGCTCGGCTAACTCTTTCTGCACCTCGCTCTGGAAGTCCCTGTACTCTGCATCCAGCTAGACCACCATGAGAGGAAACAATATGTTGTCAAACAGGCTCTAAATCAGGGATCCTCAATTCTGGCTCTATCTGCCTCAAGTTTAGCTCTAACCCTTATCAAACACACCTTAGCATGCTAATCAATGTCTTCAGGATCATTAGAAAAATCACAGGTAGGTGAGTTTGATCAGAGTTAAAGCTAAACTCTGCAGGAAAGTGGGTCTCGCAAGCCAGATTTGAGGATCCATGCTCTAAATGGTTCTTAAAGGGATAGTTCACCCAAAAATGAAAAATTCTGTCATTAATTACTCACCCTCATGTCGTTTCAAACCCGTAAGACCTTTGTTCATCTTCGGAACACAAATTAAGATATTTTAGGTGATATCTGAGGGCTTTCTGACCCTACACAGATGGCAAGGGTCCTTCCACGTTCAAGGTCCAGAAAGGTACTAAGAACATCAACAAAATAGTTTATGTGACATCAGTGGTTCAACCATAATTTTATTAAAGCTACAAGAATACTTTTTGTGCACAAAAACAACAACTAAATAACTTCAGTCTACAATTCTTGCCATCTTGGAGAGTATCACGACACATGCGTAAAACTAAGAACCACTGATGTCACATGGACTATTTTGTTGATGTTCTTAGTACCTTTCTGGACCTTGAAAGTAGTAGGACCCTTGCTGTCTATGGAGGGTCAGAGAGCTCTCGGGTTTAATCAAAAATATCTTAATTTGTGTTCCGAAGATGAAAAAGGTCTTACAGGTTTGGAACAACATGAGGGTGAGTGATTCATGATATAATTTTTTATTTTTGTAGCAAAGCAACTATTGCTCTTGCTCACCTTGTTGAGGGTGTCCTGCAGACATGCCACCTCATTGCGAGCGTGGCCCAAATCATCCTGTAGTTTGGCGGCTTTGGCTTCAGCTTCTTCCTTGTCCAGCCTAACCCCTTCCAGGAGCTGGTGGATGTCGCTCTTATCTCCGGCATTGTGGATGGAGTAAAGCTCAGCAACCTTCTGCCTCTCCTGCTCAAGTAACACCCGACAGCGGCTGAGCTCAGCCTGGTCGCTGTTGACTGCAGCTTTACACTCCTCCAGAACTGCCGCCATGCTAGCCCGCTCCTGCCTTTCCACTTCAAGAAGTCGCTCCATGTGATGGTTTCGCTCTTTAAGTGCTGCGATCACACTCTGAGCCTCGGCGTTATCCTGCTCAGCCATCTTTAGAGTATTGCTCAGATGTTGCTGCACACCTAACAACTGCTCACGCTCAAAGCGAGCGTTTTCTGCAAGCTCCACGTAGCGCTGCTCGAGCTCCAGGTATCGCCCACTCTTGATGTCTTCGTCTACAGAGTAGGCCACTCCGTGTTCATCCAGAAGCGAGCGGAAGTACTCGATCTGGCGTCCACAGTGCTCCAGTTTGTCACTCTGTTGGCAGAGGGAGTCCATAAGCAGGACCTTTTCCTCTCCCAGGCGTTCATTTTCACCATTTAGCTCTTGCGTGATCTGTTGCAGATCTGCCAGTTCTTGTAGAGTCGCTTGGAGCTCCTCAGCTGTGCTGTGTTGGTTCTCCTCCATCTGGTGAATGCGCTCTGTAAGGCATGCCACTGACACCTCGCTGGTGTTACCACTGCTCCCCTTACGAGAGGAACTGCGACATGCCGGAGCACCACCTTCAGACTCAGAGGACGACGAAGAGCCGCAGCCTGATGGAGCATCCAAAGCGTCGTCACTGGAGGTCACCGCTTGGTAGACCTCACTGGACTCGCTGTCCAGGTTGTCCGTTGAGCCACTTCGCTGGCCTCCCGTAAGGAGGTCCTCCATGGAGCCTGGTGCTGATCCCTCCACAGAGGAGGCCACAGTAGCACAGTCTCCATGACCTCCACCTCCTCCAGAGGAGGAAAGTTCAGGACTTGAGGGGGGAAAGCCAAAGGTCTTCTCAGCCCCGTCCAGCCTCTGCTCCAAAGAAAAGCCCAGAGCATTGAGGCGGTCCTTTAGCATACGGTTTTCATTCTTAAGCAGGTTGAGCTCACCACGGATGGCCTGGTTCTGCTCCTGCAGGAGCAGCAATGTTGACTCCACATCTGCAGCTGTGATCACTGCTGCCGCCTCCCTCTCAGGTGGCCTCTCGTCGTCCTCCTCATCTTCCTAGGAGCATCGTAATATCATAACATGGTGAGGTCTTTTAATCTAAGGTAGTAGTTTTCATACTATTCACTGGTACTAGCATTTCCACATAAATACTTAAAAGGTTAGTTGACCCAAAAATGTAAATTTCGTTATGAATTACTCACTCTCATGTTGTTCCAAACCCGTAAGACCTTTGTTTATCTTCGGAACACAAATTAAGATATTTTTTAAGAAATCAAAGAGCTTTCTGGCCCTGCATAGACAGCAACACAACTGACACGTTCAAGGCCCAGAAAGGTAGTAAGGACATTAATAAAATAGTCCATGTGATTCAACCGTAATTTTATAAAGCTACGAGAATACTTCTTGTGTGCAAAGAAAACAAAAATAATGACTTAATTCAACAATTTCTTCTCTTTGCAAAAGTATTCTCATAGCTTCATAACATTACGGTTGAACCACTGATGTCACATGGACTAATTTATCAATGTCCTTACTACGTTTCTTGGCCTTGAACGTGGTGATTGCTTTGCGGTCTATGCAGGGTCAGATAGCTCTCAGATTTAATCAAAAATATCTTAATTTGTGTTCTGAAGATGAACGAAGGTCTTACAGCTTTGGAACGACATGAGGGTGAGTGATTAAAGACAGAATTTTTTAGGGTGAACTATCCCTATATTATAATGTGAAATTGATCTAACCTCAGGCAGTCCCAGCTGAACCCTCATGTCCCTCAGCTCACCCCGTAGCTGCAGGATTTCCACATCTTTGCTCTTGGCCAGACCTAACAGATTTTTTACTTTGGCCTCCAGGGCCACTTTATCACTTAGCTGTCCGTCAGACTTTGATTTGCTCATGCGGCTCTCTGAGTCTGATGTCTGGGCCAGTCCACGGGAATGCCTGGGCTGGGCTCGGTCAGAAGCACCAGTGGATAACTGCTTCTTACTGCTAGAGTTTCTTGAGTTTCGTAATCGATCACGTGAGGAGTTTGACTCCTTGGAGGCCGTGGATGATGCGCGTTTGCCAGATGGGCCTTGTGAAGAAAACACAAGTCAAACACAAGAACAAATGAACAAAACACTTCACCTCACAATGCTGAAACTTCAACAGTAGTCTAAACAATGCCTAAATAGTTACTGGGTTAAATTAAACAAAACCTTTAAATACCTGAGGTGGTCTTGGTCTTTGTGTCAGGGTTATTAGTGTTTGTTCCACAGGATGTTGAGTGAGTAGAAGTTGACTTCTTGCCCTTGGCAACACTGCTGTTTGTCCCTGCACTGCTACCAGCCATAGCAGCTAGAAGATCATCATTGCTTTTGACCTGTTATTCAAAGATTAACAAATCAACAAAACTAACAATAACAGAGTGACTTAAATATGGTATTATATCTATAGAAATAGCCAACAATACATTGTATGGCTCAAAATTATCGATTTTTCTTTATTGCCAAAAATCATTAGGATATTAAGTATAGATTATGTTCCACAGAGATTCCTACTGTAAATATATCAAAACTTAATTTCTGGTTCGTAATATGCATTGCTAAGAATTTCATTTGGACAACTTTAAAGGCGATTTTCTCAATATTTTGATTTTTTTTGCACCCTTAGAGTTGTATCTCGGACAAATACTGTGCTATCCCAATAAACCATATGTCAATAGAAACAAAAATTCAACTTTCAGATTACGTATATATATCTCAATTTAAAAAAATTGGTTTTGTGGTCCAGGGTCACATATTACACATATTAAGATGTTGATCTGTGCAAAAGAGTGATGTTACCTTGGAGAGCGGAGCTGTGTTAGGGCTCTTAACAGCGCTTTTGCCAGCAGAGGTTCCAGTCGTCACTGTGTCACCTTTACCTCCTCCACTTGCTGCCTTATTCCCCACTGGCCTGCCTGCTTTCTTCATACTGCGCTCGCTCCTGGTGATACATCTACCCCTCAGTCTGTGCAGAGATGAAAAGAACGTAAGTTACAATTTATAGATCCACTGTGACTAAGCTGAACTAAATGAACAAAATGTAACCATACTGTAATCATTATTTAAAAACATTCTTGAAAGTATCTTGTCATATAAATAAGATGCAGTGAAGCAGTAGTTTTAAAATACTACTAACATCTGAAAAACAAACACTACCAATCAAACATTTTAAACTGTAATAATAATTTTAAATAATGTTTTTTAAAGAAGTCTGAATTTAAATTCAAATTTACAGCACCCTTGCTAAATTAAAGTATTAATTTCTATAACCCGCTATAAATTATACTGACTCCAAGCTTTTGAATGGTAAAATGTTTTTTACTGTTTTTGCTGTACTTTGGATCAAATAAATGCAGGCTTGGTGAGCAGAAGTGACTTCTTTAAAACATTAAAAATCTTATTGCTCAAAAACTTTTGAATGGTAGTGTATGTCAGCCAAATCAATTTAGCTAGAAATAACCAACATTTAAAATGCCAAAACAAGATATTATACCACAAAGGGGACCCCTCGTGACCTTCATGTGCGTCATGGTCAGTAGGAGGGGAGCGGGGTGAGATGAGAAGAGATGAGAGATGAGATTTTATTTACGATGTGTTTAAAGTGAGCACATGACAGTAATGAGTCCAACTTAAATATGTACAGGATGTGGTGCATCCTTGGGGATAATCACTTCGGATATAAAATAAACTGCTTTTAAAAATATGGCTTTCGAAAAAAGTGGCCTCTTGGCTCAACTTGCTCCCAGTGTGGGGTAAACTGAGCCTAGGGAGAGGGTAAGTTGAGCCACATGGGATTAAACTGTGACACTGATTATTCTGAAGTAAAACTGAGCATTTTCACTTCATGCTATATGAAAGGAAGAGAAATTCACTACAAAATTTATGTGAGCCTTGTGATGGACTGGCAATTCATCCAGGGAGTCTCCCCAAATGCTCCAGCTCCTGTGACACTAATAAGGATAAAACGATTTGGATAATAGTATGGGTGGATGGATGACTTCTTAAAAGTTATCTCTAACTGGGCTAATACTTAACATCCCACTTAAAAATATTGCAGGGTTATTATTTTATCATAACTTCAACGGCCAATTTTCATAAACAGGGCATATTTCAATTTCAAAGAATGAAGAACAAAACCTAACATGTTTGCTCAAATTAATGAATTATATTGTAGAATTACAGTAAAATAATGCTTTATGTTCATAAGCAGGGGGGAGTCACTGGCTCAACTTACCCCACTGATAATATTTTAACAAACTTGTAACATCCAGCAGTTTAGAACTAACATTATGCTAACAGATTTGTCTGTAACTGTTCAGACACAAAAAACATGATGTACCATGAACATAAAAAATTGATCACTTTGAACACCAGTTTTTTTTTCTTCTTAAATGTAGTTACCAATCATTACTCTTCATATATTTGGGACCCTAGGCCACAAAACCAGTCATAAGGGTACATTTTTTGAAATCAAGATTTATACATCATGTGAAAGCTGAATAAATAAGCTTTCCATTGATGTTGAATAAATAAATAAGCTTTCCATTGATGATTTGTTGAGATAGGGCAATATTTGGCCGAAATGCAACTATTTGAAAATCTGGAATCTGAGTATGCAAAAAAAAAAAAAATTCTAAATACTGAGAAAATCGCCTTTAAAGTTATCCAAATTAAGTTCTTAGCAATGCATATTACTAATAAAAAATGAAGTGTTGATATATTTAGGGTAGGAAATATAATATCTTAATGGAACATGATCTTTACTTATTATCCAAATGATTTTTGACATGTGAAAAAATGGTAATTTTGACCCATACTATGTATTTTTGGCTATTGCTAAAAATACACCTGCGCTACTAATGACTAGTTTTGTGGTCTAGGGTCACATTCATGGTCACATCACAAATTTTCTTTAAGGTTGCCTAGAAACAAGGGGTGGCTCAACTTCCCAACAGGCTCAAATCACCCCGCTCTCCTCTTAAGTCTTTTTGTGTTCACAAATGATCAGTTCTGAAATTATATTACCTCAGGAAAAAAGCTGTTGATTTTTTTTTAGTATGTTTAACAGCAGATTAAACATATAAAAATTATAAAACATCATAAAAAAAAAAATTACATCTCAAAACTTTTCTGAAAAATGTCTTTCAGTACATACAACAAGCATTAATACATAGATAACGAACAGAATACTTTGCATCTGGCACATTTTAAACAAGATATTTATAATCTAGATTTATAAAGTAAGATCATAAGATCTATATGATCTATAAATCATACAATCTATATATCTCTAAATGTTTTTAATTATTATTATTCTTGCAAATTGAAAAAAAAGAGACTGTTTAAACAGTCTTTAAAGTTTTTAGAAGGAAATTGAGTCGATGTTATGTTCACTTCCACCAGGAGGCAGAAGATACTAAAATAACAGCTGTAGAGCACTTGCGCTGCTGGGTTAAAGGCTAAAAGCAAAGAGCATGTCTTTCCCAAGGCTAGTTTATCAGAAACAGCCTGTTGGCAAATCTAACATGATGCTAACTGTCGCTGAAGCTCTGATTGGCTGTACTGACAAGGATCCGGCTCACATGTGCTCCTGGTGTACTAAAGTGCCAATGAACTAGGCGTATAAGCACAGCTTGTCATCAGCTGGGCTTGAGGCTTCACCATGAGATCATAGAAGAGCCTGCCGTCTGTCTGCTGGGGTGTTGCTCTCTACTGTATATGCTGCTGAAAAACAGTGCCTTAAAAGGCAGCAAAATCCTGGATGTGCTCAAGACAGGATCAACACAACAATACCAGTGCTGCCCATCTGCACAACAGGAAACCCTATTTTATCCCTTCTTTTTTATAGACAAATTCCAACTGAAGAGTGAAAGCATGATCTCAGTCTCATGCGGTTCAAAGAAACAGATTGCAAGTAATGAGAGGGCAACAAGCTAGGCTAATTATTCTGGGCATCGCACAACTAATAGTGCCCGGAGATCAGAGCTATTAGATTCTATCATGGAAAGAACATCTGAAGAGCATTAATGGAGCCTCATTATATCACGATTCAGCTTCAAAGCAAACCACACCACAAACAAACCACTCAAATAGGTCACAGCACAACAAGGGACACTACGTTCATGAAAAAAAAGATCATCCATAATTTCCGTTATCATTCATAGGGCCCTATGATTTGAAAACGTGGACAAAATTGCAGAATCGAGTCATAAAAATGGAATTACTGTATAATGCAGAATGTCATGGAATTTAACATATTTGGGATGAATAAATCAAAACTAAGTCAGTACACTTAAATCAAAACAAGTGTCTGTGAATATTAAAAATACTATTTACATATGGAAGCCTGCAAGTTCTGCGTATCTCTGGGTGAATGAATGGCCCAGATGTGCATTTCCGTTCACCACACACACACACACACACACACACACACACACACACTGAAGCGCATATGAGGCCCGCAGTGTTTTTAGCCTCTGCATGAAGACAAACATCTCTAGAACTGCTCTGAGAGTCACTTTATGAGTATTTTACTGTTTCTTCTGAGAAAAACTATTGTCATGTCATATATACAAACAGAAACTTAAAGGTCCTCCGAGCAACTCGTCAAAATAAAAGTCTGGTTTAACTTGAAGAAACTGTGACAGAAATATAGCCTAATACTTAACGTAATGACAGTACTACTATTTATAATACAATTATTAAAACATAATTGAAGGAATATTTACCAGAATTTATTAATCAGAAAACTGTATAAACAACATAGCATTTCTGGAAAATAATAAAATAATAAATACATTTTTTAATAAAATCAATTAATTGGTGATGCTTTTGAATATTAAAATGTAATGAAACCATTCAAACGGAATTCAGGAAATTAAATGCAAAACAAAGAATTGGTAAAAAAAAAAAAATAATAATAATAATAATAATAAAATAATAATAATAGTAAAACTTATTTCATAATTTCATACTGCTGTTAATTGTGTACATTTCCTGATTTCATTTAATTAGACATGCTTTTTGATTAACATTTTTTTTTTTATTTAACCAATAAACATTAGAAAACATCAGAAAAATAAATGGAAAATGGAATGAAAAAAACAGAATCCAGATAAATGGAAATGGAAAAAAACTGAATTTAGAAAAAAATTAAACGGATTTCGTAGGGTCCTACATTTACTAAACCTGGACTCTCTTTTCTGTGCAATAATAAGAGACTGACGTTCAGTTTTTTCAAAAACACAAAAGCACCAGAAAAGTACAATAAAAGTGCTACATATGTCTTATGTGCTAAATTCTTCTAAAGCCATATGACTTTTTAAATTAATCGTTTTTTGAGCCGCATATTTTCAATGAATCAGTAGATTTGATTCTCAAGTTTAACTAGCTTGAAAGCTCCACTGTAACTGCAAAAAAAGATCAGCCAACACAGTCCTCAAAATATCTTCTTACGTGTTTTGCAAAAGAAAGAATGTCACAGAATTAGAACAACATGAAGATGACTAAATGATGACTGAATTTTAAGAAAATCATATGCAAATTACTCAACATCTTTATCATTTTAAGAGAAAACTGAAAATCAGTGTCAGATATTTTCCAGTATTTTGGAAAGATATTATGAATCACAGCTTCGATTTTCCAACCCAGACCTCTGCACTTGTTTTTGGACCGTGCAGATCTTTCCAGATCGTTCATTTAATGGATCCCCATCGTCCTCTCGAGCCTGATCATAGCGAGGCAAAGAACCCACTCCTCCTGTCTCTGAATGGAAGAGAAAATAAGGCCTAATATCTTACAGCTGTTGCGAGGCAGGGGGTGGGGGTATGTGGGAGAACGTTTGCTCATTTCCAATTTACAGACCCCCCAATGGAAAAATGCTTCAGTACACATTCCCTTAAAGGGAGAGGTTTGGAGCACAACTTTTTTCAGAACCATGCTGCGTCAGTATGATGAAAGCTAAACGCAAACATAAATTGGTTATATTTACTGTTAAATAAATGCAAAATACATACAATTAATGCCCGATGAAGTTTAGTCCAGACATATATCCAAAGCTAGTTGAGATGAAGTCAATCAAAACACTTGTCCTGGCAATGGCATACAAGACAATTAACAGACAATCATCTACTCATCCGGTAACCTCAAGACTAATGACTCATTTAACTTGTCACACCCTTAACATGACAACAAGACTAAGCACTTTGCTGTTTACACACCCAGCTTCCACTACAGTATGGCTGAATCCCACCCAATCTTCAGGCACTGACTTAACACTCACTTCTTTTAACAACTGGATTAATTTGCGTCTAAGCAAAATACTGTGTTGGCTTGTTGCCGCATTTTATTTGTATTAGTTCATTCTTCTTATCCCAGCATTGAACCTCCTGAAATACAAGCTTGCCATCTGTTGACCATGGTGGTATCACATGTGAAACTAAAGCACAGGGCTGACAGTGAAGACTGGCCAATGGCCTGGGGCCAGCATGAAAGACGTTTGGGACAGTTGACGGATTTGTCACGGGCCCAGTCAAGCCATACTGCGTCAAGCCTTGCCAATTTAAACATTCAAGCAACTTAAAAGCATTCAAGTGCAAGAGGACGTGAAAGACAACTACAAAGCTATCATTACGCTGTCATTAAAAAGTTTGGGAGCAGTACGATTTTTAATGTTTTCTTTTAAAGAAGTTTCTTATGCTCATCAGGGCTGCATTTATTTGATCAAAAATCCAGAAAAAAACTGTATTATTGTAAAATATTACTTAAATGCAAAACAACAGTTTTCTATGTGAATACAGTTTAAAATGTAATTTATTCCTGTGATGCAAAGCTGATTTTTCAGCATCATTACTCCGGTCTTTAGCGTCGCATGATCCTTCAGAAATCATTCTAATATGCTGATTTATAATCAATGTTGAAAACAGTTGCTACTTAATATTTTGTAGGAACCTGTAATACTTTTTTTTTTTTTTTCTCACACAAGTCAGCGATTAGGATGTTTTGACCCAGCGGTTGGGCTACATGTTGATTTATTTGGGTTGATTGGGTTGATTTATTTAGCACTTTACTATATTTCTTGCTCAAATTATCCTAAATAGGTTGAAAATGTACATTCATTAATATGTTCAATAAATTAACATTTATTAATAAGTTGAATAAGTAATAATGAAATAATAAACATTTTTAAAACTGCTTATTAATAAATACTCACCTTTTGATTATTGCTGATGCCTCACATTTTTAATTTACAACCTATTTTGGATTCATATTAAACCATCCATGTAGTATTTTTTAAACAATAGTTGAGTTAAATAAAACTACCCAGAAGGCTGGTTCAAAACAAACAAATCACTGGGTTGTATTTAACTCAGTATTTTTTTAGAATGCAGGATTCTTTAATACATAAAAACTTAAGTACAATATTTATTTAAATCATCATTTTAAGGAATAAATTATATATTTTAAAACACATTAAAATACAAAATCATTATTTTAAACTGTAATAATATTTCACAATATTATTTTTTTTCCCCAAGTAAATGCAGCCTTGATTAGCATAAAAAAAATCTTTAAAAAACAAATCCAATTTGAACATTCAAGACATTTTAAACCATTCATGTGAAAGAAAACATGAATAAGTCCATTTGCAAAAACAACTCCATTCAGTGTGTTCACATTAACTTTTTTTTTTTTTTTAAAAAGTCAAAAACTTTTTTGCAAATTAAGGGATTTTTTTCTCAAAAATGTATTGTTTCCATCACTCGTATAAAAACGCTGATTGAAACAGCTATTCAGAGGTATGTCTGCATCTCAAAAGAGAAAAAATCTGGAATTAGGTGTAGGCAATATGGCAAAAATATCATATTGTGATTTTTTTTTTCCAGAAATATCACGATTCAGATTTTTAAATCAGGATTCTTTGTAATGTTGGTTTTACTATTTTGCAAGTTGTCTGAGCAGTACAGCCAAACTAATTTCCCTATTTTAAAACCAAAGCCTTACAAGGTAACAAAATATAAAATAAAAAGAATAGCAGACTTTTAGGCCAAACTGGGTGAAGATAAAAATATTTGTTATTAAAAAAATAAGAATAAGATAGGCTACATGTTACGAATACACATAATATACAAATAAAATAAACTTTAATTTTTAGGTACAGTAGGTGTATTTAGCAGTAGCATTCAGGAAATTGAATTAACAAATATAAAAATAAAACACTGCATAAATAAATTATACACTGACTCTTATTAAAGCAACTGTATTGAAGTTCTTCAGTCAAGAGCAGTGAGTTATTTTTCTTTCTGTCTTTTTTATTAGCCTACAATCACCCAAAAATGACAATTCTGTCATCATTTACTCACCCTGTAATTTTTTTAAAACACGAAACATATTGAACATAAAACTTATTTTTAAGAATGTGGGTAACCAAACAGTTGCTGGTCCCCAGTTACTTCCATGATATTTTATTTATTTTGGACAGTGGGGACCAGCTACTGTACTGTTATCCACATTCTACAAAATGTATTCTTTTGTGTTTAGCACAAGAAAAAAAAAAATAGAGGTTTGGGACAACAAATGAGTGAGTAATTTTTTGGTGGACTGTCCTTTTCATGACAGTCAGCAGCATGTTTAGTCAGTGTTGCCAGGGTTGCCGCCCAATTGGGCTTCTGTTGTAAGTCTTGGACTGGAGAATAATGCATTGGGCAAAATTTGTAGACAAAATTTGGGCTGCTAACCGCCCAATCAGCTGCTTTTTCTTCGCTTCTATTATTCGGGTCATGTTATTTTAATATGTCCGAGCTCAAAGTATCACAGTAAAATAATGTGTAGTGCAGTCATCAACTCTTTTTTTTTTTCCTTAACGCAACCCATGGTTCAGTTTAACAGAGACCTGTCAATAAATTTACCATCTTTTATGTTGGTGAGATGTGATGATTCTTGAGTAGGGCTGGGCGATATATATCGATCGATACATTCATGCGCATCTCGTCAGTAAAGCCGGTTCTTTGATTAGCGGTAAATCTCCATCACCTGTTTCCAAATGGAGCGCCAGTTAATACACAGAGCCGCAGATCACTGAAAAGCTACCCCAATGAATCACCCACGAAACTGAACCCAATATTGCGTAGCTTGTCAGTGATCTACGGATCTGTGTATTAACTGGCGCTCCATTTGAAAACAGGTGATGGAGATTTACCGCTAATCAAAGAACCGGCTTTACTGATGAGATGCGCATAATATATATACATATCTATATCTATATCTATATATATATATATATATATATATATAGCCCAGCCCTAATCTGAACATCTTTTAAACAGTCCATTGACATTGACAGCTGCTGGACTTGAACAGTTTCGGCTGTGCAAAGTTCTACATTATGTTATAAAATGTGCACTTCGTGAAATACGTGTTGTTTTTTCTGTCCGATAACGCACAAGACAAAGGTAAGTGCATTATTGTTAATTGTTATTAATATTATTTTATTTTTGTTGTTCGATTATCATGTGTCAATGAATAACACATTTCTGGCTCTTGTGATGTACACATGAACTAGAGTAAATACCAGCTAAATTACATTGCTTTCTGATCACTTTTTTGTGCTTTTTGCACAAAAATTTGCTTATTTTTACTGTGGACATTTTACTGTTGGCTAAAGTCATCGGTTAAATTCTTGACTGCCACTTTGAAAAGATTCCTGGACATTTTCTGCATATTTTCGGACTCCCTTTAATGTATTTGCCCTGTTTTGATCCATTTTCCTGTGAAATTGATTATCTTTATTTTATTTTGTCATCATTCTTTTTTTTAAAGAGATAAAAATGGTCTTTATCAACCTTGATTGACATGGCAATAAAATTCTATCACATTATTTTGGCAGTTAACATTTTGGGCTGTTTTTTGTTGAAGTGGGCGGGTTTTGGTGAGCGTCCGAAATTACAAAAACATATAGGCCTACATATATTTATTTTTTTGAGCAAAATTATTGCTAGGGACAGTTTGGCAGTAGCTGGATATTGGGAGGGACACGTCCCGTCCGTCCCCCCCTAATTCTACGCCCCTGCATTACCACCTGTGTATTTATGTAATCATTGTGTGGTTTGAACAGTATTAGTAAATCAGACACGAAAGATAGCTTAGTCCAGTAATCGGGCGCTGTTTGACAGGCTTTTAGCGCTCGTTTCAGGTGCACGCGCTTATGAATGAAGCAAATAACTTTTACCGCCAAGACTAAAGCACATGCAAATAATGTACTTTTGTAACTGCGAATAAGTGCAGTGTCCCGTGAGTGAATGTATGTCGTGTTCAGTATATTAAGATGGAGGCACGTTGTAGCACGTTACTATGATATTTTTTCAAAAGCAGATGTGGAGACGCTTTAATTGTCCATGGTCAAAAATCTTAATATCGCACACCCCTATCTGGAATGCATGGATGAAAAACACCAAACTGTATTATTCAATAAAAATATAAGAATGGTGACTCAAGAAACCATACAAACTTGCTAGCCGGTTGGTCAAAAAGTTGACCACTGTAAAATTTAAAAAAAGCCTTGAGTACAGATACAGTGCGACTCCCAAATCTGACCTCAAGCTGACCCCGCTATAGAGTGAGCATTAAGAGGTGCTGACAAAGACTCAACACTAACACTATCCGCCAAGCCCTCAAATATGAGTCATGGGAGAGACGTTTGCACGCATACAGAGAAACAGATGCATAGCTTCACACTCCTCTGTAGAGTGTATCACATACTGATAGTGAAATACATCAATTACCTGGTAGGCCAAGGCTTCAAGACCTGAATAAAATAAACGGAAGCATATGTGCGACTAGAGTTTTTTTTTCCTACGCTCTCTTTACCTTTTAACCATGACATCGTTTGCTGTCAGGAACGTGCAGGATGAGGTCACATTATGAGGTGTGCGCTGCATGTGTAACGCTCACACATGATTTATTACTACAGTGAGGTCATCATAACACTGTGGACTCTGCCTAATAAAAAGACACATGTGACATGAACTGAGGCTCCTTGCTCTTCTGAATAATAGCCGGTTTTTAATACCTAACTCTGACAATGGCAGTTGCCCCAGTTTACAATTATTTCAGCCCTTTAGAAACTAGGCACTCACAGCCAAAATGGCTAATAAAAGGTGTCAGTGTGCTGAGAATGAACTCATGTGTTTATCATTGTTTGGACTCTATTTGGAAATCATGTCTCAGTAGAGTTAGTGACAGGAGCACTAGGATGGCACTATTTGTTTAGTGGTCTTCATCGGAGCGTGATGGGGGTCTTGGAGTCCTGCCCGGTGCGGTCATGCCGTTTGTGTTTGGGTAGCCTTGTGGAAAAAGTGAGGGGGAATATGCTGTGGTGCTTACTGTGGTGAAAACTCAAAATAATAAACAATATTTTGATTCTGTGAGTCAGTGATGCTAGTACTTCAAAGCAGAACACAGCACAGTCACATTCATTTAGAACTACACTCAGCCCTGCCTGACTGTCCCAAAAACTCACTGAACCAAAATCCTGCTGCTCATGAATATTAAAGATGAAAAACGGATGATGCAAGTAGGGCTATCACGATTCTTTAATTCAATTCGAGTACTCCATTTAAAAAATATATATATTTTGCCCATGTCGAGTAACCAGCAAAATACAGGAAGTGGTGCATTCCACGGACAAGAAACCATGAAATACATTATTAGACCATCTTCCAAAGCTGAAATATATATTTAACCTATTTAAAATCATTATAAATCATTATGATGGACCGTCTCAAACTCTATCTCTGCATATTGCTGTGGGTTTGGGTTTATTATGACGTTCATCTGGGAACACAATGTGTGCCATTTCATCAGATTTGTAAGGTAAATCATTTATACACTAGGGCTGTGCCGATATTTGGACGCAAATTATCATGCATATCTCGTCAGTAATTCCGGTTCTGTGATTAGTCGTAAATCTCATTCACGTGTTCATTCATGCAGCCATGTTTACTACACTGTAGTTGTAGTTCACTGACAAGCTATGCAGTTTCGCGTGCATTATAGATATGTATCGCCTGCGATAATGAAGGTGATATTTGCGTAGCTTGTCAGTGAACTACGGCTCTGTGTAGCAAACGCAGCTGCATGAATTAACACGTGAATGAGATTTACGACTAATCACAGAACCGGCATTACGGACAAGATGCGCATGATATCGCGCCTGATTATCGGCACAGCCCTATTATACGCCTACACAAACACAGTAAAATACCTCAATATCTTTCTCAATATGCTAACTGTTCATCACGATTTCAAAATAAAAGTTTCAACAAAACGTGAGTTTACACGTTTTGATGTACACATTCAAAAAATTACAACGGCTGTACTATTTCTGTCATAAAAAAGGAAATCTTACAGATTAAGTGGACATTTGAATTAAAAGTTGTTTAGTCAATAACAAACAAAGATTAGACTGCGCAGTAAAGTGTAAAAACATCAGTTATTTGTAGGGCTGCCCTCGACTAAGGATTTTTCTGGTCGACTAGTAGTCGTTCATTTTAAGCATTAGTCGACTAATCGTACGTTTATTAATAAAACATTTAAATCATTATAATGAGCCTTTAATTGCCTACATATCCTAATAAGCACTCAAGCAGGCATAAAGCTTGCCACAGCGCACCACAGATGTAATGATTATAAATGTGTCAGGGAAAAACAATAAGTAGACTGCATTAACATTTTAATAATATTTTGATAAACTAGTGCTTTCTTTGTTTTCGGCTTAAGAGATGAAGTTGGCGACTCGTCATCTCCGCAGTTGTGATGCGCCTGAATGTTTCATATGTAGGCATACATAATCTGAGAAAGTAGAAATTTTACTCTCTATAGATATATTTTAATGTCTGAAAGCCAAAGATATACACTGAGTTTCGCGCTCAAGTTCACAGAAAAGAGACGACCAAAAGCACATCCTGTTTGCTTTCATTATTTTACAAAAGCGCAATGTTTTTATTGTGAGTATACACGAATACACATCTTTACAGATACAAAAAATGTTTTACTTTTACCTGTATGCCCAAAAATGAGGGAGTAAGGCTTACTCAGTAAGCTATTCCGGAGCATCCATCTGTCCTGCAGTAAGCGCATGTCTGTTCAGCTTCCACACAGACAGCGCACATTTCTCTAGGTCAGTGGTTTTCAAACTTTTTTTAATATATATTTTTATATAGCCTAATTTGCACGCATTGGGATAGTCGCTCTCTGAAAGCGGGATATTAAAATTGCTTTTGAATGCGTGCGCGAGTTTTGCTTTCGGTTTGGTTTTAACGATTGCGTGAAATCTCCGCGGTACTGAACTTGCATTCTACAGGCGCTTCTAAAGGCTTTGTTATAATGACAGGATTAAATAGCTTGCAGAACTCAGGACTGAACAAAAAGTCTGGCGTTTTCAGCGGTGAGTGGATACTAATTGTCTGATAAACGCAAATACAGATACGCACTTAACATTGTACAACATTACATGTAAAGTTGCTACTACTTACGTTTCAGATAATAAGCCATATTTGAGGTTGATGAATGATAGGAGAATGTTGGATGTACTGCCCAGTGTATACTGTATAACTATTACCACACAGACTATAGCCATTAACGATCTCTCCGTGAGATTTATTTATTTATTTCTGCGACTAAACGACTAATAAAATTTTGGTCGACCAAGCCTTTTCTGGTCAACTAACGCTTAGTCGACTATTAGGGGGCAGCCCTAGTTATTTGTTATAATGCGTAACATACATTAGCTCTATTGTTTATAATGCATTATGTATTTTAACAATTTTGTTCAATAAAACCATATGATTACTTGCTTTTGATACTTTATTTGAACTAATTATTATCATCATTTCATTGCTATTATATATGCATTTTAAATAATTTAAAAGGCTGTTGTTCACTTAGGTCTATTTTTATCACAAAAAAAAATGCATTATAATTATCCGATTGCTCGTTTAATCGTCAGAATTACTCGATTACTAAAATAATAGTAAAGAGGTTCCCTGTCAAGAAAACTTGCTTTGACTTTTCTGATTGGCTGTAATTCCGCAACATTTTTTGCTTTTAGCATGGATGGATTATTCAATACAATCGATTTATTGTTTGTCCCTGAAATCTTATGCATACTAGGTCTTAATTGAGTGTGATAAAAAGAAGTATAACAGCTTTCTCACTCTTCAACATTTTGCTGATCACTTGGCTTCTATTCAGTCTACTCAGCATTGTGCTGATTAACTCCGCCCACAGTGAAACCTGATTGGTTCACATGACAGAAACCCTGCCCCACATGACAGTACAGTACAATAACAAATGAAGAGTTCAGATGCAAAACCCCCTAAAAGCTATCTCAGTCAAAAATTAGATAATAATACTAAGCGAATGCTCTCGACACATATTAGACGTCAGTCAAATACTTCTACTTCAAACCCGCTAAAATACCAGACTCAGCCCAATCAGAAGTGCTGCTATTTACATAGAAACCTAGGAGCCTGATAAAAATGCATTTTTTAAAGAAAGAGGTCAGATGGCTTTAGTGGCATTTGCATCTCTTCAAATATGTTTTTCACCATTCTGATTTGCTGTGATTTTGTTTATATTCTAAAATATAATTTATTCCTGTGTCGCAAAGCCGAATTTTTAGCAGCCATTACTCCAGTCTTCAGAAATGATTTGGAGATTTGATACTCCAGAAACAATTTAAATAATATCAACGCTGAAAACAGTTGTGTTGCTCATTGTAAAAAACAATTATTGGAAATGTTTTAGGATTCTTTAATTAACAAAGTTCAAAAGAACAGCATTTGAAATATAAATATTTTGTAACATTATAGACGTAGTTACAGTCACTTTTGATCAATTGAATGTGTCCTTGATGAATTCAAAGTATTAATTTATATATCCATAATAAACCAAAACTTTTGAATGGGAGTAGGTAAAACAAACACACACACACACACACACACACACAGTTAAATCACTTGAAATCCCTATTTTCCACTTCATCTTTTCTTTAAAACGCTACTCCGATTGCACAAGAACTTCAAACGCTGTGAAACGTCTGAACAACATCTTGCCCCATCAAAACCACAAATAACACATCTGTTGGCAATCTTCAAATGCAATAAAATCAGTGAGCCCTTCCTCTAGTTGTGTTAGCATCCAAAGCACCAATCAATACAAATTTATATTCACAGATATTTGAGAAAAAAAAAATGCCTCTATAGCCTTGAACTTGACAATCGCAGGGAGGGTTATGATGCCTAATGAGAAAGTAAGAAGTACTGATAGAAGGAATAACATGAGGGGCATCTTTTTCCCACACGCACTTTGAATCATCTCCGCGGGGCTTTAGTGTTTCTATATGTGAAGCCATACACACATTGCAACAGAAACCCTCCCACTGCTTCAGCTCTAGGAATGTGTTTTGTTTGGAGGCCTTTTTGGTGGTTTATTAGATCTTAAGAGGATGGCCTCCAAGAACTTTTTCACTTGGGATGACTGTCCTGCTCAAGCCAAGGATCGAGAGCAGGCCAAACAGGCTGTAACTCTTATTGCATAAGTCCCATTCCCTGAACACAACTGCATTTGTGTTTAAGAAGAAGACATTTTTCCACAAACGGAAAGGGGAGAAAATAAAGGATATGTCTTGCCCCACATCAAAATCACTGAGTTTTTCTTACCTCAACACGTCCGCAAGCTCCTGATTTTTTCCTGGCCTTTTTTCACAGAGTCTGCATCAATTTATCGGAGCAAAAATGAAAACGGATAGTCTGTTCGCCAACTTTTGTCAATTAATTTTATATTTTTTATATTATGTTTTCATTTTTTTTTTTTATAGAAAGGTGCAAATCTTGGTGACTTGGCACTTGCAATATTTACAAATATTTGTGGATTGTTTAGAAAAGGCTAAATGGTATTTAAAGTTGATATGTGTATTTTAATATAGGAAATGAATGGGAAATATGTGGGGGAACTAAATACAAAGCAATTTTTGGCTTAGCAAAGTAGTGTCTACATATATATTCAAATGCAAAACCTAAAAGAGAAAGTAATTATGTCTAAAAATACTTTTATAAACAACTAGGTCGGTTTTGACCAATGATCACAAGTGTGACCCAATTTTGACTACCAAAGAGTTAACAGAATATAATATTTAAAGCCATCTTTGTTGTACTGCCTAAAGCACACAAAGCAATAATTTAATAATTTAAAGAGGTTATTAAATGTCTGAAAGTGCAATGGATATGATAACTGGGAGTTTAAACTAATTAAGTAGGGAAAAATAACTCAAAACAGTTTTGACCACCAAGGATGACTCCAAAGATATAAATACCAGAGAGTCAACAGAATATAATATTTGAAGGCATTTGACATTCATAAACTATTGTTCCAATTGTTGTCACTATTCACCTTCATTATATAGAGAAAATATGCAATGAAAATAAATTTTACTTTAGAAAAAAAGACATGATTTGACATGCTTTTAAGTCAAAACATAAGGAGCTGTCTACCTAGACATCATTTCTGGCCATCAAACGTTTGAGAAGTAAAATGCTCCCTAGGTAAACAGCTCACTAGGTTTTGAACTACCTGTACGTTTATTCGGTGTATTAAATAAACGTTTTTAAACAGAAGAAGGAACCTACTAACAGTACAAACATTTCAGTGAACCTTTAGCTAGAAACCGTAATGTATTTTTCAGATAAACCTGACATCAGATACTGACTGACATGTCCTATCAGGATTTGACTGTCCAGTTCGCGAACTAACCCCCGTCCCAACAATGATTCAGAAACATTAAATCCGGCTAAACACAAAAATATGAGCAACTGATGCCCTCTGCGACATCCTCTTTCATCCCTCCAGTGTTTGTCACAGCATGGTTGTGAGTTTACAGGCTAACCGCTAATGCTAACAGGATGTGCTACTTGAACAGGATGCGAGGTGAAATAAATGTCTCATTTATTACCTTGGCTCCTTCCTTTCGGTCTGTATAAGCGCCCGTCAGGGTAGACGATCTTCTGGGTAGTGTTCAAAGGTAGATAGCAAAGGGTATTCCGGAGTTTTAGGTGGTGTGGCATCGTTTCTGAGAGGCAGATAGCCGTTTCATGCTACACTGATGGTTGGCCACTGCAAACACAGCGAGACTGACAGACTATAGACAAACACACTGTAGATCACATCACCACACACTCACTCTGCGCCCGCCTACCACATGTGTTTCCATAGTACAGCTGTGCAGCATGAAATATTCATTCGGTTAACCTAGCTGAAAACAACCAATGTTTGTTTATAAAATTAAAATACAATGTATTTAAAAAGTGTTTAGTATTTAAAAGACCTTTTAAAACCACCTACATCAACGTGTCATACTAATAATAAGCCTATTATAAATCTACAGTAGTAGTCTATGAGTAATGCACAGAGATATGTACGATAAAACTGCTGTTCCGATCCTCCTCTATCTTTAATCTTTTATCTTTACTAACCTGACTATATCTTAAATTGCCAATCATTTACTCGATTGTATTTTATGAGTCACTGAAGTTAGGTATGAATCATTTCTGCACTAAAGGCAGCAGGATTAGCCATAATACACTTTGACATTACTGAAACAAAGCATGTCAGTTCACAGTAGTTGAACTGGAGATGGGTGTTTTATCTTCGTTTGAGCTGTCCAAAGCATACACAATGATTAAAAAGCCTTTCTAGGTTGTTACATGTCTGAAAGTGAAATGGATATGATAGTTGGGACTTTTTTGTTTCTTGAGCACAAAATCGTATTAGAATGATTTCCGAAAGATCATGTGACACTGAAGACTGGAGCAACCATGCTGAAAATTCAACTTTTCCACCACAAGACAGATATTTTAGATTGTAAAAGTGTTTTGCAATATTATCAATGTATGAGTGATTCTAGTGTTTTGAGGACACGTCATCTAATCAAACGGCCATATTGGCGGCCCTGAACGTAAACAATGCCACTAAACCAAATGAAACTTGAATATTTTGCTGATTATTGCTGTTGAAATTGATCGATTATTGTCATGTTTTAGGCTGTACTTATTGGTTGTACCGGGAAAACATTTGGAGTACTATAGACTGCCAAAAGTTATAACAAATCAAGAAGAAGAGCACAAAAAACTGCCTGAGGAACAAAAGGCATTAGTGGTTGGAAAAAACAACCAGGATTTCCAGGGCCAGAATCTTGACAACATTCGTGTTTGTTAATCATTTACAGTCAGGTAAAATATTAGGGTAATATCTTAATACTGATAGTACGTATCTTTACCACTTATTAACTTTAGTTTGTCAAACTATGGCGCTTACTAAGATCTTCTCTATATTACTAAGCAGCTTCCATAAATTTTTTCCCGTGGTTTATATATAAATAGCATAAATTAGCCAAACAATAAATTCAGTAGCACTTTATCCGTGCAATCCTTGCTGTTGTTTACATCCAGGTAACTAATCAAACCGTGATGCAAGTGTAAACCCTCTGTAATTGCATGTTCATTTGGTGTTCAGTCATCATTTTTGTCTGCTTTTTACAAATGGTTACATTTTTGAGCATTGTAATAATTTGTTACTCATTGTCATGGATCACAAGATGTTATAAAGCCATAACAATTGAATATTTTCTATATTAAGTGTCTTATATCTACATTATTTTTATCGCAAGAGTGGGTGCGCCCATTTGTACTTTCAATTTTATGGGTCTGGCTTCGGTCTTATCCATACAAAACCTTGCTTTGCTACTTGATATTTCAAATTGGTGTGTCTTACCGTATTATTTTAAATTTATTATCTTAATTCTGAACACACTGGTTTGTAGTGCAAACAACTTTACAGTTTACTGCACATTGTTATTCTTCTCCTTATTTCCCGGAAGTCTCGCCTATAGGCTTACTTCCATGTTGAAGAATGAGATGAATAGCTGAAACTCATGATTAGGGTCTGTACCATCTTGTGATCCATGACAATGAGATGTTTTAAAAGGCCTGCTTTTCATGAACATATGTTAATGTTAGAGAACTGTTTATCAAACATATCAACAAAAACATGGGATCTGTAATTATCATTTGAACCAAATTTATTATTCATCTACTTTGTACAGAATCACATTATGGCCACATAAGAGGTCTGCCATAGAAGTATAGCATTGTGCAGTGTCAGTATTGTCCAGTAATAATAATAATAAACCAAGACTATTGTTTCAGCAATGGTGAACCAGGAGAGGAAGGAATGCTGAACGCAAACCACTGTATCCTAACGTCTTCTGGGGAGTAATGCTATCTCATATTGAGGACTGTTTAATGTACTTGGCCATCGGTCAGATAAACACACAGAACAGTCAACGGCTCTGTGGAAACAAGAGGATGAAGGAGTTTATTGTGATCCATCTCCTTAATCCACACTGTGCCATACTTATCCATATACAGAACATTTCCTCATCATGGAGGCTGGGTTGTAAAATGGCAGCCAGGAATATCTTCATCAGTACAGCGTATAATGGACCAAATAAAAGAGAGAAAAACGAGGAATGGATATAGTTGTAATTCAAGCGGGAGCTTGATAAAGGAAGTGCACATACAATGGAATAAGAACAGAGAAAGGCAATGATCTTCAACACAGTTATAGGAATGTCTGTTTTCCTTAGTGTAAAGGAAAGAGTCAACTAAAGGAGATCTCTATAAGAAAAATAAGTCATAAACAAAACAACATGCCTGCATGTTACACAACATCCTAATAACACACAACCTCTCCTTTGTTCTGAACAACATAATACAGACTGAAACTGAACAATTTACACACTCACTCACACAAACACACTTTAACAGGGCAAGGTATTGGCACTGTTCCGGATCGCAAAGTGCTTGCAAGTTTTGTGAACAGCAAAAAAAAAAATTAACAAAATTAAAATATAATGATCCCAAACCAGTAAACAAGAAAAATGTACAGTGTTTGAATTAAGTTAATTTCTGCTATTTTTTTTTCAATACAGAAAACTAACGTAGCAGTGATATTATTCTGATAGAGAACTACTATATCCATTTTAATATATTGTGTCCATCAGTTACTATTAATCGTTTTTGCATTCCTACAATACCTTAAATGATTTAAAGATGTAAAACTATTTTATGTTCCTTTAATGTGAAGTTTTCCAGTTTTCCAGTGAACAGTACTGAAAAGCAATGTGTTATAGTCCTATAATACCATGTGATATGATCCACATGCATTGGATTGTGTAATATAGGCTCAGTAAACCAATATTAGGAGGTGGATAAAACAGAAATGATGTCATGAAACAAAAGAAATGCACTTTCTTGGGAATCACAGGAGTGGTAAGAACTATAATTGTGTTGTATAACATTTCTTTTTAGTTATGAATGCTAATATGATGACCATAGTCACACATTGGTTAAAGAATCTCAGATTTTAGTTCTCAACAATGTTTTATCCATCAGAAAGGGGCCATATAAATGTGTTCCCCCTTATGATATGCGTATTCAGATGTTCCGTAGCTCTCGCCACAGGAAGACATAAATCACAGGTGAGCAAAATGTCAGATCAAATAAAAACGATTATGGAAAACTGGAATGTGTAATGCTTTACAAAAAAAGCAACAAAAGAAAACGCAAGAATAACATTCACTATCCAATGATCTTGGCACTCAAAGTGTGAGCCACCATTCAGTTAGAATTACAACGGATGACAGTGAAAATAAGCAACGTCACCTGCATGTTGAATGTAACTCTAAGTGCTTGTAACAGTGAGTCCGTGAGAAGACATCAGACTGGCTTGTCATTCATCACTATAAATTTCTACAGAAATACAAACAGAATGCTACCGATGCAGGGAATTTACTCCGCTTGGAAGATTTCAGTAGGATGTTGGTGCCCTCCATTGGTCACATGCTGAATCGCTTCAGTCCCAGTGCATTTCACACCATAATGCACCTGAGCTCCGTTTCAAACCTCTGTGGAGAAAAGCATACTCTGCCGTTTGCTATCCGGAGTAGGGATCGCCTCCAGCTGCAGGAAGTACAGTAATACCTGGACCTATAAAGATGTAAAGGAAATTTAAGTAATACATCAACATAAACAACTATTATTTTGTATACAACTAATTTTAATGCTTTCAGACCTCAGGACAGTTTTTGAGGAAAACATTCTAGGAATTTTCTCTATATAGTGGACTTCAATGGGAGCCAAAGGGCTGAAGGTCCAAACTGCAGTTTCAATGCAGCTTCAAAGGTGTCTACACGATCCCAGCTGAGAAATAAGTGTCTTATCTAGCGAAACTGCCATTTTCTAAAAAAAGAACAAAATGTATATACTCTTATGTACTGTGTGAGGCTGGGCTGGTGCAAGATGAGCATTTGTGGTTAAAAAGGATATACATTTTTTTTTGTAAAATTACTGATTGTTTTGCTAGATAAAACCCTTATTTCTCATCTGGGATCGTGTAGAACCCTTTGAAGCTGGCCACCATTGAAGTTCACAATATGGAGAAAAATCCTGGAATGTTTTCCTCAAAAACCTTAATTTCTTTTGACTGAAGAAAGAAAGACGTTAACCTCTTGGATGACATGGGGGTGAGTAAATTATCAGGAAATTTTTATTCTGGAAGCCCTAACCCTTTAAACCAGAACTCTAGTATTGTAGGGTTGTTACCTGAGACATAACCTCAAGTGACCAGCTGTCACTCATTGAGATGGGCTGCGTGGGATTGGCTGGAATTTTACTGTCCTTCTCGGAGGGGCGAAGGAGGGTTGGGCCGAATACTGTAGCGAGATTGTGGAAGGACATCTTGTTGATGCTTTCATTCTCAGCCACCCTGAGGGAAATAAAGAAGGTCTCAGTTAACATGTAGGCCTAAAACAAATGTGAATAGTGCTTGCCTGGCCATAAAAAGCAGTTATCTCAAAGGAAAAAAAGAAAAGATTTCACACAGTTTAAATTTTCCATCTTATTATAGACTGTTTGTAAATGCCAAAGTTAATTGTGATTATCCTACAGATAGTTCTGTGAAGAAAAAATGCTGAAGATATAATGTTTTAGGTAGTTTCTATGATATTTTGGTACTAGATTGCAAAGTTTTCACAAATCAGTATATTTTCACTTAGGAATCATGTTATTGACAATGACTGATGGGATCAGACAGCACCTCTTCAGATGGTCCAGAAGAAACAGGAAGGTCAGTAGGTTGGGTTCGGGTAGCGAGAGCAACAAATTGAGCATACAGCTTTCCTTTGCCACACTGTCTGATAACGCTGGAGAAGACGAATAAACCAAAATAAATGATTAACATAAGCTGTTTTGAATCAATTTTTAAACATTAGAACTTAGTTCACTTCCAGAATAAAAATTTCCTCATAATTTACTCACCCCCATGTCATCCAAGATGTTCATGTCATTCTTCAGTCGAAAAGAAATGAGGTTTTTAAGGAAAATATTCTGTGACCATACCAACATGATTATGTAATGTGTGAAGTCACACATAACATGACTATGTAATGTGTGAAGTTAAGCTAGTGCAAGACAAGCATTTGTGGTTAAAAAGTACATAAACGTTTATTTTTTTAGAAAATGACTGATTTTTTTAATAGATAAGACCCTCAATCCTCGGCAGGGTTCGTGTAGAGCCATTTGAAGCTGCATTGAAACTGCAACTTGGACTTTCAGCCCACTGATCCCCATTGAAGTCCATTATATGGAGAAAAATTCTGGAATGTTTTACTCAAAAACCTTCATTTCTTTTCGACTGAAGAAATAAAGACATGAACATCTAGGATGATATGGGGGTGAGTAAATTATCAGGAATTTTTCATTCTGGAAGTGAACTGATTTTTAAAAAAAACACTCAACTGACCAATGCCTTCAGTGAAATTTGCGTAGAGCTCATCGGTGAAGAGAGGCTCAGGAAGCTCTCTGAAGTAAAGCTTCAGTGTTCCAGCGATGGCATTCACATCCATCTCACTCATCATAACCGAAACGTCTTTATTGTCTGTTAAATCACAAAAAAATACTCATTTTTAGCCATAAGAAAAACATACAATATTAAATATATAATATATTGTTTAATTTATGTTAATCGTAGGTTCATCCCTATAAGAAGAACTGTCGCACTTACTGGCATCAAAGGCAGCTTTCAGGGCCTGGATGTCTGTGGCCACACCAGAGACACGATAGATGCCCACTTCGTCCATCCCTCTGCGCTCAATCTCCTCCACACACTGTCTCACAATAAGAGGGACTTTGGAGTGCTCCCGTCTAAGAGAAAAAAAACACATGAATCAACAACCAGCATTTGAAAAATATATTTCAAAATATCTGCACTTATTTTTTGGTATTAAAGCTGTAAATTCTATGACCACAGAAGATTATAGGAAATCTTAACAGAAGCTTTTTGTTAAAACGTATTTCCCATAGAAAAAATAATATTAGTGTTATATTTTTTTAAGGAAATATATTCTTGGCACATTTCTGGAAAGTAAAAAAAACCCCAGCATATTCTGAGAGCTTGTTTATTTGTTTACTATGAAAGGAAAATTGTATCACTGTAACGTTCTCATAGTCTATATTTAAACCTACATCTGCATTATCCGGACACAGCATTCCAATATCCCAAAATCAACATCATAATGAGACCACCTGAGAAAATAAAAAAATGCTGTCCACCATATACTAAAAAAACAACAATTATTACTAGAGGGCAATATGCATTGCTGT